>JAKSZT010054462.1:14529520-14603583 GCA_026826555.1 Tolypeutes matacus | reverse complement strand
TTCTTTTCTTTTCTTTTCTTTTCTTTTCTTTTCTTTTCTTTTCTTTTTTCTTTTTAGTTTTCATATGCTATATATTTTTTATTTTAATTGTGCTTATTTTAAAGTCCTTTAATATGAATTGCTCAAACCCAATTTTGAAGTAAAAAAAATTACATTATTGAAATATAATTCAAAAATCACTTATTTTTAGCAGAGAAGAGCTTCCCCAAGTTTAAGTCAAAGTAATGAGTCCACAGTGTTTTGAACTACTTTCTGCTGTTATTTTTTATTGGCTTTTAAATCGGGATTTATTGGCTTACAAGCTTACAATTCTGAGACCGAGAAGAACGTCCAAATCAAGGCATCATCAACGTGATGCTTTCCCCGGACTATCCTGAACCCCTCTGTCACATGAAAAGGCACACGGCAGCATCTGCTGGGCTCTCCCTTCTCCTCCGGGCTTTCTTGCCTTCAACTTCCTGATTCTGTGACTCTCCCATTCTCTCTTTGTCATCTTCCCTTTTATAAAGGACTCCAGTAAGAGGATTAAAACACAGTCTGGGCCAGGCCTTAACTGAAGTAAACTAATCAAAAGCTCCTACCCAGGATAGGTTCACACGCACAGGAATGGATTAACTTTAAGAACATGATTTTCTGGGTTTCATCCAGCTTCAAACCGTCACTTCTCCTCTCCTCATTGCCACATGGTCCACTGATGCAGGCTATGACATTCTTTTCCAACCTCCACCTTTCCTTCTTGTCAACTTGGAGTGTATAGTTCAGTACTCAATAAATCATAAATTATAAAATGTTAGAGCTTAAAAAGAATCCTCAACGTCATTTAATCCCACCCTCTCATGGTACAGAGGGAGAGACTGAAGTCCAGAGGTTAACTATGATAGTCTAAAATGCCTTTTCTGTGGCCTCTAACCTCACTTTAATTATGATCCCCTAAAAAAAGGTCTGCAAGTTTTAATGCTGAAGTAATGAAACATTGTCTTGTCCTTGCTTCTCCCTCATCCTCTTAGAGACAGAATTTTCCAAAAGCCTCTTTATCTTATAGTAGAATTTCTCTAAATGATTATGCAAAGCTGTGAGAAGAGGAATGGGGGTGGGAGAGGGTTGCATGGTATGAAAAATCTATATAAAACAAATCAGGAAAGTGAAGGGCTCTTCAAAAGGTCAAGCATTTTGCATTCAAAAGGCTTTCAGTGATGAGCCAGGGTAGAGATTTGCTAGAAAAGTGTTAATATCAAACACTTATTCAGAAGAAGCTGATTTATTCATATTAATGCTTCCCTTCCTGAAAACTGACATTACTTTATATGTAATCCCATTCATTCACACTGCTTCACTTCCAGATTGTTAGCAGGTAGTTTATCTACTTAGCAGGATGGGAAATTGAAACTTAAGAATGTAAATAACTTAGGGTTTCCAAATTTAGAATATTTACATCTGTCCTTAATAGTGGAGAAGAAACTGCCCACGTGTCTCAAAGGACAAGTCATTTTGGCAATACTAAGATGCCAGTGATGGTATCTGGGTTCTTGAGTCCTGGACTTTTAAAATACTCTCAATGTAGCTGTTTTCCTTTTTCTCCTTATTTAGTGTCTCCCCAGCCATCCATAATTTTTTGTATGATATCTTTGGTGATTGGAATATATGTGATCTAGGTCAGAACACAGTATCTGATCTGGATACAAAGATTTACAAAAATATCCCTTCAGGCTCACCTTACTCACCATCATCACAGTGCACAACCAAACTGGGAAACAAACAAGAAAAAGAATGTACAGGATACACACGCACTTAAGGAGACACACACCTAAGAAGTTATCAGTGCAGCCTTTCAGGGAAGGGGAAAGCTGCCTGAGCGCTGGGTCCAGAAAGTGCAAAGCCTGGCTAGCTGCCTTTTGTAGCCCCAGCCTGGAGGAGGACATGCAGCAGTGCTCCGGGCTTCCCTCTCTCTAACATGTCCTTGCTGTGCTTCAGTGACTGAGGACTATGCTTTATTTTTCTCTCTGTCATCTTGGCTACGGCCACAAGCTATCACAACACAGGTCTTCTCAAAGCGCTTTCGCATGTTTGCTGAGAGTTTACCTAAATATGCCCAGATAGAATTGCCCTGTTCTCTAGGTTTCATTCGTGACTGACATAGGAGCTGAGGGACTCATCCGTAGATGGTCAGGGAGCCGGATCTCGGGATCTCACCTGCCGTAGCAGAAATGAAATCAAAGTTTGTCCATTGTGACCCGGATGTCTGCTGGAGCCCGCCTTCAGTTTTGACAGGTAAGGAGAAGGAAATTTGTCGTGGGAGAAGATCTCATGTGGTTTTTTAAATAGCCTTTACTTTGACTTCTCTCAATATACTTCTTGTCACTTAGAATAATTTTTTTAAAGACTGAAAGAAGAAGAGATTTTTCAGTTTCTTCAATAGGCTTTTCTCTTTACTGAGAGAGGGAAAATGAGCTCAGAAGTTTACCTTAAAAAGGGAGGGCTGTGAAAAGGCTCATATTTTTCCATTGGTTCTGTGGGAGAGTAATCCATTTTGGATCAATAGCTATTGGTTCATGATTAGCCATTGGTGTTCCCCATTAAAACAAAATTAGGCTGTCATCCAGAAAATAGTATTTGAACCATGTTTCAATTTCAGAGAAGTCTACAACAAGGGCAGAATATTAATCAGATTGTGCTTTGGGGAGTTGAAGCCAAAGTTATAAATATTTCCTCAGGATATATTATATAAGACAATTCAGTTACTGATGAGGCATGAATGCTTCTAATGGCATATTCTGTGGGGTGATTTATTTTAATTGTCACTCTGGGACCTGTTATTACACAGTGTTAGAATGGGTCACTGCATTAGAAAATTAAAGCTGATGAAAGGCATTCATTTTTAGCCTGTTTGTAAATTCAGGCTTTGGGATAAAGAGATGCTGAGTGTAGATAAATCCTGCATGACATTAATTTACCATTCACAACACCTTCTAGTGATGAAAAACATTCATGGGTTAATTGGTGGCGTTCAGCTCTGACTGCCTTGGGGTCTCCTGTGTAAACCATACCCAGCCTGAAGCCAGGGTGCAGGGGCTGTGATAGGACACCATGCCACTCACTTGGAGGATGGCAGTTCTTTTGTTCCTGCCAGGTAGGTTCAAGGCCAGAATAGAAACAGAATTGGCGAAGGGAAGAAAACTGGCATTTATTGTACTCTAGAGTCTAATAGTTATGTTGTATAGTATTTTACCACTGTCAACTCATTTTACCTCAAAAGTCTCCTCAATTTGGTGGGATTTTCTATAATTTACAAATAGAGGCTCAGAGCGTTTAATGAATGAGTAGAAGTTTGCACAGTTAGTAAAAGACCATGCCAAGAATAATTTATTTTGTAGTGAAAATTTTAAAAAGAATGATGTTTTATTCTTTTTATGATGTTTTATTTTATTTTGCCTTTTTGGTGGTAAATATTGCATCACTAAGTATTTAATTATAAGAATACAAATAGCACTAATAGGATGGGTCCCCATTAAAGTCTGCATTGTAGCCTCAGCTCCTGTTCAGACAGGGCCTCTGGGCAAGGGGGGTGGGGGTGGGCATGGGGAAGCAAGAATGACAAATGTCCATGACTCAAGCCACTAGGAGTGCTTTAACTGAACTCTCCTATTCTATAAAACCTTTGCACGTACCCAATAAAAAACAAACACATAGATATATTTTGGAGAACAGCCGTGCCATTATTCACTCTAATTTTTGCTTAAATGAATCCATCTTTTGTGTGTGTAAAAATAGCAAACTGTCTGCAATGTAATGTCTAGTCGGTTTCCAAAGCAGAATAAGAAAGTGAGATGTCAAAAAATCGTGTCTGCTATTTACATAATTACTGGATTAAAAAGGAATTGTGTAAATGCAAATGAGGGTGCAGGTGCCTTCCACATGGAGATTACCCAAATTATAACGTTTGTCTAGGAAAATTATTCCTCTAGTGCTGTGTTAAAGGTATAACGCTTCAACGTTTGAGAAACTAGCTCTTCAGTGTACAGCTATTGCAGGTGGGAAGCTAGTGGCCCAGAGTTCCATGCTAATGCTATACATACTGCCTGCTGGCCTCTGCATCTCCAAATTGTGCATTTCAGTGGGCCTGACTGGGCCAGCTCCTCAATGGGGTTATTTTATTTCCTTTTGCCTGTACATAGGCACTACATTGTCTTTATTTATTTATTTTTTCTTACCGGGAGGTCCCGGGGATCGAACTCTGGTCCCTCCATATGGGAGACGGACGCCCAACCATTTGAGCCACATCCATGCCCTACATTGTCTTTAAACAACATATTTTTTATTACATTTAACTGGTAAAATTGAATTGTTCAATTATCAATTTTAATCCACAAATCTAAGCTAAACTATTTCTTTCCCTTTGTAACTCCTTATGGTGGCAGCAAATTTATAATTCCAGTAGCTCAAGGTCCTTGATCAAAGAAATTGAAAAGTAGCATGTCTGCTACCTTACGGTGCGAGTTTTGATGTCATGGGAAACATTCAAAGTGCTAATCCTTACATTCAAATACTGTTTTATTTCATATTTAATTGACCAATTTTAGAAGGTCACATAGGATATTTCACTACTTAATTACTACTCCAAGTATCAGAAGTATAACAATACTAGCCACAAATCTGGGTTCCTTGGCTACACCTAGTTTTGTGCACTATGTTTATATTCAAAAATGGTGAATCATCAAATATCTAACTAAAGATGATTTGCTACAGACATACTTTAAATTATTTTTAATAATTAAAAAAGGGATACTTTTCCAATTAAATAGATCCTGGCAGTGAGGAATGTGGTTATCTGCATTAGTAAATTAAGTATATCCCTATTGTGTTTTTTTCTAGCAAAGATAATCAAGAGTTGACATCTTCTTTCCCAAACGCTCTCTTTCCCTTTATCCATCTCTGGAAAGCCTGTTCTTCTGTTCTCTCCTGTTCTAGGCAGCTGTGTCATATTTGACAATTATTTTTCTCTCTTGTTACCCAGATGAGTTTCCTGATTACAAGTATTAGTGATTCTCTCTTTAAAAATTTCTTGGATTCGTGGTGAAACTTCCTACATTTTTTCAACTCGAGATCCTTATCACTTTGTACCAAACACAACACGGAGATGACCTCTGAACCCCCAATCTCCTCCCATCACTGATTCATCCAGCCCCTGCTCCAAAACTTTGATTTTGCTGTTCCGTAGGTTGTTTTCTTGTTCTCTCTTTACCAACACCCTGTTGTCTGCTTTAGGGCTTTTCCTCAAGATTTCTGTTTTTTTTTCTAAAATATATCCCTAATCCATTCACTTTTTTCTGCACCCACTGTTTATTTGCCTTCCTTGTTGCTCTTTCAGGCATTTTAATTCATATATAACAACCATATAAACTCCAAGGCTTTATCAAACATTCATTAGTCTTTTTGCATGTTTTTTTTCGCACTAAGTAAATAATGTATGACTACATATCATGTAGTTCATCCACCATTTTCACTGCTGCTATTAAATATGGTATAATCTAAGAGATAATCTAGAAAGCTGACATGTAAACAACTTTAATACCAAGTGTCCAGATTTATAATAGACATAAGAGTAAGTGTGATGGAAGTTGAGAGAGAAATCAAGCAGCCCCGATTGAAGAGATGAGTTTGCAGTTAACCAGTGTAGATTCCTGCTGAGTATAAAAACTAAACAGAGTTTTTTAAAATTGACATTAGTCAGGTAGCTTTGTGCAACCATTACCTCCTCAACTCTGCTGGGCCAGGTGCTAAACTGAATTTTATTCAGTGTTCAAAATACCTGGAAAATTTGGAGAGCAGCAAATATTTAGTATGAGTTCCTCCTTCCTTTCTAACTTTCTTTACCTGCATAAACATAAATTCGATCACTTAAACTTTATTCCTTGTTTCTCTACAAAATCAGGCCTAAAAATGGAAACTGTCTACATTTTAGATACATTTAAAAACTACTGTCACATCAATGCCCTTTGGGGAATGCTATATGCCGCATCATTATTATATTTAGGCTCAGGTAGAGTGTGTGATCTTCTCTGAGGGCCTTGAACTTCTCTTATTTATCTTTAGGAAAATAAGATAGAAAATTGATACCTGAAATTCTCTTTGGGGCCTAGATTTCTATTCAGTCTGAGTCTTAAGTTCTCTAAATCTCCTTGCCCCTCAGTATCCATACCAAACACGCTAATATATTTTGTTGTTTTAGGGTTTGGATTCAGGCAGGCTTTAATGTGGGAAATCAGTCTTTCTGCTTCCTTCTTCAGAGTTGCCAGATTTAGCAAATAGAAATGTAAGATAGAAACATAAATTTTAGTTTCATGTAAGCAATGAATAATTTTTCATTACAAGTATACATCAAATATTGCAAAGTTTTAGCATATGTATTTGGGTCATTCTTATTCTAAAAATTATTCACTATTTATCTTAAATTCAAATTTATTTGAGCATCTTGTGTCTTATCTGGCAGGCTTATTCTCAGCTTGACTTCCCATGTATTTGAAACTGAGTCTAAACCTTTTCATATAATATCCGCAAACCTATGAATTGCTTGTACCTAAAATCAGTGATCTAATAAACATACTCCTGGGGTATTTTTCCTCATTTTATCTAGCCGTATTGCTAACAGTTTTCAACTTTCCTTCCATTCTGTGTAAGCACATTCCAATAGTCCTGGACTTGGGGTAATGCTTCTATGCCTTTATTTATTTATTTTAGTCCATTTCTACTATTTTCTTTTTATGATTGTTTCTTTGACATTTGTAATCTTCCAAGTTATTACTGCCTCCTTGAACATGTTATGTTATTCCACTATCTCCTTTCTGAGTTATAGATCGCCTCCATCTGAAGATCCCCTCTTTAATTTCCTCTGGAGTATCTAAGATCTGCTGATAGAAACAATTCAGCATCCTATTCTGACTCCCTACCCAATTGCTGTCTATTTTATAGATGTCCAACAGACTTTTTTTTTCCCTTGTCTAAGTCAGGTCTGCAGATTGGGTCAAACTATTTCTATTCTAAAGGAGCTGCTTTAGAATAGGTCATTCCCAGCACTGACAGTCACATTTACACTCTCCTCTGTCTGAACCTCCTTTTCTGTTTCACTGGCCCTTCGATTGAATGACATATCTTCATAGAAAGCTGGTACTTTTCAACGCTTTTTAAAATTAATGATAAAAAGGTAATTATTATTAGGTGATCAATATAGGACATCTGACCTGCTTATGTATAGCCATTGTAAGAATGAAAAGGTAAAAATAGGTTTCTAAATTTAATCAAGTCTTTATTACTAAGAGGGTTTTATTTCTTCCATGATAATTGATTTAGGCTCTATACCCAAATTTGAGGGAAATTGAAATTTACCCTTTTTTCTCCTCAATTCTTACATTTAACCATATAGCCAATCTTACTCATGTTAAACTTCCATTTATAGGAATAGCACTTATTAAAAGTTTTTATTCCAGTAACATATATACAACCAAATATTTTCCCTTTAACCACAATTAAATATATAATTCAGTAATAATTATATTCACAATGTTGTGCTATCATGAACACCATCCATTATCAAAAGTTAACTATCACCCCAAACAGAAACTCTGTAACAATGAATCATGAATTCTCCATTACTTACCCCCACCCTACACCCTGGTAACCTGTATTCCAGTTTCTGATGCTATGAGTTTACTTATTCTAGTTATTTCATTTCACTGAGATCATACAATATTTGTCCTTTTGTGGCTGGCTTATTTCACTCAAAATGATGTCTTCAAAGATCATCCATATTATAGCATATATCAGAATTTCAATCCTTTGTATGGATGAATACTATTCCATTATACTACATTTTTTTTATCCATTCATTTGTTAATGGATACTTGGGTTGCTTCCATCTTTTGGCAATTGTGAATAATGTCGCTACTAATACTGGTGTGCAAATATTGGTTCAAATCCCTGCTGTTAATTCTTTGGGGTATTCCTAGAAGTGAGATTGCTAGGCCATACAATAATTCTATAGTTACATTTATGAGGATCATCACAATATTTTCCACAGTGGCTGCACCATTTTACATTCCCACACTAATAATGAACAAGTGTTCCTATTTCGCCCATCCTCTGGACCGCTTGTTATTTTCCATTTTTTTAAAAAATTGTAGCCATTTCAGTGCGTGTGAAATGGTATCTCATTGTGTTTTTTGTCTGTATTTCCCTAAGGGCTAATGATGATGAGCATCTTTTCATGTGCTTATTGGACATTTGTATATCACCTCTTCGTTGGAGAAATGAATACATTTTTTGCTTGTTTTTTAAATTGAGTTCTTTGTCTCTTTATCGTTGATTTGCATGATGTTTCTTACTGGACATGTGTTTTTAAATATTTTCTCTCATTCTGTAGGTTGTCTTTTCACATTCATGATAAAGTCCTTTGATGCACAAAAGTTTTTAATTATGATGAAGTTCCATTTATCTATTCTTTTCGTTTTTGCTCCTGCTTTTTGCCTAACAAAAGGTCCTGAAGATGATTTCCTAAGTTTTCTTCTAGGAGCTTTACAATTTTTTTTCTTAAATTTAGGTCATTGATCGATTTTTGTGATTTTTTTTTTTTTTTTTTTTTTGCATATTGTGTGAGATAAAGGTTTGCCTTCATTATTTTGCATATAGATAACCATTTTATCACAGTACCATTTGTTGAGGACACTATTCTTTCTTCATTGGGTAGACTTGGCAGCCCTGTGAAAAGTCAGTTGGCCATAGATTTTTGTCCTTCTGCTAGTACACGCTGTTTTGAATACTGTAGCTTTAAAATAACTGTTAAAATTGGGGCATGTGAGTCTTCCAATTTGGTCTTGTCTTCAAGATAATTTTGGCTATTCATGGACCTTACCCTTCCATATAAATTTGATGTTGGGCATTTCCATTTCTACAAAGAAGGCTGTTGGCATTTTGATTGGGATTGTGTTGAATCTGAAAATTGTTTTGGGTGAAAAAGACATCTTAATAATAGTTAATCTTCCAATCCATGGACATGAATTGTCCTTCCATTTATTTCAGTGTTCTTTGGTTTATTTTAGTAATGTTTTGTAGTTTTCCATGTAAAAGACCTTTACATCCTAGGTTAAATTTATTCTTAGATATTTGATTCTTTATTTGCAATTGTAAATGGAAATTATTTTCTTTACTTCCTCCTCAGATTGTTCATTAGTAGTGTATAGAAACACTTCTGGCATTTGCTTGGTGATCTTGTACCTGTCATTTTGCTGAATTTATTCATTATCTCTAGTAAATTTGTTTTTGGGTTTTTCAGGATTTTTTATAGATAAGATCATATCATTTGAAATTGGGAAAATCTTTACTCCTTCCTTTAAAATTTGGATGACTTTTATTTTTTGCCTTGTCTAATTGCTGTGGTTAGAACTTGCTGTACATCATTGATAAAGTGGGTATCTTTTTCTTGTTCCTGAACTTAGCAGGAAAGTTTTCAGTCTTCAAATTGAGTATGATGTTAACTGTGGGTTTTTCATATAAGCCATTTGTTTTGTTAAGAAAATGTCCTCCTTTTCCTAGTTTTCTGTGTGTTTTTAACAAGCAGGAGTGTTTGATTTTTTTCAAATGTCATTTCTGGATCATTTGAGATGACTGTGTGTTTTTCCCTTTGTTCTTTTAATGTGGTATATTATACTAGTTGATTTCCTTATGTTGACTCCCCTTGCATAACTGGGTTAAATCACATTTGATCATGGTTTCTAAATCTTTTAATGGGTTGGATTTGGTTTGCTAATATTTTATTGAGGATATTTTTGTTATTTTCATAAGGTATATTGGTCTGCTAATTTCTTTTCATCTGGTTTAGCTATTAAGGTTATATTGACCTCATGGAATAAGTTAGGTAATATTTCCTCATCAATTTTTTGGAAGAGTTTGAAAAGGATTGGTGTTACTTCTACTCAGAATGTTTGTAAAATTCACCAGCAAAGCCATATTGTCCTGGGCTTTTCTTTGTTGGGAGGTTTTTGATTATTGGCTCAATCTCTTTCCTTGTTATTAAACTATTGGGATCTTCTATTTCTTCTTTAGTCAAAGTAGGTAGTATGAGTGTTTCTTGGAAATTGTCCATTTCATCTATTATCTAATTTGTTGGTGAAGAGTTGTGCATAGTATCTTATAGAATCCTTTTTATTTCTGTGGATTCAGTAGTAATTGCTCACCTCAATTCTGATTTCAGTTATTTGTATCTTCTTTTGTTATTCCTTTGTTTTTAGCAAAACGCTTGTGATGCTATTGATCTTTTCAAAGGATCAGCTTTTGGTCTCATTAATTCTATTTTTTATTCTCCATTTCATTTATCTCCATGTTATTTGCTTCCTTTTGCTCCCTTTGGGTTTTGTTTGCTCTTCTTTTTTAGGGCCTCAAGATTTGAATTAAGTTTCTGATTTAAGATCTTCCTTCTTTTTAATGAAAGCATCAGATATATACATTTCCCTCCCAGCACTACCTTTGTTGCATCCCATAAGTTTTGCTTTGCTGTTTTCATTTTCATTTACTCAAGATATTAACTAATTTCCCTAGTGATTTCTTTTTTTTTTTTTTAACCCATTGGTTGTTTAAGACAGTGCTGTTTAATTTCCATATATTTGTTAATTTTCCATTTGTTACGCTGTCATCATTTCCAGCTTCATTTGATTGTGTTCAGAGAAGATAAGTTGTATGATATACAATGACTGTGACCTAACATACATTCTATCTTAGAGAGTGACCTATGTGTACTAGAGAAGATTGTGTATTGTGCTGCTGTTGGGTAAATTGTTCTCTATATGTCTGTAAGGTCTAGTTGGATAATAGCATCACTAAGTCTTCCATTTCCTTATTGATCATCTGTCTCGATGTTCTATCCATTATTGAAAGTGCTATATTGAAGACTCATTCTATTAATGTAGAACCATTTATTTCTCCCTTCAAATCTGACAGTATTCACTTCATATATTTGGGGATTCTGCTGGTATGTGCATATATATTTAAACTTGTTTTGCCTTGCTGAATTGACCCCTATATCTGTGACCTTCTTTGTCTCTCATAACAGTTTTTTACTTAAAGTCTATTTTATCTGATATTGGTTTAGCTATTCCCAGCTCAATTTTGGTTTCTGTTTGTATGGTATGTATATTTTGTTCCATCTTTTCACTTCAACCTTCTTTTGTCTTTGAATGTAAGGTGAGCCTCTTCTAAACATCATATAGTTGGGTCATTCTTTTTTAATTCATTCTGACAATCTCTGTCTTTTGAGTGGAGGGCTTAAAGCATTTACATTTAAATTAACTACTGATAATGCAAGACTTTATTCTACCTTTATGCTCTTTGGTCTTCATAATACTTATACTGTTTTTTTTCCCTTCAATTTTTCTGTTAATGCTTACTTTCATTTTTTTTTAACGTTTGTAACATAGCATTTTGACTGCCTTCTCTTTCTTTCTGTGTATATTTTTCAGATATTTTCTTTGTGGTTACCATGGTGCTTAAATTTAACATCCTAAATCTTTAACAGTCAAATATGATTTGCTACCAACTTTACTTCAGTAGCATACACATACACTGTTCCTATACCACCTTTTTTGTTTCACTTGTTACAAATTTCATCTTCATACATTGTATATCCCAAACATACTAAAATTACAATACAATAGTACTGGAATTTATAATTACCCATATGGCAATTACTTTATTGAAGTTCTTTATTTCTTTATGCCACTTTGATCCACTGACTAGTGTTCTTTCCTTTCAGTCTGAAAAACTTGCTTTAGCATTGTTTGTTGGACAGGTCTATGGTGGCAAATATCCCCAAATTTTATTTATCTGGGAATGTCCTTATCTTTCTCTCATTTTTTTTTTACTTTTTAAAATTTTTATTTTATTTTTTTAAGTAGCTATATGATTTCTTTGTTTCAATGGACATTTAAAAGATTTTTAGAAATCCTTTGAAATGTAAACTTGATATTATTGTTTTAATAAACAGAAATGTGTACAAATAGTCATAAAGTATGCACTAGAATAATTGGTAAAACTCTACACATACCAGGTTGTTTTACCATCCTAGAGAATATCTTTTATCCAACTCCCTCCCCCCATAAACTTGTATCTAAGGTATTTTTAGAGAGTCAAAGCAGTGCAGAGCATCTTTAATTGATGCAGTAAGAATTTATTCAATTGTCTTATAGTTCATTTCCCTATGAGGCAACTAAATACAAATTGACATTTTCTTTGCAGAATGCAGGCTCCAAATATAATTCCTTAAATAACAGTCTGTCCCTGAATCTGGCTATAAAACCTTAAAACCTTTAACTTGCCTTGAAGGACCTATAGCTTTTCCAGCTAAGAATGGAATTCAAAATATTGAATCAACACAGGAAAAGAGAGAAATTGGGGATGAAGAAAACAGCTAAAGTTCCAATAGGAAGGAGAGATTTTATAATATTCATATATAAGAATTGAATTTTTAAAAATTTATTCACTGTCAAAATTTTTGAAAGACGGTCTCTCTATATATAAAATTCTTCTTGCTGATTTTTTTTTTTCAGCCCTTAAAATATTTTGTACCACTGCTTTCTTGCCCTCATGGTCTCTGATGAGAAATAGGCACTTAATATTATTGGAATTCCCTTTTATAGAAAATGTTGCTTTTCTCCTGCAACTTTCAGAACTCTCACCTTGTTCTTGGCATTTGAAAGTTTAACTACTAAGTGTCTGGGCATGGTTCTCTTTGATTTTATCCTGTTTGGGCTTTGTTAGGCATCTTGAATGTGTATAATCATGTCTTTCCTTAAATTTGGAACACTTTCTGCCGTTATTTTTTTTTTATTCCTTCTTCCCCTTTCTTTCTTCTCCTTCTAAGACACCAATAATGCATATCTTGGTAAATTTAATGGTATCTTAAGGGTCACTTAGGGTCTCTTTTTTTTTTTTTTTTTCCTATTCTTTTTTATTTCTGCTTCTCAGCTTCAGTCATTTCAATTGTCTTCTCATTGTGTGCACTAATTCTTTTCTCTGCCAGTTCTAATCTGTTGCTGAAATCCATTAAGGAATATTTCTTTTAAATTATTGTGGTCTTCAACCCCAATATTTCTGCTTTATTCCTTTTTATAATTTATTTCTCTTTTTTTTTTGAGATTCTCATATTGTTCATTCATAGTTTTCCTGCTCTTTTTCATTTTTTATGTGTTTCCTTTATCTCTTTGAACTTATTGAAGATCTTTTTAAAAAAATTCTTAATTCAGTATTTCCAAAGTCTAGTCTTCTTTGTTGATAGTTTCTGGGTTTTTCTTCTTTGTTGATAGTTTCTGGGTTTCTATCTTGTTTCTATGGAAGGACCAATGTTTCCTGTTTCTTCATTTGTCATGTAATGATTTGTTGTACACTGTATATTTTAATACTTCAAAGTTTGAGCTCTGGGATTTAGTCCCTCAGCTGTTTGTTCCTTAAGTTTGTATCCAGATAGTGATAGGACAGAGATTTCACTGAGTGCCAGTAGCTAACAAAAACAAACCACAGTCTTTGAAAATTCACTCTGCACTGGTTGGTTCTCTCCATCAGAATTTAGCTCCCCTATCAATAAGATCAGCCTGAGGTGAAAGTGAAGTGAAGGTTCCTCTCTGTCTCTTCTGAGCATGTCTTTTCCTGGGCTTGTCCTTATTTGTGGCTTTAGCTATTCCTCCATTTTCAGGAATTCAAGTGCCCCTTCTCCTCCATATGAAATAGTCTCTCCCCCCTTCAGAGTGCTGTATTGTATATTTCAAAGTAGGTAATCCTTTTCTCCAGCCACTTTGACTTGCTAGTTTCTTACTTTGCTTTAGTTGTCAGCAATCTGCTTTGGGTTGTAGGGCTAGTTCTTGGAATGCAAGCCAGAAACAGGTTTCCTGGTTCAGTCTTGCAGGCTGGTACTTAATAGTTTGGCATTGATATACATACACCAGTTTGCACATAGTGTTTACTGTGTTTCCTGGGAACAAAGTCAGGGACAGTATTAGTCAGCGAAAGGGGTGCTGATGCAAAATATCAGAAATCGGTTGGCTTTTATAAAGGCCTTATTTAAGAGAGAAGCCCACAGTTACCAGGCCATAAAGCGTAAGTTACTTCCCTGACCAAAGTCTGTTGCCACATGTTGGAGCAAGATGGCTGCCAACATCTGCAAGGGCTCCGGCTTCCTGGGTTCCTCTCTTCCCAGGGCTCATTTCTCTCCGGGTCAGTGCTTCTTCTTTCTCCACAAGGCCAGCTGTAGACTATCAGGTAAAGGACTTGTCTCTCTTCCTGGGGCCTCTGCTGTGTCCAATGGAGCCTTCTCTCCTTCCTCATGTATCTGCTTCTTTATGTGTTTACGTCCCAGGCTCCAGGATCAAAACTCCAAATTCCCTTCTATGTGGTACAGTTTCTCTGTGAGTCCCCACCCACCAAGGGGGCAGAGAATCAACATCCTACTGATGTGGACCAATCAAAGTCTCCATAATTATTAATCAAATAAAAGTGAAACCTCTGAATCCAATATAATCAAATATGCCCAGAGGAACAAATCAGTTTACAAACATAATCTGATATCTATTTTTGGAATTCATGAACAATATCAAACTGCTACAGGGACCCACAATGGGATCTCAGATGGGCTTCATACTACATCAGGTTGGGGTTGGGGGAAAGGCCAGTAAGGGCACAAGGAGCGTCTCTACCATTTTTAAATCTGTGTTTTCTTGATTCAGCATTTGCCCTGTTACCATGAACCTTTAACATCTGTGAGGAAGGTGGCTATGCCAGTTTTTGCTAATTGTTCAAAGATTCTGTGGGGGAATGGCATCCTGGACTGTCTTATAGACACCATCTTTGTCGACCTGTAGCCAGAATTACCCTTTGTAAATTGTCTTATGTTTTACAAAGCATTTCCACATATGTAAGATCCATATATAATTTTAATGTACAGACAACATATTGAAGGGACTAGGGTTAACTCTGAAGTGCCATACAATGAAGCCTCCAAAATAGTAGCTTAAATGAACTCTAAACTCTGAGGTGAATGTTTCGAAGTTGTGGGTTGAGGGAAGCGGCTGTGGCTCAATCAGTAGGGCTCCCGTTTACCATATGGGAGGCCCCGAGTTTGGTTCCCGGGGCCTCCTGGTGAGGGCGGGGCCTGCCCGCACGGCGTGGTTGGCTGACCCAGCGAGCACAAGCAGCAAGCGGGGGATAAATGAATAAATAAATAAAATCTTAGGGAAAAAAAAAAAAAAAATCAAAGTTGTGGGTTGATCTGCTCCAGAGTCATTTGGAGGAATGGTGGCTTCCAAAACATTGCCTCTCTATATATCTCAGGTATTTTCCTTTTTCACAGGTTCAAAGCCTGTTTTCTAACATTTCCATATTTTCATTTCTCAAGAAAGAGAAATAAATATTTAGAAGGAATGCCTAATGTCTCTAGGCCCAGAATAGGAAGCAGCACATGTCATCCCTGCTCTTCTATGCACAGCTAACTAAGAGAAGCTGAGAAATGTCGTTAGCTGGCACCTGGGTCCTCAGGTGTAACTCAGTTACATTGGAAGAAAGGGGGGAGTTTTCCCCTTCTTCCCAGCTTATATTACTCTAAATCTTATTAATAATATGCCTCATAATTTCCAGCTCCAATTCTACATCTTTTGTAAATTCTTGTATAATGATTTCATTTAAAAGTGGTTTTTCCTTCCAATAAATCACTTTCTGTCTTTTGCTTGTCTGACATTTTCCCATCCTGATACTACAGTCTACCTTTTTTTTCTGTCTAGCTGTCTGTTTCTTTAGGTGTAATGTAAACACCTACATTAGAAAAATGTTATTGTGTAGTTTTGCATAGGTATATTTTGAGGCCTTATAATGCATGTTTCATAAAGTAGACATAAAAAAAAAAAAAAATAAGAGCTTCCAGTCCAGTTGGTAGTTGATTCTGTTGTTACCCAGTGCAGAGCTAGAATTGTGTTAGAAAAAGAAGAGGCACAGGATGGGGTATAGTGAACCTGTGACATGCAAATACAAGACACACACACACATACACAAAAACGCACAGAGACATGCACAATTCCCACTTTAGCTCAAATTAGTCATTTGTTTGTTTCCTCTGTGCTGTTTTACAGAGTCCTCAGAGTTTTGTAGAAAAGGAACCTTTTATCCCATATGTAACCATTCCACAGTTGGATATTCTTATGAGCTCAGAACTGTATAAAGTATCAGAGAACCCCTATGGTCAAAATATCCTGCTTTTACATTCAATTAATTAAAATTCCTTTTGTTTATTAATTTTCCTGTGCCATACTGCTTATATATATATATATATATATACCCTAAACTCAATTGGATTAGGTCCTTTTATAATAATGGCCTCTTTCTGGCCTCATGCAGAGTGTTTCCATTTTAAATTCTTTTCCTAATAGCCATTTTGCAATGGCAAATTAGATAGGAAGAATATAATTACACTCTTTTAGGACTCTCTAATTCCTCTAATCCTGCTGAAACATCTTTCCTGAGATTCCTGAAAAGCTTCCCAGACCCCAGCCCCCAGCAAGATTGTCTTTCTAAGGCACGTACATACATGGACATTTATGTAGCTAAATACCCCTGCAGTGTCTTTCAGCAATCTCAGAGCACTACCTCCCTTACATCATTAAGTCAGCAAAAAGATAAACACCATAAGTAGAGAAGGCATTTTCATAGTCATTCAGGGTAATTGTTGTTCTTGTTTTAATCTACTTTGTTCTCTATTTTTCAAATCGATCTTTGGACAAAGAGAATTTTAAAATTAGATTTATTGAGAGAATTTGCCTGGAGTAAAATTCACCATATTTAGTGTACAGCTCAATAAATTTTGACGAATGCACAGTGTTGTATGACTACCTACCAAAATCAAGACATAGAACAGTTCCAACACCCTACAAAATTCACCATTGGCCCTTTATAATCAGTTCCTTCCCTACCTCCAGCCACTCGAAAAGTCTGATCTGTTTTTTTTGTTATTTCCAAAATGTGATAGAAGAGGAATCATACAATTTGGAGGCTTGGGAGTTTGGATTTTTCATTTAGTAGTGCATTTGATATTCACTTATGTTGTTGAAAGCATCAATAGTTTGCTCCTTTTTCTTAATGAAATCTATAGCTAGGCCACCGTTTGCTTACCCATTCACCAGTTGAAGAACATTGGGTTGTTACAGGTACTTTTAAATTGTAAATAAAGATGCTATAAACACTCATGAATAGGATTTTGTGTGAACATAGGTTTTCATTTCTCTTAGGTAAATATCTAGGAGTGATATTTATTGTTGACTCTACTGGTAACTGTATAACTTAACAAGAAACTGTCAAATTGCTTTTTGGCGTGCCTGTACCCTTGTGCAGTCTCACTACAGTATACAAGAGTTCCAGTTGT
This sequence comes from Tolypeutes matacus, assembly GCA_026826555.1. Lineage (NCBI taxonomy): Eukaryota > Metazoa > Chordata > Mammalia > Cingulata > Chlamyphoridae > Tolypeutes > Tolypeutes matacus. The sequence goes on along the minus strand of JAKSZT010054462.1, from coordinate 14,586,146 downwards.
TCCACATCTTTGCCAGGACTTAGTATTTTTTTTTTTTTTTTAATGTTAATCCATCTACTAAGTATGCAGAGTATCTCATTGTGGTTTTATTCTTTTAATTCCATGATAATAATGCAGTTGATCATCCTTTTACATACCTACAGGCCAGCTATATATTTTCATTTTGTTCTATTCAGTTTAAATGTTCTTTCTTTTTACATTTTTTGTTTGATTTCTTATTATGGAGTTTTTAAAGCTTTCTATATATTTTGGGTAGAAGTCCTTTATCAGGTATATGCTTTGCAATTATTAATTAATATATTTTTCCTACTCTAGCTATTCTTTCATTTTCATAACAGTGTATTTCAAAGAGCAATAGCTTTTAATTTTGATGATCATTATCAACAATTACTTTTAGTGATTGCAATTTTTGCATCATATCAAAGAAATCTCTTAATACAAGGTTATGAAGATTTTCTTCTATATTATCTTCTAGAAATTTTATAGTTTGGGGTTTTATATTTTGTTCAAACAACTATATTCATTTAATTTTTGTTTGTGGTATAAGGTTTGAAAGATTTTTTTTTTAAATTAGGGTCCTATAGTTCCACCACAATTTGTAAAAAATATTATCATTTAAACATTGATTATAGTTGCATCTTTGTTAAAAAACAATTGATTATTGATTTTTATATATTGATCTATTTCTAAGTTCTCTATTCTATTCCATTGATTTATGTGTTAAGCTTAAGCCCATATCACTCTATCTTTATTACTGTAGCTTTATTATAAATCCTGAAGTCAAGCTTTGTGAGTCCTGTAACCTAGTTTCTTGTTATTTTTTTTTTTTTCAAAATTGCTTTAGGTATTTGATTTCCTTTGCTTTTCCAAAAATAAAAAAAGAACAGCTTTTCTATTTTTACAAATGAAAATTGTGCTAGAATTTTTTTGAGATTGATTTGGAATCATACTTTAATTTTGGGAAAATTGATATCCTAACAATATTAACTTTCTCAAGCTATAAAAATACTTCATCTCTCCATTTAATAATGATTTACTTCATCATTGTTTTGTAATTTTCTATGTACAAATCTTGCATATATTTTTAGATATATTTTTTAAAATTATAACTAAAATAATTATTTTTTGGATGTTCTTTTCTTGGTTCTAAAGTGAACACTCTCTATTATCTAAAAGTGACCAGAAATAGCATGAAATTTCTTATAATTTTACATCAGTGGCAAGGTCATTGAGAGACAGAAATAGTTTCATTTGTGTTTTATCTCATGAATTGCGCTTATTTAATGTATCAGCTATGCTGCACCTCATATTTTTTACATGCATTTTTTTTTTTCCCAAATCTTTGGCTGTATTGCAATGGTTGTTTCATTTTGTATTCTCCAACTAAACATTTCCTAACCATGGATTAACAATATAGTTACTGACTGGTTTCTTTTAACAGTATTTATCCAACATAAAATAAACTACAATTTGTTATACTTTTTTTACAAAACATTTTATAAATATTTTTACAAAATGTATCCAAAGCAATTTCAAGTGAAACATACTATACAAATGAAGGTATTTAAGCAAATAAAGCCCATACCACACTGACAGTGAGTGACGCGTCCTCTTTAGTCAAGTCAGTCTGTAAGGCCTCCCTAATCATGCATTTTTAATTAATGACTCTGTCTTTGAGATGTTTAACCTAAATGTGTATAAAATTCACTTTTTTAATTTAATTAGAATGTTTCTGAAAAAAAACTTTGCAATTTCCTGATCCAGATGATTGGGTGTAAAGATGGAATACTGGGCTCTTAATTTGTCCATCTAGTCATCTGCACACTTTCTGTACACTGCAAGACACTAGGCACGTGAAGCTATTTTTCCCCAAAGGATGCTCTACCCCAGAACTTGATTACTTGTGCTACCAAAGCATAAAGAGATAACAATTAGATGCAAAATGCTTTGGCATCTATAGAGAAATTGGGCTAGCAACAGAGTTAGTCTGAATATGGAGCAATTTTGTGCTGAATACTTGATATCAATTTTCTTATGGATTTTTCTATGAAAGTAATGGAAATCACCAGCCTTTAAACATAGCCATTATACATATTGTACATATTAATTACTAAGTAAATGAACACAAAATGAAACTGGCTGCTGCTTAAACTGTTCAGGATACACTTTAAATCTATACCATCTCATGCAAAAAAATTACACTTAGGAGAAATAATGACCCACATCGTGGATTGCACAGTGGCAGAGGTCATGATGCATATGTGAGATGAATATAAAACACATATATAAGCTGTATTTTATCATAAAATTTGCTCAGAAAAAATAATTCTGTAGGAAAAGGTGCTCTAAAAAATAAAAACTAAAAGATATAAAAATCAGGAAGTTTTCATTGTGCATTATAGGTAAGGAATCAAATCATTAAATAGACTTTATTGCAATTGGTTTTGAAAAAAATGCTGCCCTCAAAAATCCAACAACTTTGTTATCTAAACCTACGTCCAACTCTCACCCTCATGTTCAATGAGCTGCGGAGAACCGCCATTAGCATGCTGTGGTTGTGGTGGTGGTGGGTATTGAAGTGTAGATGCTAGGGTAAGATAAGGTTTGACTTCAGTGGGTGGGTGTGGGTACAGGCAGGGGTGATAAGTTTTCTCTGGACACATTGAATATAAATGCCTGAGAAACATCTAAGTAGAGATGATGAGTCAGAAGTAAGAAATATAGTTTTGTCTATATTACTTTATAATTATTTGGTATAAGTAGCAACTCCATTGATGTTTCTTTACTCATGCCATAGTCAGAAAGTTGAAATTTACAAAAATATATTAAATATTGGAAATTGGGTTAATAATTGAATTTCTGATTAGCTCCCCCCCTTTTTTTTTCAGAGCCATCAAAGATAGAACTAACTTGTTATCATGATCTGTATATGATGTTCCATAATATCAGCTTGGTTAGATTTTTCAAATTGCTTAAGGAGTTTTTAGTTAATTGGCATTACATAACTTAACATTCAAGAAAAAGCAAAACTGAATTGTGGCGGAAGCAGATGTGACTCAAGGGGCTGAGGGTCTGCTTCCCTGATGTGTGGTTCCCTTTCGGTCTCAGGTGTCTCCTAGAAATGAAAACTTGGAGTCAACTTTAAGCTGATTTTGCAAAACATAATCTATATTTAATTTGTTACGTATGTCTGTTCGTGCTGGGACACAGTTGTCATTGTAAAAGGAACCTCAGATAGCTTACAAGTGAGAACCCAACAAACAATTCCTAAATATATTTTAGGTTCAGGAGAAATCCAAAGAAATCGGGGAGTGAATGTATCTCACATGCTTTAGTGCCTGATTCCCATGTAGGAGGTCCTGAGTTTAATTCCTGGTACCTCCTAAGAAACAAAACAAAACAAACCAAAAAAAAAAAAACCAAAACAGAGAAATAAAATACCAATGATTTTGTTGTTGTTGTTGTTGTTGTGTTAATTTAATTCTCTGAGAGTTATAGATAAAATTTATTGGGGTTCCCATTTGATTAATGAACAAATGTTCTTTAATGAACATGTAGAATGTGGAATAAAGTATAACCTTGCCTTTAAAAGTCTATGAACTTTTTTTTTTAATGAGGTACTGGGGATTGAACCCAGGACCTCATACATGGGAAGCAGGCCCTCAACCACTGAGCTACATATGCTCCCCAAGTTTATGAACTTTTTGGGGTAGAGAGAAAAGAAGTTAGAAAAGCCATATAAGATGATGTCAAAATAATTTTTTAAATATAGGCTCTGCAGATTTTCAGCGACAATGATTGGTATAAACTTGGCTGGCCAGGCAGGATTTCAGAAAAGACAAAACTAACATACATGTTTTTTTTATGTTTCTTGGGATCTGGGATGGGATGAAAGCATTTAGTGAAGTAGGAAATGCATAGCATAGACACACACACACAATTGATTGAATGGTAGGAACTCTGGAAGGGAGTAAACATTTCACTTAATTGAAAAAAAAAATTTTAGTCTCTTCTGTGTTCAGGTACTTCACTCTATACTTAGGGTAAAAGAATGAAAAAGCCTAAAAATTCTGCCCCTCAGGAGTTTATTTTCCAGTGAGGAAAGAGACAACATGTTAACATGTAATTTGACTGTTGCACAAATGTTACGGTAAAATGAAGAGCAGATGCTCTGGCACAAAATAAATGGGGCATTTAATTTAGTCTTGGTGTGGTCAAAGAAATCTTCTTGGAGAAAATCATCTCTAAGAGGATAGCTAAAGGATGCTTGAGAGTTGCACAAGGCTGGGGGTGTGTAGTTGGATTGTTTCAGGACAAGGAAGAAAAATGTATGAAGGCCTGGTCTCAAAAGACAAAAAAATGGAAGAATTTCACTCTAACTGGAGCTTAGGGTTGGAAGGTAGCTGGTGGAGAGCACATAACTTTGGAAAACTCCAGATCGTACAAGGACTTGCAAATTTCATTTAGACATTTAGGCTATATTTCAATGGCAAGATCAGATTTGCATTATGGAAATACTACTCTGGCTGGTACAGGGTAGAATAATTGGGATGTGAGTTAGATTGTGGGATACAGGCCTTTCTGTATCCCAGAAGATGAAGTTGGTGGCAGGGGAAAAAAAGGTAATATAGTGGGAATATAGAGCAATGAAGGTAAGAAAGGGATTAAATATGGAGAACAACAGGGTATGGTGAGTCTAAAGATATTGAAATATAGAAAAAATAAAGGAATCAAGTGTGACACTTGATTTCTGGATTGGACTAATTGATGTCTGTATCATTTTCTAAAATGTAAAGCACAGGATAAAGGGTAGATTTGAGTATAAAATAAGAAATTTGTAACTATATTCTTTATAGTTCTTTATAGAACATCTAAATTGGGCAGTACATATATGTGTGAATGTGTATGCACCCACATATCTATACAGATAGATATATGCATGTATATATGCATGTATGTAAATGGAACAAGAGAACAGTCTGGGCTCATGATTTTTGGAGTTTATAGGTATTATCAAAAGTCATGGGAGAAGGAAGGACAGATGCCCCAATATAATTATGCACATCAAGGATATTAAAAGATGAGGCTGCACAGGTAGTATGGAATTATTTTGATGGAGTTTTAAATACCAGACTACAGAATTTAAATCAATTCTATAATTAGTGGGAAAAAAAACACTGTAGCTCTCTCCCTCCCTACTGCTCCTCCCCCCAAAATAGTATGATGCCCCACTCATATTATGAAACTGAAACTATGGCAGCTACAGTACACTCCTCATTGTGGAAGCTTTAGAAGCTTAAGTCCCGAGGAAGTAAGAAGGAACTAAACTGGAATGCGGGCAGAGGGTACAGAAAAGAGCAACAGGATATACGGAAGTGTGTAAGTGATGTTTCTTGATGATCTACATGACAAAAATACCAACTGTCCCTAGGACTTTTTTTCAGAAAACAATAGGCAGGATAAAGTTAATTCAATCACAATGAAAATAAAGAAGCTGTTCTCTCTCATAAATCAGTATTTTATTGATTCTCTAGCTTGGAAATGTCAATAATAAACGAAAAAGCACTTCTATTACCTGTTCTTGCTAATATTGCTATAACAGCTCAGACTAATTAATTTGTAAGATGCACATTGACATCTCTGAGATGATTTTTGACATAGGTTGAGTGATCTTTCTTTGACAATGTTTAAATATTCAAACATTTCTTGTTTTGATATAATTATTTATTGTTTGTGGATGACTACTCTTCAGGAGCGGAGAACTCAGATTTCAAGTGCGGAAGGTATAATCATATCAATTTCTGGTTTAGGTTGCAGGATTCTCTAGGGCAATGAGTCATCTCTTTGGGACCTTCTTGGTCTTAATGTGAAACTGTACAAAACAGGAATAGATTTTTTTTTTTTAAGTCTCTGTACTTCCTTTATCTCTCTCTTACATCAGTTCTCATCTCTCATAGGAGGATCAATCAACCATAAAATCACATCCTTTTTAATTTGAAAAGGGCTTTTAGAGGTCACCACATCCAAATTCCTTTAAAACAGATATTCCTTCCATATCATTTAAGATATATACCTGCTATTTAAAATACCCAGGAGTTAGCATGTATGTAGAGTTGGGGGTCAGATATATATTGATTCAAATTTCAATTAGTGTAATTATCATCTGTGCTGTATCTTATGGTTTCAGTTCTATTTTTTTTAAACAAAGCTGATAATTGCTATAAAACATGAATATTTGAATAGATTATGCCCTATGCTTGTTCTACTTAGGTGGTCACCCATTTTTGTCATCCTTCCCACCTTACTATTTTCTGCCAGTCTGGTAACTTCTACCACAGATTTTTGAGAACATATATCCTAATGCTAGTGGTAGATTTTACTTGCTTGTGATTTTATGCATTTTCAAAAGTAAAAATAATCATGTTTCAAAAATAAAAATAATCATAACCAAAAGGATATGATGATTTCATTGTCAAACCCTAGAGTGTGACTGGGGAAGAGACTGTGGATAGTAAGTACAAATTGTCCCTGAAGCAGTGGTACTCTGGGGACACATCTGCCTGGACCCAACTCATTTAAGCCTGCAGCTTGTCTTACTAAATTGAAGGCAGGACTTGTTTACTGGAACACATTTCATCATCACTGTACATCCTGGATTGCCATCAACCCTTGGAGAACAGAGTTAGGGAAATTTCCACCTGCCAAGCCGGTTATTTATTTCATCTTCATGGTAGCATTTCCTAGTGTTTCCACTGGATTTCTTAATATTTCACCTAGAAAACACAGAAAAGAGAAAAATGAAGGTGAAATTGTTTCACCAAAGTACTCTGGAACTGGCATAGTACCTATGAAAAGGCAAGTCCAGCCTAGTGTACGGAATTGTCCTGGAACCACAGTTGCTGTCATGCCATTATTGAAGACAGAGGCTACTGCATAGAAGCCTGTGACTGCATATGGACAGTGACTCAATATTTTCTGAGTTTATATATGAGCTCACCTAAGGAGAAAGGCATCACAACATTTATGAAAGCTAATGCAATATACATGTGAAATACCCACAAAAGGAAATTAAAATCTAATTTCAGATTTTGATATTCAGTGGCTGTCTAAAAAAGCAAAGACACAACAAATTAAGCTGAAATAATCAACTGCTGCCTGAAATCATTGATTTGAATCACATAGAACACATAATTGTCTCAATTGAATAAAGTCGCTATCCAAAACAATCCAGTTTTAATAACGAGGCATTTTAAATGAGTCACAATTATAAAGGCCCAGCTGCGACTGTATTCACCCTAAGATGAGAATGTAATCTTCTGTCTCTACCAAAAAGCAATTCCATTAAATCCTTTTCTGCTGCAACGGAAACAAAATGGGATTTTAACAGGACCAACCTACAGTAACTTTTATTGACTGTAAAGCATCTTCGTAAGCACAGTGATTTACTAGCTGTAGCTACTAGTTTGTGACTCTGGTGCTCTCACAAACTTGACAATAAGTGAGTATAATGCTGAAAAATTGGGAATTTTATATACAACACCCAACTTTGCTGTCTGAAGAGGTAGAGAAGGTGTTCTTTAAAGTCACAGACTTTCATATGCACTCTAGAAGAGATCTCATTGTAGAGTATGGTTCAGTGGAAATGGCAAACATTTTGTGTCCAGACAAACTTGAGTGTAGATCCAGGCTCGACCAATTACTTAATAGCTAGCTGAGGAATCTTGGAAAAGTTACCTAATCTCGAGATATTGGTTTACCTGGCTGAAAAAACTGGAAATAATATCTGCAAAATAGCACCAAGCTAGCACCAAGTATAGTACTAGGCACACAAACAGTGCTCAATACTTCTTTCTTTCTATAAAAATTATTAACCTGTATGCTCCTTTTCTCTGTGTCATTGACACTTAGTCATACCTGGCAGAAAATGTGCTCATTACTTAGTTATAAAAATAAATTATACAAATGGGAAAACAAGGATTATGGATATCAAGCATCCATCCCTAAATCACAGGAGCTAGAACTTAGTGTTCTAATTCTGGTTTTGCACTGCGGCCTGAATGACAAATCCAGGGGCTCATCTAACCAAGGGCCTTATGAAAAACTAATATAATAACTTTTGGTTTGGAAAATAGTAAACCAGAAGTCAGACTTCATTCATTCAACATATAGACAATGCATTCAACATGGTACTTGAGAAGCCCTTGCCAGAATTCAAGAATATGGTTTCTAGAGTATAGTTTTAAAGAACGTTATTATTAGAAGGGAGTAACTCCTTATAGACTCTTATTTTTGATAGATGATTTGGGGAGATGAATATATAAAAGGTAACCCCAGTGTCTTAGTTTGCCAAAGAGCTCCTGATGCAAAGTACTAGAAATGAGTTGGCTTTCATAATGGGAAATTTTTCAGGGCAAAACCTTACACTTCCAAGGTCATGAAATGTCCATATCAAGGCATCAGCAGAGATGTTTTCTCGCCAAAATTAGCTATGGGTGATCCTGGGGTACTGTCACATGGAGAAGCAAGATGGCCACCAATCTCTGCAAAGGTTCCTGCCTTCCCCTCCAGAATCTACCGTCTCTCAGATCTCAGCTGTGGGCAACCAGGCATAAGGCTTGTCTCTTTCTGGGCCTCCTGGCCACTCCACTTTCTTCCCGAGTTCAGCTGTGGGCTATCAGGCATATGGCTCCCTTCTTCAAGCGTTGACTGCTGATGAATCCCAGAGTCCTCTCTCAAATGGCAGGATCAAAACCAGCAGAGCTTCCTTTCCCCATGTCTCTCTCTCTGTCTCCATTTATATCAGGCCCAGCTGGAGGGCAGAGACTCAACCTGAGTCACGCCTCACTGAGATAGTCTAATCAAGTGTCTCACACTCACAGGAATGGATTAGTTAGAAAACATAATCATTTTCTTTTTGGGTTTTACAAAAGAATTGCAAACTGTCACATTCAGTTAGGCTGGGACCATCCTGATCTTTGCTTTCAAGATGAAGTACTGTGCTGTGAATCCTTACATATGCAGGAATGGTGTCTTGGCTTTCAGAGACAGTGTCCCAGACAATGGCTCACCAGCTTTTGGTTTGGAAAGTAGTAGAACATCATTGGACCAGTTGGAATTTCACAGCCAAATGAAATTTCCATATTTGAATGAAAAAGTCAATGAATTCACAAGAGCAACTGCAAACTCTCACTGTATTAAATGTTTTTTTTTTTTTTTTTTTCCAGCTCACTTTCTCATTCACATTTTCAAGATTTTAGTTAGCAACTGCAAAAGCCCACGGGACCTCCACATTGGAATTTTCAGAAATGAGGAAGGAGAGGGAGCAACAGCTGAAGATAAATCCTTTGTAGGAAATATTAGCAACTTTAATTTTAGGGTTCTCAGAAAGACCTGTTCATGGAGACTCTTGATAGTCTATATCAGTAAACAAATATGTCAAGAACCAACCACATTATAAAGGTAGCTCTCTAAAAGCATTACTTTGTTTTTCTTTCTGAGTTACCTGAGTCTTAAGTGGAAAAATGAAAAAACAGCCAGAGTATGCTGAGCCTCAGAAAAGAAAATCACCTGTGATTTTTCCAAGAGCTAATTAGATATCCATCTTTTTTTCAAAGCAGTTTTATTCACATACCATACAATCCATCCAAAGTGTACAGTCAGTGGCTCTCAGTAAAATCACAGAGTTATGCATTTTCATTACTTCAAAAAGGAAAACCCCAAACCCCTTCCATGACGCATTTTAGTTCATTTTTTAAATGTGGTGCAAGTTTTTGATCGAAGTTTTGTTTTTTTTTTTTGTTTTTTGGGGGTGGGGGTATTTTGGGGTTTTTTGTTTGTTTTTTTTTGTTTGTTTGTTTTGCATTTAGATATTCAATTGTTCTAGAACCATTTGTTGAAAAGACTATCTTTTTTCCACCAAAGTACCTTTACAGTTTTGTCAAAAAAAAAATGGATTGCTCATATGTGGTTCCACTTGTCTATCTTAACTCCTCTAGCTTCATACTATTATTCTATCACAGACATTATTATTATAGCAATGGAAGAACTTTCATCATTGATATCCACCTATTTAAATAGAACCCATTGCTCCGTTCTTTTAACAGACCCCTACCTATATTTAGGGAAAGTGTGAAGGTGAGGGAAGAAGAAAGTTCTATATTTCAAAAAAACATAGATTTCCCCCTTTGGTAGCTTAAATGAGAGGAATAATGTTTACCTTCCTGAGAGGGTAGTTGCCTTTTTCTGTACTTAGCTGCTTTCTCCATTGAGAACTGACTCTGTTAAGAATCAAAAAATACGACGAGGAAATTGCAGAAAAACATTAAATCAGTGGTTTGCTTTTCGAGAAGAAGGTTGCAGTTACTTCTGTGTTTGTATTTTTAGTATTCTGAATTAGTGTCTGGGCCATGGTGGTGTACTAACCATATGTTTGGCATTTGGCAGAAAAGGCAACTTTGTGACCTATAATAAACACAGATTCTCGCCTGCAAATGTTAAGAATCGGTGTTGACGCCTTCTATTCTTAGTGTTCAGTCTCAAGTGTAGCAGGACAGCGTTCTGGAAATTCAACTGTCCCATAGCCATTATTTGCTCTCACCTTTTAGCATCCAGTAGCTATCCGCTGTAGTTGAACCCCAGTATATTCTCTCCCACTCAGATTGAAGGGGACTGTACTCAGATGTCAGACAAACTGCCCTATCAATTTATAGTCCTTGCTTACACCTGAAAAATCCAGGGACATTATTGTCTGCAAATTTACAGAGCAGAGAATGCAGCCAAGTGGCCCTGGCTAGGATGATGAATCGTTGCCAGGCATTAGCTGGACATTTAAAACAAACAAATAATCAAAAAAACCAAAAACAGTCCAACAGAAAGAAATATATTCTTTGTACCCTTTGTTTTGTACCACCCTCTCTTTACTACTAGCAAATAGCAATTTAACTTATACTGCTAAAATAAGTATAAGAAATATCTGGCATGTTGGTGGGGGTTTCAAAATAATCATGACAGTATAAACTCTAGATCAAGTGTGAGGTGTTTGACTTTGGAAAGGTCATTTTCTTTTGGTACTCTTCAGCTTTTCCAATGTAAAATGACCCCATTGTGTGTGTAAACTTCCACGTTTGATCTAAAAAGCAATGGCTCTCTTTTATAGCTGTGGATTTTTCGTGAAGTGACATCTTTATATCTACTACCTCCAAATGTTAAAAAGAAGGTGAAATATATAAAATAAATAGATACTTTTATGGATAAAGTTATTTAAACGTAATTTATAAACGTATCCATTATTTGGACCAAGTAAAACCTATTGATTTTTAAATTAATTAAATATTAGACTGCCTTTCGATTATTTATGTGTTGCAAGAATCTCCTGATTGATGATTTGAGCCTCTAAAAGTTATTGTCCATCTGAATGCGCAATACTTGAAATTTTGGCATGTTTCTTCATGTTAGTAGAAAGAGACTCTGCATCTCACAGACATCTCAAAGAGACACCCTCCTCTCCCATGCTCCCAGCATGTCTAAACCTGCTGCTTTAGAAGGGTCGAGAGGCAGTGCCTCAAAAGGGCACATGCTCCACCGGCCAGCGTCTCCACGGGATCCAGCCCAGCCCTGGCTCGTGGCAGCCACTTGATAAATATCTGCAGAATTATCTACACGATAGCCATCCTAGAATGATGATTCTTAGTAAAGGGGTCATTTTTCACAGTCTACTGAATGCTGCATAACAATCCTTTTCATATTCTGCTAAGATACATACATTTTCAGAGCATCATGAAAACTGTTTCCTCTAGTCTTGGTGGAATAAGAGCTCCCGTGTAATTTTTATGTTGCAAAAAGATACTTTCATATCTAGTAAATCACCAACCACAAACATTATAAAATGCATCCTAAGCTGGCGGTTGGAATAATATTTTATAGGTTTTTCATCAGAGAATCATACTTCACCATTATGTCATAGTTATGAAATTGCTTTTCCAAACAGTTAAACTCAGAAGTATTTTGCTTATCATCATTTGAAAGCTGTTTCTCCCTTCTCTGGGGTCTACTTTATCTCAGTGGAGATCTCTAGGCTCCATTTCATGTTTCTAGCCACCAATCTCCCTGTGGTGATTTGGCTGAGTATCACTAGAGTAGGTTGTCACTGACTAAGAAAAGATGGGAATTTCACATCATTGAGCCAGCAGCTCCCATTCGGATTCAGTTAATTTGTTGAAGGCCTGCTGTGTGCCACACACAGTGCATAGCAGTGGATTAGGGACCTTCACGTACGTTTTGTCATTTCATTTACTTGATTCCTCATGGGTTCCTTGAGCTGGTGTTACGGTTTGAACTGTGCCAGCCAAAAATATATGTTCAAGGCCTAACCTCCAGGCCTGTGAATGTAATCTTACGTGGAAATTGAATATTTGAAGATGTTATTAGTTAAGAGAAGGCCAAACTTGATTAGGGTGGTTCCAAATCCGATATGACAGGTGTTCATATAAGGAAAGGAAATTTGGACACAGCCATTCGGAGATAAAGAAGGCAGTCACGTGACACAGGCAGATTGGGTCATGCCCCACGCTGCCGGCAACCATCTCCAGAGCCCTCCAGATGCCAGAGGAAGCCCAGCTCGGCCAATACCTCAGCTCAGGCCTCCAGCCTCAATCTATCTCTATGCAATGACAAATTTCTATTGTTCTATCCCCCCAGTTTACAATCCTTTGCTATGGTAGATCTAGGAAACTATGACAGCTGGACAGTAGAATGTCTGTTTTTACAAATGAGGAAACTGAGGCTCAGACAGATGAAGTGACAGACCTAAGTTAGCATAACAAGCAAGAAGCTGGGCCAGGATTTGAATGCAGGAACATATTCTAGGGTATACAGATGTCTTTCTTTTGGTAATTTTCTCTTCCAAAATAAGAGGGAAGGAAGTTTTATATATATATATATATATTCATTTCTATTCAGGACCCAGAGCTATACTTTTTTTTTTTTTTTCCTGTTTTGTTTCAGTCTGTTTTTCAGTCAGGGAAATTTAATTGAAACAACAGATAACCAGGTACTGGAGAAGGAAAAAAAGGGAAAAGAAGTACTGAGGTGTGATAGAGGTTGCAGCTGCAGGAAAGAGCTGCTACCTTAGAGCTGGAGAATGTAATAGCTTACAGAAGGAACTCTGTGGAGCTCCAGCAAGGCCTGTGGAGAAGGTCACCAACTCCAGGTAAGAGTGCTACAGGATCCCAGGGGAGAGACCCCAAAAGTCTGGGATTCAAGCCCCGAAGAGGAAGGGCCTCCAGTTCTTGGAACTTCAGGGTTCTCAACCATGGGTGGAAGTTACAGAGTGAAAATATATGGAAACAAATAGCAGGATTTGGTTTATGATTCATCTTTATTGCATGTTTATTTTTATTATCTTTTTTAGAGATTGAGGAAACTAAGAATCTCTTGCACTTCCTTTCGTATTCCATTTTGCAAGCTCTGGGCGTTTTATATTTAAATCTTCATGATATTTCAAAACAACTATATTTCATCAATACCTGCTATTTATATATATATCTGGGAGTGTATTAGTCAGCCAAAGGGGTTCTAATGTGAAATACCAAAAATGATTTGGTCTTTATAAAGGGTATTTATTTGGGGTAGAAGTCTACAGATACCAGGCCATAAAGCGTTAAGTTTCTTCTCTCACCACAGTCCATGGCCAAATGTTAGAGCAAGACAGCTGCCGGCGTTTGCCAGGGTTCAGGCTTCTGGGGTTCCCCTCTTCCTGGGGCTGCGTTTCTCTCCAGGCTTAGCTCCTGTTTCCTCCACAAGGTCAGCTGTAGATGATCAGGCAAATGGCTTGCTTCTCTTCTCCTGGGGCCTTCTTTCCAACATCAAAACTGCTTTTCAAAAGACTGCTTCAACTCTTTTCTTGCCATGCATTTTATATTTGATTACCCACCCACCAAGGGGTGGGGCTCAACACCTTACTGACATGGCCCAGTCAACGCCCCAATCATAACTTAATCATGCCCAGATTAACAGATCAGTTTACAATCATGATCCAATTATATTTTTGGAATTCATAATTACATTGAATTGGCCAATGGCTATAGGTAATAAGGGTCTGAATCATGTGGATCAATTATTTTTGAATCTTTGAATATTTAAAATAGAATAGAATTATGTTACCAAGATCATTAATAGTTATAATTTTGGATATTACTAACATGAATTTCTACCCATTCTTCTTAAGTGATAATGCTAATTTTTAACTTAGCATACTGTTATAAAACTATATGTCTATAATAGAACATACATGGTCTCCAGCCCCAAATATATAAACTTAGTTCAAAATATGAATTCATAATTAAAATTGGCTAATTTAGTAGGTATGAGAAAAGAGCAGATATTTTAGTTTACATATATATATATATAATGGGGATAATAGAATCTATATTTCAGGATCAATGTGAAGGTTATAAATAATGAATGTGAAGTTCTTGGTACTTTTTAATAGTCAACATATTTTCATTCCTATTTTACTTAGGAAATAGAGTGCTGTAAACTATAAAGTACAAAATGAAACAAGAGGATTTTCCTTGACCATAATGAAACAATAATAATTTTCTTGATCATTTGATAAAAATATAAGTACAATGAAGGTTTAGGGAGAAAAATGGGGGGCAAAAGAGAGAAGGAAATCAGATAAAAGGAAAGAAGAGAAGGTTAACTATTGATTTCCAATTGCAAAACAAATAGATTGCCAACAACAAAAGGTGCCATTATTTTCCTGTCTCCTTGAAGGAGTTTTGAAATTCAATGAGTTCTTCCTTTCCCACCATTCACACACGTTCCTGGAGCTGGCTATTTGGAATGCTGTCTATCAAATGAAAGTCGTGGTTAGGCGGCATTTCTGAAATTGTGGATGTGGTATTGGATAACCAAACCACAGAGGAGAACTTCCTCTGCTGTCGTGCTAGTGATCTGTGATTTAATTTTGTGTTTGTTCATAATTGTTTTAAAAGGGGATAAATTACCCAGCCTTTAAAAGTTAATATTGTGAAATTATATGATAATACTAATGGCCTTAACATGATATTTTTTGGCTCTGGTTGTTGCACACCAAAAGTATTAAGACCCTCTTGGTTATGGTGCAGTTACTCTCTGCACTGGTCATTTGAAAGATCACCCAGAACCATTCCTTCCAACACAAAATCAATACAGAATGACCACACACAGGTCTTGGAGGTGCAACTGGGGTCAGGCTTCAAATCTAACCTTGCAGAAAACCACACACATTGTAAATCAACAGTGTCTTTGATTCTCTCCTTCTTCATCTGTGAAATGAGATTAACATGCCAGGCCTGCATAGTAGTAGTAAGGATTAAATTAGATAATGAAATGTGAACAATTTAACTAGGTCCTCAGTGCTTAAGGTACTATGTTAATTACCATGGGGAAAAATATCACTGAGATATACTACATATTCTAGGTTAGGGGCAAGGGTGATGATACTGGCAATTCTGCACACACACACACACACATGCACACATTCTCTCTCTCTCTCATGCAAAATTAATAGATTTGGATATTCTGTTTGGTTTGGATACCAGGGACAACTTTACGGTGCTTTTGAAAGAGGTTTTGATTCGATCTTGGAGTATACACAATATTTTGAGGGAAAATGATGGGGTGGGGGGTATATTTAAAACAGAGAAAATATTTCGAAGCTGGATTTTTCCTGTGCATGGTAGAATTTGTTTGAAACATTGATACAGATGGGTAATGAGATAAGAGACTAGCATAAATTGGGGTGATATTTTTAAGGAACACAAATACCAACTGAGAAATCTGGGCTATATTAGTTAGAGAATATGGAATTATTATAAAATTTTGAATGGAGGCAGAAGAACATTAAATTATTTGATTGGATTCATACTTTAGGAAGAATAATAAGGTGGCTTCTCAAAAATGGATTCTGGAAAGAGAGAAGGAGAGAAGGAGGCAGTAAATTCCATGAAGAAGGCAATTTAGATTCCTATGATATTTGAATACTTCCTAGTGTCTCCCAAGAAACATTTAGTCCCTGTGATGGTTTGAAGCTCTGTGTACTCCAGAAAAGTATGTTCTTAAAGTTAATCCATTCTTGTGGGTGTAGACCAAATGTAAGTAGGATATTTTGGTGAGTAGTTAAGATGTGACTTACCTCATTCAGTGTGTGTCTTATTCCTCTTATTTTATAAGAGAATGAAATTCCCAAAGAAAAGAAAGCCACAGAAGCAAGAAGCTGAAAGCAATAAAACCCAGAAGAGAAGGGAGAGACCAATAGACGCGGCTACCTGCCTTGCCATATGTGGGAGTCTGGGATTATTTTTGTGAACCCCACAGAGAAAAATTATGTTTTTAAATTGGTCTGTTTCTATGGGTGTGATACCTTTTGATTATATTAAATTCAAAAGTTTCAAGTTTACTTGATTAAATCAGTTTAGGGCTTTTGATTCATCCATGTCAGTAGGACATAACTCAGGGTTGAGTCTCCGCTTGAGTGAGCGGACACTCACTCAAGAAGACACCAACACACAGAAGAAGACACGAGAATAGAGAAAGAACTCCATAGATAAGGAAGAGGAGGGAACTTGGTCATTTGGCTCCTGCCATCACAGAAAGGAGAAGCTCAGAAGGAGAGACCAAGTAGAGATGGCCAGCAATCTTGCTTCAACATGTGGCACAGAGTTTGGTGAGAAAACAGCTTTGAGTTGGACTCTTTAAGGTCTATTAACTGTATGCTTTTACCCGAAATAAATACTGTCTATAAAAGCCAACAGATTTCTGGTACTTTGCATCAGCACCCCTTTGGCTGACTGATGCATCATGTGACAGAGGAGTCCAGGATTGCCGGCAGCCAGTCTTCGGGGAGGAAACATCACCTGATGATACCTTCATTTGAACATTTTTCTCAGCCTCAAAACTGTACGCTTGTAAGTTGATAAATTCCAATTGTTAAAAGCCAACCCATTTCATGGTATCTACATTTCAGTAGCCAGGCAAACCAGAAGAGTCCCTTCTCCCAACCACCAAAGGTAGGTAATATTTTCTAAGTCAACAGACAAGTACTTATTTGCTCTCAAAGAACAAACATTTTTTTTTTTAATATTTTTTAAACAAAGATTGATTTATTTACTTTTATCCATTCTTTAACACTCCCCCTCCCCCTTTTGCTGTTTTTGTGTCCATTTGCTGGGCAATTCTCTGCTTTCTCTTTTCATCCTTCTCCTGTCTTCACTGGGATTCGATCCTAGAACCTCCAATGTGGGAGACAGGCATCCTACCGCCTGTGCCACCTTAGTTCTTGGTCTTCTTGGCTCCCACTTGTATCATTCTCCTGCTACGTCATCATCTTGCTGTGTGGCTTGGTGGGGCCTGGCACACCCGCACGCAGGGCCTTCTATATTTTTCTTTATTTTACCGAGAAGTCCTGGGGATCGAACCCAGTTCCCTCCATATGGGAGACGAATGCCCAACCATTTGAGCCACAAATGCCCCCAAGAGCAAATATTTGATATTGTTCTCAAAATCAGAAAATATTTGTTGAATGAATTTTGAATCCAATAACAACATACTACATGATGAAGAAACCCTTCTAGAAATCTTCAAAAGTATGTGTGAACTGAAGAAAAACCAAAGCACATAGAAGTAAGTACAAAGTGCTCTGTGTTATACAAGCCTTTACATTTTAAAATCATGTAAAATAAATACTCTATGTTTAAGGGCTAATCTTTATCACCATTTGAGAATTCCCCCCATCTTTCTTTTTTGGTCTTTAGAATGTCTTCCCTTATCTTTCCCTTCAAAGAATAATAAATGCAAATAAAGTTGTCATCAGAGGTGTTGTCAAGTTGCATTTTCAGAACCTAGCACATGTTTCTCTTGGTTGAGTAGCAGAATGAGAAGAGACAAGGGTGTCATTTAACCTTCTTGGGGACAACTGTAGGACATTATTTGGAACTGCAGTGGTGACTTGTCTCTTCCATGGGATATCACTTCTGAATATCATCTACATTTCAAAGGAATCAAGGATCCTGGACTGGGATCCAGAATACAACAATTGTAGTTCTTGCCCTGTCATAAGTTGACATCCATTTAATTAGACAACCTCCATCAATAGATTGTGAGGTCAATGCAATAAGATCACTTTCATTTAATGCCTTTCAAAAGTGTCACTTGAGTTTCAGATGTGTTTTTTTTTAAGATCTTTAATGGTTGCATGATGCTGATGTCAAGTGCAAGATATGATTCCCTTTCCCACTGTACCCAAACTTTTGGGGCAAGCATCTCACTTGGGGTGTGCTTTTCCAGACATTAATAGGCAAACTATTCAACCATACATATTCACACATGTAATCCAGATGTTGCTGAACCTACAGTTGCCTCCACGGTAGTTTGCACTTTGCTGCCACACTGTAAGTTAGTAATTCATTATGCTCTGATTTTTTTAAGTAGGATAATAATAGAAAATCTTTCAGCAGCTGTCAAGGCAGCAGCAACGACACACCACTGCTAGACAGCATTAACGACGTTCAGTCTTAATGCTCTGGAGTCACGCCAGCTACACTTACATCACTGCCTTGCAGTGCTTTGTTTCTGAGTCTCAGTAATAGAATGACATGGTTGAAAACTCATTAGTATACAGCTTAAGAAAGATAATGATAAGTGGCTCAGTGTCTGTGATCTAATCTAAAAGATCTTTTGTACACCAGAACAACATGGCAAGTTAGAAACAGATTGTGCAAATAGGTACAGCCATGCCGAATGTATGCTCCAAAGCTACATTTTCCTTTGAAAATGAAGGTGATCATACATTCGTATCATAGGCAAACTCAATATCAAGTGCAAATTTGAACAGACAGTCGGATTTACTTTGAACCACTCCTGAGTAGTTCTGCTTTCCATGTTTTATTTTTTCCATCCTGTGTGGAGAATACTGTGTTTTCCTGATTATTTGACCTTTTTGGCTTAGAGAGGGATTAATTATTTGGGAAGAGTTTGGGGACTATTTGTTGACATTAGTTGCATTAACCACCCACTCAAAAGAAAAGCCATTCATTTCAAGAGAGAGGGAGCTTGAAACAATGGTCATAGCCACCAGCAACACAAAAGTGAAAAGAAAAGGTAATTTTCGTAGCTGGATGACCTCCAATAAAATTGTAGTTTAAGATTCTATTAGGAATTCACACTTTCATTTTATTTAAGGGAGACTTTTAATATGTAATATTATTGCAAAGTCAATATGTAGTATTGCAGAGCTCTGTCACAAGTGTCTCTAGAGGATAGAAATTTAACAAAAAGAAAAACAAAATCCAATATAAAAACTCAAGCCAGCAATACATCTGAAAACAGAGTTTGTAGTTTGTGCATGTTATTTGGCATTGTTTGAATGATATGACATATTTTTAGCAAGTTT
Organism: Tolypeutes matacus; assembly: GCA_026826555.1. NCBI lineage: Eukaryota > Metazoa > Chordata > Mammalia > Cingulata > Chlamyphoridae > Tolypeutes > Tolypeutes matacus. The sequence continues at coordinate 14,566,714 of JAKSZT010054462.1, read as the reverse complement.
CTGAGGATGAGGGATACAAAATGTAAATGCTGAATATCAAAATTCTTTAGAATTTAATTTGACAAAAATCTTGAGAAAGCAGCCAATTTGAAGTCGAGGTGGTTCGTGACCCTTAGTCATGGGCAAATCAAACTGGTGTAATTCCCTTCATAGCTACCTTCCTGACTAAATGGGAGGCTGTTGGCAACTTGTGAAATGGAGCTCAACCCTTTCTGCTTACTATGACAAACCCTCTTTCCTATGCTTTCTCTGCTTTTCATCTTCTTAACTTGCTTCTGAACTACTATTCCCCTATCCCATCGTGCAAGTTAACAGTTCTTTTGCCAATTATATTTGGCTTTCACTTGATTTCTCCACATCAAGACTTCCATGGACCAAGGCAAGCATTTTAAACTCAATCTCCCAAAGTTCCCTATGTCTTCCAACACCTAGGCAGGGAAACCTCATCTTGGTGCCTTGGACAAGTGGAACTCCATGATAGGCTCATCTGCTGTTGAATATGTGACTAGAGACCAAAACTGTGTTCGTTCAATCTCTCCCTCTGAACACTGTGTGCATTACCTTCTGCGCCCAACATACGCACACATAAACTTGGGGGTCTTGATGAGTATGGAAAGCCTGGGCTGGCATAGAAATTTCCTCTCAATAAAGAGAGCATTGCTCCTCAGTTCTACCCTAACACCAAATATTTTTCCCTAGGCATTCTAGGAAAATCCGACTTGGGGCTTTAAATATGAGAATCTAGTACCCTAGATTCTCCTATAGCCTAAAGAGCTCATAATGAGAAGGTGACAAAGCAACTAGTTTTGGATCTATTTTCCACCATGCATCAGCTTTATAACTTTAATTATCTCCCTATATCTTCAGGTCCCAAGTTCCTTATATATAAAATAAGACACTGTACTGTTACCCCACCCCCACAACTATGATTTGAATGTTTTTATTTGTAAAACTACAGTTTGATAGAACAGGTCCTCTAATTTTTCCTTCATGGAAATTATATTTGATGTGGATTCTAAGCTCTAATTGGTAGGGATCAAGTATGAGGTCCTCTGGCAGGCCTGTTGTGTTTAACATAGTTCTGAGTATGTGTGTGGAAACAGTGTGCTAAGTATGTACAGACTGCCAGGCTCCTTCAGTGCACAGGTATCGCCTGTACAAGTTTCCAGTAGAAAGAGCAAATTATTGTCATCGAACGTCTACCCCCCCAGAGGTATTTACTTTGTTTTGGCCTTGGGACACTACAGGAAAGTTTTTGCTTTACTTAAGAAAATGTAAGTCTAAATCTCTTTCTTAAATTTTAAGAAATTACCCTAAGTTCTGGCAAGCTATGCTTCCCCATAACCTCACCCTGATTAGCATGTGGGAAAGGAGAAAGAAAGAATATTCTTTTCAGAATGGGAACTCCGAAGTAAACATGGAGTCTTAGAGCAGTGAGTCCCTCTCCCTTCTTTTAGTTTCAGGTCTTTAATTCTTTCTGATAGCACATTGGGTATAAGAGAGGCTGTGTCAGCTGTCACTATGGAAGGAGGGGGCCGTACTAAGAATCTCAAATTATTGAAATGAAACCAAAAAGGCAGATGTTCCATTGTAACCGTCTGAAGCTACAAGCCCAATTCCTTTTCTATGGTAGGGAAAACAGTATTTAAGACTGCCTGGGTTTGAGGAAATGTTCTCCCTTCCCCCACCCCCCGCCCCCAATATTTGGGTTTTGTTACTGGTTCGCTTTTAGACAAATCTGCAAAGGCAAGACTTCTGGGGTAGAGAGATGCACAGCAAGCCCTGGTGGCTCTCCTGGCTGCTTGCCACTCCGGACAGTGGCTGATAATAATGCTTAATCAAATACCTATCACAGGCCAATATCTGGCACTGCCGCACGCCTGCAGTCACTTGATATTTGGATCACGTCTCTTAGTTCCTAGTACCAATATGAAAATGATAACGTTCACAGCTATTTTTATTTCTCTCCAATGGAACAGCAAGATTTCTTCTTCGCTGTTCCTTTGCCTTCCTCACATATATTTGAATATTGGCCTCTGGTTGAACTCCTTTGCTCTGAGAAAGTGCTTTTCTCTGTGGATTAGCACAGAGGCAGTAATGCTTCCAGTTTATGAAAACTGTGAATTCATACAGGCAGATAAAGGTGTCTTCAGGTAAAGCTGAATATTCAGGTGAAATCCTGAATTCCCAATTAATAAACAGTGAAAGAGTTAGGCTTCCAATTATCCATCTTGGAAACCCTTAAGCTTTGGGTTAGGTCATTTAAAATAAAAGGAGAGAAGCCAACTGTCTTTTTGAGGCAAGAAATATGATTTTTAAAGTCTATGTGTATGTGTATGTGTGAGAGAGGGTGTTAAGATGCATTCAACGCAGGCATAATAGAGAGTTTTTAAGCCACGTTTCTAACAGTATGCAAAGCATGTGTTTGGTATTATAAAAAAAAAAAAAAAAAGTGCATTTGCATTTGCTTTTGGTATGGTCACAATCCGCTCCCACTCCCCTCCAAATTAGTTAATGCTTTTCTCATGAATTTCATCAGATATTTATCTTCCCCGGAGCAGGAGGCAGTAGAGGCTTGTTTGCTAGCCATTCCTGGTTACTCTGTAAATCACAGCCAGGCCTGGCTTGATTTAGGCAAACTTCAAAATAATTTATACATTTTCAAAACGGATCCCTTTTTAATGCCAGTTTGACGATGATTATAGCGTTTTCCTAGAAGCAGGAGAAAAGCTTTTTTTGCACTTGATGAGATGAGCACACTCAGAGGAGGATGGGAAGGATAGACAAAGGATTGCTTATCTGGAGAGATTTTGAAGGAGATTCTTAACATTGAGGAGACATGGGAAGGATATAATAATTATATTTAATATTTGAAAAGTTAAAGTGAAAAGGAACAATTTATCTTACTCTGTATGCCAACTCCCACATCCCACCCCACCAAACTGAAGGAAGGTTTAAGGAGTACATTTTCAAGGAAAAAAAAAACATTTCAGCTTAAGGCAAAGCACAGCCTTCTGAATAAGCTGCTCATCAATGAATTGGACTGCCTAATATACTCTGAGCTTTAAGGAAGAGGCAGGATTGCTTTCATTTAAATGTGTGGTTCTCTACTTCACTACTTTTACCACCTGTAGGGGTGAAGGAAGTGATAATTTTAACAGAGAAAGGCAAGACACCTAAGATTCCCTAAGGGTCACCAAGGGAAGACAGGTGCAAATAGAACATAATCAGGGTGCACTTAGTAGGTGGCAGTAGGTATACAAAGTCATAGATAATTAACTTTCCCCTTCTTATGCATCTTTCAAGGTCAGTGACAACTTAGGCATTAGTTTTAAGAAATCTTCAAATTAAAATGTATTTTATAGGAATATTCACCAGATTTTAAAACTATGATAGAAAGGGTGTTGCTAAATGATACAATTCCCCAAAAAATCTGTTTAAAAAACACACAAAATTGAAAAGTCAGCAAACGAATTTTTATTGATCCCTTTATTAAGTAAACATTTATATGGGATAAAACAGGCAAAGGATTTCCTAAAGTACATGTACGATGGACTACAGCTTCACACATCTTTTTAAATTCACACGGCACACATTTATTTTAAAGTTTTTCAATAAAAACTACAGTATTAAACTTGTTTCATAAGTATTTTTGTATACATTGAGATTAATGGTGGAACTGCAATGCCTGAGAATTACATTTTAAATGAATACTAATACTGTGAGTACAAGGACACAAATAAAGAGGATGTATCAGTGCTTAAATCAGTATTGTTGGGAAGCAGCTGTGGCTCAATCAGTAGGGCTCCCGTTTACCATATGGGAGGCCCCCGGTTCGGTTCCCGGGGCCTCCTGGTGAAGGCAAACCTGCCTGCGCGGCGTGGTTAGCTGACCCAGCGAGCACAAGCAGCAAGGGGGGGATAAATGAATAAATAAATAAAATCTTTAAAAAATAAATAAATAAATAAATAAATAAATAAATAAATAAATAAATCAGTATTGCTTATCCAAGAGTTAAAATGTGAAAACTATTTTATAAAAGTTGTTATAAAATACATGTATCATTTTATATAAAGTGCCTGTATAGCAGATGTCATACTGCATGTAACAAGCTAATGCACATTTCTTCACTTACTGTGTACTTCCCTTCGTTCAGAGGTCATTTTTATAATTGATTGAATTCTGGACTGTATTTGCTCATTAACTGCTTTTGTGTTGGTTTTTATTTTCGTGGTGATAAAAACCATATCTTGGGTAGCTCACTATATTTTGCTGTTCTTTTTCAGATGTCCTAAATTCTTTCTTGTCTTAACCATCATCAATAACAACATTTTCCTGGTTTCTGGGAAGACTAGCAAAGCTCATTTCAAATTTTTCTCTTCCAGAAAAACGACTGTGGAACTAAGTCTTAAGATAAGTACCCTGCTGATGCAAACCTTTGAGTGAACTGAAAGTTCTAGAGTCACCCCTCACAATTGATGAAAAGGGTAAATTTGTATTTTCTCTACATTGTTGATTAAATATTCAGTAAGCTCAAATTGTGGAGATTGCCAGAATTGAGAGTAGCCAGCAGAGCCTCATTTTTTGTGTGTGTTATTGTTTTTAATTCCACCACTCTCATGGATTTTTGAAAAGGGCAAAAAGTCTTCTTTGAAGCCTGTATTTCTTGGTGGAGACAATCTTCATCAAAATGACTTGTAGAATGACTACCACATAAGCTACTGGTCCATTTGCTCAAGTTGCCAGAGAATATTTAACGGTGCTGTCCAGCAAGTACGGTGACGCAGCAAACCAAAGAATTCAATTTGCTACAAACTCTAAGCAGGAAGTCACTCATTTCTAAAGAGCGTTTAAAATTCATAAATAATCACAGAGAAGAAATTCTGGATTTTAAGAAAATAGTTCACTAAACTATGACATCAGTTTGAAGACTGATTTATAAAGGGACTTTTAATACAGAAATATTGATATTCTAAAGTCCACAAAGAGAAAAAAAAAAAAAAACATAAGCTGGCTAAATAGTGTAAAGTAAATTGAAAAGGAAGCTAAAGACTTACCATTCTCCAAAACAGCATACCTTGAGACCCTCACAGGTCAATTATTTCGAATATTCAAACATAGATAATGCCAAAGCATTCAGAGCTTGATGAAAAAATACTTGTAATACACACACACACACGCACAACCACACAAACAAATATATGTGTATTTTACCAAAACAGTGTATTGGTCAACCAAAGGGGTGCTGATGCAAAGTACCAGAAATCTTTTGGCTTTTATAAAAGGTATTTATTTGGGGTAGAAGCTTACAGTTACAAGGCCCAAAAGAGTCCAACTCAAGGTACCATAAGAGGTACTTTCTCACCAATTTCTGTTGCCATGTATTGAAGCAAGATGGCAGGCGATGTCTGCGAGGGTTCAGCCTTCATGTTTCCTCTTAACGCTCTGTCGTCCCAGCTCCTTCTGATCTCAGCTCTAAGCTGGAGAGCTCATTTCTTTCTGGGCTCAGCTGCTCTGGCCTCTTCATAGGATCAGCTGTAAACTATCAGGTGAATGGCTCATCTCTGTTCCAGGGGCCGCAGGATCCTCTTCCATGTCTATGGAGTGCCCTTCCTCTGTGTATCTACTTCTGTGTTCTTGATTGAGTGTCCATTTATATAGTCCATCAGGGGATGGGGTCTCAACTTTGCATGCCCTAACGACTTCGTCGAATCAAAGCCCTAATCTTGATTTAATCAAGTAAATATAAATCCTTTGAATTTAAATCATTCAAAGGGTATCATGCCCAGAGAAACAGACCAGTTTATAAACATAATCAATATCTCTTTTTGGGAATTCATAAATAATATCAAACTGCCACAGACAGGTTGGAAAAAATCTGACCTACAATTCACACAAAAGAAAACAAAATATTAGCATAACAATAACCAACAGCATGTTAAAAGAATAATACAATGCAAAAAAAGTGTGCTTCAGCCTCTTTAAAAAAAGGATCATATATTAATAAATAAAAACTTAATAAAACAGTATTTCTCCCTTCTTTAACATTACAGTTGGTTCAGTTGGTGGGCATCTCTTCCTCAAAAGGTCACTTAAGGGCCCAAGTTTCTTCCCTCTTGTTCCTTCATCCTTAGTTTTTGTCCCCTACCTGTAGGATGAAGATGTCACCACTACATCTAGCTCCAGGCCTAGGAAAAGGGGAAACATTTTTTTTGACATGAGCAGCAGAAGTTTCATACATAGCCTCTGCTCTTATTCCATTAGGAAAAACCAAGTCGCATGGCCACACATACCTGTAAGGAAAGCAGAAAAATGTGATCTTTAGCTGGGTGACCTTATGTTCAAGAGGAAGGAAAAAATTGCAGCTACTTAATGACTGTGCAAACTCTTCCTTCTGTAGATAATACACACACTTTCCTCAAGGCATAAACAAGATTTTATCCAATTATTGTATCTAGATTAAAATTTATGGCTTGTGGAAGTGTAGAACTTTCTTTGTAACTTGTGAATATAGGCCTAATTGTCCCATAATTTTTAAATTGATCGATGATCTGAACAAAGAAACAAATAATACTTACTGATATTCTGGCCCCTGCCAATGGCGGCTTCTGCAGTTATATTCTCTTCAAGCATGTTGTCTGCCTTCCTGGTTCTTGCAGAATATAATTTTAAGTAAACTTGTTTCCCTGATATAGCAAAGTTTACAAGGCTATAATATTTGTTTCCTCACTTCTCACATTTTATTTATTTATTTTTAATATATATTATTTTTTACAGAAACTATGAAGTTACAAAACAATCATGCACATGTGTAGAATTCCCATACAGCACCCCTTCACCAACACACCACACAGATGTGGAAAATTTGTTACAGATTATGAGATATATTATCAGACTATTACCACTAACTATGGTCCATAGCATATATTTGGCATATTTTTTCCATATACCACCCTATTATTATCACAGTACATCTTTGGCATTGATACAAAAATATTCTAGTATTACTGTTAACTATAGTCCATAGGTTACTTTATTTTTATTTTTCCCATGCTTTTCCACATTCCCACCACCTTGCAATAGTTACGTACAACCATTCTAGTTCACAGAAGAACCTTCTTGCATTTGTACTATTAACCACAATTCTCATCCACCTCTGGCTCACTGTGTTATTCGGTCCCTAGATTATTCTCTAGCTTACTTTCAGTTGGCATTTATATATAGACTTACCCTTTTCAGCCACAATCCCATTTATAAACCAGATGATAAAACTATAATGTTTAATTAACTCGACATTTACAGTCGAGTTAATTAAAACTTCTACATGCATTAAGCATCAGTACACCTTCGCAGTCCTCCTCTTTTCTCCTAATAACCTAAATCTAGGTTTTAACTCCATGTGTTTATTCTTCGTACTTAGTTCATATTAGTGAGACCACGCAATATTTGTCCTTTTGTGTCTAGCTTATTTCACTTAGCATAATGTCTTCAAGATTCATATATGCTATTACATGTGTCTCAATTTTGTTTCTTCTTACTGCAGGATAGTATTCCATCATATGTACATACCACATTTTGTTTATCCAATCATTGGTTAATGGACACTTGAGAACTTTCCATCTTTTGTCAACTGTGAATAATGCCGCTATGAACGTCAGTGTGCAAATTTCTGTTCTAGTCACAGTTTTCAGTTCTTCTGGATACATTCTTAGTAGAGGAATTGCTGAATCACATGGTAGTTTTATATTTAATTGCTTGAGGAATCACCTGTCTTTCACAGAGACTTCACCATTTTACAATTCCACCAAAAGTGAAGGAGTGTTCCTATTTCTCCATATCCTCTCCAGAATTTATTTTTTCTTTTTCTTTTTGTAATAATGGGTATTCTATGTGGTGTGAGATGATATCCCATTGTTATCTTGATTTGAATTTCCCTAATAACTAGTGATATTGAACATTTTTTTCATGAGCTTCCTGGCCATTTGAACTTTCTCTTTGGAGAAATGCATACCCAAGTCCTTTGCTCGTTTTTTATTGGATTGCTTGCTTTTTTATTGTTTAATTGTGGAGTTGTAATGATCTCTTTATATGGTATGGAAATCAAATCCTTTTTGGATATGTGGTTTCCAAATATTTTCTCCCATTGAGTGGGCTGCCTCTTCACCTTCTTGATGAAGTCCTTTGAATCACAAAAGTTTTTAAGTTTGAGGAGGTACACTTTATCCATGTTTCCTTTCATTACTCTAGCTTTTGGTATAAGATTTAAGAATCCACTAAATTACCACCAGATCTTAAAGATGTTTTCCCACATTTTTTTTCTAGGAGCTTTATGATCCTAGTTTTTATATTTAGGTCTTTGATCTATTTTGAGTTAATTTTCTATAAGTTGTGAGATAGGGCTCCTCTTTCTTTCTTTCTATTGACTATGGATACCCAGTTCTCCCAGCACCATTTGTTGAATAGACTGTTCTTGCCCAGTTGGGTGGGTATGACAGGATTTTCAAAAATCACTTGGCAATTGATGTGAGGGCCTGTTTCTGAACCATCAATTTGGTTCCATTGGTCTATGTGTCTATCTTTATGCCAGTCCCATGCTCTTTTTACCACTGTAGCTAGGTAATATAATTTAAAGTCCTCCAACTTCAATTTTCCTTTTTAAGATGTTTCTGGCTATTTAGAGCCCTTGACATTTCCAAATAATTTTGACAATTGTGTTTTCCATTTGTTTAAAAATATGCTGGTGGAATTTTGATTGAGAGTGCATTGAATTTATATATCAATTTTATATATCAATTTAGCTTGGTGTAGAATTGACATCTTAATGGTAGTCTTCCAATCTGTGACCTAGGAAGAGTCTTCCAATTCTTTAGGTCTTTTTAAATTTCTTTTAGCAATGAATTGTAGATTTTTAAATACAATTCCTTTATACCTTTGGTTAAGTATGCTCCTAAATATTTGATACTTTTTGTTGCTATTGTAAACGGAATTTTTTCTCTTGACTTCCTCCTCAGATTGTGCTTTACTAGTGTATAGAGACACCACTGATTTTGCATATTGATCTTGTATCCTGACACTATACTGAAATCTTTTATGCACTCTAGCAGCTTTGCTGTAGATTTTTCTGGACTTTCTAGCTATAGGATCATGTCATCTGCAAATAACAAAAGTTTTACTTCTCCCTTTCCAATTTGGATGGCTTTTCTTTCTTTCTTTTGCCTGATTACTCTAGCTAGAACCTCTAGTACTATATTGAACAACAGTTGTGACAGTGGGCATCCTTGTCTTGCTCCTGATCTCAACAGGAAAATTTTCAGTCTTTCACCCTTGAGTAGAATGTTAGCTGTGGATTTTTCATATATGGCCTTCATCATGTTGAGAAAGTTTCCTTCAATTACTATCTTTTATAGTATTTTTACTAAGAAAGGTATTTTGTCAAATACCTTTTCTGTGACAATTGATAAGATCAGGTCGTTTTTCTTTTTTGATTTACTAATGTGGAATATTATGCTGAATGATTTTTCTTGTGTTGAACCACCCTTGCATGCCTGATAGAAAATCTGCTTGATCATCATGAATAATCTTTTAATGTATTGTTGGATTCAATTAGCAAGTATTCTGTTGAGGATTTTTGCATCCAGGTTCATTAGGGAAATGGATCTATAATTTTCTCTTTTTGTAATATCTTTATCCATCTTTGGTATTAGGATCATATTGGCTTAATAGATTTAGCTTGGTGTCATTCCTTTTTGTTCAATTTTTTTGGAAGAGCTTGAGTAAGATTGCTATTAAATTTTCTTTGAATGCTTGGTAGAATTCACCTGTGAAACCTTCGGGTCCTGGGCTTTTCATTTTGGGGAGTTGTTTGATGACTGTTTCAAACTCTTCTTGGGATTGGTTTATTGAGGTCTTCTGTTTCTTGTAGGGTCAGTGATTGTTCATACATTCCTAAAAAATTTTCCAATTCATCTACATTTTCTAGTTTGTTGGTGTACAGCTGTTCATAGTATCCTCTTTTGACTTAATTTATTTCTGTGGAGTCTGTAGTAATGTCCCCATTTTCATTTTTTATTTTATTTATTTTCATAGTCTCTTTTTTTTTTTTTCTTTGTCAGTTTAGCTAAGGATTTTTGTTAATCTTTTTGAAGTACCAAATTTTGTTTTTTTTAATTCTCTCTATTGTTTTTCTTTTTGCTCTCAATTTCATTTATTCCTACTCTGATCTTTCTTTTTTCATTTCTTCTACTTGCTTTTGGAATATTTTGCTGTTCTTTTTCTAGTTCCTCCAGCTGTGTAGTTAGGCCACTGATTTTAGCTCTTTCTAGTTTTTTAATGTAACCAGTAAGGGCTATAGATTTCCTTCTCAGCACTGCTTTTGCTGTATTCCATAGATTCTGCTATGTTGTGTCCTCTTTTTCATTCATCTTGAGATACTTATTGATTTATCTTGCAATTTCTTCTGTGATGTACTGATTATTTAATAATGTGTTGCTTAATCTCCATATATTTGTGAATTTTCCATTTTTCTGCCTCTTATTTTCCAACTTTATTCCACTATGATCAGAGAACGTACTTTGTATCATTTTTATCTTGTTGAATTCATTGAGATCTGCTTTGTGACTCAAGATATGGTCTATCATGGAGAAAAATCCATGAGCCCTTGAGAAGAAGATATATCTTGCTGTTTTGGGGTGCAGTATTCTTTATATGTCTATTAGATTTAGTCCATTTATCATATTATTCTGTTTCTTTATTGATCCTCTGCCCAGATGTTCTATGCAATGCTGAGAATGATGTATTGAAATCTCCAACTATTATTGTAAGGATATGTATTTCTCTCTTCAGTTTTTCCAGTATCTGCCTCATGTAATTTGAGGCATCCTTGTTAGGTGCATATGCATTTATGATTGTTATTTCTTCCTCATGAATTGCCCCTTTTATTAATATGTAATGTCCCTCCTTATCACTAATAACTGTTTTGCTTTTAGAGTTTATTTCAACCAATGTAAGTATAGCTATTCCAGGATTTTTATTTTTATTTTTTACTACATACACGGAATATCTTTTTCCTCCCTTTCATTTTCAATCTATTGGTATCTTTGGGTCTTAGGTGAGCCTCTTGTAGACAGCACATAGATGGCTCATATTTTCTTATCCACTCTGTGAATTTGTGTCTTTTGATTGGAGAGTTTATTCCATTAACATTCATTATTATTACTATAAAGGCAGTTCTTATTTCACCCATTTTGACCTCTAGGTTTTATCTGTCATATTTTATTTTCACCATTCTTTTTACTCTTTTAGTTACTTTTACTGATATAATCTTCATTTCTAGACTCTCTTCCAAGCCTGAATATCCTGTCTTTTGTTTTCAAGCTGTAGCACTCCCTTTAGTATTTCCTGAAAATCTGGTCTCTTGGTTACAAACTCTCCCAGTTTTTGTTTATTTGTGAATATTCTAAACTCACCCTCATTTTCAAAAACAATCTTGCCAGATATAAGATCCTTGGCTGGCAGTGTTTCTCTTGAAGTATCTTCAATATACCCCACCACTGCCTTCTTGCTTCCATGGTTTCTGATGAAAAATTTGTACTTAATCTTATTGGGTGTCCCTTGTAGGTTTTGTGTTGCTTTTCTCTTCTTGCTCTCATAATTCTTTGATTTTGGCATTTGATGTTCTTATTAGTATGTGTATTGGAGTTGATCCATTAGGATTTATTCAGAAATGAGTATACTGTGCTGCTTGGACATGTATATTTATGTCCTTCAATAGGGTTGGGAAATTTTCTATTACTATTTCTTCCAATATTCCTTCTGTCCCTTTCCCTTCTCTTCTCCCTCTGGAACACCCATGACACATATGTTTGCACATCTTGCCATCTTTAAGTTCCTTGAGACCCTATTCAATTTTTCCCATTCTTTTATTCATCTGTTATTTTGTATGTACAATTTCAGAGGCTATGTCTTCAAGCTCACCAATCCTTTCTTCTGCCTCCTCAAATTTGTTGTTATATGCCTCCAGCATATTTTTAATTTCAATTATTGTGCCTTTCCCTCCCATAAAATCTGCTATTTTTCTACACATGCTTTTAAATTCTTCTTTGTGCTCACCCAGTGGTGCTTAATATCCTTAATCTCTTTAACCATTTCATTGAATTTATTAAGGAGATTTGTTCGAACATCTATGATTAGTTGTTTCAACTCCTTTAAGTCACCTGGAAGGTTATCTTGTTACTTTGACTGGGCCATATCTTCCTGTTTCTTGGTATGGATTGCAATTCTTTGTGTACCCAAATTTGCATCTTGCTTACTGGATGTATTTATTCTGGACACAATTACTTCTTTTGTTTAGGGCTAGCTTGTCCTTTCTCCCTTGCTGGTTCTGTAGTAGAAACCGAGGATGTAGTTGGTACTGTAAGCTGTGGAGGCTGAATCTGCCTGCATTGCCCCAGGAACCAATGAACCTTCTCTCACGTTCCTTTTCAACCGGGGGTAGGGACAGAGCTGTAGCCTTGTGTAATAATCCAAGTTGTGCAGGCCAAGACCATCTGTAGCTGCCCAGAGAGACTGATGAAGCTTCATGCTGGGATGGGGATGGAGCCTTTCTGCCTTGCCTGAGGTAGGGATGGAGCTGTTGGTGTGGGCAGCAATCCATGCCATGTGGGTGCAAAATGACTGCAGTTGTGCAGGTCGACTGACGTAGCACTGGCTTCCCTCTTCCCCTGCCAGAGGTGTGGATGGACCCTCCGGAGTGCTCAAATATTTAATCCAACTGGCCTGAAAGGGCCTGCAGTTTCCCTGACAGGCTGAGTGAGTACTGTCCCTTCTGCCCTTTAAGGGGTGGGGATGGAACCACAGGTGTCCAACATTTCAGGCCCTGCTATTGGGGAATCACCAGACCCCTCTTATCTTATTGGGGGTAGGTGGATGTGGATCCACAGGCACCTAAACGTTCATCCCCTGTAGATCAAAAATGCCTGCTATTGCCCAGAGAGGCTGAGGAAACACCAGTCCCCTCTTATCCTATTAGGTGGTGGGAGTGGATCTGCAGATGCCAAACGCTTCAGTCTCTGCAGGCCAAAAGTACCTGTCATTGCCTGGAGAGGATGAGGAAACACCTGCCCCTTCCTATCCTATTGGGGGGTGGGTAGATCCACAAGCACACAACAGTCCAGTGCCTGTAGGCTGAAAGCAACTGTTGTTACTTGGAAAGGCTGAGGAAACACAGCTCACCTTCTGTATTAGTCTGCCAAAGTGTTGCTGGTTGACTTTTATAAAGGGTATTTATTTGGGATAAAAGCTTATAGGTACAAGGCCCTAAAGAGTACAACTCAAGGCTGCTTTCTCACCAAAGTCAATTACTACTTGTTGAAGCAAGATGGTCTCTGATCTCTGCCTGTTCTCTCCTTCCTGGGCTTCCTCTTCCTCTTAAGGCTCCTTGGGCCGAGCTTCTTTCTAATCTCAGCTGTACACAATCAGGCAAATGGCTCATCTGTCCCTTGAGGCCCAGGATCAAAAATGACAGAGCTCTCTCTCTTCCCACATGTCTTCTTGAGTGAGTGTCCATTTACATCAGCCCACCAAGGGAATGGGGACTCAACCTGAGTCACACCTTACTGATGTGGTTGAATCAAAAGACCTAAATTAATTTTATCAGGTAAACTTAATCAGAGGCCCCTCACTGAATCCAATACAGTCAAAAGGTATCACACCCAGAGGAATAGATTAATTTACAACATAATCTTTCTCTTTTGGGATTCACAAAAATAATCTCAAACTGCCAAACCTCCTTTCCTACTTGGGGGTGGGGATGGAGCTAAAGGCATCTGACTAACCAGTCTGTGTGCCAAAAGCAACTACAGTTACCCAGAGATGCTGAGGAAACACCAAGCCCCCTCTTGTCCTATTGGGGGTGGAGATGGAGCCACAGGCACCCAACAGTCGAATACTGCAGTTGCCCGGAGAAGCTGAGGAGACACCAGGCCCTCCTATCCTATGGGGGTCAGGGGTAGAGATGGAATCAAAGGCACTCAACAAACCAATTTGTGCAGGCAGAAAATGCCTGAAGTTGACCAGTGAGGCTGAGGAACCCCAGGTCCTCTCCCATCCCACTGGAGTGCAGGGATACATCTCCAGCTGTCTGACTATTCAGTCTGTGCCTCCCAAAACTGCCTGCTGTTGTCTGGAAAGGCTGGTACAGGTCCCCCCAGCTTCCTCCTTGTTGGATGTGAGGCTGGAGCTTATGCTAGGGCAGCACTCTGATCTGGGTGGAAAGAAGTCGGTCCCCAACTTCACTGTATTTTCAATCAGCCCAGTTTCCCCTCATGCTGGGGGCGGAGTTAAAATAGCAACTACTGGCTCATCCCAACTTGGACAGGTTCAGACTTTAGCTGTTCTTAGGATTATACTTTAATCATCCAAATTTACTAATCAGTAGGTGAAGTCCAAGCCTAACTATCTCTTCTCACCCATTTTTGGGAAATGGACCCTCCAACTCCAGCCATAGAATAACTCCCAAGGTAGCTTGCACCTCAGTGGAAGATGGGCACTGGCCTTCACCGTGTGAAGTGCTTTACTTACAAATCTCCACTGCAGATGAGCAGTCTCCTCCTTACATTCTTTCAAGGATGTTGCAGGATGCTCTTCTGGTCTCCTGGGCCCCTCAAACTGGTGCTTTAAATAGTTTTATTTAGGGAAGCGGCTGTGGCTCAATCAGTAGGGCTCCCGTTTACCATATGGGAGGCCCCAGGTTCGGGTCCCGGGGCCTCCTGGTGAAGGCAAGCCCGCCCGCAAGGCGTGGTTAGCTGACCCAGCAAGCACAAGCAGCAAGGGGGAGATAAATGAATAAATAAATAAAACCTTAAAAAAAAAATAAATAGTTTTATTTAGATTAACCTTGTAAGACAAGCTGACTCGTGGAATGCCTTACTCAGCTCCCATCTTGCCCTCTTCCATCTCACATTTTATTTGTTAGAGAAGTTGTGGGTTTATAGAACAATCATGCATAAAATACAGGATACCTACATACCACTCCACCACCAACACCTTGCATTGGTGTGGAATATTTGTTACAATTGATGAAGCACATTTTTATAATTGTACTGTTAATTAGAGTACATGGTTTAACTTGGGGTTCACTGTTTGTGTATTGTAGTTCCATGTGTTTTTTTTTTTTTTTTTAATTTATTGAAGTATATCACTCATGCATAAATATACATAAACAATAAGTGTATAGTAATAGTTGTGAACTTATAAAACAAACATACATAACATCATACAAGGTTCTCATACCTCACTCTACCACCAATACTTTGCATTGTTGTGAAACATTTTTAGCTAATAATTAAAGAGCATCCTCAAAATATTACTACTAACCAAAGTATCTTATATTTGGTGTATTTTCCCCTCAACCCAACCTATTATTATCATTATTATTTTTATTATTATCATTTATATATGGACATACATAAACAATAAGCATATAGTAAAAGTGAACTTACAAAGCAAACATGCATAACATCATACAGGGGTCCCACCACCAACACCTTGCATTGTTGTGAAACATTTGTTACAAATTATGAAAAAATATTGTCAAAAATCTTACTACAACTATAGTCCTTATCTTACATTTGGTGTATTTTTCCCCCAAAGCACCCTATTATTATTTTTAAATATATTTTTTTATGACAGAAGTTGTAAACTTATGAAACAAGCACCCACATGTGCAGAATTCCCATACAACACCCCTCTATCAACACACCACACTGTGGTAGAACATTTGTTACAGTTTATGAGATAATATCATCAGACATTACCAGGTCCATAGCATACACTTGTCACACTTTTTCAATATTCCCCCATTATCAACACAATACATTTTTGGCATAAATGCCTGAATATTACATTGTTACTGTTAACCACAGTTGTATTTTTCCCATGCTTCTCCACATTCCCACCACCCTGCAATAGTGATGTACATCTGCTCTAGCTCACAAAGGACACTCTTGCATCTGTACCATCAACCACGATTCTTATCCACCTCTGGATTTACTGTGCTATTCAGTCCCTAGATCATTCTCTAGCTTTCTGTCAATTGGCATGTACATCCTGTAGCCATTTGGCAATTTGATGTAATTATGAATTCCAAAAATATAATTGGATCATACTTGTAAACTGATCTGTTAATCTGGGCATGATTAAGTTATGATTAGGGCATTGACTGGGCCACATCAGTAGGGCATTGAGCCCCACCCCTTGGTGGGTGGGGGAATCGAATATAAAAGGCAAGGCAAAGGACAGAGGGAGCAGTTTTTGAGTTGTGGTTCTGAAGTTGGAATTTTTGAGAAGCAGTTATGATGTTGGAGAGAAGGCCCCAGGGGAAGAGAAACGAGCCGTTCGCCTGATAGTCTACAGCTGACCTTGTGGAGGAAACAGAGGAGCTAAGCCTGTAGAGTAACACAGTCCCGGGAAGAGGGGAACCCAAGAAGCCTGAACCTTCGCAAACGTCGGCAACTCTCTTGCTCCAACATGTGGCAATGGACTTTGGTGAGAGAAGAAACTTACGCTTTATGGCCTGGTAAGTGTGGACTTCTACCCCAAATAAATACCCTTTATAAAGACCAACCCATTTCTGGTATTTCGCATTAGCTCCTCCTTGGCTGACTAATCACATCCCTAGACTGCCATTTTCAGCCACATTCCCATTTATAAACTAGCTGTTACTCACTATAATGTGTTACCATCAATTCTGTACATTTCCACACTTTTACAGTAAAGCTAATTAAAACTTCTACATTTATTAAACATCAGTAGTCCATCTCAATCCTCCTCTTATCTCCTTTAAGAATTCACCACCTGCCCCTAGGACTTGAAGATATCTTCCTACATTTTCTTCTAGAAGCATTATGATTCTTGCTTTTATATTTAGGTTTTTGATCCATTTTAAGTTAATTTTTGAATAAGATGTGAGATAGGGGTCCTCTTTCCTTCTTTAGGCTATGGGTATCCAGTTCTCTCAGCACCATTTGTTGAATGGACTGTTTCATCTGAGCTGGGTGGGTTTGACAGGCTAGTCAAAAATCACTTGACCATAGATGTAAGGGACTGTTTATGAACTATCAGTTCAGTTCCGTAGGTCTATGTGTCTGTCTTTATGCCAGCACCATGCTGTTTTTACCACTGTAGCTAGGTAATATGATTTAAAGTCTGGAAATGAGAGTCCTCCAACTTTGCTTTTCTTTTTTAAGATGTTTCTGGCTATCCGGGACTACTTATACTTTGAAATAAATTTGATAATCGTGTTTTCCATTTATTTTTAAAAATGCTGGTGGAATTTTTATCGGGATTGCATTGAATCTGTTTATCAATTTGAGTAGAATTGACATCTTAATGATATTTAGTCTTCCAATCTATGAGCATGGAATGTTCTTCCAATTATTTAGGTCTTTTTTAAAATTTCTTTTAACTATGAGTTGTAGTTTTCTGCATACAAGTGCTTTACTTTAACCGTTGGTTAAGTTTATCCCTCAATATTTAGGTTTTTATCTGTCATATTTTATTCTCACCACTCTTTTGACAATTTTATTTACTTTTATTGATATACTCTTCATTTCTAAACTCTCTTCCAGGTCTCTCTCTCCTGTCTTTTCTTTTCAGCTGTAGGATACCCTTTAGTATTTCCTGCAAAGCCAGTCTCTTGGTTTTAAAGTCTCTCAGTTTCTGTTTATCTGTGACTATTCTACACTTGCCCTTATTTTTGGAAGACAATCTTGCCAGATATAAGATTCTTGGCTGGCAATTTTTCTCTTGCAGTATCTTAAATATATCATACCACTGTCTTATTGCGTCCATGGTTTTTGATGAAAAATCGGCACTTAATTTTATTTAGTATCCCTTATATGTGTTGCATTGCTTTTCCTTGCTGCTTTCAGAATTCTCTCTTTGTCTTTGGCATTCAACGTTCTCATTAGTCTGTATCTTGGAGTTGGTCTATTCAGATTTATTCAAATGGGAGTATATTGTGCTTCTTGAACATGGATATCTATGTCCTTCAATAGGGTTGGGAAATTTTCTACCATTATTTCTTAATATAGTCCTTCTACCCCTTTTCCTTCTTTTCTACTTCTGGCACATCCATGACATGTATCCTTGCACATCTCTTGATATCTTTTAGTTCCCTGAGACTTTCTTCAATTTTTCAATTCTTTTCTTCATCTGTTCTTTTGTATGTTCACTTTCAGAGGCCATTTCTTCAAGCTCACCGATCCTTTCTTCAATCTCCTCAAACCTGCTATTATGATTCCAGTGTATTTTTAATTTCATTTATTGAGCCTTTCATGCCCATAAGATCTGCTATTTTTCTGTGTATGCTTTCAAATTCTTCTTTGTGCTCATCTAATGTCTTTTTAATATACTTAATCTCTTTAGCCATCTCATTGAATTTATCAAGGAGATTTGTTTGAACATCTATGATTACTTGTCTCAACTCCTTTATGTTACCTGGAGGCTTATCTTGTTCCTTACCTGGGCTGTATCTTCCTGTATCTTGGTGTAGATTATAATTACTTGTTGGTGTCTTGGCATCTGGCTTACTAGAGTATTTATTCTGGGTGCAGTTTTTCTCTTAGTTTAGGGCTTCCTGCCCTCTCTACCTTGCTGGTTGTGTAGTAGGGGCCAAGGATGTAGTTGATGCTATAAGCTGTGGCAGCTCAAGCTACCCTCATTGCCCCAAGGACCAATGAAGCTTCTCCCAACTTTCTCCTTTGCCAGGGGTAGGGACAGAACCACAGCTGTGTGGAATAATCCAACTCATGCAGGCTTAGACTGTAGTTGCCCAGAGAGACTAATGAAGCTACATGCCCCCTTCTCCCCTGCCTGGGGCAGGGATGGAGCAGCAGGTATGGGCAGCAATCTATGCAGTGCAGGTCCAAGATGACTGCAGTTGTCTTGGTAGACTTCTGACTATTCAGTCTTTGCCAACCTAAGGGACTTTCAGTTACCTGAAGAGGCTAGTGTAAGGCCTGCCAGCCTCCTCCCTGCCAGAGGTGGGGCTGAAGACCAGGCTAGGGCTGCAGGGTGATCTGGTAAAAGAATCTGATCCCTACAGTCACTGTGATTTTCAGTCAGCCTGCTTCCCCTCATGCTGGGCACAGAGTCAAAATCGTGGCTACTGGTCTTTTGCCAGCTTGGACAGGTTCAAACTTTAGCTGTTCTTAGGGTTATACTTTAGCCAGCCGAATTTACTAATCAGTAGCTGAAATCGGTGGCCAACCCTTTCTTCCTCTCCTGTTTTGTGGAATTGGAGCTTCCAATTCCTGCCACAGAATAGCTCCTGAGGCAGCTTACACCACCAAAGCATGATGATCAGCCTCTGCGGCGTGGCCTGTATTTTCCCGGGGAGGCTGGCACAGGTTCTGCCAGCTTCCTCCTTGCCAGAGATGGGGCTGGGGTTTATGCTAGAGCTGCAATCCGATCTGGATGGAAAGACGCTGGTCCCTACCAGCACTGGGATTTTCAGTCCGTCTTGCTTCCCCTCGTGCCAGGGGCAGAGTTAAAATGGCAGCTACCGGCCTCTTTCTGACCTGGACAGGTTTAAACTTTAGCTGTTCTTACGATTACACTTTAGCCCACCAAATTTACTAATCAGTAGCTGAAGTTGATGCCTAACCATCTCTTAACCTCCACAACCCCCACCCCCCACCCCGTCTCATTTTTGGGAAGTGGAGCTTCCAATTCCAGCAGCAGACCAGCTCCTGTGGCTTCTTGTGCTGCCAGTGGAGGATGGGCACTGGCCTCTGGGCCGTGAAATGCTCTACTTACAAATCTTCTCTGCAATTGGGCAGTCTCCTTCCTTTCTTTCAAGGATACTGCAGGATGCCCTACTGGTCTTCTGGAGGCCCCAAAGGGGCTTTAGATAGCACTGGGTGATTACTAACTGCCCTGTAGCACAAGCGGCTCTAGGAGCTCCTAACTCTGCTGCCTTCTTGCTGGTTGTCTCTCTCTGTTTTGAATGGCAGCTTTGCTGGATACAGAATTCTTGGCTGACAGGTTTTTTTCTTTTTTTTTTTTTTTTTTTAGCACTTTATCTATGCTGTACTACTGCCTTCTTGCCTCTATGGTTTCAGATGAGAAATCAGTGTTTAATTTTATCAAGTTTCCCTTGTATGTGATGGGTCTCTTTTCTCTTGCTGCTTTCAGTATTCTCTCTTTGTCCTGAGCATTGGAAAATTTGATAAGTATATGTCTCAGGGAAGGGTGGTTAAGATTTATACTGTTTGGGGTGCACTGAGCTTCCTGGACATGTATGTCCATGTCAATCAAAAGAGCTGGGAAATTTTCAGCCATTATTTCCTCCAACACTCCTTCTGCCCCCTTTCCCTTCTCTTCTCCCTCTGGGATGCCTATAACACGTATGTTTGTGGGTTTTGTGTTATCATTCAAATCCCTGAGTCTCTGCTGGTTTTTTTCTGACTTTTTATCTTTCTCTTGTGTCTGTCTGATTTCAGATGTACTGTCTTCAATGTTATGAATTCTTTCCTCTGCCTGTTCAAATCTGCTGTTATGTGATTCCAGCATATTTTTTATTTCTTGCATTGTTCCATTCCTCACCATCAGATCGGTTATCTTTTTATTTATGTTCATGATTTCTTCAGTATATTCCCCCAATGTCTTCTTAATATCATTTATCTCTTCTTTCAATTCAGAAAGTTGATTCATGATGTTCTTTTGGATATCCTAGATTAGTTGTTTCACATTCTGCATCTCCTCCTGTTTTTTAGTTTTTTCATTAGAGTGGGCCATGTCTTTCTGTTTCTTAGTATGGCTTGTAATTTTTGTTGGCATCTAAGCATCTCTTTATCTTGATGGGCTTATTCAGTTGGTTTGCTTCTCTTTCTACTCTAAGATTTGTGTTTGTGTTTGTGTGTGGTAAGGTTCCTTTTTGACATGTGGTTCCTCTTATTTTATGTCCTTGTAGTTGTTTGCATTCTCTTGAAAAAAAAATTAAGACCAAAGAAAAGGAAAGAGAGAAGAAGAGAAAAAGAATAATAATAATAACAAAAAAAGGTAAAAGAGGAGCTGTACAAGAGCCAGGAAAATAAATAAGTAATATGAATTTAAAAATCATTAAAAAAAATACAAAGGAATAGGAATAAAAAAGTGGAATAAAAAATGAAACAAGAAAAAATATAGAAAAAAATAGGATAAATTAAAATGTGGAAAGATGAGAAGAGAAGAAAAGAAAAAGAGAAAAAGAAAAATTGAAGTCCAAACAAGAAGAGGTGGAATGAAAGAAAAGCAACAGAAAACAGAAGATGGAAAAAGGAAGGAAAGAAAAGAAATAAAGTAAGTCAAAAAAATAAATAAAAGCAAAAGAGGAACCAAGGAAAGGGGAAGACAAAAGACAGCAAACAAACAAACAAACAAAAAAATCCAGGAAAAAAGGCTTCCCTCTTAGGCCCCTTTGGACCATCTCAGGGTGCCAGTGCTCATGAATCAATCACCCTGCAGCCTGTCCTCCACAAGTGAGGTACCAGGTTTTAGCAAATAGAATAAAGAATTTTTTAAAAGATAAAAAATAAAATACAACACCTCAAAAAAAACTAAAACAAACAAAAAAATTATCAGTCTATATGTTTCCTGTCATAAGGTGCCATCTGGGTGCCTGATAACTGGGTGGATCACTCACTGGATCCCTTCTCTTAGAAGGTTCCAGGAATTGAAGCAGGAACCCCAAACATGCAAGGCAGGAATCCTACACTGAGCTACTACACCCACTGCACAGGTTAAGTAGGCTTACAAAAGCTTATCTGGCTCTTCCTGCCCCCATTCCCACAGGTGAGTTGGCTTCTAACAGTTTGCAGGAGTCACGTTGGTTAAACACCAGTAACTACCCCTTCACTGACCTAGTTCCTCTGTCTCCCAGGGTGGCTGGGTGTGACAGCCTACCTAATCAGATTCCCCCTCCTCTCTGCCTGGGGCTGCTTCAGTGCTGGTTGGGATCTATTTTGACATTCAAAGAGGGCTCAGCTGGCCAAATTCACTGTAAAGAAACCATGCTCCACCCTCCCATCAGACCCCTCTTCCTCCCAGGGAACGTTCTTTCCCATTCAGTTGGCTGCAGTGAGTTTTACTGCAGTTATTTGCCTTGAGGGTACAGTATATGTGTTGTTCCCGGCTTCTGGGATGAGTAACTCATGGTCTTCCTTTGGCATCTTTGTCTCTCTGTCCCTCCCCTTCCTGGATGATGTGCAGCACTCTCCTGTTCTGCAGATCTCCAAATCAGCTCCCTCAGGTAAATTTTTGCCTTTCCTCCATTGTTTGTTTCGTGAGAGTTGAGCTCTACATACCTACTTCAACGCCGTCTTCCCGGAAGTCCCTCTTTATTTCTTTATGCTGCTTCAATCACTGTCTAATGTCCTTTTTTTCAGTCCGAGGAGCTCCCTTAAGCATTGCTTGCAGAGTATGTCTAAGGAAAATGAACTCCCTTAGCTTTTGTTTATCTCATAATGTCTTAATCTCCCTCATTTTTGAAGGAAATTCTTACCAAGCATAAATTTCTAGCTGGCCATTGTTTCTTTCAGCACTTTAAGTATTTCAACCCACTGCCTTCTTACCTTCATGGTTTCTAATGAGAAATTAGCATTCAATTTAATTGGGACTCTTTTGTGCATAATGTGTTGCCTTTTTTTTTTTTTTTTTTCAGCTTTCAGAGCTCTCTCATTGTTCTTTGTATTTGACAGTGTGATCAATACATGATGTGGTGTATTTTTCTTCCTATTTATCATGTTTGGTGTTCTCTGGGTTTTGAATGTACACATTCATGTCTTTTGCTAAGTTTGGGAAGTTCTCTGCCATTATTTCTTTGACATTCCTTCTGCTCCTTTCTTTTTCTCCTTCTGGGACACCCATTATGCAGATATTGGTGCACTTGGTGGTGTCTCAGAAGTGTCTTAGGCTATTATTGCTTTTAATGATTCTTATATCTGCTTTTCAGTCTGCTTCATTTCAAGTGTCTTGTCTTCTTTTTGCCAGTTCCAATCTGCTCTTGAAGCCTCTTTGGCATTTTTTCATTTCAGCTGTTATTGGCATCAACTCCAATGGTTCTGTTTGGTTTTTCTAAAAATTTCTATCTCTGCTAAAACTTTCATATTGCTTATTCATGGTATTCCTCATGTTCTTCAGTTCTCTGTACTTTTCTTCATCTCCTTGAGCATATTTAAGATCAATCTTTAAAGGCTCTGTTTGGTATATCCACATTCTTGTCTACTCCATTGGTGTTTTCTGGATTTTTATCCTCTTCCTTTGTATGTGCTATCACTTCCTTTTTCTTGGTCTTATACTCTATTGCTGCACATTTGCACATTTTAATATTTTAAAATGTTAACTTTTGGATTTATTTCCTCAAATGTCTGTTTCCTGGTTTTGTAACAAGATGGTGATAAAACAGATATTTTCTTGAGCTTTAGCTCTCCCATGTCACTAGTAAGCTAGTCAGGGGGTGGATCTCACGGCCACCTGCCCCAAGAGTAGGGGATAGGTGTCAGTGGTTGCTGCATGGAGAGAACAATTTACAGTTCTTCACTGTAATTCATCAGCCTCTTCCTCCTGCTCTTCCCTTGATCATGTACAGTGTCCTTCTGACCTCCAGAGTTTCAAAATAACTGTTTAAGACAGGTCATTGCCTGTTTAATATTTGTTTTGATTGAAGGACTGAATCCTGGAGCTCCCTACTCCAACATCTTCCCACAATCCTCTCACATTTTATTCCTAAGAAAATCTATGTAGATTTTATTTTTATTATGAAAGCCCCCCCCCCATTCTAGGAACCAATTGTTGGTATAATCAATACACTCACTCAAAATGTATAAATATATTTCCATAGATGACAAAATATTTTTGATGAAAGTCACCAACCCTGTATAGTCACTGATTAAATAATGACAATTTTAATATAGACAAGGAGGAGTACATCAATAACATGATTGAAATCATATATTTCACATAAAGTATCATTATCATGCTTATTATTTTACATGGTTCTGGCAATGCTAGCTGAAGAAATTAAATAAGGCAAATAAACAGAAGTTATTAATTTTAGAAAGAGCATGGGCAAAAATATTTCCAGGAAATATGGCTTTGTGCATGGAATACTCTTTTTCATTAACTTCTATTATAAAAGAGAAATTGTTTGTCCTCCTAAAACCAGCCTCTATACATTCACTGAATCATCTCCATTCTTTTCAGGAAATTTAGATTATTAGTCATTTTCAATCATCTCCCCTTTTCCATTATCTTTAGCCTTGCTTGCTCTCTTGACTCTTTCCCGCCATTATTTAAGCAGGTGTATCCTTCTTAGGAGCCCTTCTTTGATTCCACAGTGCCCTCTAACTACTGCCATTATCCTTCATGATTAAATGTCTTCAAAACTGTTCTGTTTTGTTTTATTATTAAATCTTCCATTTTCTTATCTCCTTTTCATTATTCAACCCCTTTTACTCTAAGTTCAGCTTCTACCATCAAAACAAATCTGTTCTAAGATTATTGAAACCAATGGCTATTTTCAACCTTCATATTTGTCAAACTCCCACTAGCAGTAGAAGCAATTGATAATCCCAACTTTCAATATTCTGGCTTATCTCAAGTTCTGTGACTTGATTCCATGCTCTTAAATTTTTATTTCACTCCAGTAATTTTTGGTAATGAGCCCACTTTTCTATATCACATTTTACCACCCCAGTCCAAGTCATTGTCCTTTCTATCCAGTTTTATGGAACAACACAATATTTGTTCTGAGACTGAAATCCAAGAGGGAGGAGTTTAGATTAAAATTTTAGGTGTATGAGGGATGAATAACTAGATGTAAATATAGCTTAAGGCCATATACTAGAAATCCTTTACTTTGCTAATAGTTTTATATGTTATCCCATTGGCAGAAACACGTGTTCACCTATTTTTTAAAATCATATTCTGTGTATTGAAAGAGATCAATATACATGCTAGCTAAATAAAAATAAATACATACTGATTGTAAAATGGGTAAAAAGAACCCATGTGTGGAACAAGCATGGGAGAAAATGTACACCAAAATATAGGCTTTGTCTTTTGAAGACGGGAGAATATGGGTTACTTTTAACTTTTTCTGTTTGTTTTTACACACTTAAAAAATTAAGGATACATTTATTTGTTTTGGTAAAATAAAGCAGAATTTTTATTTAAATGGAATATGCCACAATGCTTCCAGCTGAGGCCGTGATGCAGCATCCCACTGCCCTTCAATTCATAGTAAGAGAGTCTAAGAAAGTAGAGCTTTGTTGTTTTTAATGTTTTCACACATGTCCTATTAAAGATTCAATCAAGGATCACAATTTACCTTTAGTTTTACTATCTCTTTTGCCTCCTTTATGCTAAAATAACCTGGTTTTTAAAATAATTTATGCCATATCTATTTTTAAAAGCTCTAGGTAGTTGTTTATGGATGATGTGTACAATCTGGATTTGCTTATTTATCATTTATTTACTAGATTTATGTTAAATATTTTTGGTAAAATACTACATAGACAATGCTTTCTAATTTCCATTGCATCACATCTGAAGAAATATTATATTAGGTTGTTGCAATACTGATGATGCTAAATTGGACAACTTGATGAAGGTGTTGTCCATCAGATTTTTCTACTCTGGAACACTTTTTTTTTTTTTTTTCATTTCTAATTAAAGTTTAATCTGTGACAATGATACACAATGATGGTTTTCAACCATTGATGACTCTTGCGTGAAACAGTTACTGCAGGGGAGATGGCAAATTAGGAATTTTGTAGTTCTGTTATTCCTTTTACATTTCAACATTTACTAACTGGCATTCTTCTGAAAAGTGGAGTTTAAAACATTCCCCACTCTTTTTAAAAAATAATCTCTATTGACATGGTTTTTAAAAATCTATTAACATTTGTTAGTGTCATTATTAATTTTTAAGCTCAAATTGTTTCAAATTTGGCCAGGGTGAGCCTCTTAAAACTTAAGTCTTTTTGAGATTCTTATGAATATCTAAACTTTCTATTCAAGTTTCTACACACACCCACATCCACATGCAAAAGTGCACTTATCGTAACTCTTTCCTGGCTCAATTAATTTTCACATTTGAGCACACCTGTGTTACCAGAACACCTGTGTAATATTTGAGGAAACAGAATATTACAAACCCTGCAGGAGCCCCCCTCCTGCTCCTTTTCAGTCATTACCAGATCCCATTAATTCTTTTAACATTTTCTTGTTTTCTAGCATGAGGTATCCTAGGCTCAATTTGTACTTTCCTGGCCTCAAATTGACATATCATTTCTCCAAGGTGAATTGGCTCTGATTAGTGAAGAACGGTATTTAGAAATAAATAGGCTTTAGGTAACCTGTTTAAAAGTTGTCTTTTATTATACAATTATTTTTATATAAGTATGAATATAAAATTTAAGCATAAATATGTTAGAAGCATAGTGAGAAAATTATAAAATGTTACCAACAGAACAAACACAAATAGAAACAAATAAAAGGACATATTCCTTGAGACAAAAACAAAATACTATAAAAATTTTGATCCTCCCACAATGGATTAATAGAATTAATGAAATTAAGAGCCCAATCCCAATTTTTGGAAGATAATAATGAGTTTATTTAAATAGAAATAAAGGAAATAATAGGTTAATAAATAGAAATAAGCAGGCTAAAAGACAAGCAAGTATATTTAAAATCTAAAATAATTAAAGCAGTATTGAATTTATCTAACAATGGACAAAGGATGGAAATTAATATTTCAGAAAAACGAAATGCAGCCTTCCAAAACATTCATACAGAACAAATTGAAGGTAGCAGGGATGGGCATCATATTAAATAATGATACTGCAAAATTGTTAGCAATTTGAAAATAATAGTATTAATTCACATTATTTCCTAATTTATAACAAATCATATATGTAGTTTAAAAATGAAACATAAAACAATTAGGAGAAAATGTAGATAATTGAACAATGGAATTAAATAATTTGCTGACATAAAAACTTCACGATTTTTTACATTGAAAAACACTATAAGCAGAATTAAAAGACAAATTATATATGAGAAAAAAATATTGGATTAATTTAGAAAATGTGCATTCATTACAATAAAAACATAACAAAGAGATAGCTCACAAAATAGCAATGTATGCCACATTTGTCAAATATTCAAATGGGTAAAGATTCCAACAAGTTAAAAAAATTTTCACATATCACTTTAAAATTTTTTTTAAACTCCAAATCTGTCAAGGGGAATTAATACACTGCTTACAATAGGGAAAACTGGCACAGGTTTTCGGGAGAACTACTTGTTAAAATGTTTAAAAAATGCTTAATATGCTTTTACCAATTTACCCTGGAATTCCATGTCCATAAGTTTTTAGTGGAAGTGTTAAGAGATAAGCACAGCTATTTTGAACAAGTGCACTATTTGAATGCTATTTATAAGAATAAAATATGAGAAATACCTTTACATATGGAAATGTTTTTTATATGATAAAGTCATATGATAGAAGGCTGTGTGGACAACTATCATGGTTTTCAAAAACACTTCCTAACTTCGTGATATATTCAAAATATCAAAAGGGAGAAGCATATAAAATTAAAAGGTACATAGTATTCATACACTACATATGCATTCCAAAATTCTATGCAATTTAAAATACATAATATGTATATCCCGCATACATGTAGCTATAAAATGATACTATATCATATGCATGACATTATGTATATCACCATGTTTAAGAATATTTATCATAAATATTAATAGTTGTCTTCTTTGGGAGGTGGAATTATGGATACTTTTAATATATTTTGTATGTTCTAATTTTTTAGAAATGGTCTTATATTACAGCTATCTGAAAAATATTATAAAAATAAAAATAGTAGTTTTCCAAAGAAAGAGGACTCCTCCTGTAATGTTTACATAGGAAGATATAAAACTTTTTAAAGATTTTTTTCTGTTTTTGAAAATACTACCCTAAAATAAAGTAGTTCCTTGCCTCTAGGCATTTGCACAAAAATTAAGGATTATATATAAGCAATCCAAAGTGATATTTTCTTTTAAATTCATTTTTTTTAACCTGAGAACTTAACAATATTTCTACCTGTAAAAGAATGTGATTAAAAAAATATCTCCAATGAGTTTTGCTTGTTTTTTGTTTATTATTATTATTATTGGAAGAATGAAATACTCTAATAATGAAGTGATGAATGTACAACTATGTGATTATACCAAATACTATTCACTGTACACTTGGGATGGATTTATGCTTTATTAATATGTATCAATAAAATTGATTTGCTAAAAAACTATTTCCAAACCGGTTTGAAATATTAACTCATTTTTGTTAGCCCACTGACTTCAGAGGGTGGAAGTGTAAATCCCTCTTAGATAAAATGTCATTAACACTTTCATTTTTATTGTCATTATTAGTTAATAAAGGGTACAGTTCAATGCTACCAGGCTAAGGTTCTCTTTAAATTCCTGTACATCTTCCTACATCTGCCAAGTACACCCTGGAAATCTGAGCAGACCAGGGCATTCTGAAAGAAAAAGGAATCACAAAGGTGCTGTGTTGGCGCTCATTTTTGAATCATGTTTTAAAATAAGCCCTCGGCATTGAAATCTGCCTTTCCTTTCCTCTGACCTGTTTGGGTGTGAGCAGGAAGCCAGCCCAGAGGGTTGCCACCTCACTTCAGGGGTCCAGTGGCGAATCGAGGAAAGGGGCTTGCCCCCCATGTCTGCACTGAGGCTCTTTGTCAATGCCATTACCTCAGCCTCCAGGAATGCCCTTGAGCAGCCGGGAACAGCATCCAGTTGCCTGTGGCACGACAGTCACCCTTTCCTGTTCTGAAATTACAGACTAGGTTGCTAGCTGGACTTTTCTTTCTGCTCAGCTGATGAAATCCATCACTTGAATAAACTCGCCTCTGCTCTTCAGACAGTGCCCCATTAACTGGACGGCATATTTTCCTGAAGACCCCCGGGCCTTGGCTTTAGCTGCTAGCTCCAGCGCTGGTTGTAACCTGTTGCTGATATGGATTAGGGACACCAGCAGAAAGGATTTTCTGGGAGTTTTATGATGACAATTGAGCTTTTTATTTTTACTCTGCATTCACGGGCTACCTACAAATCAGATTTAGATGATCCCCAGTGAGGGAAAGGCATATTTTATTTTTCACATACTGGCATCATATCCACAAGACAGAGAACTGAATCTATTAACCTAAAATACAACTTTTGGAGGAAAACAACTTCTATAATTCTTTCAGTTGGGTTTCTAAATGATACCTGTGGAAAATTAGTACCTTGGATGCGGAATATGGTAGCTATTGCTGCCAGGCTCCTCTCTTTTTCCTATCTTCCTCTTTTATCTTACAAGGGTAAATAAGAAAATGCCTCTGTTTCCAAACCAATTGATCTATTAATTTTGTATTACTTCACTTATAAATATACATGTTTTATTTGGTAGATGCCTCTTCTAACTCAAAAAATCCCACTTGTTTCTACTTAGACAATATTGTATTGTGTGTGTTAATTATTGTGTTTTATAAATCTACAGGTGTGCTATTGCAATGAAACTGCTGAAACGACGGAAACTATATATGGTAATACCATAAAATATTAACACTGAATAAGCATATTAAAATTTTAAATCAAGCACATCTGCTAATTGCCAGTGTGTTCCTGTAATAACAAAACACACTTAATTTTCTAGCAAGTTGTAGAGTTGCAAACGGTATATTAATGCAGTTTAATTTGGCTCTGTTTAGAAACACAATGGAGTAAACCTGTGTTATGTTATCATTGACTGAAAGCCATTCTTAGAACTCAGGCCCAGGTAATAATGTTCAAATTCAGTCTGAAAGAGATAAAAATCTAACCAGATGAAAAGAAACGTCCCTTATACTTTTCTATACACTTTTAGAATCCGAGGAACTTGAAAATACAGCACCATGAATTTAAGATGATTTAAAATTGAGTTTAAGATTTCCAAGCTGGCTTAAAGACAATATTAAATTATGACAAATGCCCTATATGGTTGAGAGGGAAAAAAGTTAAAAATTAAGGAAATCTCTACTGATAAAAGGAAAAAAATATGTCCATTTTAGGTCAAAGGTTTAGTATTTTGTCCTACAAATCTATAATAGAATGCTGTGAACCAATTCAGAGTACTTAATATATTCTTGAGTACTTTATCAGTTCAGGAGTGATTCCATTTTTTCCCCTAAAAATTATTTCAAGTTGATGGTAGGATGACATACATATAGAAAATTGCATTTTATTTCCTGCTACTCACAATGAATGATCTATAATTACTATGATTTTATAAAAGATTTAACCTTTGATTGTGAATAAGGTATCTCATGAAATACTATTTTTAGATCTATGAATAAATAATTAAAAACACTTTAATTGAAGGAAGAAATGTAAAATAAAAACAATATCGCTATACTCTATTTTAAACAGACATCCTCACTCTTCTTAAAGTTGAAGATAATTATACAAATTCTCTGATCTGTGTGATAATGGAAGAGGTAATATGGTTGACTAGAAATTGCCTCTTAGATATCATTGTTTGCAAGTAACATACAAGAGTGAGTAAACAAACGAAATAATAATAACAAAAACAGTGGCAATTTACAAGGAAGGGGAATAAAATAACATTTGTAAACCTTAGCTCTTGAGTTCTCCCATTATTTGATCTCAGATCCCAATTCCATGTCTCTATGTTTCTCAGGACAAATTGTAAACAAAGGCAGATTTTGGTCAATGGTGGATAGTTTTTTGCTGACAAAATATGGTTAAAAGAGTCTCATCCCTAGAATTGATTCAGTCAGTATCAGAAAACAGAGGCTGGTAAGGGATTGCAATGTGCATCTGTCTGCCATATGGAGGGATAGCAGTTTGGTCACCGGGACCTCCCGGTAAGAATAGATACCCTGAGCTCCTTTATATGATATAGAGGAGGAAATATCAAGCATTTATGGGTTCCCTCATTTTGTAAGTCCTTATGATGAGATTATTTATAAATATTTTATTTGATCTTCACAATGACCCCATTAAATACTTAATAATCCCCTAATGTAATATGAATAAAAAGCAAAAACAACAGCACTCAGAAAAGGTGAATGCCCAAAGTGAAAAAGCTAATGAAAGGTGGGTCTTGTATTTAAAACTCAGGACCACGTGACTCCGAATCCTTCCGAAAGAAATGTCATTTTGTAAAAATTCCTCACAATTTTTATCATGCTGTGCTCTGTCAGTTTGCAACAGGAACATAGGATCAATATCAAGAGCAATATTAAGAGCTATTCCCTCTTTATACCTTGGTCTTCTTTAGAATAAATCTAACATAGAAGAAATAGCCAAGCGTAATGGTAACAAACATGGTGTATGGAGTCAGACTGGCAGGATACGCTATTAGATGTGTGGTCTTGCCCAAATTAATTTATGTCTTAGTTTCATAGTATATAAAATGGAGATAATAGTTCTACTTATAGGGTTTCTGTTTGGATTATATGAATTAATGTCTGGAAAATGTTTACAACAGTGCTTGGCAGTGGTGCACAGAGCTATATGCATTTTATATGATTACCTGTATTATTATTATTATTTTAATTTTGATTTATGCAAAAGACTGGAAAAAATCTCTTTTTCTTCTTTACTCAGTTGTCATTGGGATGTGGATTTAAGGAACCCATGTTAGCCTTTTTTATTTTATACTAAGGCTTTGATTAGTTAGGGAGAGAGAATGAGCTGTATTGGTAAGAAAACTACTATCTCTGTCCTCCATTGAAGAGTAAGGAGCCAGAATTATTATTGGTAATAAAATTAGGATAATCTTACATTCAAATTCTCATTAAGCTTTAATTGGTTCTTATGCCAACTCATGCAAAGTAAACAGAGAAATAATTTTGATATCCATTCTGTATTCGGTTCACTAAGGCTCAAAGAGTTGAAGCATCAGACACAAGATAAAAGTTTATTAACAGTGGAACCGGGACTAGAATCTAAGTTTCTTGGATTCTTCCCCATGCTTCAACATCTCAATGAAATTTTATTTAGATAAGGTGCAACTTTTACTTATTCTTAGAGGTTAAATCCAGAAATTCTTCTAGAAACATTCTCTGGGTATATGGACCCCAACAAAGAGCTTATACCCAAGGAGTTTCTCTTTCACAATTACTGTCTTTGCTGAAATGCAGGGCTGCTGAGAAAGATGAATAGGATGACAAAACATATAGATGGAGGGAATGGATGTGGCTCAAGAGGTTTGGCATCTGTCTGCCACATGGAGGGATGGCAGTTCGGTCCCCGGGACCTCCCGGTAAGAAAAAAAAAAAAAACACCTATAGAAGGAAAAAAAAAAAAAATATATATATATATATATATATATTCACATATATGCAAATACATTAAACTTTTCTGGCCTATGAAAGGAAAGGGCTCCAAGTGAAAACATCAGCTTGGTAGTAACATAACAGTTGTGTGACTAGAACAGGTAATGATACGGACATCTTTCATGTCAACATTTGGTAACCTATTTGTTATTAGGGTAAAGCAGTAGGTAGAATGCTTGACAAAGTCACAGCTAAATTTCACAAAAATCACATTCTGCTGACTGATTTCCTATATTTTTTTACCAGGCTTTTTTCATGACACATTTGTTTGCTAGAAATTTATGCATATTGCCAAAAGATTGGGCTATATTACAATAAATAATTTTTAAAATAATTATGACCAGGTTCTGAAGAAAATTACCTGTTAAAGAAAAAGAGAAAAGCTTGCAGAAATTTCAGTAGAGGTAAATAGCAGAATGCCTAATATGTAGGACAAAGTACATTTATATGCACTTGTCATAACATTGTGCATCAGTCACAATTGTTTATAATAGAATATTTTGAAAATGTGCATAAGTGAAATATAGACAAAAGCCACCTATATTTCCTCCACCTCAAAGTCATTAGTTATTATGAAACTGTTGCTGATTGAATTATGTCCCCACAAAAGACAAGGTCAAGTCTTAATCTGCATTTGTGACTGTGAACCCATTTGTAAACAGGATCTTTGAAGATATTATTAGTTAAGGTGTGGATTCATTTGTGAATAGGATCTTCAAAGATCCTATTTGGATGAGGCAAAATTGAAAAAAGATGGGCCTTTCACCCCTAAGGCTGATGCTCTTACGAGGAGAGGAAATCTGTAGAAAGACACAGAAAACTGAGCAGGAGAAGGAGAAGCCAGAAAGAGAGCCATGTGACAGAAGCAGAGCTGTAAATCAAGGAACCCCAAGGACTTACTCCAGAAGTCCCCAAGGACTTAGGCCAACTCCAGAATGCTACAGCTTCTGGAAGAAAATATAGCTTGTAAAGACCTTGAATTTGGACTTCTATACTTCAAATCCAGTAAATAATAAATTCCATTGTTTAAGGCAACCCATTGTGTGTTATTTGTTATAGCAGCCCTGGCAAACTTAGACACACAATTCAGGATCTTTATGCATTGCTTATATGAATGAGATCGTAGTGGATAACCCATTCTTTAAACCACCTATGTTTCACTCAATATCTTCAATGTAACTAAATATACAATATAGTCTTAAGTGACTGCTTAATAGCCTATTTTAAGTATGCAGCACTTATTACTTCATCAAACCTCTACTATTAAATGAGTATTCTGCTTTTAACCTCTCATTATTATAAATATCATTGCAGTGACTCTCCTTGTGTAGTAAATTCTTGTTCATCCTCAGCTTAAAATCCCAATAACAGAAAACCCCACCATGAATGTGCATAATTAATGCTTCCAGTAAATGTGTCAAATGCCCTCCATAAGGACGTTTTAGCCATTTACTTTCCTATCAGCAGCATCTGGAGTGCCTGTTTCCTCTCTACTCTTGCCAACCTCAGACATCATTTTTTAAAATCTGTCTATCTAATGGGTTAAAATGTTGTCTTGTCTTAATTTTCATTTATTTAATTTCAAATGGTTAAAACTTGTATATGTGTGTTTGCATATGTATGTGTACATGCATATGTATTTGTGCGTGTATGTGTGTATAAATATGTATGTATTCATATGTGTATATACACTTTAGCATTTTGTAGCCATGTACTTTAAACTGTGCAACACTTTGCTTTATACTGAAGCTTCATGAGCTTCATGTAACAAGACCTAGTGGGAATACACTTTCTATTTAATGTAAATATCATTATAAAAACACCAAATATGTGGGAAAGGAGTGTGGAGAAGTACCTTACCCATCCTATACTTTACTCTGATTGGTTTCTAAAATCCAGATATTTACATTCAAGCACATTAAATATTTGAAAGACAAGGAATTTTCAACGAGAGCTGTGAAATTTAGTGTTTCTATGTCCTAGAATTCATGAGAACTTTCTATTTTTCTCTTAAGGAAAACTATTTCTTCAGTTATATTTATTATAATTTTTTAAAAATGTAATCTTACATGTAACTTTCTTCCAAGGTTCTCACCTTATTCCCATCCTGAAACTGTATTAAACACTTCTCATGCCCCCACAGAGATCCACATTTGATAGTTTCATAACAAAACTGTGAGTTTCATTTAAGATTTGAGTGAAGAAGGTTGAGAAGAATTTACTTTGGAAACAAAATTTAAAATTATAAAATCCCTTTAAGCATATCATTTTTTTACAATAAATCTTCTCTAGGCTACAATCACTTTTTGCCTCTCTTTTCTAAAGTCCCTAGGCAGCTATCAAAGGGTTTTCTTTCTTTTCTCCCATTTTCCCCTATAACATCACGAATGAAGAGCAATTTACCTATTGTTGTTTCTCCAGTTTTCATCCACATGCTTAGCCCAAAGCTTAACAAAATTAGAAGACTTACCTAGGTGCCTTAAAAACAATGAGGTTATTATAAATTATGAATTTCTGTTATCACAAATATATTTCTTAAAGGCCTGTTGAAATTTAAATTAAACTGTAACCTGTTCTCATCTGACACTGCGGTGAATTGAATTGCTACCCCAGTTTGGAAACATTCTTGGTCTTAGTCTGCATTCTGGTGTATATGGGCCCATTGTAAATAAGAGCTCTTCAAGGCATTACATCAGGCAAGGTTTAAGCTAGCTGGATCAGGATGGGACTCATTCTGGATTACTGGAGTCCTTTTTAAGGCACAATGAAAGTCAGATGGAGACAGAAGCCCCAGGGAGCTGTCAGAAGCTGGAAGTCAACGGAATCTGGAAAAGAAAGGAGAAAATGTCATGTGTGCATTTCCATGTGATGGAAAAGCCAAGGAACCCCAAAGATAGACCACCAGCCAGTAGACAGATACCTACCTAGGATGAAGCAGCCTTCTAGACTCTGAATCTGTGAGACAATTAATCCCCCCTCTTAAGTTAACCCATTGCATATTTGTTTAGGAGTTGGGAAACTAAAGCACTATTTCCTTAAATGAACATTCTCTCTCTCCATTTTTCTGACTGTAAATTTTGACTTGCCAGTACATCTTGAAGGATGAGGATAAGAGACGCAAGAAATGCTTCTTCCCCAAGTCTAACCGAAGGGATATTTTCCCATAAGGGTCTGCACTGCAGGTCTTTTATAAGGACTAGACCGTAGTCAAATTCTAAGGATCTAGTTCTTTATTATTTATGATAATTAGCATATGGTGATTTTAGGTGCATGTAACTGTGTATGTGTATGTGTGTGTAAACATCTCCAAAGTAATATGGTGCCTACACCTAAGTTCTGTGCCTTAACCACATTCAGAATGAACAGTCTTAGGACAAAATAGGCAACTCTGCATTGGAGATAGATAGCTCTTTCTTTGCTGCCCTCTCTGTAGGATTTGCCTGGACAAAGTTCATATTCATGAGGACACAACAACTTAGCTTCAGGATTTTTCCATTTGATGCTGGCTTAAGAATGTGGGTTGGATTCTTATCTGATTCCTGCAGCTCTCCACCATTAAATGTAGGAATGTTCATGTGCTATTTTTGTGAATATGTGTATATTCAAGAGGGAAATACTATGGACTCTTTGTGTACTTTATTTATAAAACTCTCCCCAGACAGGACTAAAGTCCTTTAGATTCATGTTTCCTCCATGAAGTATATTACTCATGTAATCATTTGTGTTTACATCTTACTTTTCTTTGATCTTTTTCTTCCTTTTGTAAATTCCAAAGGCTTCCTTCCTTACAGCTTTATGTAATCACAAATGTCTATGGGTATAAGTGTTTTATGTATAGCAGAACACTGCTAGCTTTAAATTAGACTAAACTTGTTTGTGTCGCATTGATCCTAACTTTATATCACAATCACATGTACAGGTCAAATGATGGCTGTGACCAGTCATGACAGCTGAGTCAATTGCCAATTCAGATTGTATTCTAACTATGTTTTATGGAAAATACTTATTTAATTACTAAGCAACACAGATAAAGAGATTTATTTTTCTGAAACATAAAATTTATCATGCTGTTTTTCATCTCAAAAACCTCAAATGACATTCCAAATTACAGACTCCTTAACAGTTGATCAAACCCAATATGATGAGAAAACAAATTTCTTTGCAAAATTTTTCCTTTCTACTCTCTTCATTTGCCTTTAACAAAACTCCCACTTCATTAAAATTTTTTGCCTTTGTATTTTTTCTCAGTGTTTTTTTTTTTCTCCTTAAAAGGTCCTTTTCCTTCTAGATGCCCATGTTAGGTCTTATTTATCTTTCAAAGTGGGATCTTCAAATTGTCGTATCCTTAAGAAACCTTCTGTGAGTCTCAGCATTAGGGTTTCTCCTCCTCTATCACAAATAATTTCTTTCTTTTCTTTAATTTGCTACTGCTTCTTTGTATAGCTCTTTTAAACTTAATAATGGATAACATATACTGTACTTGTTTGCTCAGTTAGTGGACACCGTGGCAAAATGGAATGATGGTCAGTTTTGGAGTGAGAAACTGTATTTGACTCACAGATCCACTGCATATATGCTATATAATATATTTGGTATATATAAGAATGTAAGTGGCAAAAAATGTTACAAATTCTGATAGTAAATATGTAAAGTACAGTATCTTCTGACCCTAACTGCAAAAACTGTGTTAATTTGATTGGATTCAATTCAATTCAATTCAATTCAATTCAATTCAATTCAATTCAAT
>JAKSZT010054462.1:14375216-14529510 GCA_026826555.1 Tolypeutes matacus | reverse complement strand
ATTCAATTCAATTCAATTCAATTCAATTCAATTCAATTCAATTCAATTCAATTCAATTCTTAGTCTACCCAGATTTAGAACAGACTCCACGGGATGAGGGAGTCCATAAAGACTGCCCTTCAGACAGCAGTCGCAAATTCGATTTTCCCACCATAACCTCAGGTCTGAAAATTCATTAGAATGACTCAGAGAACTCACTGAAAGCACTGTACCTATGACTATAGTTTTATTATAGTAAAAGGATACAAATAAGAAGAAGCCAAAAGAAGAGACGCACAGGACAAGATCTGGGGATGCGTCAGTGCAAGCTTCCCTGTCCTCTACTATGTGGAGCCAGAAGCGTTGCCCTATTGGCACAGTCATATATCTTACTAATCGTGGAAGATCAGCTGAGCACCACTGTCTGGACATTATGTGGGGTATCCTTAATTAGGCATAATTGATGGAATCAATGACCATGTAGTTGAACTCACTCTCCAGTTCCTTTCTCCTCCCAGAGGTCAGGGAGTTGGGCTGATGCAGGCTAGTACAATGGGGCTAAAAGCCCCAAACCCCTCATCACATGGTGTATTATTCTGTCAAAGGGGTGCTGATGCAAAGTATTAGAAATCTGTTGGCTTTTATATAGGGTATTTATTTGGGGTAAAAGCTTACAGTTACAAGGCCCTAAAAAGTCCAACTGAAGGTTGCTTTCTCTCCAAAGTCAGTTGCCATGTGTTGACACAAGATGTTCACTGATCTATGCCTGGTCTCTCCTTTCTGGGCTTCCTCTTCCTCTTGAGGCTCCATGGCCCCAGCTTTTTCCCATTCTCAACTGTAGGCTGGCATAAGCTTCCTATATCAGTCTCAACTCCCTTCCCAATCATAGCTGTAAACTGTCAGGTGTATGGCTCATTTTCCCCAGGGCCCCAGGAAGCTTTCTCTCTTCTGGTGTGTCTTCTTAAGTTAGTGTCCAAATAGATTATCCCACTAAGGGGACAGGCACTCAACCTTTACACCTTACTGATGTAGCCCAATCAGAAGCCCTAAATTGATTTTATCAAGTAAACTTAATCAGAGGCCCCTCAACTGAAGCCAATATATCCAGAGGGTATCACATCCAGAAGAATAAATTAGTTTACAAACAGTCTTTCTCTTTGTGGGATTCATAAACAATCTCAAACTGTCACACATGGATTATCTTTCTTTTGTGGCCAATCCTCCACCTTAAGACTACAGGTATGTATTGCCCATCCTGAAATCTCAATACTTTATGCACTACCAGATGTGTTTCCAGACCCCCATGAATAACAAGGAAAACCACTACTATCATAGAAAATTCCAAGGATGTAGAGATTACCTACTCAAGAGACACACAAAGACCAGACCTCTGTTTGTATGCCAGATGCCTTACTATACTGTGAGCCTTTCTTAATTTGGTTCCTCCTGGGGAAAATGGGATCATAACCTCTATGGTAGATACTATGTGTAGGTTCATCCTCCACCCTTCTGGTGTGAAGGGGTTGGATAGTTAAAAATTGTACCATTCAAACCCATTTGAAGTAAAGGTTCTAGATGTGCTGTCAGCTCTGTCCATCAGAATTGCTTGGAGTTTTGGATTTGGGAGTGAATCCCCTGGTGGAGAGGTGATGTGTGAGACACCCATTCTGTTGATGTGCTTCTGGAGCTGCCAGCTGCACTCATGGCTTCACCAATCAGCCAACGTGTCCTTATTATGGCAGAGCCATCGGCCACCTTGTATGTGGTCGTGGGAGTCAGTGATGGAACCTGGCTCTAGAGCAATTTTTCTTCAGTCCTTCAGATGATTAGCAGTCTAAAATAAATCCTTTATTGCTTAAATTAGCTAGAATGCATTCTGACCAGTGCAAGTGAAGCCAGAGCCATTAAAGGATCCCCTCTATTGTTGATGTAACATTTATATAACCTAAAGCTTCTTTAAAAATGAAAATTAAAAAAAAATTAGAATAAAGATCTTGCAGTATGCTTGTGGCAATTAAATAATATATAGCACTGCTTACAATAATCATTTATACAAAATAAATACAGTATCACTTTACTCATCTAAAAATCATCTTAATTTAGTAACCCCAACTCTCTTGTCTCTAGTATAATTGCTGACATAAACTCATTGAGAACAATATCCATGTCTGATTCAGCTTTACTCTCCTCTCTATATCCAGCACAATCTATTTCTACATGACAAATGTCTACTAAACATTCTGCATTAAGAGAGTTAAGGGAGTAAGAAGAAATATTTTCCATGTGAATTTTGATGCACTTTTATACCAATTAAACTGTCAAGATCATTATCAATTTTTAAAGAAGAAACAGAGAAATCCTTGTTTTTCTTGATTTTTTTTACCTCAATTACCAAGCAAAATGCTAAAAATTAATGATGTACATAGCTTGGTTTGAATTTACTCCCTGAATACCTTTATCCTATCATAGGACATTTTAATCTACAAGTAAACGAATATAATCATGGTCTGATGTTTTTTTTTTAGGTATTATGCTTAAAAGTCCTGCCTTAAGATGCTTTGTGCAGAATGCCAGAGAATATTCCTATAGAGAAAATTGCATGCTTAATTTACACATGTGGCAAGCTAAGGAGAGGAAAAGAGATCCATCAATGGCCATGCCAGTGACAGTGGACATGTTTCTAGTGCAAATCTACCAAAGATATGCCAAATCTCATTTGCTTTTTTTTTCACCACTCCCCCTCAAGGGCATAGTTTACCTGCTTATGTATAGTTTTTGGAAACTCTGTCCGGTGGAAAATAAGCCCAATTCTTATCTGTTTCTGACAGTTGGAAAGAATTATTTATTGCTTTTATGGGAATGTGCTTCTTCTCTCCCCTCATTCTGAACCTTAGCATTGTGCGCCTAGAATGATAATAATCTATTTCTTTCCTCACACTACTGAGCCTGGAGTGACCTCGTCTGACCCAATTGAAATTGATTTTGTTGTTGAACTCCTAGCTAGTGCAAATTAATCTTAGATCCATACGAGATCAGGGAAGCAAGACAGAGAGTACAAAGACTTCAAGTACTGAGGGAAAAATTAGTTCTGGAGAAGGTATTTTAAGTTTGGCAAGATAAATGGTTACAATGACTTGCTTTGATAGAACATCTGTAGGAAGGGAGAGGAGAATGACAGGGCCTCTCAGAGAAAAGCTGTAATTTAATAGCCTAATTTCCTGCCTGGTCCTGCAAAAATATCTGCCCGTTTCTGACAGCTGATGAAAATCACCCAGGGTTTGATTTGGTCCCTAGTGTGAGACAAGTTGAGACCCATCTTTCCCTTCGACTCTTGAGGCAATAGTACTTCAGCAGACAGGGAAGGTTTCTGACCTCCTCATTATACGTTAAAAATCAGATCCTTTTGCTCCGTTTATCCCAGGGTCTCAGGTGGTATTGGCAATGCCTCTTTGCCATATGACACTACAGCATACTCCAGTTAATGAAGAGAAGCAATTTTATTCTTCTCTAGCTTTTGAAACTTACTGTTTCCCTTTTTAAACAAATGCACATGGGTTTCCTAAAAATTAATACAGGAGTCTTTCTCTTTAAGGGGGTCTCTTAGTCTGAATCTAAGCTCTTTGCTCATTTTTCAGAGCTTCCCCACAGTCACTGATATCCCTGTTATGCACATTTTTCTGAATCTTTTAAGGAGACAATTCTAATCATTCCTCTAACACACTGACCTAATTTCCACTATTTGAATGGTCCCTCTCCGAACAGTACACTCATTGACAGACCCTGGAGATATTTGATACCCCAGAGTCCTGCTGCCTATATTGGATTACTTCCACTCTTTAATTCCTGATTCACCATGCGACATACAATGAAATAGTCAAACAGATACGTGTGCTTCTGGTATTCACAATCTTTGTAGCACTGAAATCTCATGATTAGGATAATGAATTCTTTACCCAGTGGTATATCAAAACAGAAATCAGGGATCCATTGATTGCCCTCTTAATCACCCCAAATTTCATCTTCATAAAGACACCATTGTCCTTTTATTTTACTTCCTATCTCACAATTTTTACCCAAATAAATTTTCAGGAAGCTTTGAATCACACTAATGCCATGTTGTAATTTAAAGATCATGCTGCTGGGATTTTCTTAAAAGTGTTTTTGGTTTAGCTGCAAAATACCAGTGTTATAACATTTATCTTCTTAAGATTAAGGAATGTATTTAAACTGAAAACACAATGCAATACTATTTTCTAAATGAGTATTGTAATCTGACCAAAGACAAGAATTTCACGTTCTGCATGTTGCTTTCTAGTTGACATTAAAAAGGAATGTCTGCTCCTTTCTTGTAAGCATGTTGTGCTTTCTATTCTTCTATACAGATTCCATAATTGTAATTTTTTAATGAATGTTTAATATTCCATATTCTCTTATAATTTGGGTTGCTTGAAGAACATATTTACCACATAGCTATGTTTCTATTAAATGATTAGCTTTGAGTAAATTGATAGAAGTACAATTTCTGGACTATAAAAGTGTAAAAATATAAATAATTCTTACTATTTGTTGACACTTTCTTTTCAAAATCATTGCACCAAACTGAACGGCCACTAACAAAAACCAACAGCTTATGTATGTATAAATGTGTGTGTACATTTGGGTGTGCATGACCAAATTGCATCTATTTATATTGATCCTAAAAAATAGGGATTTGCAATACCTTCCAGACTTATATGTAAAGGCTCCATAGAGTATTACAGAGGGTTATTGCTCTGTTCAATCTCCTGCCAGTATAAAAATAAAGAATTTAAATGAGGAAGCTCATTGAAGTTGGAGAGGATCTGGAATAAAACCTACAGTTTGTGGCAGGCGCAGCTCTACAATGATGTCGCCGTCTGCAAAACCAAACATAACCTCTGACACTAGATCACTTGGGTGGATTCACTGATGCTTTTAAATAGGTTGCATATTATGTTTATCCTAAGGAAGAATTTTTGAAGAATGGAGTGAAAATATGTGAACTTAAAAAACATATTAGAACTCCCAGGAAATTATCAGAGTGTGGAAAAGAGGCTGTGATAGAACAATTTGAAGAAAAAAAGTATTTTGCAAGTCTTGGGGATTCCATAAAAAGGACCCTGAAAAATGGAAGGTTCTTTCTAAGAAAGAGGTAGTCACTAGGTTAAATATCAAATGGGACTGCTTTATATGAGAGGATTCAGTTCACCTGAAGTGAAAGTCATTTTAAAACAACTAACAAATTAAGGCTCATTCTTTAACTCAGAAGAACAAAAAGGCACAGATTAACCCAACTCCTCCAACTCACAGACATTTATGAGAATTTCTTTGGCTTGATAATGCAAAATTCAATTTCGGCTGTGATTCTCAATCCGATACCTTGTTTTTGTTTTGTTTGTTTTTTTCTCCTCAAAGAAGAATCTATAACTTGAGCCCAATTTTTCTTGCAATGAGGGTGTGGAAATCAAGCTTCTGACTTGATGTTTCCCCAGAGGAAATTCTGGACTGAAATACTAAAGTTTTTGGAATTGCTTTAAAGCTCTAAGGTACTTCATAAAAGTAGGAGCGGAATATTAAAACCCTTTCATCTTAAGATCTTCCTGTTTGTTTGTTTTTCCTCAGCAAACAAAAAAGCCAAAATGTCTATAGTGACCTCAACAAACTGTTAATCCAAAGAAATATTCCTCCTGCCTTAGGAAAATTGAGTTTATATATTACGATGATACAATTCTCATAAATCCAAAATACCTAAAGAAAAACCTGGAAGGTGTGATTGGTTATTCTCTACTTACTAATTGGTACAAAATGTTAGGAATCAATAATGTGTAGTGTTTCCTGGTTTAACCATTCTAAACAGTTATGGTCACTTAGTCATGGACTAATCCTTCAGTGGTAATCAATACTGTAATTACAATATATAAAGTAATAACAAGGAAATGGAAATCATAATAATTTATTGCAAAGGATGCCTTTCTGGTACCTCTGGAACCTTTCCCAAAACAATTACAGCTCATTTTTCTACATTGTGTTTCACTCTGCAGATTTAGCATATAAATCAGATGATTATCTAATTGGATTTTGATTCTTTCAAAAACTGTAACATTTTTAATTTTTTCTTCTCACCCTGTATTTGGGAGTTACAATACATGAGACAAATGGTTAGAAATGTAATTAGAACCAGAGAATAGAACATATGTTACATTTAACCTTGAGTATACAGAGGTTTCAGTGTTAGTTGAGTTCTATTTAATCTTGATATTGAGATCAAATGAATAAAATGCCTGCTAATAAAGAAAAAAAAAAAAAAAGATGAAGGAGACATCACAATTTTTAAAAAGAGTCATAGAATTTCATTCTCGTATCTTTAAAATTTTGGCTCTATATTATTTTTCAACATTGCTAACTAAGATTTTACTTTTAAAAAGTTGCATATCAAAACTGGCAAGAAAATAAAGGTCTTTATGTGGCTTGAGAAATAATATATTTAGCTGAAGTGTACTTTTCTGCCACTGACTTACTGGTTTACCTTGAAGCAATCCCTATTGGTCTATCTATTTTTCCTCCAGTTGTTCAGTGAATCACATAGCAGAACTATATGAAGCCCTCCTGGACTGTTTGGGACATTAACAGATCCTCGCATTTCTCTCAGACATTCTCTACAGAACAGTACAGAACACACAGCTTCTTCAGAAAAAAAATCTGAAGCAATTATGTTTTAGTACTTCCTGGTCAGGGAATCTGGGCAAGATGACTTTAAATGAGCTTTTTCCCAAGCTATGATTCCATGATTTAAAGAAGACAAGTAAATTAAAGGTAAAAGAATCAAATAATTAATTCTAAAAGGCATAATTTACCTTGACACAGATGGACACAGGAGAATGGGACTAGCGTGAACAATAGCCACTTTGGTTCTTATCATGTTTTTCTCTCACACAACCCCCTCCTACCTCTACTAAATCACATCATTGTCCACTATAGGACATAGTTTTTAGTCTTTTTCCACTTACATCTTTCCTGTGAGAATGCAAGCAATGTCTCAACTTCTACCTCCCTAAAATATATTAAATAGCATAAAGATTTTACTGGATTATTGTGAAAATTCAGTGAGATGCTTCATATAAACTGTTTTGTTTTGTTTTGTTTTGTTTTTGTTTTTTTACCACAGTGCCCAGCATAGAATAAGAACTCAGTACATATAAGCTATAATTGTAGTCACCATTGACTTTCATTGTCATATAAGTAGTTCTAATTTAT
This sequence comes from Tolypeutes matacus, assembly GCA_026826555.1. NCBI lineage: Eukaryota > Metazoa > Chordata > Mammalia > Cingulata > Chlamyphoridae > Tolypeutes > Tolypeutes matacus. The sequence goes on along the minus strand of JAKSZT010054462.1, from coordinate 14,522,259 downwards.
AATTGTTAAGTGTTACATGGAAGGCAATAGAGAAGTCCAAGCATAAAGTGTGTATTCAAAATTTCCACTAAGTACTGGTATGAGGACATAGAAACTATTAAATTCTATCCTTTGGAAATCTTCGTGTCATAGTCCTTTCCTGGTTTAATTAAGGGAAGTGGAAATAAGTTTCTCCCTTTTGATTTCTGTGTTTGCTGCATGACAATTTGTCCCAACAACCTAGATATAAGAGGAACATGTCAAACCTTAAGTGGTAGAGAGAAAGAGGGGAGATGATAGACGAAGCACAATCACAGAAACATGGAAGGGTGTTTCATGTATATATCTATGGACAGAATGGACATATACGTTACATTTAACCTTGAGTATACAGAGATTTAAGTGTTAGTCTAGTCCTGTTTAATCAGAATTTTTGATCAAATGTATAAAGCACCTACTAACTAGGAAAAAGAAGATGAAGGAGTCATTGCAATTTTCTAAATGAGACATCTAAAATATGTGTATTTAAAAGATATGCATATATAAGTTGACACTTGTTTATACCTTATCTTTTGTTCTTTCTGAGCAGTCAGTCTTCTTGTTGTGTTGTGTTTCTTCCGTTCAGCTAATTCTTTACTCACCAGACTAATGTTTTTTGAAAACCTACTATTGTGTCGGTTGCTATTCCAGATGTTTTAGGTGAACAAGTTAGAAAAGTCTCCTGTCTCAAGTTGCTTATACTTCTGGACTTTTGCCTTGCTCTATGCCCCAGGTGTATGCAGAAGAGAGGAAAAAATGAGGACAGAGAAGAAAAGAAGAAAGAGAGAGAGGGAAAAAGGGAGAATAAAATAAAATCTGTAGAAATTGGCAGAGGTGATCTCTCTGCTTTTCAAATCAGGACTGACTCTGGGTGAATTCAATCTAGCATCTCTGGGTCTCTGGGTATTCTCTGTCTCTGTCTGTCTGTCTGTCTGTCTCTCTCTCTCACTCTTTCTCTTTGGAGATCTAGAAAGGAGCAAATCCTACCCTGTTGCTGCCTGACTTTCATCTGTCTGGGAGAGTGATGGACTTGCTCTTCCTGAGTTTGCAGCCTCATAGCAGATTAGACAGCTGAGCTTGTTTCAGTGTTACTACCAAATACCTTCTCATATGTTGGGCTTTGACTTCTGTTTTTTCTACATGCTGCATAACTGAAGAGAAAGCCACAATGCTTATCACAATGTAGATGACTTCTCTAGACTTCTAGATCTGTGCTTTCTACATTTACTTTTCATCGTGTGGGAACTTTCACCGCAAATGAAAACATATTTAGAATCAAAATATATAAAACATAGTTATTCCATTAAATGCAGGAGAACAAAGTTTCTACCTAAACTGTTTTTCTTCTGATCCAAACACTTGTGGCAGCTTTTTGATAAAAAGGGTGATCAGCCCTGGCTGTCCAGAACTGTTGTGACTTATGCATACTGTCCTACCATAATTATTAATAGCACCCTTTTTCACTCTAATAAAATCATCATAAAGTCAATAAAACCTATGGTCATATAAGTGATAAGCATATTAACATCCAGGGACCTGTTTAAAGTAATGCAACTACTTAAGAACAGAATCAAGATTTGAACCCAGATTTCTTGGGTGCATCCCTCTTTATTATCAGTATTATCTCTACTTTATCACCTTCTTTCCTCTAAACATAAAAGTTTTCCCAACCAAGATCTCAGTCTATAGTAGTTAGGCTGATTACTTCTGAGATACTGTGGAAACCACAATGTAACTGTTTCTATTTTAAATAATAATAATAATAATAAACCATCTGGTTTCAGGTTAAGTTTTGACTAGAATGAGAAGGCATAAATTGTACTGAACTCAGAAGGCACCCACCTTCTAAACCAATACCCACCTTTAACTAAGAATATATCTTGAAACCACTGAACCCATCAAGTTTTACGAGGCCGTAGGTGTTCCCAACGAAAAGAATTAATCAACTCTTCCTGTAAAATTCTTCACTGGCAGGTGCAGTTCCCAAGGCTTGTCACCTCAGCCAGACTGACTCCAAAGTGATCTGCTTTTGTCTGGGAACACATCCAGATAAGCTTTACCAGAAAAGAGATTTTCCCAAATGAACCTGTCATCATCTAATCCAATGCAATTTGTTAAATGCTCACAGTCAGGTGATCTTGTGCCACATCTACCATCCCTTCTTATCTCTCTAATCCAATAGTCCCCAAACAGGTCAGGTGTTTTGGACAGGCTTGACGGCCAGGTGAGCAGGGCTGGACCTCCTTCCTCATCCCGCCCCAGGTATTGAGGGGTGATGCCAACCCCCAGACACTCTCCTAATAAGAGAACTTTAAAAATGCCACTGAAGCCCCTTCATTCATACCCAATTATTAAACCCACTTAAATGAAACTATCTGAATATTGCTAACAATTGACATTGTTAGATCTTTGGGAACAAAGTTAAAGGGAATTCCTGGTGAGAACAGAGTCACACATTATCAAACAGGAACTTATTTCTAACACATCAGAACATTTCCTCAGCTACCTTCCTTCTCTTTGCCTCATCAGGTAATTTTTCACCCAAACAGGAAATCTCTGGCCTTGTAAAAGAATAGCATGAGACTCCTTTTCTCTGCTTCTCTATCCCCTTTGTCCTCAATCTGACTCCTGGTCACTCTATATGACAGAGATAAGACTTGTCTTAGACTAAATTTAATCATAATTAACATATTACTGTGCCCTCAGCCAGGCCTTATCGATGCTTCTGAACAGAAAGGTGGCATGCTGCTAGTGCCTATTCCAGATTCTATAGTGCTAGAGTTCCGGTCTGTTACTGAGCTCACTTTTATTTCTGCGTTATATAATTTCTACATTACGTGGATTTTATTACAGTGTATCTTTAATTGTCACATAAACCTATTGAATTATCCTTTGTTTAATTGCCTCTCCTTTAGTGGCATCAAGGGCCTTTACCTTTCTGTACTTAACCCCAGTCTTCAAGGTGGGAAGAAGGAAATCCATATAAGCAATCGACACTCCTAGTAACCCTCAGTGCAAACAAAACTTTTTTCGTTTTATTATTGCACCATGCTGTTAATACCCACATAGGTCTATAGGAACATGTTGAAGAATTTAAATAGTTTCTGGGATATAGAAGAGCATCATAACCAACCCATGACTACATTATGCCTATTTCTCAATTTAATGAGATCCTTGGGGACAAAAGCAGTTAAAACTAAAAATAAATAAATAAAAATCTCTGGCGGGCCTACAGGAGGCACAAACACGAGAGCTGTCTTCAGTATAAATTAGGACCATTAAGTCTGTCTCTGAACAAATATAGGGCAAATCACTAGGAAACCTTATTTTCCAAGGGCACATAAACAAGCTTGCTCAATGTATCCTTTAGCACTTCTTCTAGAATTCCACTAACATTTCTAGGTTTGTAAACTGGTCTTGCCCTTGCTTCCCCTGTCCATTTCTACAGTAAGAAGAAAAGCAGGTATTAAGATAAACACCTCTCTCTCTAGTCTTTCTATACATTGGAAGAATGGTAATAAATTGGTGAGTGCCTGATAACTTGCCAGGGTGTTTGTGTGTGTCTGTGTGTGAGTGATGGCTCTAGTTTTGTCATTTGTTGTTTATAATGAATTTCTTGGTTTCTTAATATTTTTTTTTTGAGGAGTATACATCAGAAGGGAATTCCCAATGAAACCACTTACATCTAGCACTTCAAGTCTAGGGTTTGACAGTTTTGACAGTTTTATAATACAGTTTATAATACACAGAAAAATATCATTCAGATATTTTTTTTTTTTAGTTCATGGAACTTTGGTTCAAGGAGGTTGCTTGCCTGGCATAAAGCAAATTAAAATGCATAAAAATCATTGACTCTAACCTTTTTCAGTAAGATTGTATTTTGATTAAAAAATAAACTAGTGTGAGATGCAAACTGTAGCAATCAAGAAAAAATAAATGGTTTTACCATTCTTTTTCCATATCAAATGCAATGCCAAGTAATACAAAGATTCTACTCGGATAGCTTTGGAGCTTAACCTGAGGATAGATTCTTAAAATCTGAAGGTGTTGGGTCTGGTCACTTCCATGGCCCTGTCAGTGACAGGGTCATGCTAATGCAAGGCACCAGCAAGGCAATCAAAACTCTGCTTGCTTCACCTGCCATCCATTCTAGGAGAAGGGTGGAACAAGAGGAGCCCTCTCCTTTAATTGTGGATCATGCTGATATCAAAATGCAGTCTTCTTAACTAGATTTTGGAAATCAGGGACATACTTATTCCTAATTTTTATATACATAAAGATTCCTCCACAGACATGGTTTTTAGGCAAGGGGGCTTTGGCAGTGGATTAGAGGCTTTATCATGCTTGCTTGCTTGCTTGTTTGTTTTTTAATGCACATCTACACCTGTGTGTGAGAATATGTTCACAATTTTTTTTTTTGCTTTAGAATATTGCCTCAAGACTGTAGAATATAGTGAGGTTATACATAATATTTGGTCCCCATAAAGGAGATTTTTTAAACTTCTCTAACTGCATCAGAATTTCCTCCAGCACTAGTTTATTCAGCTGGTAATTTGGAAGGGCTGAGTTTAGTGAGATACCATACGAAGATTGATTCTTGAACATATATATCTTTCCTCCTCGGAATTCTTTTGTGAATTTGTTTAATACCTGTTTGCTGACCAGCTCATTTCTAGTTTTTGTTTGTTTGTTTGTTTTTTGTGTTTTGTTTTGTTTTGTGTTTTTAACTCTGGTGATTTTTCCATTGTTTCTTCCTAGCCCCATAAAATGTTCTTGGCAAATGGTAGTGGTGGTGAGGTTATGGACCAAAAATCCCTTTGTGTCATTTGTGGAAATGGGTTCTGTGTTGGAGTAGAAGGAAGGGAACTTGTCCTGGAGCAGGAGTTTGGAATATGAATAGACTAGGAGACCGGGAAGGGCTGGGCTATTCATGACTGGTAAGCATAGGAGATGGCTCATCCTGATTTGGAGCCTCATGCATTCTAAGAATATGGAAGTTGGTTAATTCAGATATTAGAGAATCTTTCTGCTAGTTAAATATAAATTATAAAGTTTAAACTTCATCACAGAAAAGCAGCTACATTTTAAAACTATCCTTTTGAAATACTACCATAACTCATTTAACCACTCTGTTACTGATTGCAAATTTTCAAAAATCATTATATTTAGCTCATTCTCTTGAAATATGATTGAATTGTTTAATTTTTATTTTGATATAATTTCATACTAACATAAAAGTTGTTAGGAATAATACAAAGAATTCTTACACCATCAGATTCATTATTGGTAATTCTTATTTCCTTTCTCTCTCTCTCTCTCTCTCTCTCTCTCTCTCTTTCTCTCTCTCTCTCTCTCACTTCTCTGTGTATATTAAACTTATACATATATTCACACACACATATACATGAATTATTTTTTCCTAAAATCTTTGAAAGTAAGTTGCCAGCACGAAGCCCTTTATTGGTAAATATTCCAGAGTGTATTTTCTAAGAGTGAGGACATTTTCTTACATACCCATAATAAAATTTTCTAAATTGAGAGCATAACATTAATATAATATTATTATCTAATCCACAGTCCAAATTATAATTTTATCAGTGGCCCCAAATAATTTCATTTATGACTATTTTCTTCTCAATGCAGAATCTAATCCAACATTGCATCTAGTTGTTTTAACTCTTTAGTTTCCTTTAATCAGGAACCATTTCTCAGGTTTTTCTTGTCCTTCATTTTGTAAAAGTACAGGTCAGCTATTTTATAAAATGTGCTTTGAATTTGTCTGATGTTTCATGATGTTTGGAAAAGGCACTTCACAAATGATATTTGTTTTTTACCATTGCATCAAAATTTGGGAGGGGGTTGATTGGTGGGTAGAATAGTTTGAGACAAGGCAAATATTTTTCTCCTTACCTAATTTTTACCCACTACTCTTAGCATCCATCCAAGATTCTTGACTGAATTAATTACAAAATAAATGATATTTACAAAGTGATCCTTTTCCTAACTCAATCATTCCTTCTACATTTATTAGTTGATATTCTACTGTAAAGAGGAGTATTTCTTTCTCTCATAATCATGTATTAATTAATTCATTTATTTATGTCAATATACACTTGTGGATTTTCACTTTATTCCATAAGTATTATTTTACTATCATTATTTATTTTGACAACTTGACACTTAAATTGTCCCAGATTTGCCCAATGGGAGTCACACAAAAGTGGTATCTATCCTTTTGACTATCTCTTTCACTTCTGATTCTGAGAAGTCTTTGCTATTTGGCAAAAGAGGATGATCCAAAATCATTTTTTGCCCACAATCTAGATTAAGTTATTTCTCTCATGGGCCTAGGCTTTTTCTATTAGGGAAAGGTATTTAGAAACCAGAATTAGTGGGAATTAAGAGCAACAAAAGATCTGCTTTACTCCAAATGTTCTCCCTGGCTAACTTTGTGGGCATTAAACATGGAATTTATGCTAAGTAGACTAGTCTTGCAAGTTAGTAAATCAAATAGATTAATGGGTACATGTCAGTATTTTTTAAAATCATAAAATAATTTCAAAAGGTCAATCCATCTAAAATTCAGAATCCTGACTTTGAGCACTAAAAATGAGTGTTGCCAATTTCCTGTTAGTAAATTTCATTTAAAATGAATATTTTTTTAGATAAAAGATCATTAAAAAGAATGATGAAGAATATCTGTGTTGTATTTTTGGGTCTACCACAAATAGCCAAGGAGTCTGCCAATAGCTTTTCAGAATATCTTATTGTCCTGTTTATTTTAAGAAAACATGCATCTGGAAGACTTCTATCCTCTTCCCCAAGAAAAGGGGTAGGCACAGCTGATTACTGATTATGGTTTTTGATTACCAAATTTGGATTGCTATGTCCAGTATCTGAGGGCAGCTATTGTTTCAACCTGCCCCAGACAAAGGCAGTGACAGCCATTGTTTTAACTCTGCCCCTGACTTAGTTGGAGCAAGCCATTGTTTCAAGCCTGTACCAGAAGGGGTGGATGTGATGGAGATTTAAATACAGTGCAGACTCAAGGCTGTAGGGGACAGATAGCTGAGGGGCTGCTTCCCCATCAGGCCAGGAAAACTTAGCTTTGGGGAGCCATTGGAGAAGCTTTTGGTTCCCTTTCTGATAACCTCCCTACCTGTTTTGGCTGGGTAAGACTGACTCGGAAAAGTCCTCTTTGGGGTAGCTCTCCTTCCAGAATTTGCCTTCAAGGCAAAAGCAATATGAGACAATGAAAGAAGTGTAATAAAGGTAGATAATCTGGGACAAAGGTCTGAGACCTTCAAATACTTGAGAGAATTTCCCCTCCAGGGAAACAGAGGGGACAACTAAATTCTTGCAAATGGGTTAATTCTAATACATCTAAGAAGCAAATGCCCAGGACAAGACACAGGCCCAGAAAGACAGGGAATATCCTGCACTCTGCATTTGCCTTGGGTAGACCTTCCCAATAAGAAAGTTAAAATTCAATAAAATCTTTATCTTATCAACAACTGGTTACAAAACCAAGAAACAGACATCCAGGGTATAAATCCAGAGTTAAATTTTAAAATATTAAAATGTACAGTGTGCAAAAAAAGTACAACACACGCACACACAAAAGAACCAGGAAATGATGGCCCCTCCCAAAATACAGAAAACACTAATGAAGTAGATGAGAATGTGGATATACTGACCAAAACCTTTAAAACTTTGTATAAAAATGCTCAAGGAGATGAAGAAAAGTACAGGCAAAGAACTAAAACATATCCAGGAAACAATGAATGAACAATATGAGAGTCTAAGTAAAGAGAGAAATTTTTAAAAGGAATCATTCAAAACTACTGTAGTAGAAGACCACAATAACTGAAATGAAAAATGTCAAGGAGGGTTTCAAGAGCAGAGTAGAGCGGGTAGAAGAAAGATTCAGTGAAGTCAACGAAAACACACTTGAAACAAAATCTAGTTGAGGAGCAGAAAGAAAAATGAAATATTAAAAGCAAAAATAGGGAAACGGATGTGGCTCGAGAGGTTCGGCGTCCGTCTACCATATGGAGAGACTGGGGTTCGATCCCCGATACCGCCCGGTAAAAAAAAAAAAAAAAAGCAAAAATAGCCTCAGACAGCTATGGGACACCATCAAGCAAACCAATATACCAATATATACATTATAGGACTCCCAGAAGGAGAAGAAGTAACGAAAGGGGCAGAAGTTATATTCAAAGAAATGATGACAGAGAACTTGCCAAATTTATTAAAAGGCATGAAACATGCACATCCAAGAAGTTCAGAGAACACCAAACAGATTAAACAGGAGGAAAAATGCAACCCGTCATATATTACACTATCAAATGCAAAGGACAAGGAGAGAGCTCTGAAAGCAGCAAGAGAAAGCAACCTGTTATATACAAAGGAGTCCCAATTAGATTGAGTGCTTATTTCTCATCAGAAACCGTGGAGGAAAGAAGGCAGTGGGTTGAAATACTTGGAAGTGCTGAAAGAAGCCAACAATTTTATATCTCTTGAGACCTTTTTTCAAAATGAGAATGATTAAGACAGTATCAGATAAAACAAAACCTGTGGGAGTTCATGACCACTAGATGTGCCCTATAAAAAATGCTAAAGGGAGTCCTTCAGACTGAAAAGAAAGGACACTAGACAGTGGCTAAAAGGGGCATGAAGAAATAAAGATCTGCAGTAATAATAACCATTTGAGTATTTATAAATGACAGTATTAATATAGTATATTGTTTGATATATAACTCCACTTCTTACCTCCTTCAGGGGTTAAAATGTAAAGGCATTGAAAGTAATGATAAAATAAGAGTTTGGACATACAATTGTACAAATATATAAGTGGTAGCAAGTACAAAAACATGGTGGGTGGCAGAGGGATACAAGAAAAGTATATATGCATGCTATTGAATTTTAAGTTGGTATCAAAACAAATGATCATCACATATCTAAGATGCTAAATTATAATCCAATGGTAATCACAAAGAAATAGTTGAAAAATATATCCAGATAGAATGAGAAAGCACTCAACATAGTAAAACACATAAAATCAAATAAAGATTAAAGTAGGTATTAATGTCAGAATTGGGGGATGAAAAAAGTATAAAACTACCATGGCTCAATAGAAAAATGGAAGAAGAAAGTCACATATTCTTAGTAGTGACTTTAAATGTAAATGGATTACACTGTACAGTCAAAAGGCAGAGACTGGCAGAATGGATTTAAAAACAAAAACAACAAACAAACCATGATCCAAATATATGCTGGCTGCAAGACACTTAGTTTAACATCAAAGATACAAGTAGGGTGAGGGTGAAAGGATGGAAAAAATATACCATGCAAATAGTAATGAAAAGAGAGCTGGGGTGGCTATACTAATATTAGATTAAAGAGACTTTAAGTCAAAAACAGTTAAAGGGACATAGAGGGTCATTATATTTTGCAGAGAAATAGCAAAAGTTCATTGCTCACGGCAATGTAAAATTGTGTAATCATTGTGGAAGACAGTTTGGCAGTTCCCCTGAAAACTAAGTGTATAACTACCAGTAATCCCATTACTAGGAATACACCCAAAAGAACTTAAAGCAGGGAATCAAACATACCCCTAACATGCTTTAATTAAAATTGCAAATATTTAACCTGGAAGTATAATATTCCACACTCAATATGTTAGACAGGAAAATGTAGTCAAATTTTCTACAAGACTGTTCTGTTGTGTTATGATTTAAAAAGAAAATTTTCATGGGTGATGTCCTGGCCCAAGTGAGAAGGCCAGGTTGGGGAGTTGTACAGTTGTTGGGCTTCGGATACAGGACAATATGAAAACTTATGAACTTCTGTGAAGTTTTAGTGACTGAACCCAGGCTAAGTCAAGTGGAAATGGAACCCAGATAGATTTCTACCTTTTTCTCAGTCCACAGTGGGAAATATAAAGTATATATTTTAAATATGGACAACGATCTCATCCCTATACCTATAGCAGTAAAAATTAAATTTCTTCCCAGCCAGTTTGATTTGTTTTTTTACTTTTCATGTTTTCCTTTGTAGGAAATAATAACCCTTATTGGAAAGAGATTTTTGTCTTAATCATATGGAAATTAGGGATCAATTTGTTGATGAGGGGCATGAAGTGAAAATTCTGAGCTTCATGGTTGACTGATCATTAAAACTACGTCTGGAGCTGGCACATAGGTTCAGAGCAATTAAAACGGCAAGGATATTTTCATTGTGAAATGGTGTAGGAGACAAAATTGCACTTCAATGTACCCGTCAGTGCTCTATTGTAATATAAACTCTACTTGCCCAGCAAGTTTCACCGCTTAAGGACAAAAGTCACATTTTAAGAGTGCTATTAACTCTAGCAAAATGTAGTACAAGATCTTTTTACAAAAAAAAATATAAACTATCATTTAGGAATTAAAATTTTAAGAAATTAGATATGATAATTTCCACACTATAAATATTTCTCTTCTTTTAAAATAAGGCCTAAAATGATCATAATTCCCTCCTACACTAAAAATACTAGGTAGATTGTATAAATCATCAAAAAAAACTACTGCCTGTGAAATGTCACCAAATCCTCTCACAATTTTATACACTTACATCACCAATAACAAATGTCTTACGAGTGTCAGACATTTTTTGGAAGTCATTAATATCCTAAAGGCAGCAAGTTCTCAGTTTGTTTCTAATTACTGCAAAGCTTTTATTATCCTCAACCGTGAGATAGTAAGAATTATTTTTTTTTAATTTTATTTTTAAAGAAGCTTTAGATTACATAAATGACACATCAAAAATATAGGGGATTCCCATATACCCCACCCCCTTCCCTCCCACACATTTCCTTATTAACAACATCTTTGATTAGTGTGGTACATTTGTTACAATTGATGAACACATATTGAAGCCTTGCTACTAACCATGGTCAATAGTTTACATTATACTTTACACTTTGCACTGCACATTTTTATAGGTTTTGACAAAATGTATAATGACCTGCATCCATCATTGCAATGTCATTCAGGCTGATTCCAGTGTCCCCAAAATGCACCATGTTACACCTATTTTTCACTTTCCTTTCCATTAGAACCTCTGGTGGCCACTGTCTTTATATTGATGTTACAAGTTCTTCCATTGCTATAATTATAATGAGTCTACTTTAGTCCATATTTGCATTCCCACCTTATGTTTGTTCATTCCTCAATCTTGAGGATTTTAGGGTGGTGATGCCCACTGTTTCTGATTGAGAGGAGGCTTAGATCCCATGGGGAAGATGGATGGAACTGTCTTGCTTGCAGTTGTAGGTACTCTCTGTTTTGGGGGTTGGGCATTGTTCATCATCCTCATTTTGTTAGTTGTCCTGGGTGAGTCTGATGAACAGGACAGTAGGTATTGGCTGCAACTCTGCTGAGATTCAGGACTCAACCGGCGTATGAACAGCCAGAAGATTTAAGTCTCTGGTACATATATTAAACAGGTATATGTTAATTATAGGTTCAAATAAAAGTCCTGCTACATTCTCTAATAAGAGTGGCAAGAATGTCTAGAGTACACAGGCAGTGCCTAGTGAAGGAGGACAGACCAATATGCCAAGATCTTCATATACTTATGAACCTCGTTCTTATGACATTGAAACTTAGCTTAGTATTATATATTGCCTAAGAGTTATCTCCTGAAAGAATTATTTTTGACTTGCATTTTGTTTTTTAGGAAAAAGTAAATCAACATATTTATCGGGTCTTAAATCAAAATTAAATAATTTTGAGAATCTTATACTAAAATGTCATCTCAAAACTAAGTCATTTGCATCCATAATACTATATGATCTCAACTGAGCATTGTGTAGAGGCAAAGGAGCAATAATATTACTATTTTTCATAGACAGACTCTACCATTCTCTCTAGATGCTACTTAACATTAAGGGAATTCTTGGTTATCTGTTGGCCCATTGAGAAACTGAAACCTACAAGATCTGACTCACTTTTGATGTAAGTGCAGGTGTCTGAAGTTCGAAAGTGAATCATGGCCCTCATCCTTGTGCCGTATGGTGTCACTGATTCTTCCTAATAGAAATTGCAGAATTGAAGATAGGGTGGTCACTGGGTGTGGCAGTTTGAAGGTTTTTGGAATCCCAGGGAAGATCATGTTCTTGAAGTTGATCCACCTCTGTGGGTGTGGGACCCTTGGATTGGATTGAATTCAGTTGGGGGCCTTTGGCTGGAGTACTTCAGTGAGGTGTGACCCAGGTTGGGTCTTGCCCAGTCCTCTTGCTGGAACCCTTTATAGAAGAGGCCTGAAAGCACAGGCCTGAAGGCACAGAACACAGCCATAGAGAAAGAGAACTGTAAGCCATTTTACCCTGCCTTGTAAAAGAGGATTCCAGGATCACATACAGCCACAGAAAGCCAGAGAAACCCTTAGAGGCTGAGAGAAAGGCTGGAGGCTGGAATCAACAGAGCAGCCCAAAGCTAAAGAGATGTCGCCTGGAGAGAGACGAGCCATATGCCTGATTGCCCACAGCTGAGCTTGGAGAGACAGTGAGCCTGGGGGAGAAAGCAGAGACCAGCCACCATTTTGCCTTGCCACATGGCAGGAGCCAGCAGCCAACCTTTGGTGAGACAACATCTCTGATGATGCCTTGATTTGGGCATTTTCACAGCCTCGGTACTATAAGAGATTACCCTAAGAAATTCCCATTATAAAAGCCAACCCATTCCTGGTATTTTTGCCTTGGCAGCTTTTAGCAAACTAAAATAGTGGGATAATTTTATTGACTCCATCCCATCAGTTAATTTTCCCAACTATGCCGAGGTGGGAGCATGACTATGTTCATTTTACAAGTGGGGCAATGGAGGCTTAGAGAAGGTAAGTGATGTTAAGTGGCCACAGTCAGGACCACACTGAATAGAAATGGTCATGTCAAACCTAGGGTCCTTTGTGACTCTGAGCCATACTATTATACAAGTGTATTCACGTATGTCAGATTCCATTTCCTTGGTTCTGTATCCGCAAAGTAGGGTAAGAATCAAGTACTTGTTAGACACATGGCTGCAAAGTACCAAAGTGCAAAAGGTGTTTTTGTGTGAATATTCAGCTCTAGTCTATCTGTGCTTACCTTTTTCCAAATCCCAGTCTCCAGGTGTCATCTAGTCACTTGTTTTTGTTATTGTCGTTATTGCTGGAGTTGTTTATAACTGAGACCATGATTTATTATTTTTTTTCTGGTCATAAGTAGTTAACATAATAAGACTATCTTTCAGTCTTTTTTTTTTTTTTAACTAAGCACATCTGGCAGGATTTTTTTTTTTTTTTTTAAGAAAATGACCCTAAATTCCTGGTCACAGTTAAATGGTCCAGTGGTGATCATTTGATCTTAACTGGGTCCATAAAAGACCCAAACCCCAGAAATATGGGAGAAGGTGAATGGAGAGGAGCAGGTGTGAAGGTGAAAAATAAATGAAGTCAGATCATGGAGATATTTGGATGTTATATTAAGCATCTCAGACACTATAAATCTCACAGTAAACTTTGAAAACATGAAGGTGGCTCAGCATTCTCTCTATCTATGATATTTATTTTTCAAAATATCTGCCCTTCTGTACATGCACATTCAATGATTCCCAGGTTGACATTTTCTTTTCTCCGATTCTCAGAGTTTTCTGACCTTTGAGTAACTGCTGAACATGAGGCTGCTTGTCTGCAACAGTGTGTGTCTCTGAGAGTGACGGAGAACAGGCAGGATGTCAGGAAGTGGGATTTGAGGAGCTTTGTCTGTCTTAAATGCTTCTAATTTTGGCACAGAAAATGAGTGGAAAGCATGCCATGGTGGCCAATTAAGAGGTGGCCAGCCGGACTCCAGGGACATTTTGTTGAGAACCATGTTGTGGTCACATCAGCAGTGTCATTTCCACGCTGGCCTGTGATTTTGCATGAAGAAGGGAAGACGATATCCTACGGGGAGAAGAGAAAGAGAATGTTCTCCAAGTGACATAGTGCTTCAGACAACAGAGTGCTCAAGATGCTACACCAAGGCATGCTCTGCTCTTAAATACCTAAGCATTTTGCTGTCAAAACAACGGTGGAAGCCTATTTCTTCATAATGGCTATATATGCAAGAACTTTTCGTTGTCACCTGAGAATATGACATATTTTTCTCACATACATTCAGCTACTCAATAAAATCTTCTCTCAGGAGAACCTTAAAGTGATGTAAAGGAGACAGACAACATGTACACACTCAATCTCCCCCAAATGAGTCAACATCCTAGGATGTTATAAGAAATTCATCTGGCCATGTTTCCTAAGTTATAAAGCTTTCAATGGTCCCAGGATGGTTAAAGTATTCATTATTATTATTATTATATTATTATTTTTGCTATGTTGCACTCAGGAGAAACTTCTCCTTGATATCCACCTCTCTGCGAAAGGCACGTTAGGCAAAGCAGAAACTTACTATTTCGTAGTAGAACTAAAGCAGGGTGAGCTGATGAGGGGTGTTCAGATGATGCTGATTTTGGAGACAAGTAATGTAATTCTTTGCACAGACGTATTCTAGGGGCTCATATTTGCTTCTTTTGAGGAGTAAGTCCTTGACAATAGGGAGGTCTTTCACTTGACTCTGGGAATATGCCCTTGCTTGATTGGTTGTACAACATGAACTGTTTGCTCTTGGTGAATCTACTCTTGTTGGAGAAAGCTCTTTTTTGTTTTTTTGCTTAGAATTTTTATTTGAGGGATTTCTGAGAGACTCCACTTCTCAGATTAGCTCAAAAGGGATGGCAGTGAATAAGAAGAAAAGTTGTTTCATAAATTGCTAGACCCCCAACTTTGGGGAATGTAAAGGTCAATGCCAATGACTTCAGATATTACCCAAAATGCATAACCAAAAAAAGCTTTCTAATCATTATGAGCGTATCGCCAAGTGCTACCATTATAACTCAGTCTCCATTTCATAAAATGAGACCCATACCCCATTCAGGAAATTAGTGAAATACACACATACATGCACAGTATCTCAGGCATTCTTTTCCCATTACAGGATGTTTGTACAAACCAGAAAACTTATTGTGCTTATTAATTTCAAGGTCAGAAGTTTGAACTTTTTATGAATAAATAATTGCTTTAATAGGAGGAACTCTGGTTCACATATATCTGGTCTTGACCGTTTGGTGGGCCTCAACAAAACGTGAGATGATGCTCGGTAACCAGTTAATGCTATAGCCAACTTCTTAGACTCTAGGAAGAAAAAGTATGCCACCACTGTCACCATCACCACCAAAACCAACCATCTTGTTTGTCTCAGTAATCCCATCAGTGCCATTATCATCACCAGCACTGTCACCTTGTATCAACAGCTACTAGGCACTCATTTTGTTAATATCTGATTATTTTCCAACAATCTTTTGAGAAAAATATTATATATATTCCATTTTTTAAGTGAGATAAAACAAATTTTTTGAAAGATTTACTGTAAGCTGAAGGCCATACAGCTATTTAACAAAACAAACATAATTTAAGCAAAAAATACTCATCTCTCAAGGCCCATTCAAATTTCATCTTCCTTAGAAAGTTTCCTTGCTTGCCTTGAGGGTGACAATGGGTACATGTGCATGTGCATGTGTAAATGATTTACCTTCTCTGTGTAGCCACAGCATCTGGTATATTCTGCTAAACTAACAGAGCAGAATACAGAATTTATTTTCTTCCTATCACAAAGATAGCTCTCACACTCCTTGAAGGCATTATTTATATCTTATAGTTCACTCCTGTTACAAAAAATTTGTACACTGCCTAAGATCAAATCAAAATGCGATATAATTAAATTAAATTTATATTTACTTTGATGTCTTGTCCTGACTTCAAATAACTCGCAGATCATCTCAGAGGGTAACATACATGACAGGCAGTAGAGAATATTAAAAATGACAAGGGTTGTGGATCAAGCTTTGAAGGGTAACTTGGCCATTCGCTGGCCGTGTGGTCTTTTACAAGTCAGTTCACCTCTTTTTTTTTAATATATATTTTTTATTTTTTCTAAAAGATACTTAGCATACATAAAATGTTACATAAAAATATAAGGAATTCCCATATGCCCCACTCCCCACAGCTCCCACTTTCCCCACATTCACATGGCAGTTCACCTCTTTGAACCTAGTTTCATTAATAGTTAAAGATATTATTATCTTACTAGTTGACCCCTTGTTTTGTCAATATCTGCTTCCTTGTTTGCAATATTTGGTTAACAGGATTGCCTCCCTATTTGAGCCAGGGAATCCAATATAATATGTGTGAAAGGCAGTATGCTTTATAAATATCAGGACGTTTTATCTTTGTAAAGGCTAAGGCCTACTTTGATATTCTTGAGGTGTGTTTTTATATCTGGGGAATATCTCATCTTTATACAACCCTTTCTAATGGCAAGTAAAATTACTCCTCTGGGAGTAGGCAATATTTGAATTCCGCCAGGCACTATTAGATGTATCTGAGTGTGGTTAAAATGAAATGAAACTTGCATGCTACATTATTATGTCTTTTAGAACACTTTTAAAAAAATCAATTTCCGCAATTGTAAACGATCAGTAGATTATCGATGTAGTTGATTATCAGATGAAGGCAGCATTATCTCTTTGAAAATTGCAAACAGGAGAGAAACATGAAGAATACTATGGGAATTAATATGCAATTCAGAGCCAAGGCATTCATGACACTATAAAGCAATCATCTGAGAATATTATGCATTAGAAAATTGTGCCATTTGTCGGTTAATGGTAGTTGTAAACCCTGTGGTAGGAACTGTTTCCTAGTAAATAGCGAATTACTGAAATAGATGAAAAGTCACAAAACAAGTTTCATCAGCATTCTTTTTATACCAGTGTGAGTAGTTTATATGTAACCTCTTGGGCAAATATTTACCACGCTTAAAATATGGCTATCTATGCTTGTTTAACAAAATATATTTAGGTAACAAGTTGTCCATTTACAAAAATAACTTTTGAAGTATGCAAATATATCTTGATAATTTAAAATATTAGAAAGCAAAAATGAATAAAATACAAATATCAGCAGTAATTTTAATACTTTATGGATATTACCTTTTTAAAAATGGATACATACTCTATATAATTTTGAAACTGATCTTTTTCACCCTGCCATGTATTGTAACTATTTTTCGTAACATAAACTGCTATAATACTATTGTATTGGTTGTACAGTATTCCATTATATGTTGTACTCCACCCATGCCCAACTGTGGACTACTTGAGAGGTCTTTTATAAGTTTTGCTTTTCATCCTATTAATATACTTCTGGCTAAATTTTCTACATATTCTTATTTTTTCCTTTAATTAAATATTAACATAGAATTGATGTACCAAAGAATATATGCACCTTTTTAAAAGATTTGCATACAGGTTTCCAAATGACTGTAAAGAAAGGGTGTACTGATACATACTCTTACCAACAAAGTATAACTGCTGAATTCTCTTTTCCCTACATCTTACCAACTTGTTACCAACTTGTATTGTTATCTTAATGTTTGTCATTTTGGTAGTAGAAAAAAATGTCTTTTTTATTATATGAGTATTGATTACTTGTGTGGCTGTAGTGAATTCTTTATATTCTGGAAAACTTCAAGTGAATTAAGGATTGTGAAGAAAACAATGCAGTGTACTCAAAATTTTTTTCTGATGACTTTAGCCAAGGTGAATGAGCTTAAGGGAAGCCAGCTGGCTACATAGCAGAGGCAAATGTAACATATCATTCGGGGAATTTTCCCTGCTTTCTTGGTTCTCTAATGAACCTTATGACTTCTTGTGGCACCCTTGAATAGGTGTAAAGTTTCCAAAGTTGAGATGCCATAATTGTTTTATTGCCAGGGTTTATACCCCTTCCAATAGCACTTGCACTAATAATACATCTGCTTTCTTTTAAGGGAATCTAAAAGCACTGGTTTTCCTTGACCTTGAAGGGTAGTGTACAATAGCAGTGCCACATTCTCAGATGCCAAAGAAAGCTATCAGCTCTCAGGAGTCCCCAAGCAATACCTGTGCTACGTCCAGCCTTCCTGAAAGTGACTTCCCTACATATTCTTGGCCATTTTCTATCAGTGTGCCCATTTTTGTCTTACTGGTTTGAAAAAATTCCGTACATCTTAAAGATATATGTAAGTTGTTGATTACAAATGGTACAAATATTTTCTGGTCCATTTGCCTTTCAATCTGTTTAAGGTATGTTTTGCCATCAGAAGTTCCTAATTTTGCATTCACAAAAGTATGAATCTTTTCTTCTGTAGTTTCTGCTTTGGGTTTATGTATAGAAGTCCCTCTCCAAGATTAAATAAATCTCCACCTATATTGCTTTTCATAATTTTGTGGTTTTATATTTTATCCATTTAGCTCTCTAATCCAACCAGAAATAAATTTTAAATATGTTGTGAGTTCAGGATCTAAATTATTTTCCACAGACTGGAGTAATTTATATTCTTATATTCTTGACTTGAGATGCTGACTTTATCATGTGTGAAATTCCTGTGTATATGGCTTTGGGGCATACTAGCCATTTCTTTGATCTATCTTTCTATTGCTGTACCAGTTTCACATAATGGCATGCTTTTAATTAATATTACTTGGAATATTATCATGGCATATAGAGGGCAAATCCTATCACTCACACCCTCAAACCATTACTTTGCTTTGATGTTTTTATTGAATTGCACATGGACTTTAGGACTTTTTCTCAACCTCTTAAAAGCATTCATTGAAATTTTGAATGTCATTTCAATAAATGCATAGATTAATTTCAAGAGAATTACAATATCTATTCTTCCCATTTAGGACCATATCATATCTATTTATTGAATATTTAATGTATTGTGATATCATGTTGAAGGTTTCTCCATATGATGTTTTCATGTTTATGTTTAGGTTCATTTTTAGACATGTAAATATATTTCTTGAATATATTTTTAAAATATATTTAATTTTCTCATTAAATTTTCTAAAAGCTAATGCTTGCACATAGAAATCTCAGTTTTTATAGTCATTTTACAACCAGCCACCTTATTGAACTTTGATATTACTTTTGACAGAATTTTGACTAATTTCTTCCTTTTGGAGGTAGAAACTTTTTTATTATCAAACAATTCATCTAGTGTATGCATTTTTATTGAGCTCCTAAAATAAGGGACTGCTTGTGGCATTTGCAGAAGAGAAGGGAACAAAACATATAAAGGTACTTGTCCTCATGGAGCTCATCTTTTAGTGGGAAGATACACAGTTGAAAATAATAAATTCAAGCATGTAATATATAGTGTGGTTATGATAAATATCAAGAAAAGCATGGCAAGAAACTGGAAACAGGAATACCAGAAATGGGATGGGTGCAATGTTCTACTAACTTAAAATTTATTCTCCTCTCATTTGTTTAATGACCTTACCGCATCACCCAATCATCCCAGAGCAGTGACCTTAAATAGTGATATTGATGCTCGTTTTTTTTTTTCTTGCCACCATGTTTAGAAGGAAAGTTTGTATTTTTTCACTGAAGAAGCATGAGTTTGGCTATTAATTTAAGGTAGATATCCTTTATCATGTAATCTCTAAATTCTAAGTTTATTATTTGTTTTGACTTCATCTCTGCAGGAGACAAATTTTAAATTCAAAGAAACAAACAGGAGGAAATAAACAAATGCATTAAGAAAGACTATGCAAACAGCAATCATAAGAGACCTGGAGCGGTTAGATAAATGTTTTACCTCATATACTATAAAACAAAACAAATAAATGTTTCTAGAGATAGAGCAGCATTTAATAAAGGAATCAATATCTCAGAAACATAATAAGACAGTTAAAAATGTATAACATCTAACAACAGAGCTCCAAAGCACATACATAAAAAACTGGCAGAATTGAAGGGAGACATAAAGAAATCAACAATAATAATTGGACATTTCAATATCCCACTTTCATAGATAGGAGAATTAGGCAGAAGATCAAGGAGGATATAGACGACATGAACACTGAAAATCAGCTATACCTAATAGACATTTATAGAACATTTCACCAAAGAGAGACTATAAATTGTTCTTAAGTACCCAGAACATTTTCCAGAGTAGAGTATATTCAAGTCCATAAAATAAGTCTTCATAAAATTAAAAAGATTGAAATTTTTAAAAGTATGGTTTCCAGCTACAATGGAATTAAACTAGGAGTCAATATGAAAAGGAAATTTGAGAAGTTTCCAAATATGTGTAAACTAGACAACACACTCCTAAATAACCAATTGGTTAAATGAGATATTATGAAGGAAATTAGAAAATACCTTAAGGTGTATGGAAATAAAAACAATGCATGCCACACTTAACGAGGTGCAGTTAAAGTAGTGGAAAGTTTATAACTGTAAAGTGTCAAGTCTTATTTGATACTGTAGTAGGTTGAGTAGTATCCACGCGCCCCTCTCCTAAATCATGTACACCTGCAACTAACAAGGTGACCTTTTTTGTAAAAAGGGTGTTTGCAGATGTAATTTGATAATGATGAAAATGAGATAATTCTGGATTAGGATGGGCCCTGAGTTAGGTGATTGGGGTCCTTAAGAAGACACATGGACACATAGGCAGAGATTGAAATGATTCATCTACAAACCAAGGAACCTTAAGGATTGCCAGGAGCCACCAAAAACTAGGAGAGAGGCATGGAACTGTTTATCCCTCAGAGTCTCCCAAAGGAAGCCACCCTGCTGACATATTGATTTCAGACTTCTGGCTTCCTGAACTGCAAGATAATAAATTTCTATTTTTTTTTTTTCCAAACCACACGATCTGGGATAATTTGTTATGTTAGTCCTAAGAAACTAGCACAGATACAATGCCAAACACAACAGTGACCAAAGGAAAAAATTAGAAATATTGGACTTTTAAATGACCATCAAGAAAATGAAGAGACAACACTTGGAATGGGAGAAAATATTTGCAAATTACAGATCCATCTCATTAGGGATTTGTACCCAGAATATATAAAGAACTTTTACAATTCAATAAAAGTTAAATAACCCAATTAGGAAATTGGCAAAATATTTGAGTAGACTTTTTTCCAAAGGATACATTCAAATGGCCAAAAAGCACATGAAAATAAGCACATCAAAACCAAAATTAGAAACCAATCCATACCCAGTAAGGTGGCTATAATAATAATAATAAAAAAAACAGAAAGAAAGTGTTGGAAAGAATGTGGAGAATTTGGAAGCCTTATAGATTGCTGGTGGAAATACAACATAGTGCAACCATTTTGGAAAATAATCGGCAAGTTCCTCAAAATGTTAATATGATCCTTCAATTCCTCTCCTAAATGTATAATAAAGAAACTTGAAAACATATGTCCGCATAAAGCCTTGTACAGGAACGTTCATAATCACATTAATTCATAATAGTCAAAAAGTAAAAATAGGCCAAATAGCCATTAACTGGTGAATGGATACATGAAATGGGTATGTTAATAAAAATGGAATATAATTCAGCAATAAAGAATGAAGTAATGATAATGCTGCAACATGAATAAAACATGAAAACATGCTAAAAAAATCAAATCACAAAAGATCATGTGTTGCTATGATTCCATTTATCTAAAAAGGCAAACAGAAACAAAAATGTAGATTTATGGCTGCCTAGGGCTGGGAGAGTTTGGAGGTATTGGGGAGTAACTAATAATGGGTAAAATGTTTCTTTTTGCAGTGGTGAAAATATTCTAAAACTAGATAATGGTAATAGTTGCACAACTTTGTAAACATATTAAAAACTATCGAATTGTACACTTTTCATAGGTGAATTGTAAGGTTTTTGAAACATACCTCAACAAACCTGTTAAAAAGAATGATTACTGATTTTGTCAATAGGCTTTGGCAATTCTTTGACCTATTATATAAATCATAATAATGAATTATCTAGGTTGAATTAGTCTGGTATTCTTGGAATAAAATTTGCTTGGTAATACGATAATAATCTTTTCTTCATTTGATAAATTTTTTTCAGGATTTTACAACCATAACCATAAGCTATATTATTGTACTGTTTGTTACATGATTAGAGTTCATTAAAAAAAAAAAAAACTTGAGATGTCCATTTTTTTTCAATGTTCCTGGTCATTATGAAATAGATTGTGAATTTTATGTTCTATAAAGGTAAGCTGGAATTCATCCATAATTCTGTATATATTTTGCAAACTTTAACAATAATTTCTGTGCTTATTTTCACATTTAATATTTAACTTATTTCTTCTGTCAGGTTTCCTTAGCTTAAATTTATATTTTAAAGAATCATTAAAGTATACTAACATTTATCTGTGCTCACTACTCTCCTTTAACTATACGTTGTTTCTGCATCTCACGGTACATATGGTTAATCAATTGCAATGTGGTATTTTGGTAATTTTGTTTATTTTTGCACTTGTTAGAGTTTCACCTATTTTAATAAAATGATAATTGGATTTGTTAGTTTTACTAATATTCTGTCATAACTTACTAATTTCTCTTTATCTACATTTGAAAAATCTCTTTAGTCTTCAAGACTTCAAATATGTTTGGTAACATTTAGTTCTTTAACTATTGATTTGTATTCATTTCTGTTTTTATGATTTTTAAGATCTTTATTGAAGAATACTTAGGTATAATAATATGAATCCATTTTAAAGATACCTTGATAAGTAAGCATCACCACATTTGATTTAATAGAATGTTTCCATCAAAACAAAAGTTGCTCCTGTTTCCTTCCCCAGTAGAACTCCCACTACCACAGTCCAGGAAATAACTGAATTTCTTTCTGTCATTAAGAATAAATTTATATTGTCCAGATATTTTGCATAAATTTAATTATTAAGAGATATTGCTTTTTACCAGGCTCTTTTTGGTTCCCCCTTTTAGTGACAATCCAGAAATTATATGAAGAACAAAAACCAAGGCAACGTTTGGGATTTTCTTCATTTGTTTTCTTTTTCTCTGGGATCACAGATTTATGTTTTCCAATATCTGAAAATAGTTGAATCTGACATTTTGCCCAGTTTTCTGCTCGTTTGCTGGAGACAGGGTAATTTTTAAACATCCTCACTCTTTGTAAAAGTAAATATCCTTCCATTTTTATTTTGTAGTAAGAAAGTTTATATATTTCTCTCTAGTATAAATTTGTAATCAATTGGTATTTTCACTATTGTTATTACATATATAAATATATAAACTTACATTTGTAATGACTTTTATAACAGAATGAATATAAAATTTATATGGTAAAACATAAACAATCTTTTCTATTAATAGCAAGTATATATTTGAAATGTTTTAAAAGTAAAAATTAATGAATAATTAAAATGATGATATGAATTAATATGATAATTTGTCAGTAAGCATTTACCTACCTTCTCCAGGCTATTATTTCAGTATATTCCACCTAATGGCATTGGTGTCATAGGATAAACCATCATAGGTGGGAAAATAAAAATAAAAATTTAATGTATTCTGTCCCTTTCTAAAGTTCTGTCATTTATCTAAAAATTATAAATGTTTTTTGTATATTATAAAATCTATGAACTCAGAATTATCAATAAAGTTTGTATTTTCTTTTCATGGAATTGATTCTATTATTCTTGCAAGATAAAACTTCCCAAGTTATATATTTCAAGTTAATATCCTTTATCAATCAAGGTGGTAACTCAATTTTTACTCATTGTATCCGAGTGTATGGAGAACAAGGATCCTCAAGCATAAACCAAAATAGAAGTCAGTACAGGCCTTCTAGCAGTTCTACCATGTAGTACAACTTCAGTGGTACCAATCACCAGTCACTGCTTTATAGAATACAGTTTGACAGTAAACAAAACAAGCTTTTATTAGCATCCATTTTTTAAGACCATGTTCCAGGGAAAAAATTGGAAAAGTTTTATGCAAAAGTATGTTTAATGTAGCAATGTTTATAATTGCAATAAAATAAAAAGAGATTAAATTTCTATCTGCAGTAATTAAAATAGTTAATGCTATATATCTAAAATGAGATATTAGGCAGCAGTTCAAACTGGGAATACAAGTCTATATTTAAGATGAACATTTGCACATAATATAAAAAAATTAAAATGTAGGTTGCAAAAGCAAACCTTATTCCCATTTACATTTTTAAAAATATTTTGAAATATTGTCTGTATACCACTATATCAGTAAGATTTTTCTTGATGCTAGAGAAATTATTCCTTATTTTTACATTATTTTAATACTTTTCTGCTTCTCATGATTTTTTCAATGATACTATGATATCTTTAAAGGTAGAAAAATAAATAAATTCACTTAGATTTTTGTGAAAACATTACCCAATGTACTATTTGTTTTGTATTATAAAATTTAATGGCTCCAAAAGTATATAATCATGCTTATCTAAAGTTCACTTTCCTTTTCATATCCCAACATTGTTATAGATTGTTTTAATGTAATCATTTCCTGTTCTTAACTTTATATAGCAACACAGCTTTTACTTCATGAGGACACCTGCCAGAGACCATTTTGAACATGATGTGCTGTCAGTTAATATCATTTAAAAATATACTCACAGTTGCCATCAAAGGGAATTTTCTGTTTTTTATTCATTTTAATATCCAAAATAACTTACTTCATAATAGATGCCAGACACTGAAGGTTTTCCACAACTCTGGCTTTTATATAATCCAAAAATCACACATAAACAATGTAGACCAATATCTACAATGTATCTATGACTTTAGGTAGTATATTGAAGGACATAATTTTCTAACCACACTTCAAGTTCACCATATTTTTATTAACAATTATGAAATGAAAAAAAAACTTAAAGCTATGTAGTCTATTCTGGGTGTCATATTTCTCATTTCTAAAATTAAATCTCAATCCCTAAATTTTTATACAAGTTCAAGCAGAATGGTCCTTTATGTTTTACAGACCTTGATTTAACTTTTAATATAATTTCATATAGAAGGACTAACCAGAGTAATTTTATCAGAAAATTAATGTAATATGCTTGTGGTAGATTAAATTTATGTACCTCAGTTTAAATGTGTTTTTAAAGTTAATGTGCATTTCTGCGGCTGTGAACCTATTGTAAATAGGATCTTTTGAAGATGTTATTTTAGTTAGAAGGGGGCCCAGCTGGAGGAGTGTGGCCCTTAACCTGATCCACTGGAGTCTTTTATAAGCAGAAGAAATTCAGACATAGTCAGAGAAAGCTCAGGGCATTCCAGAAACCAGAAGTTAATGGAATTTCGAGTTGAGAAAGGAGAGGACATAACTGTGTGGCAAGGTCAAAGCCAAGGAACAGCAAGCATCTCTGACAGCCAGCGCCAGAATGTGACAGACTTTGGGGAGAAAGCATCGCTTTGCTGACACCTTTATTTTGGACTTCTCCTAGCTTCAAAACTGTGAGCCAATAAATTCCCCCTGTTTAAGCCAACCCATTGTGTGGTATTTGTCATAGCAGCCTGGCAAACTAAGACAATGCTAATTTTAAAATTTGGAAAGAAAAGAGGAAATTTTCAGACTATTTCACCCAATCAAGGCTCCTCTTATCGCTTGCTAGTCTCTTGCCATTAAGTATTTAGTGTACATAGATAACAACGAGAGCTTATATGAATGAAATGCATAATGTCCCCTGATGGAATCTTTTCCCCTTTGAGAATCAGCTCCTCTAACCTTGCAGACTGTTGCAGGAAAAGAAATTGCAAATTCCTTCAAGGAGGTGACTAGGAGTTGTTAAATAGGGCTAATCCTAAGGTGACCTCTTGGTTACCAGACCACATATTTTACTTCCTGGGGACTCAGCACCCTGTAATGATCATGATTTCAGATGATACATCTAAATATGGTATGATGTTTAATTACATGTGTCAACTTGGCTAAGTTATGGTGTCCAATCATTTGGTCCAGCAAGCACTGGCCTAATTATTACTGTGAAGGAATTTTGTAGTTGTATTTGGCTCTATAATTTGTTGATTGCTTCTATGGCTGATTGCATCTACAATCAACAAAGGAGATTGCCCTCAGCAATGAGGAAGTTCCCTCATCCAATCAGTTAGAGGCCTTTAAAAACAGAACTGAAGGTTTCAGAAGCCAAAAAGAAAATTTTCTGCCTCTACTTCAATCAACCAACTTCTCCTGGGGAGTTAAACTTCAACTTAATCAGAGTTTCCAGCTTGCAGCCTGCCATAAAACCTTCCAGTCCCCACAGTCAGTTCTATTTATCTGCAGAATCTTGACTAATAAGATGGCATATTGAAAGTATAAATTGAATTTGTACAATCTTTCCAGCAGTACTATTGTGCTTCACGATTCCAGTGAAGTTGGCACCAAATAATCAGAGGGTATCATCTGAGATGTTGTGCCTTTAAGAGACTGACAACAGGTTTCATTGAGGGGTTGTATGTGAAAGAATCAGGGAATCCTACAGTGTGGTGCCTTTTTTCTCTGCTGTAAAGTACACAATTTAGTCTGATACATGTGAGAGCCTGTGCTGGTGGAGAAAATGTTCTATAAGATACTGTGCTGGTTGAAATTATGAAAGCAGGAAAACTGAACCCCTATCTGAGTTTCTGACAAGTGTTTATTCTAATTAAAATCAATCACTTCTCCTTCCATGGTGAAAAGTGTCCAATGGAGTCCATTTGTCACTAAGTGATTGGTTGATATTCTGGAGGAGCAGTGATGTATCAGGGATTCAGTGTTGGTCTCTGGATCTGGCAGGTTGGACAATTAGCAGTGGTACTAACTATAGTCATTTTTGAGCCCACTTCTAGAGTTCCATCCATGTGCTTTTACCTCATTTCTCCTTGTCTTTGACTTTATACTCCTAGGTTGCTCAATAATTGGCCAAGCCATTTGCCACTAATCATATAAGTCTATGTGTATTCTAACCTTGGAGAACTTCTCTTTCCACATAGAGTACATAACTAGATGAACTATCATCCTGTTTGCCTCTTAGGAACACTTCCCCTCCCTACTGCCTTCAAGGTTACCATGAGTTGAGCTGTACTGCAGGTGCAGTCCAGTTTTGTCTTGCTCTCTCATGCAGAGTCAACTACCTATGAAGCAAGTTTGGCTTTTCCCTCCTCTGCCAGATGTACCACTTCCATATTATGATGGATTGCTTATGGGTTCATCCAACCTTATGATTTGATTGTTTGACAGAAACTGTCTGATAATGAGTAGTTCTGGCCACATAGTCCCTTCATGTGCCATGATCAGGTGCTCCATCTCTAACAGGGTCAATATCATGCCAGGAATGAGTTCTTCAAAGAGATATACTTCTCCACTACAAGTGTCATGCTTTTTCTCCATAAAACTAAGGTTGCATGTGGCCATTTTCCTATGTGGCTTACCATAAAATCCAAGGAGCACCTTTTCCCAAAGCAGATACCTCTATTACCATAGAGTCTTCCAGCTTGTAGGACTCAACTTGCAAGGCCACTTGTATCACAGCCTGGGTTTTCCGAAGAGCTCAGTCCTTCCTTCAGGCTCACTCATTATGTCAGCCTTCCATTTCACCTGCTATATTCCTAGGTATGAAATACACTGTCTCTAAACCTCAAGAAGCCTACCTGGCATTGTACTTCCTTCATGGTGGGATAATTTTGTTTTTACTTTGAAGGACATATTCTAGTATGCCCCAGACCAATAGATCCATAAAAGTTTTCATTGTTATGAAGCTGCTGATACTTGGTAGGCTTTATCTTTCTCCTTTTGAAGTACAATTGCCTTGCCAAGTTTTTCAATATACATGTCACTTCTAGATCTTCCAGTCCAATTAGCAGGATGCCATTAATAAAATGGAGCAATGAGAATCTCTTTGGGTTTTCCATATGATCCCTTTTCCCTTGTACTAAACTACAAAGGGTGGGAGACTTAACATAACACCAGTGCAAGTTTGTACATATATAATGTTGTTCATTGTAAGTAAATGCAAACAATTTCTAATCCTTTTTCTAGAAGAAATTAAAAAAAATGAATATGGCATACATATCAGTGGTTACATACCATGTACCTCATCTAGCAGAACTGTCTCGGGGTACAGCAGCTGTTGGTGGGGACTGTTATTTAGTTTGGTTTCAGCAGGCCACTGTCATCCTTCAGGATACATGCTTTTTGTAGGAACCAGATTGGTGAATTAAATGAAAATATGATGAGGACCACCACCCCTGTATCTTTTATGTCTTCAAAAATGGCAGTAATTTCTACCATTCTCCCCAGAATGCAAAATTGTTTTGATCAACCCAAATGGCTGGGAGTGAAGGAAAGGTAGTTTCAGAGGCTTCCAATTTGGCCTTCCTCACAACGGGCCAAGGAAACAAAGTAGGGGTTGTGCCAAATACCAAGAATGACATTTCCTTTTATATATTTGGGAACAAAGGAATGACCCTTAGGTAGGTCCATAGCTGGAGTGAAACTGCTGTGAACCATACCTGGACCCAGACCTTCATAAGTTTCTACTGTGTAGTTATGAAAATGCTACAAATTTCCATGCATAGCTATAAACACAGATCCTTTGTTCAACAGATCTCAAATTGTTTGGATATTCCTCCATACTCAAAACACAGTTATTGAAGTCAATGGCCATAGGGCCCCTTTTAGGAAGGATAGAGGTCCTCATCACTGTGTATGCTTGTTATAGTATTGCAGGGTTGTTCCTCCTGGGTACCCAGGCTGTATTTTCATTAGTAAGTTTTAAATGAGAAAACTGGCTCAAGTTTGGAATCTGGGAAAGTGATTATGCCCTCAGTCTCCTGGTCATAGCTTCTAGATTTATATTGGTAGTATAATTCTGCAGTACTCTTGTTGATTGCTCATCTACCTTAGCCCTGGGCATGCTATATTCTATTAAAAATCTCCAAAGTTCTCTGCAGGTCAGAGACCCTGGATGACACTTGAAACTTAATGTTCATTTCATATATTGCACCCATCTTGTTTAAGTATATATTCTGGGCTTATATTTAAGCATCCTATGATTTCTATTGCTGTCCCTGAACCTCACACTATAACCTCATCTTCTATCATCATTCCTGGCCTACAAAGGAGAGCAGCTACAAAGCTTCTCAGTGTTAGTTCCCCCTTTCTTACCAGTGTATTCATTATTGTTTTGGTAAGCAGAGGATCCTCCAGGCTCTCTTGCAAAACATTTGCTGAGCTTTCTGGCATTACATAGTATTTACTCTCATTTCTAACTTGCTTCTTTAAGTCTTTCACCCTTTCTGCCATCTTCTGTTGTTGATTCTGACATTTCAACTCTGCTTAGTGTGGGCCATCCTTTTCTTTTAGCTTCTAACAGCCATCCTAGCCGTGTGTTAACAGATACCTGAGAGCCTCTTGTTTTCTAGATTTATCCCATAACAAAAATTCTTCTTTATCCACCTCAATTTTGTGTCCTCATTGATTCATCATCCTCAATATGTAGTTCAGTCCTTAGTAGTTCTTGCTGTTACATCTTGGTTAGATCCTGCAGCAAATGTAGGGTGTGGTCTCGTTTTCAAGTATGTCAACACAATATTCCCTTCTCATCTGTCAGGGACCCACTGTTTACAATCAGGGTTCTAACCTTACATAATAGACCTGCCTACATTGAGAGTCCAACCTACTCTGGGGTTCTGCCACTTTTTTGATTTATTTCTGTGCCTGGTCATAAGTTTGTATGTGTGTGTTTGTGTTATTCAGCTACAGGAAAGGCAAGCCCATATACTGTGAAGAATGTTTGTCTTTCACACTTAGTCTTAGATGGTGCATTAAATTCTTTCATCTTTCGTTACATTTTACCAAAGTAGTAATAGCCTCAGCAACATCTAAACAATGCCAATGTCCTTATAATCACTATTAGCACCATATTTCTTAAATGTCAGATACACTGAAACTTCTAGTGTATTTCCTCCATTAATATGTCAACCCAGATCATCAGCAGTGAAAATTTTTACAAATATGCCTCTACCTTGTGCTCAAGGCTGTCTATGTTCCACCTGTTACCAGTAGTGGGTTCTTTATTGCCAATCATCAGGTAAGTTGGTTCCAGGATCTGATTTTAGCATCTTTTCTTTTTTCATACCACTGTCAGTACCAACTGTTGAAGAATGGCTTTTCTGGGAGGTAGACACTAAGATAAGAATTTTAATCAGGAGTACCCTTCTAGTTAGCACATGTCAGTGGAATGAAGAAATCAGGATTGCGGAAGGAGGGAGAATTTGGGCTGCAATGAAATAACAACAAAGGCCTCAGCCAACATGACCAGGAGTTCTAAAGCTGTGGTGATCTTTCAGAACTTTCCTGAATCTGGATAGGGTGCCTGGCAAAATACATTGACCAGTCATTGGATTCAGGCTATCCCTAGAATTTGAGCTTAATCTTGGGAAAA
The DNA here is from genome assembly GCA_026826555.1 of Tolypeutes matacus. Taxonomy (NCBI): domain Eukaryota; kingdom Metazoa; phylum Chordata; class Mammalia; order Cingulata; family Chlamyphoridae; genus Tolypeutes; species Tolypeutes matacus. The sequence continues at coordinate 14,491,844 of JAKSZT010054462.1, read as the reverse complement.
ATGCATCTTTTCAGCTGAGGGCTGTCAACTAGCAGCATTATCAGTAGCTGGGAGAAGAGATCCCTCAGTACTCAAATGTGTGTGTGTGGGTGTGGAGGGAGGGTGCTTTCAATGGCAACTACAATCTTTAACCAGGTGTCTTTCACCTTCATATTTTCTCTCTTGTGAGTATTTTAATGTTTTTTTGTGTTCAGAGAGACTCATTCTAGAGAAAAGTTAGAAACAATGACTTCCAAAAGTAACCCAAAGTTTTAAGAGTGCATATTTCAATAGTAAAAAAAAAAAACCTTATAATTAATGCTGATTTTTGATTCATTGATCTTTTGAAAAAATGGATAAACAAATTAGCTAAATATATGTACATACAATATTTCATAACAAAAGCCTCATAAAGAGAATATAAAAATGTTTTTGTGGTAGAATGAGTTTTGGAAACCACTGTTCTAGATGCCTTGAAACCTACCCATATCTGCACCCATGTACACTTTCATTCTTCCTCTAATCAAAGACCAGCCTTTCCACAAGGGCTGAAGATACCATTTCCTTGTTTTCTCTTAATTCCCTCTTGTTCCTGCATTTTAATCTATCACTTTCACCTGGTCCATTTCACAAACACACATATGCTCTAGCATCTCCCAAAATAACTCTCTTTTGATCTCACATCACTGTCAGACTAAATTTGTCTTTTTCCCAATCATCCAAATTTGACTTCCCTATTTCTTGGTTTTTGTCCTCTTTGCTGCAAGACTTTTCAGATGGGATTGCCACTCAATTCTATTTTTTTATTTCTCTTTTACTAGGGATTGACTCCAGCCTGGATTCTAATGTTTCGCTGAAATAGCTTTGATCAAGACTAGTAGATCCTCACATGTTGTTCAAATTCAACAAATAACACGTTAGACCATCCTATCTCATCTTACTTGTCTATTCTCTTGGGAATTTTTGATACAGGTAATCACCCCTTCCTTCTTGGCTCACTGTTCTTGGATTTAATAGCTTTATATACTCCTGGTTTTGCTTCCTATTAATTTTCCCTCCCTTGATTTTCTCTTCCCCTATTTTGCCTGGAAAAGTTTGAAGCCAGGAGAATTTTAAATCCTCAGAACACAGTCCTTGACCTTTCATCCTTCTCTTTTCATATTACATGTGATGACTTTAAATACCAGCTAGGCACTGATGATTCCCAAATGTATACCATATACCGAGACAAAACCTACATACTCTAGATTGCCATATCCAGCTGCCATGTAAGCATCTTACTAAAATGTATCTCAGAGTTTCAAAATATCTAAATTAATAAAATATCTCCATCTTTGTTTCGGTGGCCACTTAGGTTATGCTGTGTCTCACCTTAGCCCTTTTGTCATTTTGCTTGACAAGGAAGAAGCTTGAAGTCCCCATCACAAAGAGTTGCTCATTCACTCTCCACCATCCCCAATATCTCCTCCGTTAGTTCAGTGCCATGAGAGGCCAAGTTTTAACAGGCAGATGAAGAAAATGTATGTCTGAAACATGGTAACCACAACATTCAATGGGTTACAAAGGGCAAAAAGCTTTTTATGTTAGCTGCCGTTCAGGTACTGAAACCCCTAAGAAATAAGTGGGTATGCCTAGACCTGTGATAGCCTCTGAACCTATGGCTCTGTGAATGCCTCAAGATGTGATATCTCTTTCTCCATATCTAGAGAGCACCTTGTTTAGCAAAGACTGATAGTGGTGTTCCTAGGGGAACTTAACTTTTAGCTAATGCCCTTTAACCACAGAGCATAGCTTTCAATATGAAAAGACAGCTTGTTGGAAACCAGATAGTGGAAGTTGTGGTAATTGTTTATCTTTTAATGCACTCAGTGTTTTATCCTACATATATATTATTGCAATTATTCAACCTCAGCTTGAAATATAGGTAGAGTTAATATTATCACCATTTTATAGATTTAAAAAAATCTGAGTCAAAACCATTATTGCTTAGGATACAACTCTGCCCTAGGTTTCTCATGGAAACCTAAGTGTCTCCTATACAGACAACACAATAGAACAGGGTTGCTGTTGATTGAAGATTCTGCAAATGCTTTGTTTGCAATGACCCTTTGTGAAACGCTTGCTGTTTTATATCTAGAATTGGGTTAGGATTAAGGATACTTTCTTTGTCCTCATTCTCATTTAAGATATTGTGAGGCTTAGGACTGTGCCTCTAAAATATTCCCTATAAAAAAGGACGTAATACATTGAGAACTGCCCTCTGAAAAAGATTGCTTTTTTTCTTTTTCCACAACGTCCTTGATAAACTGCCCAGGGTGGTGTGAGACACGTGGTCTCAAAGGCAGGCTGCTGTTAGCACTTGGACTGACATAAATTAAGTACACACATGCCAAGTGGGTCTCCTTTAAAAAGAATCCCAGAGTCTTTGTCATGCATATGAAAAAAAGCGGGCATAAACAATATCATTGATGTGCTCCTAAACAGGGGAGGCATACAGAAAATCAGAATAAAAAAGAAATGAGAAAATGTTGCAACAGTATCTCTTTATAGGAAAAAAAAAATGCACTTCATCCCAATTGTCTCCAAAATTATGCAACCAAAGGAAAGGATCCTGTCAAATTCCTCTCTAATTAAATTCATACATTTGTTCCTCTTCTAAAATGGCCACACACTCCATCTGCTAGTGCAAAATGCTTGTGTTTTTTTTCAGCCAATATTCTCATGTTAAGCTGTTCATACTGAGATGAAGGGCAGGGGGCCCTGGCCCTTACAGCATCTTCGTGAAGACAGTTAAAAGAATTTTCCGTTTGCACTTGAGTTATTTATCTTCACTCTTATGATAAAAAGATCAAATATTGCAGGAAACTTAAATCATCACAGGGTTCAAGTTGCAGGCACGACACTGACAGGTTGATGAACATTTTTAGTGGTATGATAATTTGGTTGAAATGCAGTGATTCTTTTTAACAGCTCATATTAAATCAGAGGAGTCGTTAACTATAAAGTCACTCAAAAAAAAAAAAAAAAAAAAACTCAGACATTTCATGTGCATTTGCCACAACATGCATGTTTAATCCATGTGTTGGGTGCTTTGGCCTCATGCTGTACAAAACCCACAGAAATCTGTTCCCTGAAGGACGTGGAAGCTTTGCTTACCTTAGCCCTTTTTCATTATGATCCCCCTCCAATTGCCCGTGTAAATTCTAAAGCATCCCTTATTTCCAGCCTCAGCTCAAGTAAAACCTCCTACATGAAGACTTACCAAAGCATACCATTCTAAGATTTGATTCTTTCATTCTTTCTTTCTTTCATTTAGTCAGTCTACAAATGTTATTTGAGAGATTTTTATTCTCTCAGGTCAATCCCTGTGCAAGAGTTAGGATACCTTCTCCCTCTGTTTTTCAAGTATTTACAGCATTATTCATTTTCACTTTACTGGGTAATGCATATTCTATGTGGTTTTAGGATTTGTTTCTATACAAAGTTTGCATTGAATTGTGATTTTTAAAAATGTCTGCCTCTATAGAATCTCATCAGGTAAAATGTAATAATTTATGGTTGCTATTACCATTATTAGTAGTGGTTGTGGTAGTAAATAAAAGTCCACATTGAGTGTTCAATAGCTTGGCTATAAGGGTGAAGTTTCGGCTTAGAGTGAATCGTGTATCATTCATTTCAAAATATTCAAAAGCAACAGAACATTACCTAAAAGTAACTTAATGGCATAACCCCCACATAAATCAATGGCAATGCCTTTCTCACCCCTTTTAAAAATAAATACTGCTTATTCACTTGGAAAAGAAAAGTTTCTTGAGTAAGTCCCTTGTAATTCTAAGCATTGATGGTGTCACTATATTGTTCATTTTGGAAAGAGGTAAAAAATTGCCTCCAAAATTTAAACCAGAAAGTTAATGGATAGCAATACAACTCTATTAGAACCTTTAGTCTGCAGAGAAACAAATACCTAAATTCAAAGCTGGGGGCCCTCTCACACTGTTCGCTCTCTCTCCTGAGGCACATTCCAGACAGTTCCTGACCACATCTCTTTCTAGAAGATACCAACCCTCTTAGTAATTTAGTGTCAAAGCCTTATCTTGCTTCAGACTCCTCCTGAAGCTGACCTCCAGGTTTGACTTTCTTGCTTCCTCTTCTGCTACCAAAGAGGTCTTCTGGCTGCCACCTTAGCATCTTCCCAGATCCTGTTTGAGATATTTCACACGTCCACTAAATAGCGGACCTGGGATTGGACCCAGGTTTATCTGACTTAGCTGTATAGATCCTTTTCACAGAAAGTTTCTACATTGCTTGGCTTGAGGTTATATATTCTCTTTCTCAATGATAAGTCCTTTCAAAATGCATTCTTTTCAATGAGGGAGGAAAGCCATAACATTAGAGCTAAGTAGAAAACTTTTATCTTTTATAGGCTTATGGGACAAGCCATTTGTTTTACGTTTATTAATTCTTCCTGTACCCTGATCTGTATTTCAAAATTATTATCACATTTCCCAGAAGAAATTCATTTGGGGCACATTAACCTCCTGTAGACACCAGATAGTACATGTTGCTTGGGAATTTCACAGGACTTGACTCGTTTCACTCTATTCAGTCCTCTGAGTGGCCGAACCCACGTACCTGAGGAGAAGTGATACACACACAAAGAACTAGACTCCAGATTTGCTCCTTTTCCTTAATTCACATGAAAAATATTTCCCTCTGGTCATTACCCACTGCTGCCAGTAGATTGATGAAAGTCTTGTCGTTGTCCTCTGGCTTCCATTATCTGGAAGGAGAATTGACTACTAAAAAGACATATCCACAAGTCTTGAGATTTAGTAAAGTAATAGTATTTACTTCTTGATCAAGGAATTCTTAAGTGAAACTGGATTTCTTTTTTCTTTTGTAGTTCATGGAGGTGAAGAATACAATAACTAGCAGTGCAGTTCGGCTCCTGAGTTGATTGGTGCTAATGAGCCCGTGGTTTTACCCATAGCTGCTTTTGTATCATCAGTGCAAATAGTGGTACAATGAAAAAGGCAACTCACAGTTTAGTGTTACTATGAAAATTGTTTTTAACTCCCTGACCCGATGAAAGTGTCTTGGGATCCCCAGGGCTATGCAGAGCCCACTTTGAGAATGCTGATATACTCACAATTTTACTTGAGGTGTAATCAAAGCAATTTTGATTATTGTTATAATGGTACAAGCTTTCTTCCCTAGGTTGAGTTGGCAATGTTTATTGCCATGGTAAGAAGCAAAGTTGGCTAATTTTAAAAATTATATTCCTCCACCATGTTTTTAAGCCACAACTGAGCCTGCAGTTAAAAACAATTATCAAAATCATTTAAAATAATGTGTAGTCATAAAAGAGTGATACGAATTCATGAAGCACGATATTTTTGTGTTTGTTGTAATGTAAAGGCTTTTGTATATCAGCTCAAGGTGAGGTGTTGTTTTCTTTCCTTCAAGATTTTTTATTTTATTTTTCTTTATTTATCACTCCCCCACACCCAGATGGTTCTCTCGTCTGTCTGCTCATTGTTTGCCCACCTTTTCCAGGAGGCACTAGGGGACGTGAACCTGGGGCCTCCCACATGAGAGGGGAGTGCCCAATGGCCTGAGCCACATCTGCTCCCCATGGGCTGTTGGCGGGGTGGGGAGACGAATCTAGAGGACCGTAGCTCATTGTGGCAGGGTCTGCTCTTCTTCTTTAAGAGGCACTGGGACTCGAACCCAGGACCTCCCATGTGGTAGGTGAGTGCCCAAGGGGTTGAGCCACGTCCACTTCCCTCAAGGTGAGGTTTTAAACTAAGAAACCTGTGAATTAAACCACTATATGGTATTCTAACTCCTTTGACACAATTCAATAAAATTGATTGATAAATAGAGGTAAACATTGATTAACAGAGAAAACTTCCAAGAACTGTGGAAATTTACAAGTAGAAGGGGGAAAAAGGATATCCATCTCTGCTTGTTCTGAGAAAATACTATTATTTTTTCAGGTAAACAAGGGCAGCAATGTGTTGCTTACAAAAAAGATCAAAATTTGGGGTCAGAAGATTCAAGTTACTTCTCTACCATGGACAAATTGTGTGAAGCTAGGTAATTGAGTCTCAAACACTTTTAAGTCAAGTGCCAAAAAACATTAGCGAAGAAGCTGGGAAGATTAAATTTAATAAAATGTTTAATAAGCCATTTGATTATAATATACTGATTTTATTTACTATAGTAATTACTGTGGATATACCTCTGGCTCAGTGTCTATTGAATAATAATTGCACAACATGTATTTTTCTATTTTTCTTTCAATCAGATTGCTGGTTATCCCAGTTCTTTCCAAGCCCCTGTCTGATTTTCTTGTGAGTAATACATCACATTGTCAAGACCACTGGCTAGGACCAGGAGACAGGGAAAATTGTGGCCATGAAGCAGATTCATATTGAAGAGTCGGCAACTTTTGTACCAAACTGAGCTAAACAATCATAGCAAGGAAATAGAATTCCTCCAGATTCAAAATGCAATGATGCATTCTTTTTGGGATAGCAACAATTAAAATTTTGATGTAATTTAGTGAATATTTAAAAGAAATTTCATAAGAGATTAAACGAAGCTTTATTTATATGTAAGTCAAAATGTTCTAGCATGTTTAAAGCATCCATCTCTTTAAGTCTGTTCCATTCTAGAAATGTTAGTGCCTCAGAATGAAATTCAGCTGATTGATCCTGTTTGAAGAAATAGCCATAACTTTAATTTATTTTTTAAAATGCTACCATTCCCTGTGCCCTGCTGCTTGTGTTTATTAGCAGTATGCCGAATTCAGAATATTTTTCTTAGCTTTAACATAAGGAGGCATTACCTATCCTTCTAAAAGCAATGCTAATAAAGGACAACATGGATCATTGCCTCAAAACTGTTTGGAAAGGAATATGCAACGTATTTTATTCTAGAATTATGAAATATTCACATATCTGCTGGATCTCTGTCAGCAAAATTGTTGTAACATTTCTGGAGTTTTCTCTTAACCAATATTTTTTGAAGTTGTGGTTAGAATCACCTACAGGGACTCTACTTCAGTAAGGTTGAGTGGGTTTCAAAAATAATGGATTTTGATTATATATATGAAAATATATATACATATATATATATAAAGAGCATACATAAAACCTCAATTCCTTCTCACTTTCACATCACTAATGCTTTGTGCAGTAATCTTTACATAGTTGTTTTACAATAGGAAATAAATTGTATTGCTGCTGATATTTTGATAATTATAGTTAAGCTCTAATTTGATGGTCATCTCCATCTATTAGAGAAAGAGTATCACATAAGTGGTTAAAGTAACAGATTCAAACGACCAGGATTCAATCAGCACTATTTTAAGAAGATTCTTCAAGAAAATCCTTTCTGTGGAAGTAATACTTGAACAGAAAATAAACTGAGAGAGTGAATTATATGTACATCTCAAGGATGAGGATTCTGATTTTAAAAGTAAGAGCAAATGCAAAGGCCCTGGGGTAAGCTTATCCTTGGCCATTTGAGGAATAGAAAGCCACCTTAAATAGATACGTGGGGCTCTCAGCCATGCTCAAGAATTTTTATTGTCATAGTTAATTTCATGTATCAATTTAGCCAGATTATGGTGTCTTGTCTGGTCAGGTAAGCACTTGCCTAACTGTTAATGTGAGGATATTTCCTGGACTTAAATCATCAGTAGGTTGATTGCATCTGTGGCTGATTACCTCTGTGATGAACTGAGGGAGATTTCCTTAAACAATTAGAGAAGTCTCATCCAATCAGTTGAAGACTTCAAAGGAGAAATGATGATTTCAGTAGTCAGAAGAAAAAACTTCCATCTCTACTTCAGCCAACAAGCATCTCCTGGGGAATTTGTCGAAAATCTTCATCGATGTTCCCATCTTGCAGCCTGCCCTATGAAAACTGGACTTGCCTATTCCCACTATGGGGTGACACAATTCCTATAAAAAAAAAATCTCATAATATTTCCTTCCTCCTTCTCTCCCTCCCTTCCTTCTTTCCTTCCTTCCTTCCTTCCTTCCTTCCTTCCTTCCTTCCTTCCTTCCTTCCTTCCTTCCTTCCTTCCTTCCTTCCTTCCTTCCCTCCCTCCCTCCCTCCCTCCTTCCCTCCCTCTCTCTCTTTCTTTCCTCCCTCCCTCTCTCCCTCCTTCCCTCCCTCCCTCCTTTCCTTCCTTTCTTCCTTCCTTCCTTCCTTTCTCTATCTATCTCCTGTTGGTTCTATTTCCCTAGAGAGACCTGACTAATAAAATTATCTTTTAAATTGTTTAACTTTTAAAAAATATTTTAAATTCAAATTTAAATTAAGTTTCAGTAAAAATATTTTAATTATATATGTACATTTTTAAAAGTTCTATTTCATTTAAAAGTTTTCATCAGGGAATAGGTACTGTTTGGACATTTTAAGTTTTATATAGCAAATCATTAGAAGAGCAAAATATTAGCAAATTATTTCATAGTTTATTGTTTGGACCACTGAGATATGATTTATTAAGAATTAAGTGAGCATTAGTATCCTAAATTACTTACCTACAATTACATTTAAATATCGCTGAAAAGCAAACCTTATGACTCAAATAACTCTAATTCCAATGGTGAAGATGGCTTCTTAAAGAAAAATAAGAGCATCATAGTTTCTCATGTTAAAACTATTCTTAGGGTCCATATCATGAGAGCCTATTTTAGGAATGCTGGAATGAAGTCCCTTTGGAATTCTTGAAACTAAGATCATTCCATGAAAATGTTATGCTACAGTTGTTCACAAGCTGGAACATGCCTCCATCCCATTCATCAAATCAGCACACTTGTGACAGCAAGATCTCTCTGACATGTGTAGATACATGGTAATGAACACATGTACAGGTGATTTGTATATTAATATTTGTTTCAGAAAATTGAAAATATTTTATGTTCAATATTATTAAAATCCACATTAAATGGAAAGTATTCTAAATGTTGAAAAATTAAAACAATATGTGAATAAACACATATAGACATCTCTGTAGAAAACTGCACATCAAAATGTACTTTGTGTTGATTTTATTTAAAGGCACATAAGGCTCGTTAACAAAATTGAAAATGAGAGCTTTGAAAATTCACTTGGACAATAGTAAATGCAACATTTTAATTATTTTATTTATTTTACTGAGACAATATGCACATCTCATACTTTGAATCTTTCCAAGTCCTTGGCAGCAAAATCCTGCAACATCTAAAGCAGATGGCCCACTAATTTTAAAGTCCCATGTTAACCAAAAATATTGGAATATGGTAAAAGTTGAATTAATAAAATTATATGCAAACATCCAACAAAAATTAGTACTTGTGCCAAATTCAATAAATACTCAGTTGGAGTTCTCCACTGCTAGAGCCTCTACAAGCCATAATAAATATATTCTTTGAGGCTTCCTCAGGCCTCAGCATGGAAGCCAGATGGAAGTTTTTATTTAATCTGGCCCTATTAAGCTGAAGCATATTTCTGTCCCTGTTATCATATATCCACACTCTAAGTTTAAACTCTAATAGGGACAAATCTAAGTATTAACTCTATGTAGTCATTTGTCTATATATCTATCTCTATCTCTATCTATCTCTATCTCTCTCTCTTCCTCTCTCTATCTCTGTCTAGCTTGTGTATACTATTGACATTTTGACTGGATAATTCTTCATTGGGAGGCTCTCCTGTACATTGTAGGATGACTAGTGGCATACCTGGTTTCTAGCCTCTAGATTACAGTAACACCTGGTAACTTTAATTGTGACAATCAAAAATGTCTCCAGACATTACCAAATGACCAGGGAGGCAAAATTGCCTCTGGTTGTGAATTCTGTAAGAGAGTATTTTTTTTTTTTTTTTTTTTAAGATTGAAGATTACTTTATCCATGGAGACTGGAGCCATCAATCACCATGTTTACCATTGGCCAAGATCTTTAAAGGGAAATTTAACTCCTATTAAGAAAGAAAATGTTTTTAAAAATTTGTATAACTTATACAAATTTGCATTTTGCAACTAAAATCAGAATCCTCATAAGTGTTTGAAAGGGTATCTGACATAACTCAATATTTTCCCCCATTTGTTTCTACATCTATGTAGCATGAATGAATAGCTAAATGACTGACCAAAATGACACTTTTTCTCTTGTCCTGCCTACTACTTCTCTAGTCTGATACGTGTTCAACATCTTGTAACTTGTGCCATAGTCAAATTGGTAGCAGAAAAGATGGACAACTTTCAACAATTAAAAACAAATTTGTTATTTGCACAGCAAAATGATTCTTAAGTATGCGCATGTGAAAGAAGGAAGATATAATCCTGTCACTGTTAAAACTAATCGAAGTCTTTAATCAATGAAACCTCATGAATTTCTTAGAATTTTTTTTTCATTTATGCCAACTAGAGACCTTAATTCTCTATTAGTAAAAATCAATTACTGTTGTAAGTTCTATCTTTTCAAATAAGAAATGGACTCATGATTAAAATATTTCTTTTTTGAATTTGAATTTGTAGATATCAGGACAAGATTGCCACCCCAGCCTGTTAACACTGAAAACACAATGCCTCATCAGATGAGAAAATTAAGCTCTTATACTAGAGATAGTTTCATCTACCCAGCAAAAATATTTGTGCAGAAAAAATGATCAAGTGTATATATATGGCTTTTTGTGCAATCCTTTAGTTATACTCTGATTCTCAGCGACTCTTAAACTGCTTGGTAACATTACAAAATTAGTCTATCAGTAATTGGTGATAGATTAATTATTTATGCCACCTTATTTCTAGTGCTCTCAAAAATAAAGTTAGTACATTGAAGAAAACAAAATTATGTGAAATGATGTGTGCCAAGCTTTAGAACCAAAGCCCTCAAGTTATTAAATATTTATTTTTTCTCCTTTTCACCCAAACCTTGACCCAACCCAAATAGTCCCAGAGTTTTTCAGTCATATGTGAATTTTTTAATAAATTATTTTATATTAAGTTTAATTTATGACCCATACATAGTAATTGAAAGGAAATACAGATTCTCATTTACAACTCACACTAGATAAAACTTACAGAGAAGCAACATTGGCAAGTATAAAATAATTGGGATTTGGAGTGAAACAAAGTAGACCTGGGTTCTGTTTCTGTCAGGAGATTTGGGTATAAATTATTTGACTTTTAAGACTTGGAAATGGACTTTTACCATCATTAATATTACCTTATTAACATCAACATTAACAACATAGTAATATATTTAATCACATTAATGAAAAGTGATCTACCAGATTAAAAATAATTCAGCAGTTCCAAGTCTTTCATAAAAATCTGGTTTAGGCACTTAAGGAATAATATTAAATATTAAGTATTCTGAAGCTTCATTTAGCTCTTGTTTGGTAAAATCAGTGGAAATCATGAATTGGTTTTGTTATTGTAAACTGAATTTTGTTGTAATTTTTCTTCAAAAAGTAAAATTTATTTGAATCCAATTGTGATCATATCAGATAAACAGAATCAATCCATATCAGACATGCTTCACATTTCAGTTGTCTTCTGAGCACCGGATAATTCCTAAATCTCTATTTGTAATCATACCTCTGTCCTCAGCTCCAGATCTGTGTATGCTATTGCTTGATCATCTTATGCAACTCTAACCCGACGTGGAAAAGTGAGGTAATCACCCTTCCTTCCCTCATGATTCTGAGATACAAGCACCAGCAGTTGTCCAAGTCAGAAACATGAATGTCATTCTTCATTAGTGTCTTCACTACCATCCACAATCCACCTTGTAATACTGCACAGGATATAGCTCCTTGATTATTTCCACTTACCCTTTAGATCACAGGTTCTTAACAAGGGGTCCATGAGCTTGAATTGAAATTCAAAAAAACATTATTTTTGTGGCGATGTGTTGGTGCAGGTGAGATATATTTATTAAATAATACACAATAAAGTGTGGACTTAGTAAGCTGTCTGTGGTTTTCATCTGACTGGCAAAGGGGTCCGTGGAACAAAAAAGGTTAAGAATTCATGCTTTAGATTATTCCTTTACCATATCCCATGACTGCCTAATTGTTCTCCCAGACTCCAGTATCACCAACACTAACCATTCTCCACACTGGTCTCCCAGGTCATCTTTCTCAAACATAAATCTGATCAAGCCACCCTCTTTTTTCAACATCTTCTATAGTTAATTTACTGTATTCAGAATGACTTTTACTCTCCTTAACATGGCTTCTTAATCTGGTGCCCACGCAATGTTGCAGCTCAACTTCCACCATCCCACCATATGCGGAAAGCAGAACAGCCAAAGGAAAACACTGCCCCTTTCCCTGAGAGGCTATTCTTTCTCCACATCATGTGTTTGCACAGTCTGTTACCTCTATTTAAAATGTTCTCCCCTTCCCCCATGCCATTCACCCATTAACCTCTATTTATTAAAAGAGTTATTAGTATTAATTCTGCTACAAATTACTGAGCACTTACCATGTGCCCACTACTTTGTTATTATACACTCAGATCGTCTGATGGACACAGCAGCCCAGGGACATGTGTATTATCATCCTATTTTATTTTCAAATAGGACCCTAGGCATATCTCTGTCGATTTCTTTTGGTCATCCATATGCATGTGTTTGTCCTACTAATTGTTAGCTCCAGGAAAAGAAGGCCAGTGCCATCTTTATATATCAACCCTTAATAACTAGCATAGCACCACTAACACCAGAAATTTGAAAATATGCAGTAGTTGAATTAATAGATGGATGGAAAGAATAAAATTTAAATAATTTCAATTGTTAAAATAATGTTATTTCCTCACCTAAAGATACATACATGCACACACACACACACACATATACATAAGCAGTATATATTCTTTTTTGTAAGGCAATGAAGTCTTGGACGTACAAAAAGAAACATGTACTGATTATGAAATTTAATAATAAACTAGAGAGACATTTGGTAGGTTAAAGTTGAAAAATCAGACAAGGTCTGTATCAGCTTCCTGCTTTCGAAAGTAGCTCTAATTAAACCCTGCACACGCTGCTCTTTTTCTTAATAAAAGCTGTTCTTATTCTCTTTTTTCTGTGTGTTGAATTCTATTACAGACTAAAGAATTATAATTATAAATGCAAAATGAAGTTTAAGTAGGTAAATCACCGGAGTCAGTGCTTTTAGACCAGAATTTATCTTGTGGTTCCTATGAATCCTCTTGCCTGATATGGAGAGTTCCAATGTGCCTTTTCCCTTCATCTTGACAATACTTAAACGCTTACCAACAAAATGACACATTTTATCACATGCCTTAGTAAATGACACAATTTAGCACACTGAGTTAAAGACCCTCACCTGTGCATATTCCTCCAGCTTTTTCTTTGTGGTACACAGAAATGTCAATTAATGAGTTTCCAGTATCAGCATACAGTATCAGCTGACACAGGACCTATCTTCAATAATTGTCTTCCTAAAATCAGAATTTGAAACCGCTGTCTGTCAGATTTGGAAATATCTCTATCACCACGAGTTAGTTTGTTACAATTAATACTTCAAATCAGAAATGTTAGGGTGGTGAATGTCCTTCAAGGGAAACATTTACTTCCTAAATTTGTCAGTGTAACTTAATCGCATGTCAGTGTGAAATAAGGAATGCTATGTCTGGGGGCTCTGAGTTGACATTTGAAATTCCATTTGTATCTACATGTTACAACATTGATTTGCGTAGTGAAGAAAGCAAGGTTAAATCTATCTCAATTTTGAAATTTTGAAGTAAGTTAAATTATACCTTAATAATCATTTTTTCTATTCTTGCCTCCATAACTCCATTTTATAAGTATTTCATTATTTGTGGCATTTCAGAATTATCTTGTGGAAGAAAAGTAAAGCCCTGTTTTTTACCCTATGATCTGTAAGTAATAATCTGCCAACCAAACATAATTTTATAGCCAAGGTAGAGCACTTTTCCTTATAATGGCCTAAATCCCCCTCAAGAGTTATCTAGTGGCTCCTTAATGTATTAATATAAATGTTAAACCTCTCCCATTTCTCTTTCTTTAGAAAGTCTAAGAGCCTCCACCCAGAGAATATTTCTAATTTTAATTTTAACAAGTAAACCCTTTTGTATTTAAAGGTACCACTCAGAAGCTATGATAGGATAATCAATGCAGACACTGGTAATAGATTTAAACTATGGGAAGGTAGCAAAATTATTCACATAATAAGGAATTCAGGAATCAAGCACTGTCAACAGGTTTGCACATAACATCCTAGTTTGGTGATTCAGGAGGGGAAGAGGAGCACCTGATATAAATGAAGAGGATTCCAGTAATGTCATACTCTACTATTAAGGGGGAATAGACCCCAGTCTACTCATGAGAAACTCTGGGCTTCTGATCATTGATCTGCAGAATGGGGACATTGAACCAGATATTCGTTTTTATCTTTATTTTGGAAGGTTTACAGCACAAACAGCTTACAAACTTCAGGGTTATTTGTGCAAAACTTTTTTAAAGAACACTGAATTCAGAAAACACGCTCATTTTTCACTTTTAATGTTGTAATTATATTGCCTGATTAAGATTGGCCATGTCTAATAACCGATGATTCATTTATACACAGCATGGCTAATTTTTTAAATATACAAATGGATTTTATTGAGAAGGGGGTTTGCTAAAATAAATAAAATAAAGAGGAAATTAGTGGGAAGCAATTAAAAAGTAAGTGTGATACTCAAAATAAATACTATAAAGTCCCACAATAATAACAAAATTTTGGACCACAAATTTAACTCTCAAGTTTCTGGGTAAGAGTAAATAATGATAAAAAGTATAATTGCAAAATCTTTAGTGACTATAAATATAGCTCACCAGACACACTATACTGGTTCTTTAACTTCCCCCAGTAACAGCTTTTCAAGAGGCACCATAAAGAACTTTACAGTTTTCCTAAATTCAAATGCATGATAGGGTTAATATCAAGAATCTTAACTTTAATTTTCTTCTACTATATATTTTAATCCCATCCCAAACCCAACTTTGCTGCTTCATTTTGTTCCCTTGGCAGTTATCATTATCTAACCCTGATTTATAAGTTATCTCTTTCTTGTCTCTCCTACTAAAATGTCTGTCCCATGATAATCAGAGTTTCTTTTTTTTATCCCCCTCTTATGTTTACTCTTTCATTCCCAGCACCCAAAACAGAATCTGGTACCAAGTGGCTGCACAATATCCATTTGTTGAATGAAGGGAATCATGGATGAGTGTTGTCAATCGTTTGAATTGCTGCGTCTGGCTCAGCTCTTTATATCCAGGCCCACAGACGAGCTGCAAGTGTATAATGAATGAATACTAGGGAAGGGGCTGCTGAATCTTGGCTCTCTTTTAGGTTCTGCCCTTGATTTTCCAGGAGATTCAGGGCAAGTCTGTGGACCCACCACTGCAGGGCTCACTGTCACCATTTGTTGCAGGAGGGAATTGTGTTTCAGTGTCTACACAATTCCATCATCTCCAACCTCTGAGTTAGTCATGTAGCATCTATATAGCAGGCTTTTATGCAAAACGTCCAGTCCCTAATGTTTTTTGCATAGTGTAACCTTGGATAAAAGTCAAAGCTGACTGTTCGTTTTCAGGGACTCCCCTTGTACCTCTCCACTTTTTTCCCCATTCCTCTTTCTACTCCTTTTGCTTTCTTGCTTCAACTGTGGCTTCTCAGAGTCCTTCTCTTTGTGACCTGCCCTGTATCGCAGAAGGTTATGTTTTTTCTCCTATGACTCCAAAACTCAACTGCTTTCTGACAGAAATGTAAAGGTTCTTCTAGAGTTCCAAGATTTATTGGCAGTCGTCGACACATGTTCAAAAATTAACTTAAATGTTTCTTAGACTGATCTCTAAGAAAGCTCTCTGCATTTTGTCTTTACCTCTTTGCATTTTAATTTAGCCTATAGGATCAATTATCAATAAAAAGGGGCTAATCTACTGATAGGAATGATAAGTACTACAGAAATCCAGTGGAAAGTAACTGAGGAGTGAAGTAAGCCTATGAACGCTGCCCAAGTCATTACACTGTGATAAGCAATTTCTCCTAAGCATTTGCTGGAATTA
Organism: Tolypeutes matacus; assembly: GCA_026826555.1. NCBI lineage: Eukaryota > Metazoa > Chordata > Mammalia > Cingulata > Chlamyphoridae > Tolypeutes > Tolypeutes matacus. Next base: position 14,475,762 of record JAKSZT010054462.1, on the reverse strand, counting down.
CTCCAGGATGATTTATCAGTCTGGCAGATTATTTACCTGTGTGGCTAGAGAAACATTTATCCAAATGTCAGTGGAAGGGCACAATACAGGTTGAAGGGTAGGAAGGCCAGGTTGTTGGTGGTGTTTAAATACATGGGAAACCAAGAGATTAAGCAAATATCTGGATTTTCTCTTCTCCTTCCTGGCTGTTCATAAGGATGTGACCTTTCATAACCGTGTTCCCTGAAGTTATCCATTATCTTCTTGAAAGAAAACCTTGGGGACTTATTTAAATCTTCCAGAGAGTAAAGATTTGTCCTTGAATTTAAGAAGCTTCTTGAGTCCTCTGTGCTTTGGGTATATTTTTATTCCCTTCTGGGTTTTAAGTTCTCCAGCTGGACAAGGTCAACAACTCCCTGCTCCCCCCCACACACACACCTTTTTTTTTTCTCTGATATTAAAAATCTAAAGTTCACCTGACTTCTGTTCTGAAGGACACAAAATCCCAGGATACTGATTTTTTTTATATATATATATATATATTTTTTTTTTATTTTTTTTTTTATTATGGGTAAAAATCAAAATTCTCACAATACATACAAACATTTGCAAAATGATATATAAATATATATGCATATATGTGTATTTGCTTACAAAAATGTTATTTATATATATATATATATACATATATTTTAAGAGGTGCTTAGATTACCTAAAATATTACACGGAACCCACTGGGATTCCCATGTTGCCCACCTCCCACACCTCCCACCACATCCAACACAAACATCTCCCACAGTGTGGCCCACCAACCTCAATGAACTTACACATCCTGGGTAAAATATGTAAAAGCACATGTCCATTTTACTGTAGAAAAAAAATGAATGGATAGAAACTGGGATGTATTATTTACCACAGCAAAGGGTCTTCTAATTCCCTAATGTGTGGGCAGTGATGTTCATATTTCAAGTCTGTCTTTCATACAACAGGAAACCAAGAAGTATAATTCTTTGGTATCTGCACACCGAACCATGAGTGATTTGACTTTTATAAATGTGCAAGAGTTGAATTATATTAATTATACGAATCTTGCATCTTCAAAATTGTTATGTATTGATACACCACTTAGTTGCACTTCTATCTAATTTTTTAGCCAACCATTTTCTACATTTAAAAATTTATTTCTTTTCTTGTAGGACCTAGGGACCAGGGGTTAGAACTATGAAGACCTTGAAAGAATGCTATTTTTAAAAATTTGAATCAAATTTATAATGATGCTTATTTTAAAAAATTCTACAAGCCATTTTAAGCAGTGAAATTTTAAGGTTATCAATCTATCAAACCCTAATTAACCATTAGGAATATGAAAATATTGGTAAAGCACTATGTACATAAAACTATTTCCTTAGATTTTATGTTCATGGTACTTGATACAAATATGCTTCTTGAAATATGGTAGTAAAACCACAAAATGATTGTTTTTGTAAATGCAGATTGCTTCATATCATGGATAGAGGAAGTGACTTAGACTCTTATCCCTTTGACATTTGTGAACTGGGCAGAGTGTAATAAGAAGGTCCTTGTTTCTAAAAGCTCCCATGGTTTTCGTCACAGATCTCCTCAGATTGTTTTGATGACAGTGGTCAATGAGAATTGCAAAGACAAGCCAGAGAGAGAAGTGTGTAACTATACAAAGAAAAGGAAGGAAGAATGAAAGAGTCAAAGAACGTTCTTTAAGATGGTAAATAATTCACTAACAATATGTTTCTCTGACTTTATTCGGGACTCAAATAATAAGTGTGACAAAAATCCTGTATGCAACTTCCTTTCTAAAAATAATTTCTAAGTAACATTTGTGATAGTTTGCATGGGAATCTAATTACATAACTAATGTCTCTTCTCTGTTATTATTTAATTCTGGTTCTTTTAAAATACATAGTCATGCAATCACCAAAAACAAATATATATGAGTTAAATATTTTTAAATCATTCTAACCATTTTAATCACTTGACGCCATGGAGAGCCCCCATATGTAAACAAAATAGTACTGATATTATTTTACTGAGCACAATTTTACTGCACCTAACATAGGGAGAATACTTTTTATTGCAAACTACTATTTGTAAATAGTGAGAGAGAACCATTTATTTTAAGCAGGCATTGACACTTAAACATGGCTTGCTTCACAGAAAAGTTTAGTTTCCCAGAAGTATGTTCTAAAAATTTAAGAACCAAAAGGAACCAGTCTTAAGTTGATATAATTTAGAGTATGACTGATTTTCTGTCTAGATGATTATTAAAAGCAATGAAAAACAGTCAGAATGTTAGAAAATAAGTTTACCTTATTCTCTATGGAGACAATTTTTTCGGGTGTCCTTTAGTCAGAAAGCCTTTTTCTGTTTAAATAATGGGGTTTCCAGAAGCAAAGGCATTAACCCTTCCTGGTTTGGACAGAGACAGAATTGCAGCGTGTATACAGCTTTAAGAGATGATAACAGTAGGAAGCAGCATATCAGGGTGGAAGGTGGTGAGTTGGAGAATTGAGCAGTAGCACCATGACAAAAGTGTTTATAGGGTTACAGCAGATATTAAGAGTCAACCAAGTAAATAAATAGAATACAAATTGGTGTGAGGCATGGAGGGTTTAGAATCTATAAGAGAAAGAAAGCATACCAGAGAGAAAATGCAGGCAATTAACGAAGCACAAGAGATCATGCAGAAAGCAAAATTTAGTTTTAGTTTTGCACCAAGAGATGGCAAATTCTAGGATTAACCCAACGTTAAGTCACTACAGAGACAACCTGTGAGTTTCTGGCAAATGCCTTTTGTTTTTATTCTCCGGTAATATAAAAATTCCCATGCTTTCCTGACTTATCAGGCTGGTTCATATTTCCTTATCTTTGCACATTTTCTTCTTGTTGTGTGTCCCATCCCTCAAGACTCTTAAACAGCTAGTGTATCCATAAGGCACATGGGGGGAGGTTTCCCAAAGCCTAGGGACTACTGGGGTTTACATAAAAGTTCAAGTCCTCAAAATAGGTGCTGGATCCAAAAGCTGAACAAAAAGCAGCAAAATTAAAATCAGTAAATGCTATATCAGCACCATACACACTATGTCAATTTCATTTTCTTCATAATCTTTCTAATCCCTATTTTCTAAACATTTCATATTTGTAACTAATTTAGGTGTTATATTTTCTTAATTTCATGTTTAGCACATTATCCACATTGATTGTTAAGTAAGAATAGCCAACCATACTAAATAACTCAATAGCAAAATGTTAAAATCTCTTTTAAAAATTAAAACAAAATAAATATTTTTATAAGGATATGGAGTCACTGAAGATATTGCATAAAATCTGTGATTTTTGTGTGTGGCAGTTGACTGCATAGGGGGACTGAAGGTGTGGAAACTGCCCTACCCAGCTTGGGAACCTGGTCAACAACTCATTCTCCAACACTCTTCAGGTGTTAAATCTTCTAAAAAGCTTTCCCTAATCCTTCAGACAATTAATCATTCTTTTCATTCCGTCTCCTTAGTATCTACCACAGTCTGCTCTAATGATTGTTTACCACTGTGCCTCGCCTCCCGAATTGTGACCTTCTTTAGTTTAAGATCTGCATTTTATTCCTCTTTTTATCCCCAGAACCTGCTATAATCCTTGCTATTTTAGAGAGCTTAATGAATATTTGTTGAGTTGTATTAAATTTTAAAGCAAAACCACCAAGGCAAATACAAGAGCAAAAACAAAAACAAAATGAAAAGTGGAGACAGCATTTCAAAACTTAAAAAAATGTGAAAATAAGACCAAAGTATAGATCTAATGTTTGGAGTCTTGGTTAGAAACAATGAGCTCTCATTGATTTACCGACTTGTATTGACTTACTCCGTATCATGAATTATGCTATTTGATGGGTATGGAGAAACATGTAAGATACTGTCAGTTTGCCTGGAAAGTTCATATCCACTAGTGAAAATGGATGTGAAAACTTAGTGAAACACCCAAAATGGTTTGGGAGAACAGAGGAATTAATTATATTCTTTGAGTAGGTACAGGGAAACTTTACAGAAGAAGCACAATTTGTGCTCTATATTGAAGATTGTATAAGACTCCACTGGCTTAGAATAGAGTGGATCTTTAATGGGCAAGAAGGAAATAACATGAGCAAAGTTATGGTTTAGTGGAAGATCATAAGTAGTCCTGTAATTGAGGGTGTAGTTAGCAATAACAGGATATAAAAGTAGATGTATAGGGAAGCGGCTGTGGCTCAATCAGTAGGGCTCCCGTTTACCATATGGGAGGCCCCGGGTTTGGTTCCCGGGTACTCCTGGTGAAGGCAAGCCCGCCCGCACGGCGTGGTTAGCTGACCCAGCGAGCACAAGCAGCAAGGGGGGGTGGGATAAATGAATAAATAAATAAAATCTTAAAAAAAAAAAAAAAGTAGATGTATAGGTGGTCAGAGATCTTGAATACTAAGGTTGTACTTAATCTTATAACAAACCATCAAATATAATAATTTTCATGTAGGCATGTGTATTGTATGTACATATGTGTGTGTGTCTCATACACGTACACAGAACTATCTAGTCACATATCTTATACACCCTTAAAAGGAAACTTACGCATGAATAAAGAGAGCAAGTTCTGAAGCGACATGGTCTGGGTTCAAATCCTGACTCTCCACTGAGTGATCTTGGGTAGTTATTTAACTGCTTCAGCCTCAGTTTACTAATATGATAGAAGGGAATAATAGTAATGACTTCATTGAATTGTTGTGAGTCACTTCACGTTAATTATAGAGAAGAGAGCTTGACAATAACTTTTTAATAAGTTAAATTTAAGGTTTCTTTATGGAAAATTTGAGTGCCTTGAATAGTTTCTTATAAGCATATTTATATCTCACAGAACAAGGTAATCAAGAATTCAGTAAATATTTGTTGACTGTTTTAGATATAAGAAAATAATAAGAGTTTTGGATAAATTCCAACCGTTTTTGTCTGATCTGTCCCATTCCAACATTTTCAATCTTCTTTATTACTATTTCAAACTGTTTTCAATTTCCTAAACCATTTGTTTTTTCCTGATGCTGTCATTTCCTATTTCCTCTGCCTGCAATATTCTAATTTACACATGCTTTCTCTTAGATCCATTAGTTCCCTTCTGCTTAATTCTAAACACATCACAGTATAGTATAAACATCTATCTGCATCTCTGTTCCCCAGTTCTTAGGCTATAAACTCATTGATGTCTGAATCCCTAAAACCTATCATAGTCGTTTAGGACTAAGTGTCTGTTTACCAAGTGTTTGTCAAAGCTAGGCTGAACTAAGATGTGATGAGTTATGGAAACTTCACTATTGACATAGTTTACTACTTTTTCTGAGTTGGTGATTATTACATTTTATGCTCAACAGCAGTCTGTCTTGTCTAGTTTGGGACTCTTGTGTAAAGAGTGACTTCCTGTTACTATCACTCCTGTTTTCCAACAGTTTGAGTGTCAGCTTCCTTGTGAATTGATTTTCCTTGGTACTTCTCCCGGCTCCTTTCTTTGAGTCTCACTCTTTTTTCTCTTTAACCAAAGAAATATATGTGCCTTTTTTCAATCCCATTCCTTCTTCACAAGTACCAGTTGGCAGAATTTCAGGGAACACCCTGGCTAGAAATGCAGTAAACAAAACCAAAGAACCTACTTTTGTCACAAAAAGAAGACAAAATGTGTCAGCCCAGACTTTGATTAGTCTTTCAGAAAATAGGTAACTAAGTATTCATGCATTTCTGGCCTCAGTCAGAGTATATCAAAGGAACAGATGACACTGTTTGAAAGACTTAAAAAACTTAGAACTACATAAATGCCTATGGGAAATATTTTGATAAGAGGCGTTTCCAAAGCCAACTGTCTGATTTCTTTTAGGAAGTAAATTACCCTGAAGAACAACTCTGAGAAGTTTAGATAAATATTTTTCAAGAAAATTTCTCCATAAATTAAAAGAGTCTGTGTCTGTTTTTATCAAATTAATTTGTTTTGGCCATCTTCAGAGAGATTTTTGATTTGTAAAGGCTAATCCCCAAAGTCCAACCATGGTACTGATGATTTATACTGAGCATAATTTAATGATTACACCTTTTTACTTTTTATGATTCTAAATAATTTTTGAATTTATTATTATACTTGAATTTAAGTAAACAAATAATGCAAAATAATGCCTAACTAAAGCAATAAAAAAAAAAAAATTAAAAATAATGCCTGAATAGTAACTTGGAAATTTTATGGAATTATTATTAAATTTTCCTTAATTTTTTTTCTTTTAAATTTTAGCCTATTTTATACACTTTAAATTTAGTCAAGGAATTTGAATGAAAAAAAAAAAACATTAGGGTAAAATCAACTGCTAGGTAACACTATCTTAAACATCCATAGATACAGGTAATGGTTACTCTGGAAGATATTTAAGATAATTGTTGTGAGCATTATTTTTTGTTAGGCAGTATACAATAAAATCAGCAATAAACCAATGTCTACTAAGGGTTTAAAAATATGTATGAAACAATCTGTGTCCAAGAGATTTGCATATGACAATGCATTGAATTGAGTTAGTTTCTTTGAAGAAGTCAGAAGCCATGGAAAGGCCTGAACTTGAGACGACAAAAGTAAATTTGGGGGAGTGGATGTAGCTCAGTTGGTTGATCACCTGCTACCCATGTATGAGTTCCTGGGTTCAATCCCCCATACTGGTAAATTCTGCAACTTTGAACTCTGGAAGTCAAAAGTCAAAACTGTAATAATCTTGCAGCTACAGATGCTCCTTGTAATATGATGGATTGTAAAGAGCATGGGTTTTCAGGGCAGACATTCTTGCTTGGGACTTCTATGTTACCATTTACTGAGCACTTTTAAGCAATTCACCTTCTATGCCTCTGTTACCCCACCAGCCAAATGAGGATAATACCCACATTTTATTCTTTAATCTAGAGCAATGTTTGTTACAAGATAAGTTCTATTGTTCAAAGTTCTTGTTGGTATTACAACATTTCCAAATATTTATTGTCTCATTTAAGATGCTGATCTAACATGGTTACCATCATTTCTCTCAATTTTTCTCTCCAACTATAGGACAGGTACTTGAGAGCAATGGCACAATCAACTTTCCTTTTAATTCACCACATTACTAGGTAGAGTAAGTTGGTGCATGTTTTAGAAGATGAATTTATTTAACAATGTAAAGTACTATATAAATAATTCACAGAAAATCTTACAAAGTATTTAGCTTCAGGAGATTTCGAAACACCTACTCTAGGCATGAATTGGTCCCATGCCTTGAAAATTTAGGATAGTAGTTTTGTTTTATTGTAGTTGTTCGTGTTTAAATAGCCCACTTGATAATCGGACTGTCTGAGCCACTGCTGCCTCTCTGCAGGCCCTTTAATTCCCTCAACCACACAACACCTTTGGTCCAATTATGAGTTCTCTTTCCCTCATACTTCAACTTGATCCAGACATCCTCTTGCTGAAGAATTCATTCATATTCAGGCTCATATGCTTCCTGTAATCAAAAATGGGATGAAGCCATTTTTCTCTCTTTGGTTCCTCATCTCTGTGAGTTCTTGACTGTTATGCTAATGAGCCACTTATTTTTAATAACACATAGGTGGAACTGAGACACAAATTGGATCAGGATTATTCTTTTGTCCTTTTCCCAGAGTTGGTTCAATATAGTACTCGATATTTCTGTCTCAAGTATCAAAAATCATTTAAATGATTTTGCAAATCTAGAATTTTCATTGTTTTTATGGTCAGCTGATGACTGGCCTCCTATATTTCCTCTTAAAAATTAACACGGGGTTTTGTTTGACACTAAAGCACATTGCCCCAAACAGAACCAATTGTGAACTTTCTTCCAAGAAAACCTCTGACAGGGCATCAAACCCCTTAGAATCATCAATAACTAGGACCTGTAGTTTTACCAAACATTTATCTATATAGTCTCTCCATTACTGGGTTCTGAAATCCCTTACAAAAAAGAAATAGTCACTGAGGGTCACCTTGACCAGAGTATGGTAAAATGAAAATTTTATGAGTAATAGTTCCAATATCTGGGTTTGAATCTTGGCACTAATGTTAATCAGCTTATAAAACAAGGCAATGGGGGTTTGGGAGGGGCAAAATGGCGGTAGAGTAAGGAGCTCCAAGAGTCAGCTTGTCCTACAGGGCAGTTAATAATCACCCAGAGCTATCGAAAGCACCTGCTTGGGGGGACCCAACATCCTTGAAAGTGCATCCTGCAACATCCTTGAAAGAATGGAAGGAGGAGACTGCTCATGCCTGTGGACCCACCCTCACCACCAAAGAGGATAAGAGGGAGCTAGTGTTTCCTCAGACTCTCTGGGCATTTGGAGGCACTTTTGGCCTACCTGGACTGAATGTTAGGCAACTAAGGACAGAAGGGACAGTGCTTCCTCAACCTCTCAGGGCAAATGCAGAACCTTAGGCCCACATGAATTAGATTGTTTGGCACTCCAGCGAGTCTGTGCCCAAGACACCTGGCTGGGAATGGGGAGCAGTACTATATCAGTCTACCTGGGCAACTTCAGTATATTAGACCCACACAGCACAGATTATTGCCCACACTGGCAACTCCATCCCCACCACATCAGGAGAGGAAGGGGTGTGAAGCTTCATCAGTCTCTCCAGGCAACTACAGACAGTTCTGGCTTGTACAACTTGGATTACTACACATGGCTGCAACTCTACCCCTACTCCTTGCAGAAGATAAAGGTGAGAGAAGCTTCATCAGTTCCTGGGGCAATGCAGGCAGCTTCAGTCTCCACAGCTTACAGCACCAACTACATCCTCAGCTCCTACTACACAACCAGCAAGGGAGAAAGGGCAAGAAAACCCTAAACTAAGGAGAGAAACTGCACCAAGAATAAATACATCTAGTAAGCCAGTTGCCAAGACACCAACAGAAAATTACAATCCATACCAAGGAACAGAAAGATATGGCCCAAAGGAACAAGATAAGCCTCAAGATGACTTAAAGGAATTGAGCTATCTAATCGTAGATGTTCAAACTAATCTCCTAAATAAATTCAGTGAAATTGCTAATGAGATTAAGAATATTAAGAAAACACCAGGCGAGCACAAAGAGAATTTGAAAGCATACATAGTAAAATAGCAGATCTTAGGGGAGTGAAAGGCAAATAGATGAAATTAAAAATACACCAGAGGCATAAATAGTAGATTTGAGGAGGCAGATTTGAAGAGGCTTGAAGACATGGCCTCTGAAAGTAAACATACAAAAGAACAGATGAAGGAAAAGATGGGAAAAAAATTGAACAGAGTCTCAGGGAATTAAATGACAGCAAGACACATGCAAATATAAGTGCCATGGGTATCTCAGAAGAAGAAGAAAAGGAAAAAGGGGCAGAGGAATATTTGAAGAAATAATAGTAGAAAATTTCCCAACCCTATTGAAGGGCAAAGTTGTCTATGTCTATGTCCAAGAAGCAAATTGTACTCCCATCTGAATAAATATAAAGCAACCAATTCCAAGACACATGCTAATCAGAATGTCAAATGCCTAAGGCAAAGAGAGAATTCTGAAAGCAGCAAGAGAAAAGCAATGCATAACATGCAAGGGATACCCAGTTAGATTAAGTACTGATTTCTCATCAGAAACCATGGAGGCAAGAAGGCAGTGGTATGATATATTTAAGATACTGCAATAGTAAAACTGCCAGCCAAGAATCTTATTTCTAACAAGGATGTCTTTTAAAATTGAGGGCAAGTTTAGAATATTCACGAATAAACAGAAACTGAGAGAGTTTGTAATCAAGACACTGGTTTTGCAGGAAATACTAAAGGGAGTGTTACTGCCTGAAAAGAAAACACAGGAAAGAGAGGCTTGGAAGAGAGTCTATAAATGATGATTATATCCATAAAGTAAATAAATGTGTAAAAAGTGTAGTGAAATAAAATATGACAGGTAAAACCTAAGGTTCAAAATGGGTGAAATAAGAACTGCCTTTACAGTAATAACATTGAATGTTAATAGATTCAACTGCCCCAATTAAAAGACACAGACTGGTATATTGGATAAAGAAATCTATATGTTATCTACAAATATCTAAAGTCTGTGGATGCATGAAACAAGATTTTCTTTCAGAGAACACATAGAGGATTTCACATCATTCATGCAGCAGTGAAGTTGCAAATTTGAAGCCTTTAGCTCATATCTTTCTTTTGTAACTGTATTCAGGGTATCTAGGGGGAGCCAGTCAACATCATTGTAACTTTTGACTCCAGAAAACTCTGTTAAGGTGTTGAAAACAATATCACCCAGATCCTTGCCTCTTATAAGCATGGAAGTAGGGGAATCCAGTGTTGATATTTTGCATATCTCCATTGCCAACTCACACCATGGACCTTTTGATTACTGGAAAGGGAGTCATTAGTACCCTTTAGTCCAATTAGTGTAGAGAACCAATTGCAAAACTCCCAGAACCACTTCAGAAATTCCATATATTAAATTATGTTTCTCAAGAACCACTCCTGGTACCAAGCTGTATTAATCAGTGTTCTTTAGAGAAACAGAATCAACAAGGGGTATCTGTAAATAGCATGATATTTATAAAAATATCAGTGACCGTGGGCCATGCACAAGTCCAAATTCCACAGGTGGGCTGCAAACCACGGGCTCTGATGACAGTCCTTGATGAGTTCCCAGGAGACCTTGTCTGTCAGAAATTGAGCTTGAAAATTCTCTCTGAATGCTGAAATCACTTCTCCTTTTAAGTCATTCAACTGATTGGATAAAACACTTATTGTTGATGACAATCTCCTTGGTTGATTGTAGATGTAATCAGCCATCTATATAATGAACTCACTGATTACTAAAGTCCATAAATATCCTTGTATTATAATTAGCTCAGTGCTTGCTTGACCAAACAACTGGGCACAATTATCTGGCTGAGTTGACACATTAACCTGACCATCACAGACTCCAAAAGATTGAAAGTGAAAGGCTGGAAAAAGGTATTCCACACATGCAGTAACAACATGAAAAAAAAAAAAAAAAAAAACCTGGAGTAGCTATACTTATATTGGATGAAATAGACTTTAAAAGCAAAATTGTTATTAGAAACAAGGAAGTATGTTATATATTAATAACAGAGTCAATTCACCAGGAAGGAATAACAATCATAAATGTATATACACCTAACCAGGATGCCACAACTTAAATGAGGCAAACACTGGCAAAACTGAGGGAAGAAATAGAAATCTCTACAATAATAGTTAAAGACTTCAATGCACCAGTCTCAGCATTGGATAGAACATCTGGGTAGAGAATAAAAAAAAAAAAAAAGGACAGCTAGAATAAAATGATAAATGGATTAAACCTATTAGACATATACAGAACATAGCACCACAAAACAGCAGGATACACATTCTTCTCAAGTGTTCATGGATCTTTCTCTAGGATAGACCATATGTTGGGTCACAAAGCAGATCTCAATAGATTCAACAAGATTGAAATTATACAAAGCACTTTTCTGATCATAATGAAATAAAGTTGGAAATCAACAAGAGGCAGAAAAAGGGAACTAAGAAAATAAATAACAATCTAGTCCCAAAACAAGTAGAAGGAATGAAATAAGAAAGAAGAGAGCGGAAATAAATGAAATTGAGAACCAAAAATCAATAATTAGCAAAACCAAAAGTTGTTTCTTTGAGAAGATTAACAAAATTGACAAACTCTTAGATATACACAAAGAACAAAAAGATGCAAATAAATAAAATAAAAAATGAAAATAAGGACATTACTATGGAACCCATAGAAATAAAAAAGATCATAAGAGGATACTATGAACAACGGCACACCAACAAACTAGAAAACATAGAGGAAATGGAATAAAAGACTCCAACAAACCAATCACAATTAAAGATATTGAAACATTTATCCAACAGCTCCCCAAAATGAAAAGCCAGTGACCAGATGGTTTCACCTGTGAGTTCTACCAAGCATTCTATGAAGATTTAATGCCAGTCTCACTCAAGGTCTTCCAAAAAATTGCACAAGAGAGAAAGCTTCTAAAGTCGTTCCATGAAGCCAATATTATCATAATACCAAGGCCAGGTAAAGATATTACAAAAAAAGAAAATTACAGTTCCATTCTCCTAATGAATACAGATGCAAAAATCCTCAACAAAATACTTGCTAATAGAATCCTACCACATATTAAAAGAATTATTCATCATGATCAAGTGGGTTTTATATCAGGCATGCAAGGTTGGTTTAAAACAACAAAGCAATCAGTGTAATACACCACATTAATAAATCAATGATGAAAAATCATATGGTTCTATCCATTGATGCAGAAAAAGTATTTGACAAAATGCAGCATCCTTTCTTGATAAAAAAAAAAAAAAAAAACACTACAACAGTTAAGAATTGAAGGAAACTTTCACAAGATAAAGGCCATATATGAAAAACTGGAAGCTTTCCTGTTGAGATCAGGGACAGGACAAGGATGCCCGCTGTCACCACTGTTGTTCAATATAATGCTAGAGGTTATATCTAAAGCAATCAGGCAAGAAAAAGATATAAAGGCATCCAAATAGGAAAATAAGAAGTAAAACTTTTGCTACTCGCAAATGATATGATCCTATACCTAAAAAGTCCCCAAAAATCTGCAACAAAGATGTTAGAGCTAATAAAAGATTTCAGTAGAGTGTCATGATACAAGATCATTATGCAAAAATCAGTGGTGTTTCTATATACTAGTAATGAGCAGTCTGACCAGGAAGTCAGGGAAAAAATTTCATTTACGATAGTGACTAAAATAATCAAATATTTAGGGGAAAAAAACTTAACCAAGAATGTAAATCATCTGTATTCAGAAAAATACAATTCATTGCTAGAAGAAAATTTAAAAGACCCAAATTTAAAGAACATTCCATTTCATGGGGTGGAAGACTAAATAACATTAAAATGTCAATTCTACCCAAATTGATATACAGATTCAATGCAATCCCAATAAAAATTTCACCAGCATTTTTTTAAAGAAAAGGAAAATACTATTATCAAATTTATTTGGAAGGGTAAAGGGCTCTGAATAGCCACAAACATCTTAAAAAGGAAAAGCAAAGTTCGAGGACTCTCATTATTGACTTTAAATCATATTACCAAGCAACAGTGGTAAAAACAGCATGGTACTGGCATAAAGATAGACACATAGACCAATGGAACTAATTGATGGTTCAGAAACAGATCCTTACATGTATGGTCAAGTGATTTTTGACCAGCCTGTCAAAATCACCTAGATGAGTAGGAGCAGTTTATTCAACAAATGAATAGCCAAAAGAAAGAAGGCCTCTATCTCACACCCTATACAAAAATTAACTCAAAATAGACCAAAGACCTAAATATAAAAGCTACAACCATAAAGCTCCTAGAAGAAAATGTAGGAAAGCATCTTCAAATCCTGGTAATGGGTGTTACATTCTAAAACCTTACACCAAAAGCATGGCCAATGAAAGAAGTCATAGATAAATGGGACCTCCTCAAACTTAAACAATTTTGTGATTCAAAGGACTTCATCAGCAAGGTGAAAAGGCAGCCCACTTAATGGGAGAAAATATTTGGGAACCACATATCCGATAAGGTTTAGATTTGATTTCCATTCTATAAAAAGAGAACATACACCTCAACAATAAAAGAGCAAGCAATCCAATTTAAAAATGGGCAAAAGAATTAAACAGAGAAGAAATACAAATGGCCAAAAAGCACATGGCAAAATGTTCCATGTCACTAGCTATTAGGGAAATGCAAATCAAAATGACAATGAGATACCATCTCATTCCACATAGAATGGCCATTATAAAAAAACAAAACAAAACATAAAACAATAAATGCTGGAGAGGATGTGGTGAAATAGGAACGCTCCTTCACTTTTGGTGGGATTGTGAAATGGTGCAGCCTCTGTGGAAGACAGTTTGGTGGTTCCTCAGAAAGCAAAATATAGAATTGCCATATGGTCCAGGAACTCCTCTACTATCCAGAAAAACTGAAAACTGTGGCACAAATAGACATCTGCACACCAGTGTTTATAGTGGCGTTTTTCACAACTGCCAAAAGATGGAAACAACCCAAGTATCCATCAACCAATGAAACCAAATGTGGTACATACATGTGATAGAATATTTTGCTGCAGAAAGAAGAAATGAAATTGGGACACTTATGGTAACATGGATGAATCTTGAAGACATTATGCTAAGTGAAATAAGCCAGACACAAAAGGACAAATATTGCATGATCTCACTATTATGAACTAAACACGAAGAAAAAAACACCTGGAGTTAAAACCTAGAGCATAGATTATTAGGAGACAAGAGGAGGGCTGTGAAGGACTACTGATGCTTAATGTATGTAGAAGTTTTAATTAACTTGACTATAAATATGTGGAAATGGATAGAGTTGATGGTAACACATTATAGTGAGTAGTAGCTGGTTTATAAGTGGGATTGTGGCTGAAAAGGTAGTCTAGGGATGTAAATGTCAATTGAATAAAAAGCTAGAGAATAATCTAGTCCAAATAATGCAGTGAACCCAGGGATGGATGAGAATTGTGGTTAATAGTACAAATGCAAGAATGTCCTTTTGTGAACTAGAATGTATGTACGTCACTATTGCAAGATGGTAGGAATGTGGAGAAGCATGGGAAAAATACAATTAACTTAATTTATGGACTATAATTAACAGAAATGCTGTAATATTCTTGCATCAATGCCAAAGATGAACTGTGTCAATAATAGGGGAGTATGGGGAAAATATGCCAAATGTGCATTAGAAACCATAATTATTGGTAATAGTCTATGATATTATCTCATAATCTTTAACAAATGTTCCACAATGTTGTGTGTGTTGGTGAAAGGGTGTTGTATGGGAATTCTATACACATGCATGATTGTTTTCTAAGTTCGCAACTTCTGTGATCAAAATATATTAAAATCCATAAAAAGGCAATTTGGTTACCTTCTTTGAATCTTTTTTTATGTTCTAAAAATTGAGAATGAAATTGCTTTCCTCATTTACATATTGTGAGAAAAATTCCCAACACATTGTTTTTCCCATGATACTTACTAAATTTTTTTTTCTTTTTCTATTAACAGAAATCTCAAGACCTTTTTACATCCTTGGCCACCAACAATTTATATATTGAAGAAATTATAGTCAGTTAGATGAGTCCAAATCATCAGCACGCGACTTTGAAAAGCCTCTATTTATTCTGAACAGGGGCTTCCAAATGGGCAAACAAAAGCCTGAAAGCAACACAGGAGATAATGTCAACTGGCTTTGCCAATTTCAAATATCAGTGAATTCTGAACAAAACTAAAGCCACCCGTGGAACAGTGGGTATACTTAAAAACAGTTATGCTATGTTTGTTTGCTTGTTTGTTTTGGCTTTTAATGGATAAATAGTTACCTGAAAAATTCTAAGTAATTTTAATTCATAAAAACATCCCATATTTGGTATATTTAATAGTTATCTGGCTAGTCAAAACAGATGCAATGATGAACAAGTGCATGTGCATGAATGAATCTGACTTTTGCTGCAGGCTTCAGTGAGTGCGTAGGACTCGCCATACAGGTATGAGAACTTGGTTGCCAGCCCTAGTGATACTGAAGGGGAGGTGACCCTCTAAACCAGAGTGGAAGATTGAAAGACCTTGCATTTTGGAATCAGGGTAACCTGGAGTTTATACTCCTCTCTGTTTCTGAAGACAGGTGTAACTTTGGCAAGTTTCTTAATATATATGAGCTTAATTTTTTAATATCTATAAATGAGGATAATAATTCATATCTCAAGAATATTCAGATTTACAGAGTATGGACCTAGTCATCTCTGCCATGGAGACTGCTTTGTTCTCCTCAAAAAATCCAGATGACTGACACCCATAAGTACCCTTGAAAGGACAAGACTGTGGAGCATGTGAACATCCAGGCAGCAGACACTAAAGATGGCTCTTCCATTTCTGCTTTTCAAGGAAAATTTCAGTTTTGTATATTCTAAAAAAACTAGCAAAAAGTAAGTCATTTAACCTTTACAATAATACTTTCAATCATGACACTATATAAGGCACTGTCCCAGATGCTGTGAATACTGAAGTAAACAGACAGATACAAGGTTTACATTCCAGTGAGTCCAGACTATTAATAGACAAGTACACAAATAAGGAAGGTGGTTTTATGTTGATAGATTTAATGAAGAAGTAAAAGCTGGGAATGATGCATTAGGTGAGGAGTCCAGAAGAGAAGAGGTAACGTTTAAGTTGAAGTCTAAGTGGCAATGAAACATAACCATGGTAAATACTAGCAAGAGGGTCATGACTATGACAAATAGTTCATGGGGCTCAGTTTATTGGAAGCCACAGCCAGGCTAAAGAACAGTAATTCCAATATAGTCTAACTCTGCATAAACTTGACTTTCAATCATCATATGCCCAGAGAGAGAAGCCATACCATAAGGATCATATTTTCACAGCTATTAAAAGAGCTGTGCATGGAATGAGGAAGTAGAACTAACTCTACCTGGGACAAGAGGCAATGCCTTGGTGGCTGAAAGCACAGACACTGAGTAAGTACAAAAGAATGGGTGACAATTTACCGTGCAAACACTGTGGGCAGGTTACCTCTCCAAGCTTGTTTTTTCACATCTGTGTAATGGGAATATTACATAACTCTCAATGCTGTTTTGTTGCAAAAGTTTACTGAGATAATATTCATAAAACACTTTGTACAATTTTTAATGATCAAATATCAGCTATCATTATCACTTTTTCAAAGGCAAAAAACCATGATATATATATATACACACACACACATGCATTCACATATTCACACACATATACAAACTACTATATATATATTTTTTTCCACTCGAGTGATTTAATATGTGAATAAAGATATGAGGTAAATGGGATGAGAAGGTTTTTTTTTAATTAAAGGAAGCAGGTGTGGAGCCCAGCTTCCTAAATCCAAATTGAAACATTTTATCTTAGACATTGTACTGTTAAGCTACTATTGAAAGAAAGATAATTTTTGCTGCCTCAGGATGTGAGGATGATGTAGTTTTATTCTTATGTGACATTGATAAAACAGCACAACATTCTTTGTGATACTTTGTGATTATCATAATGCTTATGATAATCCAGATCAATCATTATATATGTCAGGTTTATTTTTTCTAAGAGTAAGCATCTTTGAATTCAATGGAAAAAAAAAGAAATGTTCTATGAAAAATGATCATGCCTCCCAATTGTATAAAAAGTATTGAAAGCCTTTTGGATTCCCCAGGTGTTTCTTTTCCCCCAGATGCTTTTATCATAGGCAAATTCAACGTCTAATCTACACTAACATAAAATAGCCAGAATTATTTTCAGTACGTAGTTGGGTTCTGAGTGCAAGCATATATATTTTTAATGATAACTGAATTTGCTGGAGAATATAGTAAAAGAAAAAGGAGCCAATATCAAGTCTGTAAGAGCCTTAGGAGATGGCAATTTCTATTTAACTAACCAAATTCACGGTGCTTTCAAAACTGTTTTCTAATAACGGATAGTAGAGCTTTCAGTACCTCTATTCCAGGCTTCAGCTCAATACTGTGTAAACACATGAGGTTTCCTTAGCTCTTAATGTTCTAACCTGAAAATAAGCCACTTTAAACTATAAAGGATCACACAAAAGGATTTCAGACCAAACTGGTGGCCCTACAGCGTGATTAAATCATTGATCTAGCTCGATGACTGCAGGCCATTAAGAAAGAAACTACTATTGAATGGAGTCTGCAAAACCCTTTAATTACTGATTAAAGATATAAACAAGTGACAAGGGCTACAATTTTAGCCTTAGGCCTCATCATTCTCTTTCCTTGCAATTGATAGGGTCTACCACAGATCTATATCTTAACTGACCTTTTGGCTAAAAGACAAATGAAAGAAAAGAAAAAAGAAAGAAAGGCCCTTGAGCAAAAATGACACTAAGTACATATATAAGCATATATGTATATCAATACATATAATATATGCATGCAAAAAGAGACAGAGTGAGAGAGAAAGTGAACATATCTATAAAATACATAAATTAAAGAGAGCTTTAAAAGGAATATAATAAAATAAAATAACAGCTTTCTTTGGAAAATGAGCTTGAGTGATTTTTCTTTCTTCTCCATACATTAGTGTCTTTTATCTTTCATAATAAAGATATAATATTCTTGTTATTAAAATAAAAGTAAATCCTTTTATAATATTTTTGCTACTAACTGCTTCAGGTTTTCTTTATGCACATACGTTCTTCAGTGCTAACTGCTTCTACAAAGCACTGTGCATATAATCTCTTCCTTGCTATTAACAAGTGTCACATAATATTAGTATTTAAAAATGTGTCATTGCTTATCATTCAGCTGTAAATGAATGAAATTCTGATGGCTGCAACACACGTGTGAACATTGAGGACACTGTGTTGAGTGAAATAAGCCAGACAGAAAAGGACAACATTGCATGGTCTTTCATGAAATAATTAGAATAAGGAAATCGAGAGCGTCAGAAATTAGAATACAAGTTACCAAGGGTTGGGTGGGGAATGGGACGTTAATGCTCAGTTGGTACAGAGCTTCTGTACCAAATTAGCCTTGATGGGAAATTCGGGGGCATGGATGGTGGTGATGGTAGCACAATATGAATGTATTTTGCACTACAGAATTGTCTACTTGAAAGTGGTTAAATGATTAATTCTAGGCTATGTATAAGTTACCACAATAATTTAAAAAGACCGTAGAACTGAACTCTCAGATAAATACAGAATATAGTTCATAATAGTATAATAATAGTGTGTTTCATCAATTGTAACCAAGGTATCACTCTACAACAAAATGTTAATAATGCGGACAACTGCGTCTATGAGGGGTGGGTATAAGATAACTGTACTTTCTGCATGATTTGTCTATACAACTACAACTAGTCTAATAAAAAAAACATGTATCATTTCATATAATTCAGTGGTGAAATGAAGAATAGTCTAACAATTAATAATTCTACATTTGCCTGCATTTCCATTGTGTCCATTTGTATCTCCTCCACATTTAAACTTAAATACACTGCTCAACACCTAATGGCATGCAGTGATTTTTATCTGAGCTTTATTAAGGAGGTAAAATGCTTTTGTTTTCTTTTCAATATAGAGGTTTTTTGAAATATGTTTAGAAACAGTAATCTTTCTCTTATGTATATGGAAAATAGTTTGGATTAGAACAATCCTAGAGGCAGGGCGACCAGTTAGGATATAGTTGAATGTTGTTTTTCTTTTACTTGGTAGTGCTGCATCTATTTCTCTCTTCAGCTGGTATTTAATACATGTGCCACTGGTTATTTTTTTCTGTGTGTTTATGACTTTTCTCTTTGAGTATATTGCAAAATCCTTGGTAGAAAGAACTAAAACCCCTGATCCTAGGTATTCTGTACCTAACACAGAGCCTAGGGCTTCTTCTTTTCCTCCTATAAGGAGATCAGAAGGTGATTTTAAAGGTACTACTCAGTCTGGTGTAGCCCACTTAAAATCAAAGGTTTTAGATAATAACTTCAGTTTTGCACTTGCATTCTGTAAATCTTCCTGCACAGAAAATAATTAACTGAGCAGGTGTGAGACTGTTATCCTTAAAAAGGTCTGCTTGCAAGGTTGGCCGTTAGCTTGCATCTAGTATAAAACTTTCCCCAAATGATAAGAGCGGCTCACAGTGCCAATACTGTTTGTACAGACAACAAGTTTATGATGAACACCTGCTTTCTTTCTGAGACTCTTGAATTTTGGTACACACTAGGCACAGGGTGCCTATGTGATGAGAACCTGGAGTGCTGAGTCTTGGAGTTTCCTTTGTAAACATCACTTTCCACTGGGAGAAGACACTCAGAAGCTTGCACCTTCATACCTTGATCCATACATCTTTGTTGATTTTGCTTTGTATCCTTTACCTATAATAAATCTTAGCCATGAAAATGACATATGTTCAGTCCCTCAGTCCTTTTAGTGAAGCACTAAACTTGGGGACCCTCAAAACACAATATATCATGTAAGTTTTGGATTGAAGATTTGACATATGGATATCCAGTTGTAACAAAATTTTTTGCCAAAAAGATGATCATTTTTCCATTAAGTTGCTTTGTACCTTTATCAAAAATCTTCACATATTTCAGTAGTTTTATTCTGTTCTGTTCTTTTATGTGTCTACCTGCATGCCAGTACCACAGTGCTTTGGAATCAGAGAATGTTAGTCCTTCATCTTTGTTATTATTTTTAAAGATGTTTTGACTTTTAGGTCCTTTGCATTTCCGTATGAGTATTAGAATGAGCATTGTAGTCTGACAAATCCTTGCTGGGATTTTGATTGTTTTTTTTAAATCTATAGATGAATTTTCAGAAAACGAGTATTTTGATAATATAGAGTTTCTGACCTATGAAAAAGGAATATATCTTCCCATTTATTTAGGTATTCTTTAATATAATTTCTTTCAATAATGTTCTATAATTTTTCCTTATTAGCTTTGCAATATCTGTTGGCTCTGTACTGATGTCATATCTCATATTTGATAATATTAATTTGTTTTTTCTCATTTTGACTTTATCAGTCTGACTGGAAATTTATCAATTTTATTGATTTCTTCAAAATCTAGTCTTTGGGTCATTTGTTTTCTGGTTTTGGCTTTACTGATTTTCTGTTTATATATATATATATATATATATATATATATATATATATCAATCACAGATTCTCTCTCTGATTTTTATTATTTCATTTCTTTTGATTACATTGGTTTTAATTTGCTCTTCAGGTTTTTAAATATTTTTTTAATGTGGAAGATGGGTTATTATATGAGACATTTCCTCTTTTTTTTATACAGGCATCTAGTGATATAAACTGTGATGTATTGTATTTTCTTTTACATTCAATTAAATATACTTTCTAATTCCCTAATGATTTCTTCTTTGATTTATGAATTAATTAGAGAGCATTTTCCAGTTTCCAAATATTTGAATATTATATATATAGGTATATGTTTAAACCATAATATATATACAGTCTGATCATATAGATATATAGGTTTATATATATATATATATATATATATATATATATATATAATATGATCATATAGATATTTTTAATGACTTAACCCTTTTAAACTTATTGTCATTCATTTTATTAAACAGAATATGCTTAATTTTGGTTAATGTTCCATGTGTACTTGATAAAATGCTTGTCATGGTGAAGGTGAGTAGAATGTTCTCTAAATATTGTTCCAGTCAAAGTTTTCCAGAGAAGAAAATCAATAGGAGATGATATATATATATATATATGACTTATATTAAGTAACTGGCTAGCATGATTGTAGGGACTGGCAATTTGAAATCTGTAGAGCAGAGTAACAGGCTAGAAACTCAAGCAGGAATTGATGCTACAATCTTGAGGCAGAATTTCTTCTCAGTTTTTATTCTTTAGGCCTTCAACTGATTGTATGGGACCTACCAACATTATTGAAGGTAATCTCCTTTACTTAAAGTCAACTCAGTATAGATGTTAACAAAATACAGTCACAGCTAAACCAAGATTAGTATTTAATTAAATAACTGAGTACTACAGACAAGCTAAGTTGTCACATAAAACTATTGCAAATATCAATTAGGACAAGTTGGCTGGTAGTGTTAAGTTTAATACATCCTCACTGATTTTCTGTATATGTATTTTATCAACAGTTGGGTATTAAAATATCTGAGTAATTTTTGTGTGTGAATTTATATCTTATTGCAGTTCTGTAAGTATTTTCTTCACGGTTTTCAAAGATCTATTATTATATATTTATAAAAGATTATTTCTCCTTGTGAATTGTTCCCCATATCAGTATGAAGTGGGTATTTTTATCTCCAGTAAGAGTCTACATTCTGACATCTACTTTGATATTTATATAGGTACTCCAAATTTTTATTTGTTTGTTTGATTAGATATATCTTTTTCCATACTTTTATTTAACAATTTTTGACTTTTTATTTAAATTTAGTTTCTATAGTTAACCTATGGTTGGGATTTTTAGGTTTTATCCAATCTAAATCTCTCTTCCTTTTTTTTTTTTTTTTTTTTGGTGTGTTGATACCATTAACATTTAATGTAATACTTAAGTATGTGTTTAAATCTACCATTTTGCTATTGTTTGCTATTTGTTTCATCTGTTCTTTGTTAGCTTTTTTTCCTCTTTGGTTTCATTCTTTTGGATTAACTTAGTACTT
Organism: Tolypeutes matacus; assembly: GCA_026826555.1. Lineage (NCBI taxonomy): Eukaryota > Metazoa > Chordata > Mammalia > Cingulata > Chlamyphoridae > Tolypeutes > Tolypeutes matacus. Next base: position 14,453,450 of record JAKSZT010054462.1, on the reverse strand, counting down.
CCACAATTCCATTTTATTTCTTTGTTGTTTTATTTGCTATAATTTGTTGTTGAAATATTTTGATATTTACTTTAGAGTTTATATGTTTTTAACTTATTGTAATCTACTTCCAGTGTAATTATACCACTTCACAATAATATATAAATAAAATTTTAATCAGTTTACTTTTGTTTCTTCTCTCAGTCTCTCTTCTACTGTTATCATATATTTTACTTCTACAAATGTTATAAGACCCACAAGGTATTTCTTATTATTGTTTTTCTTTTAAACATTCCATTATTGTTAAACAGATTTAAGTAATTAGAAAAAAATTATTTGTATTTATACAAATGGTTATCATTTCTGGTGCTGTTCATTCATTTGTGAAGACCCATAATTTCTATTAATATCATTTTCTTTCTGCTTTTTTAACATTTCTTGTAATAGAGGTTTTCTTGTATGAACTCTTGCAACTTCTACATGACTAAAAATATCATTATTTTGTTTTCACTTTTGAAAGACTTATTTGCTGAACAAAGAATTCTAGATTGACAAATTTTTATTTGTCCTATTTTTAGTACCTAAACATTGTTTGTTCACTGTCTTTTAGCTTGTATTATTTCTGATGAAAAATCTGCTGTCATCTTTATCTTTTTCCTCTGTACATAATCTGCCATTATCTCTGATTGCTTTGAAGATTTTTCTTTGCCACTGGTTTAAGGCATTGTATTACCTGCTTTGTTTTATTTGTTTCTTATTTCTTACGTTCGATTTTCTTTGAGCTTCTTGGACCTGTGAGTTTTTAATTGTCATCAAAGTGGAATTTTTTTTTTTTAATGATCTCTCTCTTCTTGCTCGTGAAGGTTCCAGTTTCATGTATTGTTCCCTAGTTCACTGATGCTCTGCTCCGTTTTTTTGTTGTTGTTGTTTTTTGGGTTTTTTTTGCCTTTTTATCACTCTGTGTCATTTTCACATGGTTTCTATTACTATATTATATAGAGGACTAATATTTTCTTCTGTAATGATAAATCAGCTATTATTGCCATTTTATGCATTTTTCATCTCAGACATTGGAGGTTTTAACTCTTGAATTTCAATTTTCATTTTCTTTATATTTTTCCTGTCTCTATATCTCATGTTCAGACTTTCTTTTATCTTCTTAAACAATAGAGAATACACTAATAATACATGTTTTAATGCCCTTATCTACTTATTGTATCATCTCTGTCATTTCTAGATCAGTTTGGATTGATTGGGTTTTACCCTCACTAAGTGTTGTATTTTCCTGCTTCCTTGCATTCCTGCCAAATTTTTATTGATGCTATACTTTGTGTATTTCACTCTTATGTGTGCTAGATATTATTGCATTCCTATAAATATTCTTCAGATTTGTTCTGGATTGCAGTTACGTTACTCAGAAAGAGTTTTATCTTTTGGGGCCGTACTTTTAAAATTCTCTAATTGCAGAGAAGATGACATTTAGTTTAAAGGTAATTTTCTCCCTTGACTGAATCAAAACTCTTCTGAATCTTCTAACTGATACGAATTATGATGTTTTTCATTCTGCCTAATAAAAACAAGTGGTATTTCCAATCCTGAATGAGCTAGAACTATTCAACTGTACCCTGACTTGGAACCTATGTTGACATATGTTCCATTGGCTCATCGAGCTTCTGCTACAATAACAAATCCAAGGTTAATATTATTAAGAATTCCAAGGTGGCTACTGCAAAGTATTGACACATACACATGGGCCTCTTCTGAATGTGGGACCCTGAGTGTCTACTAGTGCGCCCATGAAGCTGGCCCTGCATACTTGTTTTATTGTTATTTCTTGTTGAATTTAAAAACAATTATCTTGTAATTACTTTGTCTATCCATAATAATGCTTTAAAATTTACTTGGTCTAATATAAATATAGATAACTAAAATTTTATTGTTATTGACCTGATATACCTTTGTCTATCCCTTGATTTTTTTTTTTTGGGGGGGGGGAGTTTACTTGGCTTTTAAACTGTATATAATTTGGTAATTTTGTATTAAACATGACATTTTTTACCATATTGGAATTTATTCCATTTATATATATTGTGATTGTTGAATACTTTGTCTCTTCCATTTTACTTTGTGCTATTATTTTGTTTATTCAATGCATTTTTAAAATTATCTATTTTAAAATATATTTTTATTATTTCATTCTTTGTTTACCTAATATTAAATGGATAAATCTATTTCTATACTTTTTTATTCTTTAAATGTAAACATGCATTATTAACCATGTTTAAAATTTATGTCTTTAGTCTCCTCCTATATAACAAATATTTAGAAACTGTTATGCTGATCCCCACTCCCCCTGACCTTGAATCTGCATACACACATATGCTGGTGGCATAAGTGTGTTGGTAGTAAATTCTTACAATTTATTTATGTTAAAACACCATTATTTTGCTCTTATCTATGAACTAATTTTCTTTATACATAATTGAAAGTTGATGCTTATTTTTATCTCATAATTTGAAGACATATTTTCCACTCTCTTCTGGATTCCATTATTAGATTGATGAGTGTAATATCAATCAAACTGCTTTTTTCCTTGTAAGGAATCTTTCTTTTCTCTATTTAAAACTTCTCTGTGACTTTGTGGTTCTGCAGTTTCACTACAATTGGTCTAAATTTAGATCTCCTTTTATTTATTCTGTTTGGTACATTTTGTACTTCTTCTAAGTGTGGAGTCTTGCATTTCACTAGTCTACGCAAAATTCTTTTCTATCATCTCTTTAAATAATGCCTTTCTTCCATTATTTGTAGACATTCATTGGCTAGACCTTCTCATGATATCCTCTTTATCTCTTGAATTCTTCTTCATATTTGTTGCCTTCTATGCCTCTGGGATGTTTTATGGGTTATTTTTTGTTTATCTATTTCTGATTCCGTTTTTTTCTCTTATATTAATTCAGTCATATAAGCAATAAGTTATTTTATCAGATACACATTGATTTAAAAAATTCCCTAAGGTAACTTTTCAAATATGTCTAGCCAACTTGGATAGTTTCTTGCTGCTTTCTCTGTTCACTAATTCTTTTTAAAATGTTATACATATACCTGATATGCATAGCACTAAGTAATATTTTTCTTATGATTTCAATACCAAGAAGTGTAATAGTGATGCTTGCTTTTTCAGCTGACTTTCATGTATGAATATGGGTTTTCCATATATATGATAGATTTTGATTGCAGCTCATATTTGATTGATATTAAATTTTGGAAAGCCAACCCCTAATTTGATATTTTTGTCAGAGGAGATCTATACTTGTTTCTACTGGAATCGTGGGGTACTATCAACAAGGGGCCACTTCAGTCTGAACCACTGGAAAAGTGTTGGTGCAATTGAAAGAAGAGAGAATTGGAAAGAGGGAGACAGTTTGGTGAAGGAGGAGGACAAGTCTCATTTTGGACTAGTTGCGTATGATGTGAAAGTGTCTTATAAGTAGTTAAAAAAGTGCAATATAAATACAAGGGAAAGTTATAACTAGAGAAAGACTTAAAAATTGTTTCTGTAAAAAGAAAAAGCTGAATCCCTAAATGTGTGTGAGATCATGAAAAGACTGGAAAAATATCACTTTTAAAGCTATTTTAAAAGGAAGTTTTCAAATGAATTTAATTAATGGATAGGAATTGAAAAAAGCAAAATTATTTATGATACATATTATTCACAGTTTAAGTTCAGATACAATATGGTAGAATGAGAGAAGAGGATTTGGCTTCAAGCTTTAGGTCTCTAACAGAATAACTAAAGAGAGATTGCTAGTTGCCATTCTTCCTTTGAAAGAGAAACCAGCTTGTATTGGAATGGGAAAGAATGCAGCAAAAGATACAGTTCTCACTCTCCCTTGCAGATATGTATGGTTAACTATATGTAAGCAGAAATCATTTGTATGACTTACAGAAAGTAGCCTTTAAAGTAGGCTAATAGAAGACTTGGCTAATTTTTAGGTATACTTCCAGAGACTGAAGCCTCCCGCCTACCTATGTGCCAGGTGTTCATGAAATCTAGGTGGAGCTGCAACTCCTACCCTACAGCTCAATGGACTCATCCAAGTCACCTGGTGAGGAGACAACGATGGGAAATGGCCATCCCAGGGAATGGAGAGGGCCTGCATCTGCAGGCAGGATCATCCCACTCACCATATCCATGGGATATAAGCCCTCTCTCACTTGGAGTTGGAGTGGACATCACCATCACAGTCCCCTCAGGATTGGGGGAAGAACTATGGACTAGAGTGGACTTGATGGTATTCTCTTGTTCACATATTGTTTCTAGCAATGGAAGAAATTATAACAATGAGGTGGAGCCAGTGGCCACTTGACACTTTTGGGGTAGGGAGGGGACGAGCAGTTGAAATACACGGGCTTCTTTGGGAGTTGGAGGTTGTCCTGAGTACTGTTGTGGCAACGGATGTAGGCCATTTTAAATCAGCACACACGACTCAGAACTGAGTGGGAGAGTGTGGTCTACAGTGTGAACTGTGGTCTATGGTTGGTGGCAAGGCTCCAGTATGTGTAAGTTCATTGAGGGTGGTGGGCCACACTGTGGGAGATGTTTGTGTGGGATGTGATGGGAGGTGTGGGAGGTGGGCAACATGAGAATCCCAATGGGTTCCGTGTAATATTTTGGGTAATCTAAGCACCTCTTAAAATATATGTGTATATATTTATATATATATAAACAACATTTTTGTAAGCAAATACACATATATGCATATATATTTATATATCATTTTGCAAATGTTTGTATGTATTTTGAGAATTTTGATTTTTACCCATAATAAAAAATAAATAAATAAATAAATAAATAAATAAATAAATAAATAAATAAATAAAAATAAAGTAGGCTAATCATCTAGGAAGTGAGTGCTCTTTTGCTTTCTGCTTTTACACTTCTTCCTTAGAAACTAAGATCAATGGGTAGATTTTTTATAGCCATCTTCCAACCTTAAGAATAGAAGCAGATATGTCAAGAGACAGTTATGTCGAGACTATAAAAAAAGCAATATCTCACTCACAGGAATGGGGTGATATATAAAAATATAAGTGAAAGAGTTTGTAAAAAATCTAGAATGCTAAAAGATTTATTACTACATATGACTTTTAATAAATCAGGAAGTCTTTCAATATAGCTTACTTTCCAAACACACAAAAGTTGTTCATGCAACATTTAATAATTTTTAAATCATCACTAAATTCAAATTTTGCATGCTAAATTCTACTCATGATTTATTTATTAAGGTTGGTAATTTTTTGCCCATTTTGATACCAAATATCCAATTGTGTGGCTTAGTAGTGGAAAGAAAATGAATTTAAAGGCTGTTGGTGTAGGAAAGTTAATCTTTTGTTCTTGATCTCAATCTTATGTTCCCTCCATTGTTTTGTTTTGAAAGTGTCATTCCGTTTGGTGAGATGTGACATCTAATCACTTTCTGCAAGTCTTCCCAGTGACAACTAATGTCACTTCCCAAGTTTTGGTCTCCTGAACCATAACATTCTTCTTCCCTTTTGCAGACCAAACCTGTTATATACAACTATAACCCCTGAAATTTTTAGTAAAAAGCTTCCATTTTGACACAAATGAATCGTTTCTGAAGTCTTAAAAATGGAACAAATTAATTAAAGCTCCATTGGCTTTAGTGACTCGTGTTTCCACCTCAGTGATTACATAGTCTTTATGAAAGTATGGCATAATGGTTGACAGTAATTGATAGGAAGCTCTTTGTTAATTCCAAGCACCCAGTTTTGTAGATGAGGTCACCAGCAGCATACATATATTTGTAAAGACTTCTAAACGAGAAAGGGTGATCCCATATGTGACCTCACTTGAAAGAAATGCAAAGAATAATCTGCAAATTCTCATAAGGCAGTCGCAGAAGCTCTGCTGAAGTCACCCAAGGGAAATCTATTTGAGCCACCAGCATAAAGGCAAGCTTGAATGGTAGTGAGTGTTGGATTGTAATTAGGCTTGTTTAAGCATTTCTATAAATTCATCCAATTATAACTTTTAAAGTTGGGATAATCCTGGTTTGAAATACTTTATATCAGCTTCTAAAATGAAGCTTTTCTAAGAGCCAAATGAAGGAAAAACTCTTGAGGCTGGAAGATAGATATACAATACTTGCATGGAATGTCCCAGCAACCTAAAAGAATTGAATACCCCAGAGAAGTGATTTTTTTTCCTAGGGGAAATTTTCAATTAAATTAAACAAATATTTACCATCTCCTTGTGTTTCCTGGAAGGCAAAATTCAATTACATATGTTTCCTTTCCTCTTTCTAGTAAGGCAGGTGAGGACACATTCATAGATTATGGTTAAAAACAAAGTGAGGTTGAGAAACATTCTGTATTGGAGGTTTGGGGTGTTTCCAGTAGTGAGGAAAAATTTGAGGAAGCAAAAAGTGTGAGTAATGGCATGGCAATGGGAAAATAAAACTGTGTTCTTTACCATGACACATTCTGGGGATGGTGTGGGGTAGGGAGGAATTCTAGACTCTTTTAATATCCTCAGTGACAAATCAAATATCATTAATTTTATTAAATATCAACCCTTGAGTACAAGTCTTTTTACATCCTGTGAAACAAAATGGGAAATGTAGCTCTTCTGCATACTTGAAATATAGTGGCTGTCTTGAGAAAAAGAAACTTCTGTGATTGAGCATTAAGCTGAACTTGACAGATTTCTCACAGAACATCATTTTTACTTGAAAGATCTTATAGAAAAACTATGGTTATTTAGATTGAGATATCTGGTAGATATTTTTTCAAAAATGAGTGAAGAAATGTTGCCACTTCAAGGTTGCTTATGATAAAGCCCAAACTTTAAAGCAAAATTTAGTATTTTGGGAAATTTATGTCTGTTACCATGAACCTAATGCTTCCCAATGCTTAATGACATTTCTGATGAGAACAGTGGTAATACTAATGAATGTATTTTCTAGATGTGATATAAGGAAGTGTGACCATATTTAGAAGATATGCGCTGCTCAGTGAACCAATATTTTTCAAAGGACCAACGTATGATGTTACAAAATCATGATAGGTAAATGAGCCATTCGAAATCCAAGATAGATTCAGGGAATTTAAAACAGCAGTACAAAAACTTCATTGATATGGATGGTTTCAAACTTTACATTGCAACTAACCTTTAAGAAACTATCAGTTGTTGAATTTGAATTGGTATTAAAGAAGATTACCCACAATCATCTGGAAGCCTATTAAAAATATTCCTCCCTTTTCCAACTACATATGTCCATGAAGCTGAATTTTCTTTATATATTGTAAACAAAGCAACATATCATAATGGATTGGATCAACAATCATATTTGAAAATCCAGCTGTCATCTATGAAACCAGATGATAAAGAGATTTGCTAAAATGGAAAATAACGCCACTTTTCTCACCAATTACTTTTGGTTTGGATAATATATTTTTTTTTCAAAAATATACATTCATATGTAATAGACTTATTGTTACTTTTAAATGAACCAAAATGCATATTTTAAAAAAAAATTCTAATTTTTAATTTCTAACTACCCATAGATATAGCAACTATAAGTAAAAGCTTTTTGATGACCTCAATAATTTTCAAGCATATAAATGAATCTGAGATGAAAGTATTTGATAATCACCACTGAACCTGGAAAATAATTAGACAGGAATTTAAGCTAGCTCTAAACTGTGGAAGTGAGGAATATCATTGTGAGGAGCCTGCATTTTATCTAGTGAGCAGTAGGCAATATTTGAAGGTTTTTAAGCCAAGGAATTAAATTATGCTGTACACAGAGTATAACACTGATTAGGATATGAGTGCCCAAAAGCAAGAAGATCAGTTAGAAGACTAACTAAAATAAGGCTCTGTCAGTAGAATCTTAGAATAGAAAATAAATGTCATTTGAGGATTTGCAAAACAGAATTGATTGACTGATTAAAGGCGGAAGAAGACATTGCAAAACATGGAGATGCTTAGTGCAATGCCTTGGAGAATAGAAGTGGGATTCCTTGAGACAAGTAAACAAGGTGCACGTACAGGCACGACTGAAGTTTTAATTCAGGGCATATTGCATTTGTGTTTCTAGACAATCACAAGGTTGAATGGGTGTAGTTAGGGCAGAGGGGTTGACTCATAGACAGTTGAAAGAGTTGGAATTCAACTAGAGAAAGATATCAAGGCTGGAGATACATAATTGATTCCATCAGGATGGAAGTGGTCATAGAAACCCTGATAATGGAAGAAGACCCCATTGCAAAGAATGTACATAGGGATTAGAAATAGAGACCTGATATTTCCAATTAAGGGGCCAGGAAACACAAGATGAATGAGAAGAAGTATAATCAGAGATAGGAGAGTTTAAAATTGCTTCCATGTCAAAGAAGTCAAGATAGAAAATTATTGTAAAAGATGTGCACTGCAGAACTTTTCATAGTGCCACTTACATAATTGTTAAATATGTATATGTCAAATAGGTTTCTTTTCCCTCTTCTTGAGACAAGTGCACAAGTGAAAAATCTATTACAAGCTATCCAACTGGATTATTTTCACTCAAATAGTTTGTATATTTTCTTTTGGTTATATCTTTCTAAAATTTTCATAGTATTCAATTATACTTCAATTTTAAATCCAGTATTCATGCAACTTAGTGCATTCATTTTCTTTTTGTGCTGTAAAAACTTAGTAGCTTAAGAAATGCACAAATCTACTATCTTACAGGGCTAGAGGCCAGAATTCTGAAATAAGTCTCATTGGACTAGAATCGAGGTTTTCAAGAGGGCGATGTGCCTTCTGGAGGCCTCGAGGAGAATCAATTTCCTTTGCCTTTCCAGCTTCTAGAGGTTACCTGCATTCCTTGGTTTATGGGCTCCTGAGATCTGTAAAGTTAGCAAGGGCCAGTTGGGTTTTTCTCGTATCACATCACTCTGACACTGACTCTTCTGCCTCACTCTTCAACATTTAAGGAGCCCACCTGTTTAATCCAGGAAACTATGCCTATGTTAAAGTCAGCTGATTAACACTCTTCACTGAATCTGTTGCCTTAATTTCCCTTTGTTGTGTAAGGTGACATATTCACCGGTTACAAGGATTAGGGCATGGGCATCTTTGAGAGGCCATTATTCTGTCTACCACACTCCTGTGTATTTGCTGACTTAATAATTACTTAGTATCTATTTATGAAACCATAGAAACCAAACCATAAACATAGTTCATTCGAGCTCCATTTTTAGCTGAAAAAAAAAAAAATGCAGCATTTTAATGCCTTTCTTTTGGAGAGGATTTCTTGAAAAATAAATACATTATATAAAATGATACATTATATAAAATTTATACATTATATAAAATGGTAAAGTAATCTCCTTTTAAATTATGTGAATCAAAGAATGTCTACATCTTTGATTGTAGTTTAAAGAGAAAAGTTTCTGGGAAAAAATGGTCACCTTGTTTTAGGAAGAAGATATAATTTTTGTGTTGCATAATATATTGTACTGCTGAATGTTATTTTTACCATAAATATATGTAATTTTCACAAAATCTATCTATCTCTTGCTTGATTTAGTAATAATATATGTTTTTATATTTTACAAAGCACTTCTGGTATATGAATTGTTTTCCACACTGGTATCATTTTATTGATGAAAAAAAATAAAGTATATTTCAGAGATGTAAAGCAATTTGCCCAATATAGCATATCCACTAAAATATTAACAATAGAATTTAAATACCTATCTTTTCACTCGAGAGTTTTTTCTTTCCACTATGCTATTTTATTATTAAAATACATAATTCAGAGTTAATAGTTAAGAAATAATAGCAGGTCTGTTGATAACTTGTTTTATTATGTTGCCTAAGAGGCTCCGCAGTCCTGGAGATTGATTCTATTCACTTGAGACCCACAATTAAAGCTGAGGAAGGTACTGGCTGATTTCTGAAAACTGTGTATTCCAAGTGGGCCTGACAGCTGATGGAGACAGGTGGGTTTCTGCCTGGTAAAGGGTGGCATCTATTGTTAGAAGCAGCCCCAGGTATATCATGTGGAGCAATAGAGAAATATGAATGCACAGTCCCCGACCCCTGTCCTTTACTGAGAAAAAATAATCTGGCAGAAGAAAAAAACAGATCCTGACTTCTACAGGCAGGTGAGAGGAATGTATTTTTGTTCCTGTCATGCTAAATACAATATTTGAAATTTGGGCATTAAGGGGAAGTGTCTCACTTTTGGGGCTACTCTGAAGTAATATCAGTACTTACGCTTTCTTTTTACATGGAAAGTCTCTGCTTGGTTGTTTAGTGAAAGTATATGAATGTGGTCCAAAATTAATTAATTAAAAATATATATTTATTAATTTCTTCATTTATTCCTAATTCCATAAAGGATTTGTGGGACATAGTTGAAATACGAGAAATATCGAGGACATCATGACAGAAACAAATTACTCTAAGGAAGTTGTTAATAATCTACCATAAATAAACTAGAATTATATTCCTTTTCTTCTTCAATTATAAATTTAATCTAGTGGCCATGTTGATTCCCTCTTTGTCCCCTTCTTTCTTACTCTTTCTCTTTCTCTCTTTTTCACTTGACGAAATCAGCTGCTTGAGTTTTTGAAACAGAGCCTCAGGCCATGTCTTTTTTTTATCTTCTACAGTGGAAAACTGAAAGGAGATTCAGGAAGTATAGAGGACTATAATAAATAAATAAAAAATCAAGGAAATCACTGTTCAAATTAGCTTTTGAGTGAAACCATGCCCAGCTTAAGTCCTTGACTTCAGTATCCTCTCTTAAGTATATTTATGATGAATATCATTTCTGCACTTGAAAATCCATGGTAATGGGTTGCCAACAGCTTTCATCATTGAGAAAAGGCCATGAATTCCCATGAATGCATTCCTCACATTGCCTTATAATAGGCTTATTTACAAAGGTTGGGGTGGGGGCCGGAAGTAGTAGAAAGGCTTAAAACATTGCCTTTGACAAAATGTTTTAACTGTACCCCGAGACTTCTCTAAGTTTGTTATTATATCACAGAATTTCATTTCCATGTCACATCAAATAGAGGCGTCATATGGGATACACCAGGAATCAGCAAACTTTTTCTGCAAAGGGCCAGAAGTAAATATTTTAGACTTTGTGGGCCAGAATCAATCTCTGCTGCAACTTCTCAAATATGCTGTAGCTCTAAACCAGTCATACCCAATAAGTACACAAACGGGCATAGCTGTTTTCCAATAAAACTTCATTTCTAAAAACAGTTGGTGGGTTGGTTAGATTTGGCATGTAGGCTATAATTTGCTGAAGACAGGTTTTACCCTGAATCCTACTAGTACTTTAACCTTGCAATAAACTTTAACAGGAATTCATTTATCCAAAGGCATATAAAAAAAACGCTGTATTAGAACACTGGTTCTAGGAGTCAGGAAGCTGGAAAGAAATGTGATGTAGTGGGGGAAATCGTTTCTGGAATTAGTCTTTAATAAGAAATCTAGTATGCAAAATGCTAACTCTATAACCTTGGCTAGATTATTTGATCTTCAGGTTTTTCACCTGAAAAATTGAGATAATAATCACTAATCAACATTACGAAATATTTGAGATCTGCTTTATTGAACTAACTAGAAAGTCAAACCACTTCTCTGGGCCTCAGTTTTCTCATTGTATCAATCAAATTTCCACCATAAACATATGGCACAAATTGGTTATTGAGAAGAGTTTTTTGAAGATATTATTTGCTGAGTAAAATCAGGGCCAGGAAAATCAAGAAAGGATAATGAAGCAACATAAAGATTGTAATAGTAGAATGACATTTCCACCCCTAAACCTGAAGGAAAAGGGTTTAAAAGCTATTGCAAGAATTCAGAGAGAGAGAGAGACAGAAAAAGGAGAGAGCCAAAGCTATAAGAGAAGGCTATCTGCCAGAAAGCAGAGGAACATAGCTACTACCAACCCAAGGGAAAAGAGAGGAAGCAGGGGAAATAAACATCACAGTCTCTCTCTCTCTTCTGTCTCTTTATCGTCAGAGTTCCTCATTGGCCAAGCCCAATGGGAAGCAAGACGCTAACATAGCTCCTTAATGCAGTCCATTAAAGTCAGGTCTCCAAAGGCAGAGAATAGGGTAGAGTTGGATGGAGTGGATCTGAAGGAACAATCAGAAAATATCTAGCATGCCATCTACAAACTGAGAAAATTAGAAGAGATGATCACTAAATTCTCTTCCATTTGTCAGTAGCTGTTAGGAACTTCAGTTTGAACTAGCAAGGCCAAGATCATAGATGCCTTCTGCTTTTGGGCTGGTACCCTTCCATGCATACAAGCTGAGCCTCTCTATATTTAGCAGCTATAGCTTAAATATACATGAGAAATCTTAATAGGGCCTGTAGAAAAACTGTGACCAAAATTAAAAACTAAGAGCCAAGTTACGGGCTTACTACAAAAAGGCTAACTGTGCTTCTCCATTCAAAAAAAAATGTGCATGTGATTTCCACATTTTGTATGAGTTGGCACACAGCCTTTTGATGTAAATTACATAGGAGCTTCTCTCTCCCTTGCATGCCTCCCACCAAATGCTCTTTGGGTTTGGAAGTCTCTTGGGATTCCATACTCAGTCCAGAGCAGGCTTACAGCTGCTATACTGTGCCCTGGTGGCCCTTGAGCATCTTTCTCTCCTTGTATCTTACTTTAGTAAATTCCAGCTTCCAGAAACAAAAGGAAATAATAACGAGATTTGCAGTGGCTATTGCTCTTCTTTCCTGGCCTTCCTCATAGATATTGATTACCAAGGATACCTAGAATGTTGGTATAAGATCATTGTTCAAATATTTCTTGAGTACTTGCTATGTGTCAGGCAATTGAGACACAGTCATAAATAAGAAAGGTATAATTCCACTCTCACAAAACATTACTTTCTAGTGAGAGAATTCAGTAAGGAAACAAGTGTAAAAATCACAGATGAAATAAAATGAGTAAGGAGAAAACTATACTGGAGTTTCAGAAATTTCCTTTCAGAGGTGACATTTAAGTAGAGAAATAAATATCCTTAAGAAGCCACATATAAGTAGAAACATGTTCCAGACAAAGAAAACTGCAAGTTAAGAATGTTCGAAGATGACTGTCCAAATTCTTCCACTCCTGTAGGTGTATGTTTCTCTTCCCATCAAGAGGTGGAACTACTTTCTTGCCCTTGAGTTTGGGCTGTCTTTAACCATTTTCATTCTTGGAGGCCAGTGGTCACTTAACCAGTGTACATAACCTGAATCCAGAAGGCTCCAAGTTAGCACAGGGAGAAATGTGAGGGAGCACTGAATAATGCTAATGTAATATGCAATGAAGCCTCACCTTCTTGGACCTCCCCATCCAGCCCAACCACTACCTGAATGCATCCAAATGAATGATTTCTGAGATACCATCTCTGCTCACATAACTCATCCTTATCGTTTTATTAAGCCACTAAGCCTCTGGGTGGTTTATAAAGCAACAACAGTTAACTAAAACTGCAAGATTAGATATCCTACAAGGGAAACAGCAATGGCATTTACAAGAAAAGGAAATTAGACTTATCAGCTAAGCACAGTGAGCAATAAGGATTTGAAAGAAGATACAGTCAAAGGAATTATAGGATTCAGATTTGGGGGGTGGGGCTTATAAATAATATATATACAATATTCAGGCTTTCTGATTAAAAATAAAGATACTAACTAAGTTTGGCTAATCATAAAATGAATTGATAGGATGTTTGGTGGCTCATTAAATCACTGGAAAGCCTAGATAATCATATTAAACAGTGAACTAGGAATCCAGGGAGGCTAGACACCAGAAAAATACCTGACCACATGCTACAAACCTGAATGCTCAACTGGAAGTTAGTAAACACCCTATACACTTGATACCATGGTACATACTTTCTCAAATTCTCTTGCACCTTTGAATCGTCACACTTTCAATTTTCTTATTATTGTACAGAATCATCCAATTGACAGGTCCTAAGTAAATCTTTCCAGGACGTAGAAAGGAAAAAACTGACCATTTCAGGTTAAGAAGGAAGAAGAGGTGGAGTTTTGATTTCACCCAATATGAATGCACTGAGGATCTTCCCTTAAAATAAGAATGGTGTTCACACACTGCACAGCCAAAAACACAGCAGTTGACCACTGCAACATAGAATGGATATTGGATTTTAGTATCAGTGCAACAGGAGGAAATCAATGTATAGTTTTAAGAAGGCAAGTGATATCATATGACATACATTTTAAAAGATAGCTCTAGCTACTGGATATGAAGGAATTTGGGAGTTAAATCAGGAATATTAGTTAAGAACCAATTAGTGAACCATATGAGAAAATATGGTGACTTGAAATAAGAGGTTGGTATTGGAACTGGAAGAAAATGGACAGAAGATATAATTTAGTGAGTGAACCAATAAAATATCTTGATGGCTTGGATTTAAGGTAAAGACCCATCAAGGAATCTAATGCTTTTAGCTTGGGGATTTGGGCATATGTGAGCCCTTTAATAAGATTGGAAAGTCTAGGGGAGGAACATTACTGGTACGGTGAGTGGAAGGGATTTAGTCAAGAGCTGTTTTTAAAACTTAGGTTTTGAGGTTGGTGTGCCTTTCTCATCAGGAATATGGAAATATTAAAGGAGTAGTGATAAATACAGATCTATAGCTCAGCAGTGAAGGCAGGGTGAAAATATAAACCTGAAAATGATTAGTTTATTGACAATCTGTATTGTCAAAGGACTGGATGGGTTGGGAAGTAGATGGAAAATAGAAGAGATGGAGTGAGAAAGAGCTCTGGGGTACATGTTTTAGAGGTTGATTAGCCAAAGACAAGACAAGAGTGGAGTCTAAGGAGATATGGCATTGAGGTAGGGAGAAGACCAGGAATTTTAGAATCATGAATTCTATGAATGAAAGCTATTCTAGTTAAGTGAGGAATGTCAAGTGTGTTGAATACTCCTACAAGATCAATTATGAGAAGGGCAGGGATGTGAATGTTGAATTTAACACCATGTATGCCAATGGTGACCTTTAATAAACGAATTTTATTATGAGAGTAGTGGGGATGGAAGCTATAGAGAAGACTAATTGAGAAGAAAGAATCTGAAGAGAGGACATCTAAATTTCTTTTGGCTTAAGGGGAATAAAGAATTAATTTAAAACATAAAGTTAATCTTATGCTAATGGGAAATCTGTAGAAAAGGTGACCTGATAAATGGGAAATAAGGTGTTTTCAGGAAAATAAGAAATAAAGTATTTATTTGCTTTTAGAAGAGCAGAGATGCATCTTCCTTTGTAACAGGAGAGAAGAATGTTTATGGATAGAGATGCAAGTAGGGTTGTGGCTCTTGAGAGGATTAGAAGAATAAATTTATATTTGAGTTCAGTTTTCCCAAAAAAATATGAGATGATGTTATCAGGTATGATGGATTAGACTAGGACATGGGGGGAGATTGGAAAAGATAGGGGATCTGGCACAGTTGTGAAAAGAATCAAGCTGAAGCATAAGAAGTGAACTTACCAATGGAATGTACGAGAGAGTTACTTCAGACTTGGGAGCCTTCATCTATACCTGTGATCAGCGTGGCTGTCGAGTAGTCTTCACCTGTTTCAGAACACGTTCAGATATGAGTAGCAAAGGTTTGAGGAATTTCTCAAACTAGTGGAAAGAAAGAGGAAGGGGAGAGAAATGAAGATATTTGCAAAGAAATGATTGATGAACAGTTAGGGAACAAAGAAAGTAAGGAGATGGCATAAAGGAGGTTAACGGGGTAATGGAGAATGAAACTTTTTGATAGTTAAGGGTTTGGGAGCCTTCATGAGGATAAACTTTCAGTGGGAATATTAGAATAAATGAAGCAGAATGACAGGAGATGGCAGTGAGAGAGAATAGTACTTGAAATAGATTTTTCAGTGAGGTGCAGATATTGGTTATTAGGAGGTCAAGAGTACAAGCATGGAAGTAGTAACTGAGGTCAGCTGGAGAAAATGATGATTGCATAGAGGTAAAACAAACTTATTTATTAATTTATTGAACATCTATTATGCACAGACTGTTGGGAAAGCATAATAAAATGTATATTAGAGTCCTGCATTCATTCTAGAGTAAGAACTCCAGTCATTTCTAAGAGTTTACACACTAAATTCAATGCTTGACATAAAAGGGGAAATTAAAGTGGTGGGAAGGGATTAGATTTTTTTTTCAGCTCTTTTGATATTCCAGACCATGCTATGATATGTGGAAATATAATTATTTACTCTTCTCTGCATTATGGGGAATATTAAGTAATGTGCTCAGTGTCTTGAAAGTATTAATAATAATAACCAGAATATATTTTTAGCTCCAGCACTCCAATTTGATTGATGACTTAAACAATTTTGAATTTCCTCTACTGCACTACCTTTCATAGAAATATACTCTGTTACAGATGGAATGCAACTTAGAATCACACAATTTGCCACCCCTTCCTAGCTCCATAATTATTAATGGGGTAACTGAGACCTAGGGAAATCAAGCGACTTGCCCAGGGTATTCCCCTGAGTCAGTGACAGAGCCAGACTTTAGTCCAAGTGCCCTGAGTCAGCCTTGCATTCTAGCCACAGCAATGAATCTCTAAAAGCAGAAAATGCCCTTTTACTCCCCAGCAATCTCTTCTAAGCCTGCATAACCACGACTAGAACTGGAAAATGAGGGTCATGAAAATGGTGGTCAATGCCATGAGGATTTCAAGTATCATTTAAAATATTTTGTGTAGGGACAAAATGATCATATACTTGGGCAGGTAAATCAATGACAAAGTCTTTTTCACATGAGAAATAATCGTATTCATCCTGCCTAAACTTTACTTGAAGTGTGATTTACAAATAAATACTGGTTGTTTTCCTTAGACATAGTTTCTCAAGATATCCAAGCTCCACTAAAAAGGAAGTCTAAAAAGGTCTTTTTTTTCTGTTTTAAAAAACCTAGTGAAAAAAAAGAGATTTAAAACGATACATTTTATCTTATAGAGAGCTGACAGTTGGGATTGTTTTGTTGTTGTAGAAAAATCTAAAGTCTTCCGTTTAATGCAATAGTATAATTATATAGTAGCCTGAGGTTGCCTGTAACAATATTTTAATTGCTAAGGCTATAACCTCATGCCCAAGTTTCATTTGAACTATAGACATCCTATAGTTTGTTATTTGATAATATAAAGATGTTTTGTGACAGAAAGAAAAATGAATTTCAATTATTTAATTATAAGTTGTTCATCTTAGATTTTGAGGAAATGTATTGACAACATATGCTAAATATTTTAAATTTTTTAACTAAACAAGCAAATTACCTGTTAATTTATCTCAGTATATTCCGTTTGTAATTCTATGCACATACCGTACTAAATCAGTCTGAGTTATCTGACTCAGGTGCCATTCAAATTTAAAAACACAATTAAAACATTTATCACACATACACAGTTCAACAGACTGTCACTTTGTATGTAAAAGATACTTAGGTAGGAGATTTTTTCTTTTGTTATATAAACATGGATGTTAAAAATAGCCAATGTTAATAGATACACAGGAAAGTCTTAGAAATATTAAATAGTCATATCTAAATCCTAAAAAGACAAATCCTTTTCTCACACCAAGGATATAGCTGTATCTTTGAGAGCTTTAAAATATTTGGGAGACAGTGTACATATATTACTATTCCTTTTATAGAATTACTTATTGGGTTTTAAGAAATTATATAATAAAAGATATAAGATACTCATTTTAACAGGAATGCCTAATCCTTCGGCTCTGAAAATTCTGAAGAGACAGTACTGACAAGGAATTTGGAAGATTTTAATATACTTTTAAAAAATGGAAGTCAGAGGCACAAAAGAGAAATGAATACAGTTTTATATGGTAAGTTTGTTATGAAGCAAGTGGAAGTTTTCTATTATAAGCCTTTTTTTAGAGAGATACTACATATTATTCATTGAATAGCTATATAAGTACTTACTCTGTATCAAGTACTATCATATATATTTATTAGTTAATGGGAATAACAGCTCTGTAAGTTATTCTCCTAGGTTTACATATGAGGGATTTAAGCCCAGAGATTTTAAGTAACTTGCCCAAGTGAATACGTTCCTAATAGAATGCATTCTAGAAACAGGATTCAAACCCATATTTCCAGGTTCAATGTTTTATTGTGACTTCTTTCATGCCTCAGTGGAACTCACTATTCCCCCTCCCCCTTTTTTTAAATTAAAGAAGCTTTAGGTTTACAGAAAAATCATGAAGAAAATACAGTGTTCCCATTTATCTGCAATCACTCATGCAAGTTTCCTATTATTACCACTCTGTATTAGTATGGTACATCCATTACAATTGCTGAAAATATATTATTATAATTATAATATTAAATATAGTCCGTAGTTTACATTAGGGTTTATTGTTTGTGCAGTAAAGCCCTATTTTTTTTTAAAGTTTTACTCTAATAACAAGTATACAATCTAAAATTTCCTATTCCATCCCAGTTAAATATATAATTCAGTGGTGTTAATTACATTCAAAATATTGTGCCATCAATACCTCTGTCTGTTACAACAGTGTGCAAATACCATTTTCAGTCCCTGGTTTTGATTCTTTTGAGTATATACCTAGAAGTAGGATTGCCAGATCATATGGTAATTCTATACTTCCCACCACCAATAAATAAGGGTTCCTCCTCCACACCCTTGCCAACACTTGTTATTTTCTGATTTTTTTTTTCAATAGTGGCCATTGGGTGTGAAATGATAGCTCATTGTGGTTTTGATTTACATTTCCCTAATAGTTAATGATGTTGAGCATCTTTTCATGTACTTTTTGGTCATTTCCATTTCTTCTTTGGAGAAATGTCTATTCAATTCTTCTGACCATTTTGTAATTGGGTTGTTTGTCTTTTTGTTGAAGAGTTATAGGATTTCTTTATATATTATGGATATCCAACCCTTAGAAAATATGTAGTTTCCAAATATTTTCTCCAATTCAGTAAAATAAGGTTTTCTTTTACTTTCATGATGAAATCCTTTGACGCTCAAAAGTTTTTAATTTTGGTGAAATCACATTTATCTGTTTTTTCTTTTGTTGCTCAAGCTTTTGGCATAAATTATAATAATCAATCACCTAACACAAGTTTCTGAAGATGCTTCCTTATGTTTTCTTCTAGGAGTTTTATAATTTTCATTATTATATTTAGGTCATTGACTCATTTTGAGTTAATTTTTGTAGATATGAAGTGGGGATCAAACTTTGATCCTTTGGATATGAATATTCAGTTTTCCCAGCATCATTTGTTGAAAGAACTGTTCTTTCCCCATTAAGTGGACTTGGCATCTTTGTTAAAAATCAATTGGCCACAGATGTGAGGGTGTATTTCTGAACTCTCAATTCAATTCCATTGGTCTATATGTCTGCCCTTGTGCCAATACCATACCGTTATTATTTCTGTAGCTTTGTAATAAGTTTTAAAATTGGGAAAAGTGAGTCCTCCAATTTTGTTCTTCTTTTTCAAGGTGGTTTGTGTTATTGGAGGCCACTTAACTTCCCATATAATTTGATGATTTGTTTTTCCATTACTGCAAAGCATGTTGGAATTTGGGATTGTGTTGAATCTGTATATTGCTTTGGATGGAATTTACATCTTAATAACACTGAATCAATCTCTTTACTTGTTATTGCTCTGTTAGGACATTCTCTTACTTCTTGAGTCAGTATAGATAGTTTGTATGTGTCTAGGAATTTGTCCATTTCAACTAGGTCATTTAATGTATTGGCATGCAGTTGTTCTTAGTATTCTCTTGTAAATCCTTTTTATTTCTGAGGTTGGTAGTAATGCACCACCTTTAATTTCTGACTTTGTTTATATTTCATCCTCTCTCTTTTTACCTTTGTCAGTCTAGCTAGAGATTTATTGATTTTATTGATATTTTCAAAGAACCAACTTTTGGTTTTGTTGATTCTATTGTTTTCTAATTCTGTAGTGCATTTGTCTCCCCTCTAAACTTTATTTTCTTCCACTATTCACTTTGGGTTTTGTTGCTCTTGTTTTTTAGATCATCTAGTTGCAAGGTTAGGTCTCTGATTTGAGATATTTCTTCATTTTTAATAGCCATTTAGAACTATAAATTTCCCACTTAACACTGCCTTTCCTGCATCCCATACGTTTTGGTATTTTGAATTTTCATTTCTTTGTTTCAAGATATTTTCAAATTTCCTTTATGCTTTCTTTTTTTGACCCATTGAATGTTTAAGATTGTCTTATTTAATTTCCTCATAGTTGTTAATTTTTAAGTTTTACCTCTATTATTGATTTCTATCTTTATTCCATTGTGGTTACAGAAGATACATTAGTATGATTTCAATATTTTTATATTTATTGAGATTTGTTTTATAACCTAAAATATAGTCTATCCTTCTGCCATTTTGCTCTGTGTTTCTTGTAAGTCCTATAATTTTTTTGTCCCTTTATTCTTCTGTTAATGTCTACTTTCATATTTATTTGATTTTTCATATTGTACCATTTTCAGTACTTCTCATTTCTTTCTGTATATATTTTTCACATATTTTCTTTGTGGTTACCATTACACTTAAATTTAACATGCTAAATCTATAATATTATATCTGATTTGTTACAAACTTACCTTCAATAACATACACATACACTGTTCTAGTACCCTTCCGTCTTCCCACTTTGTTGTTGTACTTGTTACAAATTACATCTTTTTACAGGTATGTACAAAACCATACATTTAACATTACTTTTTAATGCATTTGCATTTTAGAACCTATAGTAAGTAAAAGTGGATTTACATTTCAAAAATTACAATAAAATTGTACTGACATTTAGAATCACGCATATGGTTACTTTTAGTGGAAATCCTTATGCTTTTTAAATCCACTGTCTCATGACATTTCCTTTCAGTCTAAAGAACCCCTTTTAGTAGTGTTTGTAGGACAGGTCTAGTAGTGATGCACTCCCTTAGCTTTTGTTTGTATGGGAATATATTTATCTTTATTTCATTTTTGAAAGACAGTTCCTCCAGATATAAAGATTTTACTTAGCAATTGTTTTCTTTGAGCTCTTTAACATTTCATCCCACTAACTTCTTGCTTCCATGGTTTCTGATGATAAATTGGCATAAAGTCTTATTGGGACTCCATTGTACCTAACACAGAGCTTTTCTCTTTCAGCATTCAGATCTCTCTTCATGTCCTTGGCATTTGACAATTTGACTACTATGTGTGTTGGTGTTGTTCTCTTTGAGTTTATCTTGTTTGGGGATCATTGGATTTTCAATGTGTATATTCATATCTTTCATTAATTTTGGGAAGTTTTCTTCCATTATCTCTTCCAATATTCATTCTATTATTTTATCTCTTTCTTATCCTGTTGGAACTCACATAATACATATTTTGGTACCCTTGACAGTGTTCCACTCTTCACTTAGGCTCAGCTCGCTTTTCTTCATTCTTCTTTCTTTCTGCTGCTCAGCCTGTATCATTTCAACTGCCTTGCTTTGAGTTCATTGACTCATTTTTTTCTGTCAGTCCCCATAAGTTCCTGAAACCCTCTAGATATTTTTCCTTTCAGTAATTTTTTTTTTAAAGATTTTATTTATTTATTCATTTATCCCCCCCCCCTTGCTGCTTGTGCTCGCTGGGTCAGCTAACCACGCCGTGCGGGCGGGCTTTGCTTTCACCTGGAGGCCCCGGGAACCGAATCCGGGGCCTCCCATATGGTAAACGGGAGCCCTACTGATTGAGCCACAGCCGCTTCCCATCCTATCAGTAATTTGAACTTCAACTTCAATATTTCTGTTTGGTTCCTTTTAAAATTTCTTTATTTTTATCGAGAGTCTCATATTTTTCATTCATTGTTTTCCCGATATCCTTTAGTTCTTTCTGTATTTACCTTTTTCTACTTGAGAATATTGAGGATCATTTTTTTAAAAATCTTTGTCCAGTATGTCTAAAGTTTTGTCTTCTTTGTTGGTGGCTTCTGCATTATTATCTTGTTCCTTTGAATGTCCCATTAATTCCTGTTTCTTTGTTTGCCTTGTAATCTCTTCTTACATACTGTAACTTTTAATATTTTAAAATTTTATTGCTGGGAATGAGTTTCTGAACTAACTATTCCTTATGTTTGCATCCAGCTAGTGACATGAAAAAGATTTCTTTGGGTGCCAGTAGCTAACAAATACAAACAATGCAAAAACACTTTTCATAGTGTTCATAAAATGGCTCTACATTAACTGTTTCTCTCTTTCAGAGATTCACCCTCCTATCAAGAAGATAAGCCTGAAGGCACTGTGAAATGCAAGGTCCCTTCTGCCTTTTCTGAGACTAAACTTTGTTCTGTCCTTGTGCTTGCTTGTGGCCTCAGGAATTCTGCCCAAGTGCCATCATGAGGTTTTTCTTGACTGCTTTCTTCAAGAAGAGTTAGTGTTTCCCCTCACTAATGGGTTTACTCATGTGTGAAGGTAAACATATATTCTTAATCTTGGCATTTCTGAAATGGTGTTTATTATTTCACATTTGATTTATGTATTAGACATGGTTCTTCTGAGAAACAGAGATGTATTATAGTAATTGTCTCATGTGACCATGGGGATTGGCAAGTCCAAATTCCAAAGAGCAAGCAGCAAATTGGGAACTCTGTTAACATTTCAATAAATTCCTCAGGAAAAGCTGGTTGGCTGAATTTGAAATAGAATTTCTTCTTTCTTACTGCTGAAATAATCAATTATCCCTTTATGACCTTGAACTGATTGGATGAATCTTATCTCTGAAAACAATCTCCTATGTTGATTGTAGTTGGAATCAGCCATAGACATAATCAGCTGACTAATGATTTAAGTTCATTAAATAACTTAACAGTAACAATCAGGCCAGTGCTTGCTAGAACAAACAACTGGACACCATAACCTAGCCAACTTGACACATGGACTTAACCATCACCATTTATAATTGGTTGGGAGTAGAATCTAAAATATTCAAGACACTGCGCTTTATTGATTTACTGCATCCAGTTTGAGGTGTTCAGTGCCATTCATCATTGTTTCTATATGAGAGCTATTTTGATTGTGAGATTTTGTTTACATTTTGGAAGTTTTCAGGGCATTTTCTTTATCTCCAATGTTTTGAAAATTGCTATAATTCTTTATTTACATGGATATTTGGTTGGAAAGGTCATTCAATTTGTATATTTTTTGTTCTTCTTTTTTCTTCATTTTCTACGCTTTCTTTTTCTGCAACTCCTCTTAATCAGATGATGAGCTTCTTTAACCCTCTTTTTCCTTCTTCTATTGTAACTTTTACTTCTTTTCATTCTATTGTTTCATCTTTTTGTTCCACTTTGTGAGGTTTTCCCTTCTGCCTATTTTCTAAATATTGTGTTACATTTTCATTCTGACAATTGCACTTTTTAGGTTTCAAAAGCTTTTTCTCAGTCTTAGATTCTTTGTTTCCTGGATTTTTTCCCTCAAAACTGACCAAATATTCTACTTAGTATAACCATTGTACACCTTCTTTTTCTGAATTATCATTTTGTCTACTGGTTTATCTTTCATGCCATTTTACTATTAGAAAAGTCATTGTCTCTTCATATTTAAGTGTAAGACCTTAGAAAGTGTTTTCCTCATTCTATGTATGTGGGAGAAGCTTGTTAGGTGAGTTTAAATTTCATGTAGACTGATTTCTACTTTCCCACTCTTTTGTTTTGTAAAATATTTACTTTTTTGTTATTATTATGTTGAGATCTTAGAAGGAGAAAATGTACATGTGTTGCATCCATCTCCAATGTTTGCAAAATATTTTTGAGGATTCTGAAAACAAATATATTGAAAGAGATACCCTAGTCCAAGTTTAGAATTTAATTTCAACTTCAACATTTTGCTTTGCTTACACCAAGTGAAAACAATGAGACCCCACAACTTTGAAATTTATAGCCTCTGATAATTTATACAGCTTTACAATGACCCCCATTTTTGGCTAATTTTTATATATTTTCATGTGTTAATTCAATGTTTGATATTAAACAGAATGAACTGAAAAACACAACTACAAAATTAACATTTTATTTAAAAGAAATTGTTGTTAATGAAGTTCACTCATAATATAGACCAAGGTTATTCTGCCTGCTATGCAAAATTATTACTCTAATAGAATGGTCCTGTACATACATTTAAAGAATATTGCCAAATGAAGATTTTGATTTATTTTTCTCCACACTTTTATGAAGTTAATTTGTTTACTGATTCTCAAGAGCCTCCCCTTATTAAGATAGGAGTGAAGGTAAATCAAGTAATCACATTCCCATCTGTTAACTCTTCTGTTAACCGAAGAGGCAAATTTCCATTTTGCTCCTACTCCTACTAAGAAGTACTATTTTGAGAGCTAATTATATATGGTTGCACAAAGGATTTGCCAAGGATGTTTTGATTAACGATAGTAATATTATCCACAAATGTTATTATAACACATTCTCTGCTGTTCTCTTGAAATTAGAGAAATAGAGAGAGGGCATGTGTAAAACTATCTCAGAGTTCAGGCTTGACATGAAAAGAAAGACAACTGAATTAAATAGCTACCCTTTTAAAAGATTAAAATATATTTATTTTCCTTTAACCTTGTTCTTTTTAGATGTGGCTTTCTTGCTGCTTAGCAATACTATAAGAAAATCTAATACTTACACCAGAGCTGGGGTCTGAAGAGATCAACCTGAAAAACAAAATTTGATCATGAAACAACTTACAGAGATTATAATTTCTACCAGGAAATCATGTGAAATGCTCTTTAAAAAGGGTCTTTTGTGCCAACTGAAGCTCAGGTCTCATAAGAAACCAGGTACTCTAGTGTCAGGCATTCAGGGTATTTGGTTTCTTCTGTAAACCTGAAACTCTAGCTAAAGAGACTTATGGCCAGGCCTGGACACAAAGGCAACACATGGTTGTCATTCTTCCTTTGACTCTGACAACTACTCCCATAGTCAATCTAAGATTGAAATAGCTGACTTTGCTATGAATCATAAGTTAATTATTTTTCAAATAAAATGAAGACATTCTCATATTGTTAGTTTTCTCATATGACATCATAAAAGTAAGTTTTTAAGGGCACATAATTTTTCAGACATCAGACACATAGTCCTGTTTTTTTTTTGTAAGATGGGCATGTCTACTTCTCAACATTTAAGCATTCTCTGAATACTGGTGTTGCATTGCTGTACCTGTTGTATCTGTTTCACTATCTATATGAAATTAAAGTTTAACTAACATGGTGACTGTTTAAATAATTTACAGGCATTGTTTTTGAACAAATTGCAAGGAAATATTTTGTATTCATAGCTTCTTTTCAGCCAGTGATTCTATGATCATTTATAACAAACAAAAAAGTAGGAAATGTGTTATAAAGCATAAGCTGTAGCCATCAAGGGCCTCCTCAAGTGCCTTAGCATCTTCTACAACACCTCCCAACTATGGCACATAAAAAAACAAGGTGGCTGATGGTGTGAGAGAGTGATAAACCTGGGACATGAAGGCACAGAATGTGCTACAAAATACATTTTAAAATCTGTTATTTAAAGCCACTAGGTAGAACTTACAGGGCAGGAGGATATTTAGTTCATACAAAAACAGAACCACACTCAATAGGTGAGAGATACAGGTTTATGCTGCTTTTTCACACTTGTAATCTTTACCATGTAAGGTGGATAGAACTCAAAGAAAGTTGCTTGACGTATCAGAAAACCAAGTTTGGAGATGTCAGAGTGGCTGGAAATTAGGTGGAAATCTCCAAATGGAGGAAGTTATAGAAAAGCAGCCCCAAAATCTGTGCTTAAAATTCCCTAAAAGCCTTGGTTAACAGCTAAACTGCCTAAGTGTGAAGTAGATGTCAAGGACTCAGAGTGAAAAGCAGCAAGTGGAAGGATGAAAACACAGAGCAAATGCTTAAGCTTTTGCCTGCTGGAGGACATAATTTGGAATTTAAGCCTGCCAAAATAAAGGGGCATAGTAAATACTTCAGCCTTTCCAAATAATGGCTCTAATAAAGTATAAAATCAAGCTTGCACTAGTTAAAAGTGAATAAGCAGTGATTTAACTACATACCAGAATAAAAGTCAAAAGTATTGAGAAGATGACAAGATATCTTCAGCAATGTTCAACACACAATAAAAAAATAATACATTTTTTTAAATAGAGGAAAAAGTGAGTTGATGAAAGAAAAATCAGTCAATATAAACAGACCCTAAAATGACACAAATAGTGGGATTATCAGATAAGGAATTTAAAGCAGCTACCAAAACATAAGCAATGAATTAAGTGCAATGAAGTTAAAGATAAGTAAACACATGAAGAATCTTAACTGAAAATGAAAACTATCAAAACAGAACCAAATGGAATCTCCAAAACTGAAAAATATAATAACTGAAGTAAAAATGTAACTGGATGTGAAATGCAAGATATGGACTATAGTTAGTAGTAAGAGTCTGACAATGTTCTTGCATAGGTTGTAACATGTTTCACAACAATACAAGATGGTGGTGGTGAGTAATGTATGGGACCCCTGTATGATATTATGCATGTTTATTTTGTAAGTTTACAACTTTTACTATGTGCTTATTGTTTATGTATGTTCATGTATGAATGACATAATTCAATAAAATAAAATAAAAATTTTTAAGTAACTAGATGTGTTTAGCAGAAAGAAGGCCAGTGAAATTGACCAGTAACGAAATTGAAGAAAAGAAAGAGGATGAAGACAATATGTTGTGCCATTAAAAAAGTACTCCTCTGAAAAATCAAGAAATCAAAGTAATATAAAGACAAAATACTGGAAAGTTTAATTTCATGAAAGTTAAAGAAAAGAACTAATAATTACAACATATTTTTATACTATCATATCATTTTTACTCACAAATATATTAGAGATAGAGGTAGTTTTTGCACTTTTTTTTTAAATTCAGAGAATCACCTAATTACAGAGACATTATGTGCTTTATCCAATGTCGAATCTTATACAGAAATTGTGTCTTATTCTATCAGGTTTGGAAATAATTGCTCTTAATATGTATTGAGCTCACCAAGTATTCAAGATTATAAACCCTAACCTTCTCCTTACCCAGTACTTTTAAGAGCTTACAATTTTTAGGTGCTAAATACATGTTAATTGAATAATGAGGAAATTAAGTAAGTAATATTATCTATCTTAATGGGATATTTCTGAAGATTATGCCTAGACTTTACATGTTATCTTAAATTATGAAATTTTCACTTATCAGTTTGCATTATGAAAGAAATTTAGGGGCAAAGGAAACTTTCACACTTGTCCTTAAATTTAGAATAATTCTGGGACAAGGTGCTCTTATAACAACTTTTTATTACAAGCAGGAACTCACTGAAAGTTTTATAGACTATCCAATAAAATTATTCTAAAATAATATGTTATAGATATATAAAATATAAAATGATAATCCTGACAGCTTATTAATTAGAGAAATTCACTAATGACAATAATAAAATAAAACATTTGTGATTCAAATTGTCCTAGTGAAAATGTAAATTTTAAAACTACTAGAGAAAAATTAAGAAAAAATATGAAGAAATTTAAAATGGATATATACTCATGATATATTTGTATGAAATAATATTATTCAAATCAAAACTATATTGATTTAGTAATGTTTCATTTTATCAACATTTTAATCAAGAAGGGAACATGAATGTAGATATATATTGTCTCAATTCATGTAAAATAATATTTTAAAAAATCAGAAGTAGGCATAACATACCTCTTGATGGGGGAATTATGGATAGTTTGTGTATTTCATTAGCATCTCATAAACTTTCACTAATTTACTCCACATTATCCTTAATACAAAATATAACATTTTATAGTCATAAAACATATATGAAATATGTCTTCTTATTATTCTGTATTATTTGACCTCGTGTTTCTTTTGTGTATAATGTTTTTCTACTAATTTTAATCATTTCAAGTCATATCATTATTCAAAGGACAAATAAAATGCAGGCATCTTAAAAGTTTTCAATTAATGCTTAAATTGTACAGTTTCTATTTGGGTTGATCGTAAAGGTTTGGTAATGGATGGTGGTGACAGTAACACAACACTATGAATGTAATTAACACACTAAATTACATATTTGAATGTGGTTAAAAGGAAACTATTAGGTTGTATATAGTTATTAGAATAAGTTTTTAAAAAGTAGGACTGTACCACACAGTGAACCTTATTGTAAATGATGGACTATAGTTAGTAGTACAATTATAAAAATATTCTTTCATGAATTATAACAAATGTATCACATGAATGCAAGGTGTTAGTAACAGGGTGGTATATTGGAATTCTATATTTTATGCATGATTTTTCTGTAAACCTATAACTCTTTTAATTAAAAATTTTAAAAATAAATGAATGCCTATGAAAAATCCCATTGATAAGCATGGAATTTAATAAGTATTTTGGAATTTGGCTTGACCATTGTTCTTATACAATGACATTGGAAATAATTTTCTACCAAAAACAAATCACATGGATTTACTAAACAATCTAGAATGAAAGGTAGTGCACATGTTATTTTTCATCTCAACAGATAGGTTAATGCTTTAATCACATTTCTGTCTAATTAACATTTTAATGTTAAAATATGGGCTTTCCATAAATAAATATGAGTTATTTTTAATTTTCCATTGATTCCCTATGAAGTATCATTGGTCTTATCTACACATGGGCATACTGAGTTATGTTCTATAAGACACCAAGGCAGTCTCTTAACTGCCCTGGGTTGTCCTGCCTAACTTACAAAGTTACTAAGAGTTATAAACAAAATTATATATGAAATGCAATTTAATAAGGAAAAAAGCTTTCAGACACCTGAAGTATAATAAGCAAATAAATATCTCCATTATTCATTTAAGCCTTCCCTGATTCCCTCAGACCCAGGCAGAATTAATCACACTTTTATTTCTGTTCTCCTACAACAAATTGCTTATACTCTTTGATAGTACTTTCAGCAGCTCATTCTGCAGTGTGGTTGATTTTTTGTGTATCTGTCTCTTTCACTTTATTTTGAATGCTCAGGAGAGAGATTATAAAATATTTATTATTCTATTCCCCAGAAGATCTATCATGGGACTGAATAAAGAGTAGTTATCTCAATAAACTTGATACTACATTGAAATCTCTCACTTTTTTTAAACAACAATTGAAAACCTGTATGAGTGAAGATCAAGTGAACAAAGTGAAGACGATGGATTTCAAATTAGAGTATCTTCTATGTTTCCTTCAAATGTGATGTGATTTTTTGGTTTATTTCTATAAAAATATCCTAAATTTATTGGCTATAACCCCTAACATGTTCTAGTTCCAGAAAAGGTAATGTCAACATATACATTTAATTTAATTTCACTGTAAAATCAAAGATATATTTAGAAATTAACCATTCTCTCCACCATCTAATTAACATCTGAGGTTTGATGATCAATGAATAACACCTCCACTGTAGCTTTTTCATATTTGTTAAAGGAATACACTGGAGATAATGAGAAAAATGAAATATTTCTTTCAAATGGATACATTCAATTTTTTATTATTCAATATTATATATTACTCTCCCTATATATATAACTATTTTTAAAATGTCCTGTCATATTATCTCATTAGATGTTTATGCAAACCTTTAAGGTAGGTAATAATATTTTTAACAACACATTAAAACAGGGAAAACAGTGGATGGGAACTATTTATATAGCAATCCTTTGGTGGCAAATAAAATAATCTAGTTGAAATAATCTTAAACTGAAAAGGGTTCTTCATTATAAGGATATAAGAATGAGTCACAGTTAACAAGCCATATATTCTTTTCTCTCTGTCTCTTCACTCTCTCTGCACATCTGGTTCTGCTCTCATTTTGACCTCTCCATCTCCTTTCTGGATTCTTTATCTCTCTGTGCTGTATGGAAGAAGGAGAAAGATGCCCAGACTACATGTTACAGGTTATCAAGGAAAAGGTCAGGTCATTACACCAGGCCCTTGATATTGATGATTGTACTTATTTTCTTGTGAAATTGAAACTTAACTTAGTATTCTATATTGCCTAAGAGTTATTTCCTGAAAGCCTCCTTGTGGCTCAAAAGTGGCCTCTCTCTAAGCAAAACTCAGCATATAAACGCACTACCGACCCCCACCCCCACCCTCCAGAATGGGACATGACTCCTGGAGATGAGCCTCCCTGGCACCAAGGGATCATTACCAAGGGCCAACTAGTAATGCATTTGGAAAAAGACCTTGACCAAAAGGGGGAAATTTTAAATATAAGTGAGCTTTTATGGCTAAGAGATTTCAAAGTGAGTTGGGAGGTCGTTCCAGAGCTTATGCATATGCAGGTTTCAGCAGGATCTCACTGACTGCCACAGTAAACAGTGCCTCAAACAGTGGGGCTCCTGAGGGCTCTAGAGACATCCCAAAGCTATAAGCAGGGCAGACAAGCTCATGAAGTGGGCACCCTGTTAGTGGGCCTTACTTTGGAATTTATGCTCCCCAGTATAACAGAATTAGACTCATTTATAGTTTCCCTACATATGGCTCTTCTGCCCCTTTTATTTGAACCTATGATTAGCACCATACTTGTTAAATATATGTCCCACAGACTTGAATCTTTGATCTGTTCATGTGCTAGTTGAGCCCTGAATCTCAGCAGAGTTATAACACCTACTCTCCAGTTCATTGGACTCACCCAGGACAACTAAAAAGGAGATGATGATGGACCACATCCATCCCAAGGAATAAAGAGATTCTGCAACTGCAAGCAAGACAGTTCCATCCATCTGCCTTATGGGATCTAAGCCCACTCTCAATTAGAAACAGAGTGGGCATCACCATCCCCAAATTCTCAATATTGGGGAATGAACTATGGACTAAAGTAGATTTAGTTATTCTATTATAGACATTATTATTCTAGAAATGGAAGAACTTTTATTGTTGATATAAAGGCAATGGCCACCTGAGGTTCTGAGAAGAGGGAGAGGGAAGAATAGGTATAACATGGTGGCATTTTTGGGACATTGGAATTGACCTTGCAATGACAGATATAGGCCATTATGTATTTTGTCATAACCTATAAAATTGTGTGGGACAGAGTGTAAACTATAATGTAAACTATAGTCCATTGTTAGTAGCAATGCTTCAGTATGTGTTCATTGATTGTAACAAATATACCACACTAATGAAAGATGTTGGTAATGTGGGAAAGTATGGGAGTGGGAGGATGTGAGGCATATGGGAACCTCCTGTATTTTGTATGGAACATTTATGTAATCTAAATCTTCTTTAAAAATAAAAAAATAAAAAATAAACAAAAATAAAATGACCCTCAAAAACAAAAAGAGGGTCAAAGTCTTTTTTTTTTTTTTTTTTTTTAGTTCAAACTTAAGGCGAGAGGGGCTTCTCATTAGCCCTGCATAGCTCAGGTCCACTTTTCTACATTTCAATCCATTTTGACCATGAGCACAGTTGTCACAACTGAGACAAGATCACTAAGAGCCACATGCAAGATCACGTGGATGAAGAGAGGTTGAACGCTGATTCTAGAAAAAGAAGGATCAATAGATATTCCATCATCTCCAAGGGTAGTTGAATGGCTCGACGAAAGCAATGCACGTTTAATGGCAAAGTCCTAGATTCCAATTTCAAATATTGTTCTACCCATATAATTTAGATGTGTGATTTATAAATTGGGTTAAAATTTATAACACAATTAAAATCACATGAGAGAACAAGGGAGTATTATATGACAGTGGGAGTGTCAGACTGAATGTGAAGCCACAGGGTAAAGATGGAATGTTTATATGGAATAATGATTTATCTTTAGTTCATGGAGGAAAAGTGATTTTGTGAGAAGAGTGTGGACATACTATGAAATATGTATTAAAATTCCCATAGGTGTTTAAAGTGGCCATGACAATTGCTTACTGCAGGTTATGTAAAGCCATTTCTTAAGATTCCCAGGCATGAGAACGCATTGTTGTTGGTATTTAAGAATACTTCAGTGAAATATTTAACAAGATAGGTATTCAGAAATAACTGTGATTGAATAATGGAACAATTAAGAAAAGGGCTTTTTTTAACCTAATGATTTCCAAGTTGATTTCAGGAGAACCACAGCACCTAGGTGCTCAGCCTGTTGTTACTTCACAGAGTTCATGGAATATTTTTTTTTTTTTTTTAAAGATTTTATTTATTTATTCATTTATCCCCCCTTGCTGCCTGTGCTCGCTGGGTCAGCTAACCACGCCGTGCAGGCGGGCTTGCCTTCACCAGGAGGCCCCGGGAACCGAACCCGAGGCCTCCCATATGGTAAACGGGAGCCCTACTGATTGAGCCACAGCCGCGTCCTGAGTTCATGGAATATTAACATGGCTACTTCCCAGCCCTTCTGCACCCCTTGCACCCCTGTGCCCATCTCCACCTGAAGGCATCCCTGGCATGTCTTGGACAAGATCATCCAAACTGTAATCAGAATTTGCAAATGATAATTTGCTTCAGAGGAGGAATAGAAGGACATGTGGACTTTGGGAGATGATTCCTACAGTTAAGCTAGTAAGACCCAGACGCTTCTACAGAAAAACTGAACTATCATAAATAGGGGCATCGAAAGGGACCTAGCCAGGGGATTATGACCCAATTATTTTAGGGAGTTCAATCCTGGGAGGTTTCTGAGTCGGAGTTTGAGAGGCAGTGAAGATATTCTTATGACAATTCATCATTAAAAACACAATCTAATAATATTGCCCCAAATCTGGAAAACAGATGAATAAAAATGTTACCAATAATACAACAATCAAACAGAAGTTGAGCATAAAAATAAAAGCAGTTCTGGACTTATAAAGTAGGATGTAAAATTTGGCAAGCAGTAAATTCATAAATTCAGAAACATATATACATGTATCATATAAAATATCTTGTTCCAATTTTGAACTGCTTGAGGGTTTAGAATACATTTTACTCATTAAGACATTCTTGTAGGGGGTGGAGTGGGGAGAGAGAACCTGGTTTTCAGGATTATTACCAAGGCAAATTCCAAAATGTGGTTTATGATATGAAAGATTTGTTGAGAAAAAAAGGGCATCTATTTCCGTTGACTGCTTGGAAAACAACATTCTTTTGGCTGTCACAGTTTCAGTTCATGGAGTTTCTACCTCAGAAGACCTTTAGTTTACGGGATGGAAAAGATTTTTGTGTTGCTATAAACTGATTAGGCATGTTATGGTGTGCTGGAAGGCCAGGGGGGAAATCTCTCCCTTCTCTAAATGATGACAGACAGTAAATAATGAAAGCGTAGATGAGTTGGGAGCTACCTGTCTAGAGTCCTATTTCATTACATGAGCAACAAAGGGAACTCAAAAGAGAATACATGTTAAACCACGACAAGCCAATTATTTACAAATAGGACATAACTTGCCAACATGAAACTCTCTACCATGCGAAAGGACATTTCTGAAATATGAAATGAGGGGCAATATAAAAATAGCCTTTGAAAGTAAGAAAAATTCCTGCTAGAGACCTTCAGTTTATGCATAATAATTATTATAGTTTTAGATATTCAGAAGATATTCATTAACAGTAGATTTGAGCTTTTCTCCTTTGCTTACTTTCTTTGAGGGTAATACTTATATTAAAAAATATTATACTTATTAATTAGTGATTATTAGTGCAAGGAATACCAGAGGATGTATTTTTAAAAAGAACTTCTTATACCCATGCATTTACATTTTTCTATTCCTAAACATTATCCTGATCCCAAACTACCATAACCCAAGGAGAATAAACTTTTGATATAGCATAAAATACATCTTTTTTATTGGTCCACTACACAAATGCAAATACACATAAACAAAATTAATGTACTAGTTTTCAAAAACCATACTTAACCTTACTAACTGCTATACCTTCTGATTTTATCTACTCTATTTTATTGTAAAAATATGCTCCATATGACCTACTCAATTGCTTTCATAACCAACAAAGGAATAGAGACCAGAAATATACAAATACTCTAGAATGTTGAATTGGGCTTTGGGAAATTTGAATATTCCTTGCTATGATACTGACTGGCCCAATGAACTTTAGCTAGAGTAGGGTCATCTGTCATTTTCTTCTTGTCCATTGATCATTTGAATATTTGGAGTACTCTAACTTGAATCTTAGTGGGAGGCAGTAGCTAACTCCCAATATGTAATCTGACCTTGGGCTTTTCCAGCATCTTTTGCATTTGGGACTTACTCTTGTGACCTAGGTCTGCTAACTAGGCAGGTTCACTTAAGACCTTGACCAACAAATAGCTAATGTCACAAAAAAGGGATGGCGTGGAATTCACCCTGGTGGGTACATTTTCTGCAGGGTTGTCCGATGTAATTTCTGGATGCAGTGGTGGAAGTTCTGGACACAGTAGTAGCATCTTCACTAGGGGCATTGAGCATTGTACCGCCACCATTTGTCAATTTACAAAGAAAATTGCCTTGAATGTATTAAAAATATTTGGACCTCCTCAGCTAAAGCAAAGACTTTTAAAAAATAACATTGTAAAAACAAATGGTTAAGTTGAAAGATTGGAGAGATTTTATTTCATAAGGAAGATTGACTTGACTAAACCCACTCACTTCTACCACTTTGCTGGGAATGGAGTGGGGAAATCCTACTTTTTAAAACTAAACTTATTGAGTAGCCTTACGCGGCCAGTTCAAGAGATTTGCAAGACTGTTGCATGACACATGACTGAGAAAATAAAAGGAATGGTAAATTGGGCTCAGACCCTTGCCCAATGAAATCCGAAGATGAAAATGAGTCTAAGACCTGTGGTGGTGGAGCCTGGAGGGTGTTACATTTTTTGAGACTTGCCTGCATTCGTGGAATATGTCAAAACAAGAAACATGCAAAAATGTTTGGGAATAGGGTTGGCAGGTTTAGCAAATAAAAATACAAGATGCTGGAGTTTGAAAGGTAGCAGGAACAGAGAACATACTCCAGAGAGCTCTGAGTAACCCTGGCATCGCCACTAGCCTCGTTACCTTCATCACACCTGGGAGGAGCTGCAGTCACAGCCTCCACTCCTGCCACGCCCGCCACCTCCTGCACTCAGCACTGAGGACACCCTGCACCAAGCCTGACACAACCCGCAGCAGTAGTGGCCTGTGGGTGAGGATACTTAAGCCATCACAAGGAAGGTTTCGGGAAAGTGCAGCAGGTCAACGTAAGAAACAGATACGGCTTTGTCAGCAGGAATGAAACAACCATGTATTTGTACACCAGACTGCCATAAGGAAGAGCAGCCCCAGAAGGATCACAGGAATGTAGGAGATGGAGAGACTGGAGTATAATGTTGGTAAAAGAGAAAAGGGGGCGAAGGCAGCAAATGTAACAGGACCTGGTGATATTCCAGTGCAAGGCAGTAAATATGCAGCAGACTGGAAGCATTTTGCAGACTTAATCCACAATATAGGGGTCCTCCATGCAATTACCAGTAGAATTACCAGCATGGTGAGAATGGGGAGAATAAGGAGGGATGGTGGCTGTTTCCTGAAGGTGAGGTCCCCAAGACAAACTTAGCACAGTTCCCACCTTACTATCTGCAGAGACCCTAGAGGGCATCGAGCACCGTATCCCAATCCTCCTGTGCAGGGAGAAGCGATGAAGGGTGCTGACTATCAGGGTGGAGGAGAGCAAGGTAGACCATTGAGGCACAGTATTTATTGGGGTTATGGGCCACCTTTTTGCAGGAACTCTGCTCACCAGAGACAGCTTCGAGAGGAAGGCAATAAAGAGGGAAACCAAGATGAGACCCTAGGTCAGCAGCCACCTCTACAATGGTACCACCACAACTTCAATGACAGATGCAGAGTCAAGAAACCCTAAAACCCAAAATAGAAATAGGCAAAAGCAACCCAAGCACCAGGTGAGAATTCGTGTGCTCCTGAGAGGCTGAGCAGGGAGGGCTGAGTAAAAGCCAGCTTACTAGCTCATCTGGTTTAGTCAACTGACAAGAGGGAATAGGAAATTCCAGCAATATTTTGTGATGACACCATGTTAGTGGTAATAATAATGTTTTTGGACCCAATTAATGATCAACTTAAGTTGATAGTTTGGAGCATTTAAGCAGTATCTTTCAGGAGGCAACCTAGGACCTCATGTTTCCCTCCCAATTCTCCTTATGGTATCCCAAATATTTATCCTTTGTCTGTCCCTTCATATATTGGAAGCAGATAAATTGTTTTGTAAGTTTCACAGGTCTACAGTCAGATGGGACTCACCCCAAGACAAACTGCATTTCTATAAACTGATTATAATGTGATTTTGTACTTAGATTTGCTACTGAAATAAGATTTTATGAATATTGTAATGTCTTTTTGTAATTCAGAGTTTGGAGTATAGCAGTTTGGTATTGTTGATGAATTCCAAAAATAGATATTGGATTATGTTTGTAAACTGGTCTATTCCTCTAGGACTGTTCCCCTTTGATTGAATTAAATTCAGAAGTTTCATTTTTACTTGACTAAATTATGATTTAGGGTTTTGATTCAGCCATGTGAGTAGGATGTTGAGTCCCCAGCCCCTTGGTGGGCAGAGACTCACAAAGAAAACGATATGGCAGAGGAGAGAGTTTTGAGCTTTTGATGCTGGAGCCTCAGGAAGTAAACACACAGAGAAGCAGATAAGTGAGGAAGGAGAGAATGTTCCATTAGACACAGCAGAAACCCTGGAAAGAGAGATGAGCCTGAGAGTCTACAGCTGACCTCGTGAAGACAGCAGAGCACATGAGCCCAGAAACAAACGGGCCCCTGGGAGAGAGACAAACCTATGCTAACCTAGAGCTGAAAACAGAAGGAGCTGGGACCATGGACCCTTAGGAGGAAGAGGAAGTCTGAACCTTCCCAGAGACCAGCAGCCATTTTGCTCCAACGCATGGCAACAGACTTTGGTGAAGGAAGTAATTCACGCTTTATGGCCTTGTGACTGTAAGCTTCTTTCCCAAATAAATACCCTTTACAAATGCCAACAGATTTCTGGTACTTTGCATCAGCACCCCTTTGGCTGACTAATACATATGGCTTAATCTATGACAATGGGGCTTGATTTCTTTGCCTTGCAATATCTAATAAAATTTTTCTCAGGGAAGGACAACTTGGAATTTTGGGAGAAGGCCAGGGGCTGAGGCAGAGTGAGGCATTTGTAGAGAAAGGGTGTTAGGGTTGAGGTAGCAGAAATGAACCAATCAAAGCATATGGAATATTTGGTTATTTTAACAACTGCTGCAGCTGCATATCAACACCGAGGTTAGCTATTTGCTGGGCTCAGAGAACACAAAGAAATCCAACCAAGTAAGAACGATTCTATTGCATCACCTCTCCATCCTTATTGTCAATGCACATGACATTGAAAGGTTGAGAATATCATCCAACCAATAAAGTAATGGGAAAGCATG
This sequence comes from Tolypeutes matacus, assembly GCA_026826555.1. Taxonomy (NCBI): domain Eukaryota; kingdom Metazoa; phylum Chordata; class Mammalia; order Cingulata; family Chlamyphoridae; genus Tolypeutes; species Tolypeutes matacus. The sequence continues at coordinate 14,415,930 of JAKSZT010054462.1, read as the reverse complement.
TGGAGGTAGAGGTGAGCAAGGAGAGAGTAGAGAACAGAAGGAGCAGTCCTTACTTCCTAACTGCAAGATCTAGTTGAAGGAAGAGGAGCACAAATCAAGTTTAGGAGTTTAAGTGGATATCTCAGCATCAGTATTTTGTTTTCTAAAGTAAGGATGAGTTTGGGATTAAAGCAAGTCTAGGACTGTTCTGTTAGATCTAGGACTTAATCACTTTTGGATTCAGAATGCAACAATTGAGCACATGTGCTGAGCCCTGATTATCTCCATACTTTGTTTATTGTTAAATTAAGCCATATTTTGCTCTAATATCTTATCATGGCTGGTTTCCCTGTTGCTTGCATGTTCCCTGCATGGTCTTTCCTGGCTGCAGACAAGAGCTCTCCTGTGTAGGTCATGTATGGCACTCAGATACTTGAAAAGTGAGCTTTCTAAAGGCCAGAACCTGCGTGACAAAAGGAGACCAATGCTGAGAAATGAACTGATCAGGTAACAGGATGTATACGATCCAGATCAGAAGAAAGTACAGGAAGGCGAAGAATGAGGTAAGGGGGAGAGGAGGATATAGTCTGTCAAGACAGGCAGTTTCCAATGGGAGGTCCAGGAAGACTAAGCCAGCAAGCTCTGAGACTTGCTGGGAGAGCTGTTTCAGCTTCAGTCCAGAATTTGAGAACACCACGTGTTCAGGAGGCTTTAAGAATGGCTCTAAATTACAGCCAGGCAAGACAGAATTCAGTAGAAACCCTGGTGGGAAGGGGGTTGAGCATATGCGAACTCTTGGTCACCCTGTTTTTATCATACCTGGAACTACATTCTTAAGGTTGTGCCACACGTTTGAAATTAATTCATTAAGTCATAATCATAAAACATTTCTCATGTGCTTAGACTCGAAACTGATCGTGGGCTTTAATCTCTGTTTAAAATTACTAAATGAAAATATTTCTGTTCCAAACATACAAATGACAGTTGGGGCTATACATCCTTAGTCTTTGCTCTGTTTGGACTTATTTAATTAATGCCGAAGAAAATCTCAATTACAGAACTACAGTACAGTACATCTGACTGGCAATTGACTTTATGACAATGTGCATCTAAACGATGCTATGGCAAAAAAAAAAAAAAAGGCTGCTGTGAACAGTCTGCAAGTGAAAATAACGATCGTAACTTACTGTCACTAGGGTATTCTTCCTTTGCTGGGAATTAAGGGACAAGCTGTTGAAAGTCATCCCATATGTTCAAAGGTCACGATTCCATGACTTAGGCTCACATTTATCACAAGGATAAGATAAGACTCAGTTTCTGTGAAAAGGTCAGCTTCAGAAAGAGCGTCAGAGTCAGTGTGCCGGCTGGTCTCTGGTGACTTTATTATGTGCTGCAAATTCTTTATTACCTGTCTTTGAAACCACCTGTCTAGTGCACTTCCTGCTTGTGACAATAACAGTTCCACCGTCTCATTGACACCACTCTAATTAGGACTAAACTTCACCCACTGAGATTACCTGTCTCTTTGGCACATTGCCATGGAGCAGGCAGCAGGCGATGCATTGCCATTTTAATAAGTGAAGAGGGAAAAAAAATCCAATAGCTAATTGCTGGCAGTGGAGGAAGGGTTAATGGGAGAGACTTCTTTCTGGATAGAGTTAATTCAAATGCAAAGGGAAATATTAAGAAAATCATGTGTTCTGACTGATGTGGTTACAAAACTTGAAATGGCAAAATATAATGATGCAGCAGTCCTCTTTCAGAAATATTTTGAAGCACCAAATAAAACAGCCCTATTTTGATCTAGTCTTATACTAAAATAGCTTTTCCAGTGGACTGCACCTTTGGAGTTGGGTTACTTTGGAGAACCGGATGAAAAAATTTGCAGAAATCCAATCTACATGTCAGAGATAAAGAAACAAGTTTAGAATAGTTTGGCTTATAGCCCTTAAAAAGCAAAAGTCATTTATTTTTGTAATTGACAATGAAATTAAAGTTACTTTCTAATCTTGGTAACATACAGTGTTATCTTATAAATATGATAATTTAGAGATACTGATAGTACTGTTTTATTTCTTTAAAAAGGTGGAAAGCATTCAAAACAGAAAGCTAAAACAAATATCATTGGAGCATCTATGTATAAAACAAAAACAATTAAAAAATAATCTACATCATCTTAACCTCTAATGTAACCATTAACCAATTGAAGCAGCTCACCTACTGATAGAAATGCATCAACAGACCCTCCAGAGGGAACTTAGAATTCCAAATGTGAACTTGGAGTTTTAATTCTGACTGTACTAACCATGTTTTTAATATAAAGTAAAATAATAGTTTATAATATACCTTCTAAATCCCAAATTTTATTAATCACTTTATAAGAACAATTTTCAAGGTTTCATTTAGATAAAAAATATTGTACAAATTTTGAGCAATTAGAAGAAATTATAATTTTCTGAAAAAATTACCTAGTTGTCATAGGAATGCCTATTTAAAGAAGAGCCCTAGGATGTTGTTTTGTTTTGTGGTGGTAGTAGAGAAGGAAATTTAATTTTAATTGTCATTTTGAAAATTTGATAGGCACATATCCATAATTTTTTTTTTTTTTAAGGAAAAAATGTTTTGTTTTTTAAATCAGTTTATGATTCACTTTCTTGAGTGTGTCAATACAATTCAGTTTCTACTCTGGCTTACAGGTCAGGCTTTTCCCAAATTAAATGTAAGTTTATGCAAAGTTACACAGAAAGTTAAAATAATTTCCCAGACCAGATTTTTCCAAAACATTTTCTTTCTGAAGAATTTTCATACACCTATATAAACTTTCTCACTTAGTATCCCCTTAAGTCCTCTTTTCAATGAAATACATGGTGAAAGTCTCAAATATAAAATCATATTTAAACAAAAAATAAAGAAAGTACAGTGGTAGCAAAGATATTTTTTATGCAAACTGGCAATTTCAAAGATCTAAACAGAAAAGAAAAATATGATTTAGGTAAAGGTCCTAGAGAATTACCAAAACTAGTCATATAATAAGTATTTTATTTTGCTATTCTTCAATTATATAGAGCAATGTTTAAAAACTGTGTTTTACATTAATATGCATGTTTTAGCTCAAGTTAAGAATTTGGCATTTTACAACTAAGCTCCAAGCCATGAGGATTTGGTTTCCTCACATACCATTAGGGGGCGAGCTCCCCTAGTGGGACAGTGGTTTTGTAAAGTAGCCAGTGTGAGACGCAAAGCTCAAAATTTGTGGCCTCTGAAATATATTGTCACCAAAACAATTCTCTTATTCTTTGCCCTGGTCTCATTCTGTTTCGTAAGTTGAAAAGGGATAAGCTTGGTCAGTGTTTAGAAGTCAAGGTTACTTCAGAGACTGCTTGAAGTAACTGATAAATATATTTATCAGCAAGAGTTACCTTTTCCTTTGGGTTTAAAGGGTGGGGGTGCTACTAAGCCAACCACACTTGTTTTTTTTTTTAAGTAGCCACACATGTGCATGTGTGTATATATGATATTTAATCATAAATACATATATGTGTGGATATGTGGGGGGTATATAATCAATTTGGGTCTCTGGCCATTTGTTGCCATTCTCTCTCTCTCTCTCTCTCTCTCTCTCTCTCTCTCACACACACACACACATACATGCATGCACACACATACCACTTCACAATGAGGTCTATTGAACTTTTCAACTCTGCTACTCAGACCAAGTTCCAAATTAGGAAATTATGTTTTCCCTGTTGTAATCCCTTTTCCTCATGTTCATTTATGCTAAAACGGCAGTCTTCGTTTGTTTTATGCAGCTATCTAACCCTTGTTATATTGACTGTAGCATTAACTCATCAATTCCACTTTACTATATCCATTGTTGCTTCTAGAATAGACACCCTGGAGAAACACTTAGCATCTTTACGTCCTCTATAGGTATATAGTGACATATTTGTTTATCTAGTTTGGTCTTGTTGTTTGAAAGTATGAAGATACCTGATCCTCAAATCCTTTGGCTTATGATTGCTATCTGCTCACCAAAACTGAATATCTCTTCTTATTCCTGAGCACATAGCTAAGCCACATTTCTGACCCTCCCTTGCAGTTAGCTATGATCATGTGACTAATACTAGAAGATACAAACTAAACAAAAGTGATATGTGGTACATGCAAGTCCAGCTCATAAAAACTTCATGTATCTGTTCCTCCATGTCTTTATTAATCTAAGACACAAGAACAAGACAATCTCCAAGCCAACCTGGGAAGATGCATCTTGAAGATGCTGGAGTCTTTATGTCCCTGGGTCCTGAATGAATGTACTGATGAGGCTCAACCTGTTTACCTATTCACCAACCAAATCCTGTTAGAGCTCCAGACTCCCAACTCTCCTCAGTCCAGATTAGCCCCCATTCCTCCACCCCGACATGAGGGTGTGTTAGAGTGCACACAATTCCTGGGGAAGCCTTAGATATAGTGACCTCTGCCTGCTCTCTCTTTCTGAGCTCTTTCAAAGCCAGTGTTACATGCAGGCTGTAGCTCCCACCAGTTGTCACAAGAAGTTGACTCTAGAGGAAGCCAGTCAAATTTCCTCTTCCATCACAAGGGACAAGATGAATGCCCAAAATTTGCTTGCTGGTTTGCCAGGAAGAATATAGGAATACCATCTCCCCCAAGACCCAGGGATCAAGACTCATACAGGAGCTGCAGGAGGCTTCCTGTCAGGGTCAGACAGTGCTTTCTGGAGTCTCCCCAAGCCAGCTAGGGAGGACAGCTTGCCTGCATAGGTCCTGTAGGGGATCTGGAAGAAGCCAATCAAGGTAGCAAGAAAGTGTTGTTTCTAGTGGACAGACTGGAACAGACAAGGGCCAGGCAGAATAAACAGGCCCTTGTGCTGGATAGGGCTCTGGATGTCCCCTGCTAGGCCTGGGATTAAACATTAGTTGCAGGATCTTGGGATAAAGAGGCCAGGATTGCCACTTATAACTGGACTCTTAAGAGTTGGTAAACAACAGCCTGGGCAGAAAAGGGGCTTGGGAGTTGGAGGAACAGAGCTGGCTAGAGCCAAGAGAACAAAGGGCAGAATGGCAATAGCAGAAGTCCCAGTGGTGTGGAAGGGGACATCGCGCCTGAGGCCATGGGAGGGAATTTCATTTTCCTCTAAGATAGATGGGTAAGACATTGCCCAGTTCTGAGCAGAGGAATTACACAGTTTGACTTCTATTTTAACAGAATGGCTCACGATGCCGTGGAGAGGACAGCCTGTTGGGAGCAAAGGAAGATGCAGATTCTAATAAGGGGACAATTGTAGCAATCCAAGATCCTAATGAAAGGGCAGTGGATTGGAGTAGTAGTGGTGCCGGTGGCACAAAGTGTTAGGATTCTGGAAAATCTTAAAACGTCACATCAGTAGGATTGCTGATGGATTGGATGTGTGATGTTTGAGTGAAAGAGAGGCGTCAAAGAAGGAGACAAATTTTGGCCAGTGTACCAGGCAATATTCTATACTGGAATAGGGGAGACTGTGAAAAGAACAGTTTTGAGAGCTGAGAAGACAAGGAATTTAAAGGATCTTCAATCAATTTGATAATATGCAACCTTTAAATGGTACTTAGTAAGACTAAGAAAGCATAGTAATGATTTTATGCTTTGATATTATGTGAAGAAACATTTCAAAATTATAGGCACATTGTAAAAAAATCAAATTGCCATTAAAATATTAGAAAGAAATACCTTAAAATATAAAACTTAGTTAAATTATGGATGAATTCCCTCTTTCAAGCATTTGCTTTAATTTCATTAATCTTGACAGTATATTAGAAATGGAATGTATGCTGCAAAATGTTGTGGTTTACAACCACTGCTTGATTGCACTCATTCCTCTCTTATCCTCTGAAGATTTGCTTCATTAGAATAGATCTAGATAAACAGAGAGTGGCTTTAAACAGATTTCTTTAAAGCTATTTAACTGCCATAAAGCCTAACCATGATGAGTTGGCCTGGGATAAGAAAACACTATGATCTCAAATTTTTCTCAATCTCTTGAGTCCTAATCATGGAATTAGTCATTAGATGGGCAGCCTCAGAAATAACATTTTAAAAGTTTGGGAAAGAACCTTCAGTGGTTAACCCCACTTTAAGAGTAAAGTAGAATTCAATAAATAGAAAGAGAATCCACCTTGTGTAAATTGAGCACACAATCCTGTAGAGACTGGCTTGTCAGTAGAGTGACAGACAGAAATCTAAACTTTAAGAGAGTTCTGTCAGCAAAGTCTCAGTGTTCCCTACCTGGGCCCAGTGCAAACCAACCTTCAGAACAAAATATTCTTCTGTCCTCTGTAGTATTCCATCTCTGGTTGCTGACCCTTAACAGTTAAATTTACTTTTATCAAAGATACCTTATGCTGGATATGTCCAAAATTGAACTCAATATTACTCCATTAAACAATATATGTTTCCAGGATTCTCTGTAATCGTTGTTCAAGTCAGACATCTTGCACTTTCCTTAAATTTTCTCTCTTTCTAAATGTTCACATTGAATTATTTACCAGGTCCCAAATATCTCTTAAAAATCACTCTTTCCCCATCTCTTTAATAATAGTATTTCTAATTTAGATTGCCATCTCCTCTTGCCCAAACTACTGCATGAGCTTCCAAATTGCTTTCAAAACATCTCTGCTGCCTCCTTTTTCCACTCACCATGCAAAAAACAGTGATATTTTAGAAATATCTAACCACAATTAAATGGATTAAAAATAGACTACAGCAAAGCAATTAAAAAAGAATGAATTACAGCTATACACAATAACATGGATGAATCTCATAGATGTAATGGTAAGTAAAAGAGGTTCAAGAATGGAAAAATTAATCTATAGTGATTTGGGTCAAAACAGTGATTACCTTTGGCGGCATCTTGATTAAGAAGGGGCTTGAAGGAATTTTCTGGGGTTCTTAGATATGTTCTGTATTTTAGTCTGGATGATTGCTGAATGGCGTATTACTGAATCATACCTGTAAAATTTGTGCATATTATTTTATGTAAGTTATACATCAATGCAAAACTCATAATTCAATAAAAAAGTAAGAAACGTCAAATAATATAGACTGAAAGTCACCATGCCAAAAATCTTTTAAAGGTTTCCCATTGCTCTAAGATAGAGAATAAAATGTGTATTGATTTGCAAGGCTTTGGGATTAGCCCTCCATAATGCCTCTATAGGCTTATCGTGACACTTCCTACCTGATTCTTGATATTCTAGAAATACCAAATGTCCTGTAGCTCTTCTATCATGGTGTTTCAAATTATTACTCCTTTCTGTCTTTCTCTTTTCCATTTTCTTTGCCTGAATAACTCCTACTCACCTTTGAAAACTCAAGTAAAGAATCTTCTTCCTGAAGAATTATTTCCCATTCATGCTTGCTCAGTTTAGACTGAACTTTTCTGTTTTTATGTTTTCCTAGAATCAAAATGTTTGTTATTTATATTTCCTCATAAGCCTATAAACTCTTTAAAGACAAGTGCAAGGAAAGGTCCCTCAAATCACACCCCATGTTCTAGTTCTCAATGAGAACTTTGTTTACATTGAGCTGAATTAAAGCCAGGGAAAAATGAGATTATGAAAACTGGCTAATACAGTTCCAAACAATTTTGAAGTTAATAAGAATGAAGAAAAGAGATAATATTGAATTAGATAGAAGTTGAAGAGATTTATTTGTACAGAAAACAGCATGAAGCATCTAGGACCGATTCTCAACAATGAATAGTAATAACATATTTCCATCCTTGGAAAAAGGGAAAAATCCCTAAAGAATCTAATTGACGAGGTTGTTTTAGTCAATGCACATTGTTTGACTTCTTGTCTTTGCATTTTCTATAGTCTAATTCACCTTTCTTTCCACACCCCACAGATTGCTTACAACAGTCACATATTAAAGTATTATTATTTTTTTCTGATAAATCTAAACAAAACAATATATTTTTGAACAAAACATGAAACCTTCTTCAAAAGATAGCAAATGTAAGGTAAGAATGATACTATGTTGATTTTCATATCAAATATTTTATAACTACATTTATTTTCAAAGTTGACAACATTATATTAACTGAACAACAAGGGATTATAAAGAAAAGTTACATGTATAAATATTGAAATATTGCGTGTTCATGCTTTGTGCTAAAACGTTTACAATTTACAGCTGCTGTGGAAGATAATGTGACAGTTACTCAGAAAGTTAAGTATATAATTACAATATGACCTGCAGTCCCACTTCCAGGTATATACCAAAAAAAAAAAAAGAAAATAGAGATTCGTACAGATATTTGCACACCAATGTTCATAGAGGCATTATTCCCAATTGCTAAAAGAAGGAAGCAAACCCTGTGTCTATCAACCAATTAATGGATAAATAAAAATGTTGTAAATACACATAATAGAATATTATTCATCTGTGAAAAAGAATAAGGACTGGTAAAAGTGACAACCTGAATAAACATTAAAGACATCATGTTAAGTGAAATAAGCCACACACAAAAGGACACATATTGTATAATCTCACTGATATGAAATAAATTAGAATAATCAAATTCATAGAGTCTGAAACTAGAATGTGGGTTACCAGGGGCCAAGGCACATGTATGTAGGAAATGAAAGTTAATGCTTAAATTGTTCAGAGTTTCTATTTGGAATGATTTAAAAGTTTTGGTAATAGATGGTACTGACAATAGCCTAACATTGTGAATGTAATTAATAACATTGAATAATATATTTAAATATGGTTAAAGGGGGAAATTTTAGCTTATATATATGTTACTAGAATAAAAAACAAGCATATATAGGACTGTATAACACAGTGAACCTAATTGCAAATGATGGATTCTATTTAATAGCACAACTAAAAAAATGTTCTTTCAGAAATTATAACAATTGTACTATACAAATGGAAGGTCTTAATAATAGGGTGGCATATAGGAACTCTGTATTTTATGCATGATTTTTCAGTAAACCCACTTATATAATAAAACAAAAATTAAAAAATGATATGTGATGAAAGGTCAATTTCTTTATATTCGATTCCAGAGTTCCAAGTCTTCAAGTGTTCAAATTATGAATGATTGGGAGACCAGAAATATTAACTTTTAATCTATATATCTCAGTGCCTACTACAGATTCTATCACATTCAAAGGAAGTATTTGTCAACAATCTGAATGATCAAATAAAAGAAATTATTTTGAACTTGAGAGACCATATCTGAATCTTGACCCTGCTACAGATTAGCTATAAGACTTTGGACAAGTTACATACTCACTTTATAAATTGTTTTACTCACCTAGGAAGTTAATAATAATTACTTCATGGATGTATTCAAAGGACTAGAGATAATGCATAGAATCAAATTAGCAAACTAACTGTGGGTAATAGGTAAAGTATATAGAGTAGCTCTTGTGGTGGTGGTTGTTAATTTATTTCAATTATTAAACTAAAGATTTAAGTGCTATCCCCGTAATTGTCTCCACTTATCGTATTCTAAGGCATCCTAATCTACTTACGAACTTAAAATTCATAAAAACAGAGTTGGCTTTCTGCTGTACCTTTTCAGCTACATAACAATCATAGCCAGGGCTGACCTATAGAGTTGTCAAAAATCAATCTTTCTGCTTGTAACTCCACTATATTAACTATCTCTATAAGACATAAAACTCTTTTAACTGAAAGAGTTCTCCATTTAAAGTGCAAATTACTGACAGTGGCCATCCTTAATTTCTAGTCTAGCCCTCAGGAGAATTTTGAGATGCAGTGTGGATATTGGATAAGAAGAAATAAGTAGAGCAAGGACTGAGAATATCAGAGGAAGAGAAAGAAGTCGATAGTTCATTTTTCTTTCATTCTTGTAGTGGTTTGAAGCTGTAAGCACCCCAGAAAAACAGGTCTTTAATTGAATACTATTCCTGTGGGTGTGAACCCATTGTAAGCAGGATCTTTGATGAGGTTACTTTACTTAAGCTGTGTCCCCACCTCAATCAGATGATTCTTAATCCTATTACTGGAGTCCTTTATAAAAGAAAGAAATTCAGGGAGAAAGCCACAGGTAGCAAGAAGGTGAAACATAACCCAGAAGAGAAGGAAGAGTCCAGGAGATGCCGCCATGTCCCTTGCCATGTGACAGAAAAACCAAGGATCACTGGCAACGAGCCCCAGAATGCCACAGTCTTTGGGGAGAAAACATCACCTTGATGATGCTTTGATTTGGACATTTCCCAGCCTCAAAACTGTGAAAGGATAAATTCTCATTGTTTACCTTGACCCATTTCATGGTATTTGCTTCAGCAGTCTTGGAAACTAAAACAGATTTTAGTAACTGGAGGGGGTTGCTGCTTTGGAAATGGCTGGAATTGATTAATGGGTAGAGTCTGGAAGAATTGTAAGGTGCATGATAGAAAAATCTAGATTCCTTTGAAGAGACTGTTGGTAGATACATGAACACTAAGGGTACTTCTCTTCTGATGAGGTATTAGGGAAATGATGAATGTGTTATTGGAAACTGGAGGAAAGGTGATCCTTGTTTTAAAATGGCAGAGAACTTGGCAAAATTGAGTTCTGATGTTGGATGGAAGGTAAAGTTTGAGAGTGATAAATTTGGATATTTAGCTGAGGAAATTTGTAAGCTATGTGTGGAAAGTGCAGCCTGGTTTCCCTTTGCAGTTTATTATAAAATGAGAGAGAAAAGGAAAAAGCTGAGAACTTGACGTACACACACACACAATCCTGAGTTTCCCAAAAGCGAGTCTGCAGAGGATAGTGCTCCATGTGAGGGTCTAACTGAACATGGACCCAGCCAGCGATTTCCGTGCAAGTCAAGATTGGAGGCGGTGTTATCCAGGAAAGATCTATGAAAAGTCTGACTGTATGATGGTGTGGATCCCTATGCACTACACGCAAAACCAACAAGTTTCTTGAGTAATTTGTATGATTAAGTTCACTGCCAGCCTTGACTTAAAGGGACAGAGAAAGGGGCAAATTAAAAGAAAAAAAATCACTTCAAGGGCAGAACCATGGAAGGTGAGGTCTGGGCCAAAGACATTTCCTCAAGCCCAGACAGCGAACCTACTTGTATGTGGAAAGAGTGAGCCTTGATGATGCCTCGATTTGGACACTTTCCCAGCCTCAAAACTGTGAGCAAATAATTTCCCACTGTTTCAGCCGAGCCATTTCAAAGTATTTGTTTCAGCAGCGTTGGAAACTAAAACAATCCTGAATATGTATGTCTTTGGACCCGTTGCCCAGGAAGCAAGAACTGAAGGAAGGGGCATCTGCTTTGGGTTTGGCTCCAGAGTTCAAGCTGTGATTATGCCATGAAGCTACCCTTTGACTTTTGGCCTATCCCTTAACTTCTAGGACAGAGTTTCTTCTGGTGAAATATGTATCACCACCTATCTACTTATCTAAAAGTTTCATGTGGAGATCAAATAGATGATATATGGGAAAACATTTTCCAAAAAAAAAAAATCCTCATACAATGAGGAGTTATCATTGTTAATATTTCTATATATATTCTGTAACTTTCTGCTAAGTTCCCATATTATCCTCTTTTTTTCCAATGGTTATACTTCTTTTGTGTGCCATAAGATTAAATTTAATAGTCATCAGAGTTAGGTATATTTCTCCTGTAAAATTAATGGTATTATATGGGGATGCAAATTTATGTAAATATCATGCAAATGGAACTCAAAGCATCATGTTGAGTTCTTCATAGAATACAGCAAACCAGGCCTGGCTCCTCTTGCAGGAGCAACATAGGCTTTCACATACAAATTTTATGGCATAATTAATCATATGCAGTATTATAACAGAGGCAAGCCAAATTTCCAGTAAATAAAAATGAATCATGAGCTATGTACATTTTTAATTTGATAAGCTGTCTTAGGGTTTGTGATGCATGTGATTACTCTAGCAGTTGCCAGGGAGTTGAGTGAATTCTCTTGTTTCTCTTAGGAGATGTTGGCAGAATGAATGGCAGAAATAGAGACTAAAAGGGGGATCCCAAGTAAATGTATGTCTTTAAGGTATGGACTCTTTGTTGTCTTTTTTTTTTTTTTCATAATTGTGACCTAATACAATGTCTAGATCATAATAGCTCTTCCACAAACGCTCCTGATATTTTAGTATTCTCTAATAAAACATCCTGAATAGATTTATTTATAGAGGTTTAATGAAGACTTAATATGCATAAAACAGGATGTTAAATACTAAGGAGGGTCTTTGTTCACTTGAAGTTCTTGGAGAGCAGGGGAGATAAGACATGAGTAAATTCATTAGGATTCATAGCAGACGACCAGAATAAGTTCAAGAAGGCTTTAGGGAGGTCTAGTTTTGGATTGCGGTATTTAAAGATACCTAGAATTTATAACCTTGTTATGTGTTTAGGATTTTGTTTGAATCTTTTTCAGAAAGAATTATTTTTTCAGACTAGCTTTATAGCCAAAGGACTTCATGAAATTTCTACAAGCTTTACTTTCTCTTATGGAGCCATTTTTATCTAATAGGCTCCATTAGATGTTTGCATGTGGCCTTTAAGCTTTCCATTTATAAGAAAATAATTTTTGAATATATAATATGTGTCAGACACAATGTACCAGAATTTGGGAATAAATACATTAATAAGCACATTTATTTCACACGTTCATAAGCATCTAGATTATAGATACTGAATAATTCAATATATAATGAATACTATTTGTGATAAATGCTATGAAGAATTGGACGCTCCTGTTGCAGCCCTTGGCATGGTAACGTTTCCTGTATGAAAAAAACACTGAGGAGGTAACCAAGCAAGCAACCAAAGTAGAAAGAGGGACACTCAGGAATAGAGAAAAAAGCCAGCGTGACTGAATTATGGTGTATGGAGGTCAAGTGAGAGGATAACTGAAGGTGCTGAGAGTTGCGAGATCATAATGATGGTCTTGAAGATCTCATTATACTGCACAATGGGAATGTTTTGAAAGGTTTTAAACAGTACGTGTCACAGCCAGTTTCTCTTTTCCTTTTTTTTTTCTTTTTAAGAATCTCTTTGACCTCTATAAGAAGAAACAATTAGGAGGCAAGAGTGCTTGTTGTAAAGAGAAAATGCTGGAATATGTAGTACATCTAGAAAGAAATGATGATTTAGACTGGAATAGTGGCAATGGAGATTGTGTTAAGTGTACATATTTCAACAAAAACGTGGATGAAAAACGTTGATGACTGTCCAGATGTGTTAATAGCAAGGAATATATGAAATAACAACTGAGAATTTTGTCATGAACACATATATATAAATGTATGTGTGTGTGTATATATATATGTATATATATATAAATGAATGTCCCTCATTTAGAAAAGGAACAATGGAGGAGGAGCATATTTTTATTGCACTGAATTTTTTGTGTGTGCTTGTGTGCTCTTATATTCATATGGATTGATTTCTTTCCTCTTTTCTCCTTCTCAAGAAAATGTTCAAAACATTTTGGAATAGATATGAACCATATGTGTTATAATAACTTCTATTTCTTCATATATGCACATAGGTACACACACTCGAATACAAACTCACAAAAGCCTCAAATTTGAACATGGAGAAAATTTACCTGCTTGACAGCATACACGTTCGGCCCTGATGTGATAGAATTATAAACTATAAGCCAAAGAATAAACAAATAAAAAATACAACCACTAGATTAGTAAAGAGATGTTTTTAAATTACTAGGGTCAAAGAAGAAATCAAAACAAGAATAAATTATTTAGGAAATAAGAACTCAGAATAAGTCTTTAAATATTGTGTATCTAAGCCAAATAAATATTAAAATTGAACTAAACAGTCAGCCTAAAAACGGGAGTAGGGGCAAAGCAGCTGTGCTGCTCATGAATGCTGACAATCAAGAATTTCTGCTTCTCTTCCCAGGCACATGATTGGATGTGCTTTGTTGCCTGCAGAAATTAGGCGTGGCCATATGACATTCTTTGGCTAAGTAATATGTTCCATTGCACAGTTGAAGCTCTAAAAGCCAGAGTGTAATCAGTCATGCTGTCTTTTTTCCTGTGCCATGGAGACCACAGTACCCAGACCATTTCCTGGAATGAGGACAGCTCAGTAAATGTCCTCGGCCAACTTGCCATGAATGTGTAACATGAGTCAGAAATAGAACTTTGATGCTTTAAGCCAGTGAGATTTTGTGATTGCTGGTTAGCCTAGCCTACGTTGATGAATACACCAGTCAAATCAATTCAAATAAGGAAAAGCATTAAGAAACTGAAATTAATTAAGCAGACTATCCCATGGTGCAGCCAAAGATGAATAGTTTTAAGACCTCTGATACATTTCAGGTTTATTAAGTAAACAAAAAGAATAAACACGCAAATAAGAAAATTTAACAAGCAAGGGACTGTAAGCACAATTCTGAAAGAGATGAATTTTTAAGGATTATATGTTAACAGGAATGGAATGGAATGGAATGGAATGGAATAAATGCTCATACTTTTAAGCTAAAAATTTTGAAAAATTTACTGAAAGAAATAATCTTTCTAGGAAAATGCAAATGATCAAAAATGACTAATAGATAAGTCTACCAAAAAGTGTCTGATCCACGTTTTAGGAGTTCTACATTGCCTCCAAGGAACATGTACTTTCTAAACTACTTAGAACTTCAGATCATAGAAAAAAATCAATAATCTTAAGATGATGGAGAGCTTTGATATCTAAACCTCACAGGAGAGCCTACAGGAATTAACACACATACACATAAACATACACACATACGCCATTTCAAGATTACAAGGATGCAAGATTACAAAGACGATTCATTATTATAAAAATATTAGTGCATATTTCCTAATTAGTGAATATAGTTCATCTCAGTAACAGGTTGTAAAAATAAATTTGTCCACTCTTTTATTAGTGGCAATAAAATTAATTTGAAAATAAAAATATGTTCCTGATTATAGGAGATGTCAGCAGACTGGATATGGAAGAGAGATACCTTACTCTGAGAAATGGAATATAGCTTAAAGTTGTTGCAAATATCCTAACTAATGCTGAAACATAGAGGAATGCCTACTAAAATCAGACATGGAACAACCAGGCCCATTATCACTACTATAATTTAACATTGTTTGTGAAATTACAGCTAATAAATTAAACAAAAAATATAAACATGTGTTATTGACATTGAGAAGAATACAATTATACGTAAAAGATATGATAATGTAGCTAGAACCTTCAATAATATCAAATGAGAATTGTACAACATTTTGAAAAATTAATAAAGGGGAAATAAAGACAACGAAATTTCATCTTTTAAAGATGAGATACATTACATGTAAAGCATCCAGGCCAGATAATCACATACAGCCTGTATCCACTAAATGTAAACTAATAAAAATAATTAAAATGAGCATACATATTAATTATATTCTATCATAAAAATAAAAATATGACTTTATAAAAACTAAGATTATATAATTTATGTTGTTACAAATTGTCACGTATTCATAAGAGCTCCGTCCTTGGTTAAAAAACCTTGTCCATTCTAACATATACCCATACATTATTTGTATTAAAGACTTTTCTAAAAACATGTCAGAAAATTTCACCCCCTTTGATTAAAGCATTTTGTAAGTTACTGTCACTTTCTCTCCACACATAGCTAGTTCAATTGTTTTGAAATACCACAGGAGATAAAAGCAATGTAGTTTTGCTATTTTAAAGCATGTCCCTACCAGCCTTTCTGACATACAGCATTTTTTCACTGCAGTAATTGTGCAATCACCTCCCTCACCATCTCCACCCTACCTCCTCCCAATGTTGAGAACTGTTGATTAATGTTTAAGAGGGAGCAACAAACATAGATAACACAATCAGACTGAACATTGCATATTTTTCTTCCTGTTCCCGAAGCTATAACTTTGTGCCTGGTTAGAGAACCTTAATGTAAATAAATGTTTCTCAACGCTAAGAAAACTTATATTGCATTTATTACTGGTAACTGGTTGGGGTATTTGTCATCACAAGTATTCCTTTTAAGTCAATCTCTTGGAGAAAGTTCTCTATGAGGCCAGGAAGCAAACAGCTGCACTTGTGAGTAACGTGTTTGCTCCTATCTTGTGGGGATGTAATTCATGCAATTGTCATGCTTTCTCTTCCCTTTGGCTGCTAGGAAACTTGAACACCATCCAGGACAAACTTCTTTGCTAAATATTTCTTTGTGCTAGATTTACCCTACAACTTAATCAACTCGCTCTTAGGTTTTGTTGCACTATTTCTATCTTTATATATTATTCTCTTTTATTGAAAAAATGTAGTCTATGCTATGCTAACTTATTTTCTCAATCAACTAAGTGATATACGTATGCAGATATTGCTGACATTTCACATGTTTGCATTTCATATTATCTTTCAGTCAATCCCTCCTTTCTTCCTTCCCCCTTCTCAACACTTTATATCTTTTTTCCCCCTGTATGCCTGTCATTCCCTAAATCAAAATCATGTTTGATCAAAGGAATAAGCCATAATAAGTGGTAAACAGGCTCCACTCTGTAAAAATGGTGATTAGCTTTCCTGTTATGGTCTTGGGAATCTTTTTAATATTTATACCATGATCACTATAAAAAAGGGAAAAAGGAGAATTTTCATAAAAACAAAGGCACATTGGTCCTTTGGGATGTCCAAGTACCCTTAAGATCATGTGAGCTGCTGGTTGCATTAAATATCCCTTTTGAAAGTGGTATAGGGGACGGTAAGTCTGTACACAGTCTTATTCCCTGAATCAATATCAATGCTGCAAAAATTGGCAAGAACATGAAGACCTTGAAGCTTCTCCTGTTGCAAGGAAACCAAAATGGAATATTAAATATTTAAAAAGTAGGTCAGAGCTAATAAATGCATTTTCAAGTAATCCAGCCTTTAAATTAAGCCACAGTATGGGAGAGATGGATTTGAAATGATGCACCAGCAGCCACACCACTCCACTCCGGTGCTCTTGTTATGTCACAATTCCTAATTACACAAAAACAGCTTAATGCAAATTTAGATCCAAAAAGCCACAATAAGGACCCGGAAAATTAAACGCCTAATTCTCAGTAGAGGCAAATGTGCAGAGAGGGTGGGGGTTATGACAAGACCTGGTGTCACAAAGTCTGGAAAGTACATTTACAGAGATGAGAGCTTGTAACAGACACACGTACACTGCCACTGGAGATGTCAGAATTCCCAGTCTGCTTCTACCACAAAATGACAGGATTTCCCCCACTGCAAGGAGAATGATGATTTCCAGTCACTGCTAACAGGCTGTGGGAATGGGATAGCTTTAATGAAATACACCCTGGCTCTGCAACCTTTCAATACACGGGTAAGTGAGTGTATATTATAACCTTTCCTCTGTCACTGCTTCTGGGATAGTGCTACTGGCACTGTTCCAGGAAGATCATCTTCCTGGAGAAGATGGACGGCCCAGAACTGTCAACTTTGTCCCTATCTGAGGCAAAGACCAGAAGGTTTGGCTGATATTTCTCTCCTGAATAAAACAATATGTTTAATGTTGGCAAAAATCAACCCTCTTTGTAAACTTGATCAATCTAATCCCAAAAGTTTGCATTCGGACTGCTTCATGGTCTGAGCAACCCCCAACTTCTCAATAAACCTCAAATTCATTTGATGAGAAACAATTCCAGAAATCAACTCGAGTCTGTGCTCTTAGTCCTCTGTATATTGGGATAACCTGGGGAGTTATTCAAACTATGGCCGAGAACTAACTGTGACGAGGCCCCATCCATATCAATTGAATCAGAAACTATTGCTGTGGCCCAGGTATTAGATATTTAAAATGCATCCCAGGCAGCTCTAATATTTAATCTGGATTGATAACAATTTATCCCTGTGCTATATATGGAACCAGGCTTAGACATCTATTACAAGGACTGGTCTACTCTCTACTTTAAGAATTATATCATCTTGTAAATTAGTACTACATGAGGCAGTGTATTTCAATTTCGGACAACTCTAATTTTTTAAAAATTCCTTATAGTGAAAAAAAAAAAAATGTCCCTTGTAACTGTGACTCTGTGGAACTCCGGAAAAATAAGTTTCACCCACTTACATATTTGTGGATAATTATCATTATGATGACTCGATTATGTTTCTTTCTCAATTTTCTTCTTCTGGTTCCCAGTTATGTGTCTTTCCACAAATACATGCTTCCTAACTATGAAGTGAAAAGAAATGTAAAGCAAGAAAAGTCCTCTTGATCTGATGGTTCAATGTCATTTGTCACACCTGAGAATTGTGTCTCAACAGGGTAGTAAATATAAGATAAAAGTGTTAGAAAAATCTTCAAAAGCCCTGAAGTCAAACTTTCACAGAAATGTTTTCATAGAGCACAGCATTAACTTAAGAAATTTTCATAATATCTGGGCTGGGCCATAAACTGAACTGATCTGAATTTGCTTATCCTGCAAGTTAATTATGTCTTCTTTCACAAGCTCTTGCAGACTATTTAAGCACTTGGGAAGCAAAAGTACTTGTGATCTTTCCCATGCAGTCATATGCTATTTTAATCTAAAATGTATTAAAAATTTTAATATCAATAAGGTTCAGGCCTTTTTGCATCAGTGGTCTCCTCCATATTTTAACATTTAACTTAAACACATTATAGGAATTAATTTTAAAATAGCTTCATTTGGAGGAAATTGTAATAAAATGCAAAGTGAAGAGAAAGGTTCTTAATTTTAATTGTAATGCAACTTTTCTTTAATTGTGTGATGAGAGGAACATTATGTGATTTGAAGACAAAAATTGACTTTTATTTAGAACTTAATAACTTGCACTGAGAACACAAATTACCTCATTTATTCCTAATAGCATCTCTACAAATAGGCATTATAATAATTATTCTTTTACAGATATGAATTCAAAGTTTCAGAGAAGATAAAAAATTAAGCAACACAATATATTTTTGAACTTGTGTTGATTATTTTGATTCCAAATGGATTAGTCTTTCCACATTTTCAGGTCAGTTAAAAAAAAAAAAGTATGAAAGTATATATTTCTGATGGGAAAGCTATCATTCTCTTTTCCCCAACACCAATTATCTCACATATACATTTCCAAAATTGAAGAAAATAAGAATTAACTAATAAACTATCTTTATATATAAAGTATGTATTTTGTTCATGTTCTCCACTACCCAGAATCTCAAATTAGATTTCAGATGGACAAATGCTATATAACATCTTGGCAATGAGAGCCTTCCAGGAAGAAAAAAGGCTTTCCTTGGGTCTTGAGCACTATGATCAACCCTTCATTCCCATGTTTTAGCAGAGAACCTCTTCCATGTTAACATCTTTCGACTATAATGAAAGTGTCTACGTCTTTCATTAGACTGAAGATCCTAGATCAGCTGCAGCTATGCCTTGTTCACCGTTTTCACCTTTGCAGCCTAGAAGCATTCTGCCTTGCACAGGAAATGAAGAGATGGTCCTTTGACAAATAGCTGCTAAATGCTTCTATGCATCAGGAATTCTTCCAGGCTTGGAGATGCCATAATGAGTTAAGCAAAAACATGTGACACTTTAGAGCTCACCTCCTAGCTGTCAGGTCATGTTCCCATACCAAGCCTGCATCTACATAATCCTTTCCTAAAATGAAACAAAGGTCAATATTCTTTCCATAGTTCAAAAACACCAATCAGCTAGGATGACTTTGGGGATGATAGGGTTGTGTTTGTGATGTGAATAGCTTAAAATTGCAAGCAAACAGGCAACAAAACATGTTGAGATCTGAAAAATAGATGTTGCAAAATGTTTACTGACTCAGAGATTTTAAAAACCAGAATGAAAAAAAAAAAAAAATGTTGGCGACATTTAAACATAAAAGACTATAATGGTTTAGGACACAACAGAGAATTCATTGCTTAGGTGAGACAGCAGTGAGGTGAAAGGTTAATTCCTCCTGCCCTGTGTGGAGAAGGGTAGAGGTCCTCAGAGGGCATCAAATTACCAGCACAATTTATTTTGTCCCGGTGATACTGTTCTGAGAACAGGCAGCGCTTGAGAGGTGAGTGTCAGGAGCACCTGTGCGTGTACAGGTATGCGTGTGTGTGGTGGTGACGGTGGCCAGAGAAGTCAAGGCTGTCCTTGCCACGACCGCTCAGCAGGAATCCAGGGGAGCAGCAGCTCTGACTCTGCAGGGCACTGCAGGGTGAGGTGTCCTGCAGAGCTCTGAGACCACTGCTGTCACTCAAGGAATCATTAGCAATGAAAGGGAGGCGTGAAGCTTGTTGTGTTGTCATCACACTGCAAGGAGGTTGGCTGCGGACCAAATTAGCTTGCTTAGGGAGTGTGAATCAAAATGACATGTAATCTGAATGTTAATGAAAATTTTCTCTTGCTTCAGGCTTCAGATTCCATCCAGAAAGCTGTCATCTGGAAGACATTATCTTCCTTCTCTCTCTCCTTTTAGTTTGAATTTTCAAGTTTACATGCAATGCAAAAATAATTTTTAACCAGCAGTGCTTAGACAACTGATGTTTAGTAAATTATATAGCTGAGTCAGTTGTGCAGGCAGTTTCCTGTGGCAGAGAACATTTCAAGAAAGTCATATAGTTCTCTACTTGGGTTTATGGCTGTGGAATGTGAAAACCCTAATCCCATGTGGAAAATACTTTGAAAACAAGGACAATCTTCACTGGTAGTAAGAATGAAATTATTTTACTTCTTCCTATAAAATAAATTCCGTCAGATGTGATGAGACCTTAAGAATTTCTTGGTTTAAATGGACCACCATGTTCCTATCAATTTATTTATTGCAAATACCTCTTTCAAATTGCTTAACTTGGTGATGGTTTTCTATAACTTGTTTTAAGAATTTTTACTAAAAATAGAGAAATAAAGTAATCAGAGTATTGTAGAAATGGAAAAAATACATTCAGAAGCAATTGTACACTCTTGTCTGTTAACATTCATAAGTGGAGATTACAGTTAATATTTCTAAAGAGTCAGAAATGTAAAAAAAAAAAAAAATGTTCTCCTTTGATTGGAAATAACCCTGTTCCACTGTGTATGAGGATTCGAAGAAAAGGGTTTACTGCAGGCTCTGTGTAAAGCTAGACATCCCCTTATCTCTTTCTCAGTTTCAGTCATTTTTCTGTGAACGTAGTGAAGCAGGGATTGTGGGAAGTTACTTCCAAAGTTTACGTAATAGAGAAATCATAGGTATGATTTCTAAGCCATAACTGAGAGCAAATAAAGTTTCCTGAATCTTCATATGAAAAAAGATATAAAGATATTTTAAAATGCTGTATGTTCTCATTCTAAGCAGTATTTGGGAACCATAATATACATATAAATAATTGATAATCAATCAATCAATCAATCAATCTATCTATCTATCTATCTATCTAAACAGATATACCCCTTGTCTGGAAAGAAGGAAACCTGTATTTCAGTTCCAGTTCCATAATTAGGCAGTCTCAGAAATTTCAAAATATCACCTAATTGTTCTTCACCATATTTCTAATATTTAATTATAATTATTTTAGATATCTTCAATTCTAAGATAGTAAAGAAAAAAATTAGGATGCATGAATTTACATCTGAACAATAATAATAATATACTACTACCTTACCACCTACCAGGGACCGTGTTAAATAGCTAATATTCATCAGTTCATTTACTTTGCCCACTAACACTGCAAGAAATTATCCTTGTTTTAAAGCAAAAAAACTCTGAGGCTTAGACAGGTTAGGTAACTCATTCAAAAGCACCAGATATGAAGTGGCATAGTTTGATTTGAACCCAGATCTGTCTGATTCCAAAATATATTTTATTAACTGTACATTATCCTACTGCAATTAGTTTAGGTTCAGATGCCTATCAATGGTTCCAAGATAGCATTTTAAAATCAACTGACACATAATATTTAAAATGTTCTAAATTGTAGAAAATTTGACATTTTGAAATCATAAAAATAAATGAACACATAAATCAAAATAAGGTACTAGGTGATCATACTTGTTCATACCATTTAGTTCAAAATGTAGATGTCAGCCTAACTCATGATTTTCTTATATGGCTGTGAAAGTAATTCTAAAATAACAACTCTAAAATGTTGTTAGTCATGGAAGCATAAGTATCATATTTATTGGCCTTCAACTATGTGCCTTGAATTGGACCACAAGATTTTCAATCTCTCTACCAACCCTTTAAGATAGATTATATTATTACTGAAATTTAAAAGAGAGAAAAACTGAAGCATAGTTGGAGTAAATGAGACCTAGTTGGAAAAACTTGCCAGAATAAGTAATTCAGCACAGCTCATGTGGGATTATTTTTAATAGAGTTAATATTTAGATCAGCTTTAGATATACAGAAAAATTGAGGAGATAGTACAGAGTGTTCTCAGATATCCCTTCCCACCCCAAACACAATTTCCCCTGCTATTAACGTATTACCTTAGCTATGGTACATTTGTTACAATTAATGAAACAATATTGATAAATTATTATTAATTAAAGGCCACAGTTTCTTCTGATTTCCTTAGTTTTTACCTAATGATCGTTTCTCCTTTCCAGATCCCTTCTAGGATAACAATTTACATTTAGTCATTATATCTCCTTATGCTTTTCTAGGAGGTGGCTGTTTTTCATACTTTTCCTTGTTTTTGATGTATTTATAATTTTGATGACTACTGGCCAGTATATTGTAAAATGCCCCACTATGAAATTTATCTCATATTTTACTCATGATTAGGCTAGTTTATGGTTTGGGGGAGGAAGATAACTGATGCAAAAGTGCTGTTTTCATTATATCATATCAAGGTTACATGTTATAAACATAATTTATTACTCTTGCTGTTGAACTTGCTCATTGCAGTCAGGCAGTGTTGGTGAGGTCTCTCCACCGTAAAGTTACTCTCTTCCACTGGCTTTCCATACTGTATTCTTTGTAAGAGAATCTCAGTGTGCAACCCACACCTAAAGAGTAGGGAGTTATGCTCTCCCTCCTTTATGGAGGAATATCTACATGAATTATTTGGAATTCTTCTGCACAGGAGATTTGTCTCCTGGCCCCCATTTATTAATTTATTCAATCATTTATTTATATCAGTATGGACTGAAGGGTATTTATTGTACACTTTGTATGAGAATTCAATACTATTTTATTTTGTTGCCCTAACTGTACCACTTGTAACAATGGAAGCTCTTTCAATGGTCTCCTGGGCCCCCTTTTCAAGGCATATTGCTATCAGTGTATGTGTGTATGTGTGTATGTTTAACGTTTCCTTACTTTCTGGCAAAGGATACTACCGTTCATTTTGTAAATTTCCTGCCCCAGGTCTAGAATCAGCCATTTCTCCAAGGTGCCTTGGTTCCCATAATGGAATTAGACAAAAAGGTTTGGGCACTAGTTATACTTGCACCTCCTGGCGTGTCATTTCTTATAGATCCTCAGAGCTGACAAAGCAAATACATATGTATATACCAACCTATGTAGACGCATTGATATGTAAGCATTGCTAAAGGTAACCATCTGTAATTACATCAAGCAAAATATGAGTTCTTTCTTCTGTCTCCATTCTAATCTATTATCACATGGCTCATTCTAGCCTTTTCTCTAGCTTATATGTAAATTCTCACTCCAACAGTAGAAATCTGGCTCCCATCATCTGCTGTCCATTTACTTAATTTCCCGATTCCAGTATACATGTATAGCAGTATCAGAATTGTTAGTCAACACCACTCTGGGAATCAAGTGTATCTAATAGTGGACAGTGCTTTTGTACAGATCCTTTTTTCTTCAGTCTAACAGACTCCGTTCATTTCCAAAGTTAGGTAGGTCAGCACCTTTTCCTTCTACTCTCTGCAGTGAGGTTGTTTCGTCCATTTGTAATACAATTTGATTATCTTGTCAAATACTGCATTCCTTCCTGGGATCCCACAGTCTCCTAAATGAATTTTATTTTAATTTACATATAATAAGTTTCATTATGCAGTTTGACAAATGCATAATGTCATATATCCACCATTAAAGTATCTAGCAGAATAGTTTCACTTGCTTAAAACCCCCTGTGTGTCACCTATTAATTCTTCAAAGTTACCCCCGAACCCTTGGCCATTGATCTTTTTTACTTTCTCTATAGTTTTACCTTTTCCAGGATGTCATATTATTGGATTCATAGAGTAGGTAATCTTTTCAGACTGGCTTCTTTCACTGACCAAGATGCATTTAAGTGCTTTTATGTCTTTTTAATTTCATTGGATAGCTCATTTCTATTTTAACACTGAATAATATTCCATTGTATGGATATAATAGAGTTTATTTATCCAAAACATTAATGTTCAAGTTTTTGTGCAAATCAATTGGGAAAAAAATCTAAAATCATGATTGCTGACTTCAGGGGCAAGATTACATTTGACTTTGTAAGAAAGAGCTATTAAACTGTCTTCAAATTGGCTGTACAATTTTGCATTCCTACCGACAATGAATGAGAGTTCCTGTTACTCTGCATCTTTACCAACAATTAATATTGTCATTTTTAAAAATATTTTAATTCTACTTATGCTAATAAGTGTGAGGTAATATCTTATAATTGCTTTAGTTTGTATTTACCTAAAGACAAACAATGCTGAGCATATTTTCATATTCTAATTTGCCATATATACATCTTTTGAGGAGGTGTCTGTTCAGATATTTTGCTCATTTTTGTTTTTTTTTTTAAAGGAGAGCACGAATGCAGTCTCCCACTACCACAAATTATGCAGTCAAGTTTCCCACATTTGGGAAAATCGCAGGGCTCAGTACCTCGGGAGTGTAATGGATAAGCCTCTCCATGGGAAAAACCACGTTTGTGATCTTCCCTGCCAGGTCAGTATTTTAATTAGGTTTTGTTGTTGAATTTTAAAGTTCTTTGCATACCTGGGATACAAGTTTTTTATCAGCTATCAAATATTTTCTCTTAGTCTGTGACTTGTCTTTTTACTCTAACAGTGTCCTTTCACCAAGAAGGTTTTCATTTTAATAAAGTCCTATGTATTATTTTTTATTTCATAGATCAGGCTTTTGATGCTGTTTCTAAAAACTTATCACTAACCCAAGATCTCCTAGATATTCTCCAATGTTGTTTTCTCGGCATTTTAGAGTTTTGATTTTACATTTAGGTCTATGATTCATTTTGAGTTAATTCTTTTATGAAAGGTGTAATAGCTGTATCTAAATTCATGTTTTGCATTTGGATGTCTAGTTGTTACAACACCATCTGTTTAAAAGAATTATCTTTTCTCCACTGAATTTCCTTTGCACCTTTGCCAAATATAATTTTACTGTATTTGTATGTGTGTATTTCCAGTATCTCTGTTTGTTCCATTCGTCTATTATTTCTGTCCTTTAGCCTATGATACATTGCCTTGATTACCATAGCTTATGGAAAGTCTTGAGGTCTGGTAGTGTCAGTCCTCCAACCTCATTCTTCAGTATTGTGTTGGTTATTCTTTGTCTTTTTCCTTTCCGTATACATTTCTTTTTCTGTTTTAAAAATGCAGTTTATTTTCCTTGTTCATACTCACATGTTAAGTTTTTGTAATAATACAATTTTTAAATTCAGTTTTAATAAGTGTACAATTAACGGTATTTTGTATAATTGCATAGTTGTGCATTCATCAATTCAATCATTATTATTTTCATTATGCCAATATTAATAGTAATAATAAACATAAAAAACAAACAAAAATCTGTACTCCTTAATATTCACCTTTCAATCTCTCAAAGATTATCTTGCCATACATAGCTGCTATTTCATTTCAATCTCTCTCATTTATTTTGTACATTCATATTTTGGTTTTCTTAAGCATTTTTTTCAATTTTATTGATACATATTAATAAAACATGATTCCACCCGAAGAGCACAATCAATAGTATTCGGTGCAATCACATGTTTGTGCATTCATCACGCCACTCACTCCCAGAGCACTTTCATTATTCCAATAATAATAATAAACAAATAACAAACAGACAAACAAACAAACAAAACTTATCTCCGCCTGGCGTACATAGCTGCTATTCTTTTTCCTTCTCTCTAGTATATTTGTATTGTGTAAAAACAGTCTTCTATATGAAATATCACCTATGTTTGTGTTTCACATGAGGTTTTACTATCTTATACAATCCCATGCTACAGTTTTTCACTTTCCTTATAGCAATATATATGACCTTAGACTTTCCCTTTCAACCACTGTCGTACCCATATTATAACACTGCTAGTTACAAACACCATGATATGTTTTAATCATATCTATTCATTCCCAAAGATTTACAAACATTTTTAACAATTCTGCACAGATTAACCCTCAGCTTTTGATTCTCTACCCTCCTTCTATTTTCTGGTCACCTATATTCTAATTATTAACTCCATGGGTTAACACAGTATATTTAGTTCATAATAAGACAATCATACAATATTAGTCCATTTGGTATGGCTTGCTTCACTCAACATAATGTCCTGCAGGTTGATCCATGTTGCCATATGCTTCCCGACTTCATTTCTTCTTACAGCTGTATAATATTCCATTGTGTGTACACACCACAATTTGTTTAAACATTCATTAGCTGATGGACACCTGGGTTGTTTCCAACTTTTGGCAATTGTGAATACTGCCACTATGAACATCCGTGTGCATATGTCTGTTTGTATCTCTGCTCTCAGTTCTTCTGGGTATATACCAAGAAATGGTATTGCTGGGTCATGTGGCAAGTCTATATTCAACTTCCTTAGGAACTGCCAAACAGCAGTACCATTCTACATTCCCACCAACAGTGAATAAGCATTCCTATCTCTCCACGTCCTCTTCAACATTTACAGTTTTCTGTCTTTTTAGTAGCGACCAGTCTAATAGGTGTGAAATGATATCTCATTGTAGTTTTAATTTGGATGTCCCTAATCGCTAGTGATGTTGAACATTTTATCATGTGTTTCTTCACCATTTGTATCTCTTCTTTGGACAATTGTCTTTTAAAGTCTTTTACCCATTTTTAATTGGGTAGTTTGTCTTTTTATTGTTGAGTTGTATGATCTCTTTGTATATCATAGATATTAACCCCCTAGCAGATATGTGATTGACAAAAATTTTATCCATTGAGATGGCTGACTTTTCACCCTTCTGACAAAGCCCTTTGAGGCGCAAAAATGTTTAATTTTGAGGAGATCCCATTTATCTATTTTTTTCTTTTGTTGCTCATGCTTTGGGTGTAAGGTTTAAGTAACTACTGCTTACTATAAATCTTGAAGATATTTTCCTACATTTTCTTCTAGGAGTTCTATGGTTGTTGTTTTTATATTTAGGCCCTTGATCCATTTTGAGTTAATTTTTGTATAAGGTGTAAGATAGGGGTCTTCTTACTTTCTTTTGGATATGGATATTTAGTTCTCACAACACCATTTGCTTAATAGATTGTACTGGCCCAGCTGGGAGGGCTTGACTACCTTGTCAAAAATCACTTGACTGCAGATGTGAGGTTCAATTTCTGAGTTCTCTATTCAGTTCCATTGGTCAATGTGTCTTTCTTTATGCCAGTACCATGTTGTTTTTACCACTGTATTTAGGTAATATGTTTTAAAGTCTGGAAGTGAGAGTCCTCCAACTTCGTTCTTTTTTTAAGATCTTTTTAGCTATTAGGGGCCACTTATCCTTCCAGTTAAATTTGATAATTGGTTTTTCTGCTTCTGCAAAAAAGTCTGTTGGAATTTTTATTGGGATTTCATTGACTTTGTAAATCAGTTTGGGTAGAATTGACATCTTAACAATATTTAGTCCTCCAATCCTTGACACGGAATGTTCTTCCATTTATTTTAATCTTCTTACGTTTCTTTTAGCAATGTTTTGTAGTTTTCTAAATATAAGTCCTTTAAGTCCTTGGTTAGTTCATTCCTAAATATTTGATTGTTCTAATTTCCTCCTCAGATTACACATAAGTAGTGTACGGAAACACTATTGATTTTTCCAAATTAATCTTGTATTCTGCCTCTTTGCTGAACTCATCTAAATAGTTCTAGTAGCTTTGTTGTGGGTTTTTCAGGAGATTTTAGATATTGGATCATATCGGCAGTGAATAGTAAAAGTTTACTTCTTTTCCTATTTGAGTGCCTTTATTTCTTTATCTAGCCTAATTGCTCTAGCTAGAACCACTAGCACAATACTGAATAACAGTGGCAACATTGGGCTTCCTTGTCTTGTTCTTCATCTCTGTGGGAAAGCTTTGAGTCTTTCACTATTGAGTACGATGTTAGCTGTAGATTTTTCATATATGCACTTTACCTTATTGAAAAATTTCCTTCTATTCCTATCTTTTGGAGTGTTTTATCAAGAAAGCGTGCTGTATTTTGTCAAATGCCTTGTCTGCAACAATTGAGAAGATCATGTGATTTTTCTCCTTCAATTTATCAATATAGTTTATTACGCTAATTGATTTTCTTGTGTTGAACCACTCTTGCATATCTGGGATAAAATCCACTTGATCGTGGTGTATAATTCTTTTAATGCTTTTGGATTTTGTTTGCAAGTATTTTGTTGAGGATTTTTGCATCTGTATTCATTAGAGATATTGGTTTGTAATTTTCCTTTTTTGTAATATATTTATCTGGTTTTGGTATTAAGGTGATGTTGGCTTCACAGAATGAGTTTGGTAGCATTCCTTCTTGTTCAATATTTTTGGAAGAGCTTGAGCAGGATTGTTATTAGGTTGTCTTTGAATGATTGATAAAGTTTACCTGTGAAGCCATCTGGTCATAGGCTTTTCATCTTTAGGAGGTTTTTGATGACTGTTTCAATCTCTTCACTTGTGATTGTTTTGCTGAGGTCTTCTATTGTTTTTAGGGTCAGTGTAGGTGGTTTGTGTGTTTCTAGGAATTTGTCCATCTCTTCTACATTGTCTAGTTTTTTGGCATACAGTTGTTCATAGTATCCTCTTATGATCCCTCTTATTTCTGCAGGTCAGTGGGAATGTCCTCCCTCTCATTTCTGATTTTATTTATTTGTGTTTCTCTCTCTCTCTCTCTCTCTCTCTCTCTCCTCTCTCTCTCTCTCTTCTCTCTCTCTCTCTCTGTCAGTCTAGCTAAGGTTATGTCAATTTTATTGATCTTCTCAAAGAACCAACTTTTGTTTTTCATGATTCTCTCTATTGATTTATTATTCTCAATTTCAATTAGTTCTGCTCTGATCTTTGTTATTTCTTTCCTTTGGTTTTGTTTGGAAATATTTGCTGTTCTTTTTTATTTCTTCCAGATGTGCAGTTAGATCTTCAATTTTAGCTCTTTTTCCCTTTTTAATGTAAGCATTGAGGGCTGTAAATTTCCCTATCAGTACTGCCTTTGCAGTGTCCCATAGGTTTTGATATGTTGTGTTCTCATTTTCATTTGTCTCAAGATATTTGCTGAATTCTCTTGCAATTTCTTCTTTGACTCACTAATTATTTGAGTGTGTTGTTTAATCTCCATAAATTTATGAACTTTCCCTTTTTCTGTCCATTATTGATTTTCAGCTTCATTCTGTTATGGTCAGAGAAAGTGTTTTGTGTAATTTTAATCTTTTTAAATTTATTGAGACTTGTCATATGGTCTATCTTGGAGAATGATCCATGAGCACTTAAAAAGAATGTATATCCTGCTGTTTTGGGGTGCAATGCTCTATAAATATCTGTTAAGTCTAGTTCATTTATCATATTATTCAAGCTCTCTGTTCCTTTATTTATCTTCAGTCCAGATGTTCTATCCAATACTGAGAGTAGTACATTGACGTCTCCAGCTACTATTGTAGTGACATCTATTTCTCCCTTCAGTTTTTCCAGTGTGTGCTACATGTATCTTAGCGCATTCAGATTAGGTGCATAAATATTTAGTATAGTCATTTCTCCTTGGTCAGTTGCCACTTTTATTAATATATAACGACCCTCTTCATCACTTATAACAGTTTTGCATTTGAAATCTATTTTGTCCGATATTAGAATCGCTATTCCAGCTCTTTTTTTTGTTACTATTTGAATGGAATACTTTTTTCCAACATTTTACTTTTAACCTGGTTGTGTCCTTACATCTGAGGTAGGCCTCTTGTAGACAACATATAGATGGCTCATATTTTTTTATCCATTCTATCAGTCTGTCTTTCAATCCTGGAGTTCAATCCATTAACATTCAATGTTATCATGTAAAGGCAGTATTTACTTAGTCCATTTTGTCCTTCGACTCTGTTGTCATATTGTTCTATTGTCCATCTTCTTACCCTTTAGTTTATCCTTCCTAATAATCTTCATTTCTATACTCTTCTCCAATTCTCTCACCCTTGTTTTTTCCTTTTAGGCAGCAGTAATCCCTAAGGTATTTCTTGTAGATCTTGTCTTTTTTTTTTTTTTTTTTTAAAGATTTTATTTATTTATTCATTTATCCCCCCCTTGCTGCTTGTGCTCGCTGGGTCAGCTAACCACGCCGTGCGGGCGGGCTTGCCTTCACCAGGAGGCCCCGGGAACCGAACCCGGGGCCTCCCATATGGTAAACGGGAGCCCTACTGATTGAGCCACAGCCGCTTCCCAGATCTTGTCTTTTGATAACATATTCTATCAGTTTTTGTCTATGAAGACTTTGATCACACACGCTTTTGAAGGGCAGCTTTGCCAGATACAGAATTTTTGGCTGGAAGTTTTTCTCTTCAGTACCTTAAATACATTATACCACTTTCTTCTCACCTCCCTGGTTTCTGATGCGAGGTCAGTACTTAATCTTATCAAGCTTCCCTTGTATGTGATGCTTTGTTTTTCTCTTGCTGCTTTCAGAATCCTCTATTTCTGATATTTGTAATTCTGAATAGTAGGTGTCTTGGGGTAGGTCACCTTGGGTTCCTTCTGTTTGGGGTGCATTGTCCTTCTTGGATATTGCTATTTATGTCCTTCATAAGGGTTGGGAAGTTTTCCATCATTATTTCCTCAAATATTTTTTCTGCCCCTTTTCCATTCTCTTCTCCTTCTGGGACACCAATAATGCGAATATTTGTGTCTTTCTCATTGTCATTCAATTCCCTAAGACACTGTTCCATTTTTTCCATTCTCTTCTTTCTGTTCTCATGTTTTTTCCAGTTCAGATGTTCTGTCTTTGAAATCACTAAATTCTGTCTTCAAGCAATTCAAATTTGCTCTTATGTACCTCTAATATATTTTTAATCTTATCCATCATGTCTTTCATTCCCATAAGTCTGCTACTTTTCTTTGCAAGCTTTCAAATTGTTCTTTATGCTCTCACAGTGTCTTCTTAATATCCTTTATTTCTTTAGTCATATTTTCTTTAAAATCTTTGAAGTGATTTAGGAGAGTTGTATGATTAGCACTGATTAATTGTCTCAAATCCTGTATTTCTTCAGGATATTTGATTTGTTCTTTTGGCTAGGCCATCTCTTCCTGTTTCCTAGTATGGCTTGTAATATTTTGCTGATGTCTGGGCATCTGAGGATGTTGGTGAATTTACTCTTATGGCCATTTTCTCTCTCTTGCTTAATTGTGGTTTTTTTGCATGGCTCTTCTTTGATATTTGGTTCCACTTATTCTAAGTTTTTAAAAATTTCCTAGCTTAAGTTTTCAAAATTGGGCCAGGGACTCACAAGTGGGGTGCAGATTTTCTCCCAGGGGTTGGACACAGAGTGCAGTTTTTGTCCATGCAGTTTCCAGACCAGCCAGTAGATGGCACTCGTTAATGCGCCTTTCCACAGAGGTGTTTCAGTCTCAGCTTTCCTGTGTTCCTGTTGAATCTCCAGATCGGAGATTCAAAGCAGTCTCTGTTGGCCAAGTTCACTGAAGAAAAGCACCCTGACCTCCCCTCCCTTTTCCCTTGAAACAGCAGACAGGGAAGAATGTGCCTATTCCCCTTTCAGCTGATTGCAGTGAGCCAGAGATTTATCCCAGCTTGATATCTTGGAGATGGGTGGGGAGCCCTTCCCGGCTGCCATGGGGGCTTGGTAACTCATGTTTGTCATTTCTGCTTCTTCTTCTTTCTGTCCCTCACCCTCCTGGGAGTTGTGTAGCACTGTCCTGGTCTGCTGTCCCCCAAAGCAGGTCCCTTGGACAGCTCTTAGCTCTTTCTCTGGTGTTTTGTGAGAGCATTCAGCTCTGCCTGTTAGTCCATTGCCATCTTCCCACAATCCCTCCATATAAATTTTAAAGTCAGTTTAAAGACAGTATGTCAATGTTCCCAAGATAGCTTGCTGGGATTTTGATTTTGATTGTACTGAATTAATAGATTAAGCTAGGAATAATTAACATCTTAACAATATTGAGTCTTCCTATCCATGGACATGGAATATCTCTCCATTTATTTAGACAGTCTTTGATTTTTGTCATCAGAGCTTTGTGGTTTTGGTAAATACTACCTATACATATTCTGTTAGATTTATACAAAAGTATTTAATTTTGGTGTGTTGCTATTATGAATGGTATTGTGTATTTAATTTCAAATTCCAGTTGTTCATTGCAGCTATAGAGGAAAGCAACTGACTTTTGTATACATAGCCTTGTATCCTGTGACCTTTTATAATTACCTATTAGTTCCAAGAGTTTTTGGATTTTTTTGGTCAATTCTTTGTGATTTTCTAAAAATTTCTCATAGTGTGAATATTGGTAGTATGTGTCATTTAAAGGTTTGGTCCTTCATCTAAATTAAGGTGTTCATTTACATTTAGTTCTACATGTATTTATTATTTCTCTTGAGACCTTTTCTTTGGTCTATGTCTTATTTAGAAGTATTTTTATTAATCTCCTAATATTGGGGAATTTTCTAGCTGTCTTTCCATTATTGATTTTACATTAATTCCAGTGTGGTCTGAAAACATAATTTGTGTGATTATTATTACTTTAAATTTGTTAAACTGAGTTTTATAGTACAGAATGCAATCTTAGTGCATATTCCACATGAGGTTGAAAGAAATTTGTATTCTTCTACTGTTGGATGAAGCACTTATACAAGCCGATTAGATCAAGGTGATTAATAGTGCTTTTCAGCTATTCCTTACTGATTTTCTGCCTACAGGATGCATCATTATTGATAGAAAGGTATTAACATCATCCACTATAGTAGTTTATTTGACTATTTCTTCTTGCAGTTCTATAAGTTTTTCTCACACATCATTTGACTTTCTGTTTTTAGATGCATATTTGTAAAGGATTGTTCTGATTTCTTGCAGAATTGACCCATCTACCAACACGTAATACCCTTCTTTATCTTTGTAATTGTCTTTGTTCTGTAATCTGCTTTGTCTGAAAGCAGCTTTCTTTTTGTTGTTGTTGTTTTTAAGTTTTTTATTTTGAAATAATTTTAGACTTTCAGAAAAGTAGCAAAGATAGTACAACTCCCTCAAATATTGGTACAAGGGTGCAGATGTGTCTCAAGCAGTTGAGTGCCTGCTTCTCACAAGGGAGTTCCTGGGTGCCTCCTAGGAAAAAAAACAAAAACAAAAAACAAGTAAAACAAATGAAAAAAACAAAAACAAAAATCTAACTCAGGGGAGCTGATGTGGCTCAGTAGTAACTGATCCCTCAAAAAAATTTTTTTGTTTCAATGTAAACTACAGACTTAATTTGCATTTCATCATATATTTACCCCTAAGGTCCTTTTTCTTTCCAGGATCCCACACTGTATTTGGTTATTTTGTCTTCTTACTCTCCTTAATCTGTGACGATTTCTCAGTATTCCCTTGTCTTTTATGACCTTGACATATTTTTTTAGGTGAAATTCACACAACATACAATTAACCATTGTAAAGTGTACAATTCAGTGACATTTAGCACATACACAATATTGTGCAACCATTTCCCCACTTCTTAGTTTCAAAACTTTTTCATAACCCCAGAAGAATGCCCTGTACCTATTTAGTAATTACTCCCTCTTCCTGTACCCCAATTTCCTGGAAATAACAATCTCTGCCACATGGCAAAGCACATGGCTGTGTTTACTGGTCTCTTCCTTCCCTTCCAGGTTTCATTGATTTCAGCTTCGTCCTTTTGTGGCACTGTCTCTCTCTCTCTCTCTCTCCATCCCATTTATAAAGGACTCCAGTAAAAGGATTAAGATTCACCCTGGGCCAGGCCTTTCCTGAAGTAATCTTATCAAAAAGGTCCTACTTACAATGGGTTTATACCCACAAGAATGGATTACTTTAAGAACTTGATTTTCTGGGGTATATAAAGTTCCAAACCACCACACATATATTCTAATATTAACCTTGGATGGTTACTTAAATTGAATATCAAAGTAACAATTATATGCCTCCTGGTGTACAGGGATGAAAAGTTATTTTATGAAAATTTTGTACCAATTTACAATGTCAATAGTAAGTTTGAAAAACTGCTTTATCATACTTCTAGAACTTATTTTAAAATATTTTGTAATTTGATAAGTTAGAATGTTAAACCTGTTTTAATATTCAGTTCTTTCACCATTAGTAAATTGTTTTCATCTTTTCAAGCATATTGTGATATGTTGCTTATTGCTCCATTACTTAAAAACACACAGGATATATATTTTTAAGATTTTAGCTCAATGAAAACTTCCAATTTCTAGGGAAAACTATTCCATTAATCAGAAAATAAGAACTGCATATATTTGTGTGTGGTTCTTTTTATCTTAGCTTCTAATAAATATAGTGCCAAAAACTTAAACAAAACATTGACTATGATTTTAGTATTTATGCACCTGTTTGTATATGTCATAAATTGATCTAATTCAATTTCAGCTGCTCTATGATAATATATGTAAATTCACTCCTCAAAATCTTTTAAGAAGTTTTACTGCATATTTATAATAAATTATAGATAAAAATAAAGTTGACAAATAATTCCTGTTTTGTTTTCCAATTTCTACACACATTGTACAATCTGGAAAAAAGATCCATTCAAATATATACATTGCCTGATATTCATCTGTGATTTTCTTTTCTGATGAAAATTTCAGTTTAACATTTTCATCTATATTTTTCATACAAGATCAAATTTAATGTGATTGTATATTAGCATTTAAGCCCATGGTACATTTTCAACAGAATATTCACTTCTTTAAAAGTTAAAACATAGAGGTCTCAAAATTCTGTTTCATAATATCTGCATGAGAATAAGTATTGGAAAAGCATAAAAAATACAAAGTTCTCCTAATTAGGCCTTTTGAGAATCATTAGAACTAACAAAAGTATAGAATTTTAATCTCTCAAATTCTTTTTAACAGTACCCTAATAAAATGTTACACATCTTCCAACACTATTTTAATGTGAATACAGATGGATTATTTGGGTTATAATCAGGAGACTGGCACAAGCCCAATGTTTAAATAAACATTATATCAAAAAGAAGCACACTCACAGAAGGTGGTTGCTCTAATTCTATTCTGATTATATTTACTTTTCCTCTCTCTTTGGGCCTCACTCCCTGCATTTTGGATTAACAACATCTTTTATTTTTGTCTGAATATAAATCTGGGAAAAAATTAAATGAAATGAATTCTCCTATGCCCTGTACAATGTTGCATACACTTTAGTTTTAAAAGCAAAGAACAGCTTAGAAGGTCTACAGTGGGAATTTGGTGATTAATTATTTACATATTTAATTCATTCTAAGTTGAAGTCT
Source organism: Tolypeutes matacus (assembly GCA_026826555.1). Classification (NCBI taxonomy): domain Eukaryota; kingdom Metazoa; phylum Chordata; class Mammalia; order Cingulata; family Chlamyphoridae; genus Tolypeutes; species Tolypeutes matacus. The sequence continues at coordinate 14,380,298 of JAKSZT010054462.1, read as the reverse complement.
CTGAAGGCAAGCAAAAGTGATTGATCTGTGCAAATGGAAATTTCTATTCCTACCTTATCTTGTATAAAGGGGCCATTTATACAAAACTAGGGAGGAAACTGGGAATGTGGATGTTTATATAGTATGTGTGGTTGGGGGAAGGGACTTGCACTGGCTAAAATTGTATAGACATTGCTCCAACTCTCCATACTTCCTTTGTCAGTGAAAATGGCTGTCTAAATTGATCAGTGGTTTCCATGCCAGCCAATCCTTATAATTTGGGTTTCGCACAACATGGATTTTAAGGTCAAATTATTTTAAAAACTACCTAGTTTGCTCTTCCACAGTTATCACCTCACATACTATTTGTGAGAATGGGGAGATTGCTTCTTCATGAAAAAAATATTGAAAACGTTCTCCCACAGAAATATTAGCATGGCAAATTTTATGCACACATGCTCCACAGGGATTCTTTTTTTCCAAACCACATCTGCACAGAAACGAATTTTAAAATGATGGCTTTCTTGTTGATGTTTTTTTTCCCAAGGTAGACAATGTTTCTTATTTGTAAAGAGAAAATAATAACAACACCTAGAGAAATACTGGAATGGAAGACCTTTCTAATAATTTTGGCAATTTTTTATAGATCCCCATAGCCACATTATGAATTATTTCCCTCTTGCATGGAACCAAAGAAATCTGCTTCTAACCCATCTTAACTCATATGAGCTGTAGTCCATTTTTCTATGCAGCAATATAAGCACATCATTAAATAGATTTTTAGGTGGTCATGGGATTCTGACAATGCTACAAATCAACTCTATTTTAGGTGTTTTTTTGTCATTTAATACATATAATGTATATATTCTGCAAAATTATTCATAAGGAGCCTATATAAGATAAAATACTATACCTTAAAGGTATGTTGTACCTGGAATTCTTCTATTATAGTTTGAGTTGAAGTTGTAATAAACAAGGATTCATATTTTTCAGGACATGTCGGGAGAAATGAGGAAATGGCAAGATTGAACAATGTTACATTTGCATGCCTACCCTATAAACTTCAGGGAACAGATCATCAACATGCATATGTTTGTTCTAAAGATTCAGAGCTTTAGCCAAAGAACCAGGTGGATTTGAATATATTCCTTGGTGTGTCACTCAGATTTTCTTTCAATTCTGCCTTCTGTATACATGAGTGAGTCCTTAAGCAAGAAATCCAGGAAAACTTTAAAATTTATTTTTAAAGTGATTTTTTTTTTGTAGGCTGTATAATAGGATAAAATACCTCTAGGGATTAAAGATGCATTCTCAAATAAACAAGAGAGGTTTGTTACAAAAATACCTGAGAAGCAATCCAAATACTTCTGTAATGGATAAATAGTAGAATCAGCCATAGGGAATTTTACATAGCTAATTGAACAAAGAGAAGATATAAAAGTCAGTTGTCATATAATATCCAAGAGTCTAAGAAGATAATGTGTATGAGCACATATGACTACTTTATGATGAAAAAACTAGCTAAAATAGGAATAACAATAGTGTGTGTGTTCATGTGGATGAGCATGTATATCTTATGACAGTTCTTAACCATTAGCAAATGTGATTAAATTAGTGTAAATTGTGTAATTAGTAAATTAGTGTTATGTAAATGGTGGCTTTTAGTTTCTATAGAAGCTACTTGAATTTGAGGGTAAGGGGATAGAGATGGGTTTTGGAAATAGAATCAAAGAGATAAATTATGGTATTGTTATTCTGAATATGATTTTATTCCCAAACTGATAAGGAACGAATAATGAATTATTTACTATATACAATAGCACTAAAATTTGATAATGAAAAATAGGTAAGAGTTTAGGGAAGATGTACACAAGTATAAAAGATTGAGCAGTTTGTTAATGAAACCTAAAAAAATAATATTTGCCCAGTTTGAAGTTAGGGTAATATATAGCAAGGCAACTTCATTTGTACTTATTTTAAAGATTCTTGTCACTATTAAAATTGGTTAGAATGGATTTATAATTATTACTATTGGAATATAATTATGGTAGAATAGAAAATGAAAGATACAGATAAAAATTGCAGATGTGGACTTCCTGTTGGCAAATATAATGACATTTGACACTCTAGGGACTTGCTCCCTTACAGAATCTTTGAACAACTACAAAAATTGGCCAAATCATTTTCCTCTAAACTCCTGAAAATAGTTAAAAGGTTGCAGTAACTAAGAAAATGCTAAATCAAGAAAACTCAAGGAAATTCTACTAGTCAAAGAAATCTGTCATGTCACTATCTGAATGAAAATTTAAGAAAGTGACAGCTCAAGGACTAAATCCCAGAGATAACACATTAAAATATTAAAATAAGCAATGTGCATCAAAAGATTATAAGACAAACAAAGAAATGGTAAATGATAGTCCACCCAAAGGAATAAGATAAATCTTCAAAAACCATAACAGAAGAATACCAGATTTGGATATACCAGACAAAGGCTTTAACAAAATGACCTTCAATATAGTAAAAGAACTAAGGAAAACATGAAGAAAGAACTAAAGAGTATCAGGAAAACAATGAATGAACAACATGAGAAACTCAATTAAATGATAACTTTAGAAAGTAATCAAACAGAAATACTGGAGTTAAAGAAAATAGCAACTGGAAAAAACAATTCCTAGAGGATTTCCACAACAGATTAGAGCTATCAGAAGAAAGAATCAGTCACTTTGAAGATAATACAATTGAAATTATTCAGGATGAGGATCAAAAAGAAATAAAATAACTAAAATAAAAAAAAAAAAAAGGAAACAAATCCTAAGAGATCTGTGGGACATCATTAAGTATCAATATATCAATATATGCATTATGGATTCTCAGAAGGAGCAAAAAGAGAGAAAAGAGCAGAAGGACTATTCAAAGAAATAATGGCAAAAAACTCTTACATTTAATAAAAGACAAGCTTGTACACATTTTTAAAAAAGGCCAACAAACCCCAAGCAGGATAAACTGCAAATGATGCATGCCCAGAGACATAGTAGTCAAACTGTCAAATGCCAAGGTCAAGGAGAGAGTTCTGAAAGTTGCAAGAGAGAGAAAATATGTTTAGTATAAAGAAGCCCAGATTATATTGAAGCCCAGATTATATTGAGTGACTATGTATCATCAGAAACCATGGAGGCAAGAAGGCACTTGGCTCTTCTTAAATATTTAAAAATATTTAAAGTGCTGAAATAAAATAATTACCAACCAAAGAATTTTATATCCATTGAAATTGCCATTCAAAAATGAGGGACATTTTAGATGGTTTGTACGGTATGTGAATATGTCTCAATAAAATTGCTTTTCAAAAATGAGGGACACATTAAGCCATTCCCAACGAACAAAAGCTCAGTGAATTCACCATTACTTGACTTGCTCTATTAGCAACACTAAATAGAGTTCTTCCAAATGAAAGAAAAGGACCCTAGATAGTGGATTGAAGTGGTAGGAAGAAATAGAGATTTCTGGTAGAGGTAACCATATGGATAATTATAAATGGCAAAGCATTCTATTTAGTGAGATGCATCTCTGCTTTTTTACTTCTTACAGGTTCTAAAATGCAAATGGATGAAAAGTAATGATAAATGTATGATTTGGGGCATACATGTATAAACATATAATTTGTAAAAATTACAACAAAAAGTGAGGGTATGGTAGAATGCTTGTGTATGCTATTGTAGTTAAGTTGGTAGTAAATCAAATGTGATAGCAATAGATTTCGGATTTTAATATAAACCACATGGTAACAACAAAGAAATTGTATGAAAAATATACACAGAAGGAAATGAGAATGGACTCAAAATGATCAATATAAAATATCACATAAGTATGAAAGTAGGCATTAACAAGAAGATTTGAAGGACATAAAAAGGATTAGATTTGCAAAAACCAAGTAGCAAAATGGCAAGAAAAAAAAAAATGCCCTGCATAATCAGCAGTTACTTTAAATGTAAATGGATTAAACTCTCCAAGAACAAGGCAGAAATAGGCAAAATGGATTTTAAAAAGCATGACTCAACTATATGGTGTTTACAAGAGACTCACCTTAAATCCAAAGACACAAGTAAGATGAATCTGAAAGAATGGGAAAAACAGCCTGTGCAAATAGTAACCAAAAGACAGCTGGGGTAGCAATAAGTTTATCAGACAAAACAGAAATTAAGTAAAAAAAATATTACAAGAGAAGAAGAAGGGCTCTATATATACTGATAAGAGGACAATTCAACATGAAGATGTAATAATTATCATATTTATGCACCTAACAGTATAGTCCCAAAATATATAAAACAAGTGTTCACAGAATTGAGGGAAGAATTAGAAAGCTCTACATTAATAGTAGAAGACTTCAATATACCACTTTTAATAGAAGATCAATGAAAAAATGGAACACTTGGAGGACAATTTAAATAAACTAGACTTCATGCACGTATAGCTATCTTCACCCTACAGCAGCTGAATACACATTCTTCTCCACTGTACATGGTCATTCTCTAGGATATGCCATATGTTAGGTCACAAAACAAATCTCAATAATTTTTTTAAAAAAATACTGATATGATATAACGTATCTTATCCAGCCATAATGGAATGAAGCTAGAAATCAATAATGGGGAGAACTTGAAAATTCACTAATATATGAAAATTAAACAACACACTCTTAAATAATAAGTCAAAGAAGAAATCACAAGGGGAATTAGGCTCCTGAGACAAATAAAAAACATAACACAATATACCAATACTTATGGCATGTAGCAAAGGCAGTATTAAGAGGGGATTTTATAGCTTTAAATTCTTACAGTAAACAGAGAAATTTGAAATCAAAACCATCATAACCTCACAACTGCAACTACAAAAAGAAAAGCAAATTAAACCCTAAGCAAGCAGAGGAAGGAAATAACAAAGAATAAAGGAGAGATAAATGAAAGGGAGATGAAAAAAAAAATACATATTATCTATGAAACCACAGTTGGTTCTTTGGAAAGATCAATAGAATTGCAACCCTTTAGGTAGACTGAGAAATAAAGAAAGAAAGAAAGAAAGAAAGAAAGAAAGAAAGAAAGAAAGAAA
>JAKSZT010054462.1:14337629-14375206 GCA_026826555.1 Tolypeutes matacus | reverse complement strand
AGAAAGAAAGAAAGAAAGAAAGAAAGAAAGAAAGAAAGAAAGAAAGAGAGCGAGAGAGAGGGAGAGAGAGAGAGGGAGAGAGAGAGAGAGAAGAAAAGAGGGAGGAAGGGAGGGAGGAAGGAGAGAGAGAACACAAATAATGAAATTTAGAAATGAAGGGGGGGCATTACTACCAAGCTACAGAAATAAAAATGATTACAAGAGGATATTATGAACAATTGTGCATCAACAAGTTATATTAGCTTGATGAAATGAACAAATTCCTAGAAACACACAAACTACCTACAATTACTCAAGAAGAAATAGAGTATCTCAACAGATCAATAACAAGCAAAGAGATTGTATCAGAAATCAAAAACCTCCCAAGAGAAAAATGCCCAGGACCAGATAGCTTCACTGGTTAATTTTACCAAGCATTGCAAGAAAAATTAATGCTAATCCTGCCAAACTCTTGCACAAGGAGGGAACTCTTCCTAATTCATTCTATGAGGCCATGATCACCCCAACACCAAAGCCAAATAAAGATACCACCAAAACCATTGCAGACCAATATCCCTTATGAATATAGTTAGAAAAATCCTCAATATAATACTAGAAAACCAAATACAGCAGCACACTCAAAGAATAATATACCATGGTCAAGCAGGATATATCCCACATATAAAAGGGTAGTTCAACATTAGAAAACCAGTTATTGTAATATACCACATCAATAGAATAAAGGGAAAAATCCATATGATCATTTCAATAGAGGCAGAAAATGTACTTGATAAAATCTAGCACCTCTTCTTGAGAAAGCACTCAGAAGTCTAAGAAGAGCACTAAACTTCCTTAACATGATAAAAGGCTTATATGGAAACCCGACAGCTAACATCATATTCGATGGTGAAAAACTGAAAGCTTTCCCCCTAAGATCAGGAACAAGCCAAGGCTGCCTACTGTCACCACTGTTATTCACCATTTTACTGGAAGTTCTAGCTAGACCACTCATGTAAGGAAGGGAAATAAAAAGAATCCAAATTGGAAAGGGAGAAGTAAAGTTTTCCTCTTTGCCAAAGCCATGACCCCATATATATGGAAAATTATCTCCTAGAGCTAATAAACAAATTTAGCAAAGTGGAGATGTACAAGATCAACATGCAAAAATTGGTAGTGTTTCTATACACTATGAGTGAACAATCTGAAGAGGAAATCAAGAAAAAAAAATTCTATTTACAATAGAAACTAAAATAATCAGAATATAGGAATATATCTAATCAAGGACATAAATGTCTTGTACTCAGAAAACTACATAATGCTGCTGAAAGAATTAAAGAAGACCGAATAAATGGAGGAACAGTCCATGTTCACAGAGTGGGAGACTAAATATCATTGAGATATCAGTTCTACCCAGAATTATTTACAGATACTTTGCAATTCCAATCAAAATTCCAACAGCCTTCTTTACAGAAATGGACAAGGCAATTACCAAATTTATATGGAAAGATATTGGGCCCCAGATAGCCAAAACTGTCTTGAAAAAGAAGAACAAAGTTGGAGGATTCACACTTACTGATTAGAAAGTTACATTAATCAAAATAGCATAGTACTTGCACAAAGGCAGACTTATAGATCAATGGAATCAAATTTGAGAGTTCAGAAATAAGCCCTCACATCTATGGCCAATTGATTTTTTTAAAATTTATTGAAATATATCACTCATACATGAACATACATAAACAATAAGTATATAGCAATAGCAGTAAACTTACAAAGCAAACATATATAACATCACACAGGGGTCTCATACCTCACCCTACTGCCAATACCTTGCATTGTTCTTAAACAATTTTAACTAATGATTAAAGAGCATCCTCAAAATATTACTACTAACCAAAGTATTTTCCCCCAACTCACACTATTATTATGTATATCATTTATACACAAACATATATAAACAATAAGTTTATAGTAAAAGTTATGAACTTACAAAGCAAACAGTTATAACATTATGCAGGGGTCCCATACATCAACACTCCCTCAACGCCTTGCATTGTCATGAGAAATTTGTACAAATTACAAAAGAATATTGTCAAAATCTTACTACCAATTATAGTCCTTATCTTACATTTGGTGTATTTTAACCCCAACCCACCCTATTATTGTTTTTTAAATATATTTTTATGACTGAAGTTGTAAACTTACAAAACAATCATGCACATGTGCAGAATTCCCAAACAACACGGTGGAACATTTGTTACAGATTATGAGATAATATCTTCCGATTATTACCAGGTCCACAGTGTACATTTGGCACACATTTTCCATACTCCCCCATTATCAACACAGTACATCTTTGACATAGATGCAAGTATCTTACATTATTACTGTTAACCACAGTCCATAGGTCACAGCAGTTGTTCTTTTCCCATGCTTCTCCACATTCCCACCACCCTGCAATAGTGATGTACATCTGCTCTAGCTCACAAAGGACACTCTTGCATCTGTACCATCAACCACAATTCTCATCCACCTCTGGGTTTGCTATGCTATTATTCAGTCCCTAGATTATTCTCTAGCTTTCTGTCAATTGGCAATTACATTCCTAGACTACCATTTTCAGCCACATCCCCATTTATAAACCAGTGTGTTACTCACTAGAATGTGTTACCATCAACTCTGTACATTTCTATATTCTTACAGTAAAGCTAATTAAAACTTCTACATACATTAAATATCAGTAGTCCATCTCAGTCATCCTCTTATCTCCTTTAAGAATCCACCACCTACCACCAGGTATTGAAGATATTTTCCTACATTTTCTTCTAGAAGCTTTATGGTTCTTGCTTTTATATTTAGGTCTTTGATTCATTTGAGTTAATTTTTTAATAAGGTATGACATAGGGGTCCTCTTTCCTACTTTTGCTATGCATATCCAGTTTTCTCAGCACCATTTGTTGAATGAACTGTTCTGCCCAAGCTGGGTGGGTTTGACAGACTAGTCAAAAATCACTTGACCATAGATGTGAGGGTCTGTTTTTTAACCATCAATTCGGTTCCATTGATCTATGTGTCTATCTTTATGCCAGTCCCATGCTGTTTTTACCACTGTTGTTAGGTAATACAACTTAAGGTCCAGAAATGAGAGTCCTCCAACTTTGCTTTTCCTTTCTAAGATGTTTCTGGCTATTCAGGACCCCTTACCCTTCCAAAGAAATTTGATAATCATGTTTTCTATTTATTTAAAAAATGCTGATGGAATTTTTATCAGGATTGAATGGAATCTGTACATCAATTTGAGTAGAAATGACATCTTAATGATATTTAGTCTTCCAATCTGTGAGCATGGAATGTTCTTCCAATTATTTATGTCTTTTTTTATAATTTCTTTTAACAATGAGTTGTAGTTTTCTGAATACAAGTGCTTTATATAATTGGTTAAGTGTATTTCTGAATATTTAGGTTTTATCTGTCATATTTTATTTTCACCACTCTTTTGACACTTTTAGTTATTTTATGGATATTATCTTCATTTCTAGACTCCTTTCCAGGCCTTTTTCTCCAGTCTTTTCTTTTCAAGCTGTAGCACACCCTTTAGTTTTCCTGCAAAGCAAGTTCCTTGTTTATAAACTCTCTGTTTCTGTTTATATGTGAATATTCTAAACTTGCCCTCATTTTGGAAAGACAATCTTGCCAGATATAAGATTCTCGGCTGGAAGTTTTTCTCTTGCAGAATCTTAAGTATATCATACCACTGTCTTCTTGCTTCCATGGTTTCTGGTGAGAAATCAGCACTTATTCTTATTGGGTATCCCTTGTATGTGTTGCATTGCTTTTCTCTTGCTGCTCCCAGAATTCTCTCTTTGTCTTTGGCATTTGACATTCTGATTAATATGTGTCTTGGAGTTGGTCTATTCAGATTTTTTCAGATGGTAGTACATTCTGCTTCTTGGACATGGATATCTGTGTACTTCAATAGAATTGGGAAATTTTCTACCATAATTTATTCAAATATTCCTTCTGCCCCTTTTCCCTTCTCTTCTCCTTCTGGGACACCCATGACACATGTGTTTGCATGTCTCTTGCTGTCATTTAGTTCCCTGAGACCTTGTTCAAATTTTCCCAATCTTTTCTTCATCTGTTCTTTTGTATGTTCACTCTCAGAGGCCATTTCTTTAAGCTCACCAATCCTTTCTTCTGCCACCTCAAATCTGCTATTATATGATTCCAGTGTAATTTTTATTTCATTTGTTGCACCTTTCATTCCCATAAGATCTGCTATTACACATTTTCTATGTATGCTTTCAAATTCTTCTTTGTGCTCATCCAATGTTTTCATAATATCCTTTACGAAAGGATATTTTTTTAGCCATCTTATTGAATTTATTAAGGAGATTTGTTTGAACATCTATGATTAGTTGTCTCAATTCCTTTATGTCATTTGGAGACTTATCTTGTTCTTTTAACTGAGCCATATCTTCCTGTTTCTTGGTGTGGATTGTAATTTTTTGTTAGTGTCTTGGCATCTGGCTTACTGGAATATTTATTCTGGGTACAGTTTTTCTCTTTAGTTTAGGGTTTCTTGCCCTTTCTCCCTTGCTGGTTATGTAGTAGGACACAAGGATATAGTTGGTGCTGTAAGCTGTGGAGGCTCAGGCTGCCCTCATTGCCCCAAGGACCAATGAAGTTTCTCACAAGTTTCTCCTTTGACAAGGGTAGGGACAGTGCCAGAGCTATGTGGAATAATTCAACTCATGCAGGCCTAGACTGTAGTTGCCCAAGAGAGTGATGAAGCTTTAGGCTCCTCTCTCCCCTTCCTGGGGTGAGGATGGAGCTATAGGTGTGGGCTGCAATCTATACAGTACAGGTCCGAGATGACCACAATTGCCCTGGTAGACTTCTTTTTATTCAGTGTGTGCCAGCTAAATGTACCTGCAGTTAACTGAATAAGCTGGTGCAGGGCCCATCAGCTTCCTCCCAGCTAGAGGTGGGGCTGAAGCCTAGGCTAGGGCTGCAGGCCAATCAGGGTGAAAGAAACCGGTCTCTACTATCACTGTGATTTTCAGTCTGCCCAGTTTCCCCTCATGCTGGGGGTAGAGTCAAAATGGAGGCTACTGGCCTCCTTCTGACTTAAACAGGCTTAAACTTTAGCAGTTCTTAGAGTTGTACTTTAGCCAGCCAAATGTACTAATCAGTAGCTGAGATCGACAGCAAACCCTCTCTTCCTCCCCTGTTTTGGGGAAATAGAACTTCCAATTCCTGCCACAGAATAGCTCCTGGGGTGGCTTGTGCAGCCAAAGTAGGATGATCACTGGCTTCCACGGCGTGGCCTGTAATTTCCCGGAGAGGCTGGCACAGCTCCCCCCAGCTTCTTCCCTGCCTGAGGTGGGCTTGGAGCTTAGGCTAGAGCAGTAATCTGATCTAGATGGGAAAAGGCTGGTCCCTACCAGCACTGATTTTCTGTCAGCCCCGCTTCCCTTCATGTTAGGTGCAGTGTTAAGATGGCGGCCACTGGCCTTTTTCTGACTTGGACAGGTTCAAACTTTAGCTGTTCTTAGGATTATACTTCAGCCACTGAATTTACTAATCAATAGCTGAAGTTGGTGCCCAACTGTCTCTTCCTCCCCCCGTTTTGGGGAAATGGTGCTTCCAATTCTAGCTGCAGAATAGCTTCTGAGGCAGTTTGTGCCTCCAGTGGCCTTCCTGGCATGGAGGACTCTATGAATCTTCTCTGAAGATGGGCAGGTTCTTCCTTCCATTCTTTCAAGGATGTTGCAGGATGCACTTCTGGTCTCCTGGAACCCCCAAAGAAGTGCTCTAGATAGCTCTGGGTGATCACCAACTGCCCCATAGCAGAAGCTGATTCTAGGAGCTCCTTACTCTGCCGCCACCTTAGTGCTATTCCCTTATGGCCAATTGATTTTTGACAAGGATTCCATGTCCACGCAATGGGGAAAGAATAGTCTCTTCAACTTACCTTCTTCAGAAAGGCACGCACAGAACGATCATGCGACCCAGCAATTCCACTTCTTGGAATATACCCCCTAAATTAGAAAGCAGTGATTTGAATAGATATTTGCACACAAATGTTTACAGTGACATTAATTACAATTGCCAAAAGTTAGAAGCAACACAAGAGTTCATCAACAGGTGCATGAATATACCAAATGTAGAGTACGGTGGCATAGTCCAGTGGCATATTATGCAGCCATGAAAAGAAATGAGGATCTGATACATATTACAACATAGATGACCAATAAAGATTTCATGTTGAGTGAAATACAGCAGACACAAAAGAACATGTATTTTATGTTCTCACTCATATGATATAATTAGAATATGCAAATCCATAAAGTGAGAAAGTAGAACAGATTACTAGGGAACTGAGGTAAGGGTAAGGAATAGGGAGTTAATGCTTAATTGGTACAGAGTTTCTTTTTGGGGTGAGGGGAAAGTTTTGGTAAGCGATGATGGTGATGGTGGCACAGGACTGTGAATGTATTTAACACCACTGAAATGGATATTTGAAAGGGGTTAAAATGTTAAATTTTAGGTTGTATATATGTTACCAGAATAAAAGTTCTTAAAAACTGTAGAGCTCTACAATACAAACAGTGCAACCTAATGGACTACGGTTAATACTATAATTTTAATAATATTATGTCATTAATTGTAACAAAGTTACCACACTAATGTAGAGTCTTAGTAGTAGGGAAAAACTGAGTGTGTCAGGGACATATAGAGGAGCTCTGTAATTTCTCTTTAAACTTCAAATTAAAAAATAGGGAAGCGGCTGTGGCTCAATCAGTGGGGCTCCCGTTTACCATATGGGAGGCCCCGGGTTCGGTTCCCGGGGCCTCCTGGTGAAGGCAAGCCCGCCCGCACGGCGTGGTTAGCTGACCCAGCGAGCACAAGCAGCAAGGGGGGGATAAATGAATAAATAAATAAAATCTTAAAAAAAAAAAAATTAAAAAATAGCAAAAGAATCTGGATGCATGCTATACATGATTATGTGAAAAATAGTTGTAAGAATTGCAAGTGATTTTTAAAATATTTTATCTAAATATGGTGTAATGCTTCTTTATATGAAACATATTGATGTTTGAACACATGTTGTATCATTTCTAGGGTATTTATCATGGAATTATAGTAGTCCTAATTTCAATATGTGCTAATTTCAAACAACAAAACATATATTATGAAAATGATTTTTTTCTCACACCGTATCCTAAGCTCCAGTTCAAAAAAAAATTATAATTTTAAATTATTTTCTGAAAAATTTTAGTTGGATACAAGCATATTTACTTGTGTATACATAAAACTATATCCACATATAACATAACTGTGTATACCTATTTTACAAATGAGGGCATTTTCTGTGCCTTGATTTACCACTCAATTTTATCATTAGGACCAGCACTACGAGCCTGCTATGTGTGCAAACAGGACCCCACTCTCGGAAAGATACCATGTTTACTTCAATGTTCTGCGCTTATTATTTTGAAATTCGTTATTTTATCTTTAAATTTGTGTTTTGCAAGTTAGATTCAATGGGAGCGTGGGACAAGTGCATGAGCAGAGGAGATCCACACAAGATGCATGCCTGTGGCTCCTTGCTGCCCCGTTACATTCGGTTTTAGTGATTCCCCATGAACATTGAATTGCAGGGGATGCACAAAATAGGGGAGCTCAGCAAGATACCTGAAACTTAGTAAGCAGAGCCCCCGAGATGCCACGTTTTCCATTCAAACCAGATATTGCTTCGAACACAGAAATAATCAATGACATTCTCATAAACACGAAAAACCAAGGGATCCTATCATATCCTTCCTTACTAGTATTACCTCCCTGTATTAGCCAACCACGTACTCTGGAAATGATAACATTGAAGGAAAGGGGGAAAAGTATAGGGCAAACTTTACTCTGATTTAGCCTCTTCAGATGCTCTTGTGCTGTGCACAGTGGCTCTGAGTGTAAATACTATGCATTGAGGATACACACACACAAAATCCAACAATATAATGTGTACAGGATAATGCCTCATACCAATCAGGTGTCCATTTGTTACTGTGTTTGTTAACAACCCTTTATCCCTTAGTGTTATAAACTCCACTTAAAACTGATTAAAATCTCGTTCTTGTTAAAAATAATAATAATAATAAGGCAACCAACAGATCCTTTACCTCTAAGCCTTCCTTACTTATCAGTAAAGAGAAGAGAAAGTGTTGATGAAATATGCACCTATCAACATATGTGATAACAGAGCTGAATTAGTTTCATGCAGCATTTCTACTCTACTTAGAAGTATGAAATACATATGCCGGTACAAGCTGTAGAATATGTATTGTGTGTGTTTGGTTTTTCTGCACCCTAGTTAAATGCTCTAATATTTTCATTTAAAACAGGCACAGTACAATACAAAGATGAATAGTAAAATTTACACTAATAATCTAAAATTTTCATGTCTTCATTAGAGTGATATTAAATGGCAAATAAAACAACATGCCAAGTCTGTAGAGAGAGGCCATGGAAGAGCGGGAAAGTTTTACAATTTAGTGCCTATACTTCTGCTTTTTCCCTGCTTTTACAACAATAGGTCCTGCATTTTCATTTTGCTCTGGACCCTGAAAATTATGTACATAATTTTAGAGGCAGCTACATAATTATGGAATTTGGACAAAATTCCATAACTGCATATATATCATTAATGCAGTTTTTCTTGACTCTACAGTATTTACCTTATGGTGTACATTTTTTTCCCCTTTTAACATATTTGACAGGCATTTTTTGCTTTTCCACTCTTCTATAAAAACTTTAAATGCTACAGTAAGTACCTATGTGCACAAATGCTTACTTTCATGGAAAGTAGTTCTTTAGAAGAAATTTGTATTAACCAATTGTTGGGCCCAAGGGGATGTATGTATTAATAAGCATTTTCCTAATTGTTTTTCCAAAGAATTCGCACCAATTTATGCACACACCAACTGTGCATGGTGTACCTGTTTCTTAACACCCTTGCCAATAATAGGGTATATTTCAAATTTTGCTTAATATTTGCATATATGATGAGATAATTTTGCATTTTCATTTTTCTTTAGCATTTTTAAAATCATTTATTTCTTATTACATTGTCTTTTTAATGCTTCCTATGTGTTCTGTATTTTTAAATATTTTAATGTTAATTAAAATATTATTATTTAATATTAGTTAAATATTAATTAAAATATTTAATATTTAATATTTTAATATTTTAGGCTGTCATTATTTATTTTTACATTTCTTTGATTTACATGCCATTTTTAAAATTTTATAATTTATTTAATATTTCTACCAGTATCCTTTATATATAATTTTAAAAATCATACTAAAGCCATTAATGATGATATATCAGCTTTTGCAATACTCATTGATCCCTCACTATGTGAAAACAAATTCTGTATATCTATACTTTTTCCCATATGCCTCCCTCTCACCCACTCTCCCCTTCTTCATTTCATTTAGTTTAAAATCTTTTCTACCTTACAATGGTATTTAACATCTATATTCTCTTCTTTAAGAGTAATCCCTGAAGTTGTGCACACAGATTCTGTTAAAAGCTAAACTGAGCTCACAGGTGTCAAATATGATTAAGACCACAATCAATCAAAAATGGAAGCAATAGTGAAGACTTCAATTACTTACTGCAATAGTATAAGCAAGAGGTTAATTCAGAGGAAAAGCACTGACTCCCACTTGTTCAGTTGTCCCCCATGGAATGGCACCAATGAGTGAGAGTCAGCTGGCCAGTGCACACACGGGGGATGTGGCACTGCTGAAGGAGCCCCAAACAAAAAGGGGCTGAGAGGGATCTAGGAGTGGAAAAGTACTGAATGCTGAATCAGAGCGGAGTCAAGTGTCATCAAGGTCTCTGCTGCTCCCTGCTTAGGAGGCCTTAGCACAGGTGCCTGGGGAAGGCCTCTGGGTAGGAATGTAGATATGGGCTAGAGTGACAGCGGCTGGGGCGATTGGAGGGATTTATCCTTAACTGCAGCTTCCTTCAGAGACTGCAAAGCGCCAGCTGCATGCTAAGTCTGGTGTGGGGACAGCAGTTTTCCCCAGTGAGGAGTGTCAGGTAAAGCCTTGGTAATTGTGTGTGGTCAGGCCTGAAAAATTGTATGTAGGATTTTGGCCAGGAGCCAGACATCTCAGGTTCTGTATGTTCAACTCAACCAGAAACCCTTTTCTAAGATTGCTATTCAAACATTACTTGATTTATTAGATTTCATCATTAAGTAATTTATTTCAGGGAAGGCATTTGGTTCCTTGAGCTCTTGTAGATATGTGTGTGTGTGTGTGTGTGTATTTATTACAGTAGCTATAGGTTTATAGAAAAATCATGCAGAAACTACAGTCCTCCCATATAACTCCCCCATACGCACACTCAGTTATAAGTTTTAATACCTATCTTCTGTGTTCTTATTTGAATAACAGCTTGAAAGCATCTATGACATTCCCATTCCCTGAGGATTTTGTAGACAACTCTAAAGCCTCCTGTTATTGAATGCTGCTGTGAAAAAGCCTAAATTCAGACTTACTGTCCTATCTTGTAGGTAAATTGACAATCTTGCCTGGATACCAGATGAAATATTTTGAAGTCTAGTATATTCACCAGGGTAAGTTTTATTATTGAATATTCTTTATCAACTTTTTCTGTGATATAATGAAATCTTATGTCTGCAGATTCAGGTCTGTTATTTCAGAAGACTTACCGTGTCTTCTTTAACAGGATTGTCAAATATGTACATAAAAACGCTCATGAATAGCTTTTCTTTCTAATAAGTTTAACTCAGACTTTCCATTTAAAAATTAAACTTCCTTTTTTCACTTTAAACCTCTCCAGTATAATACTGGCCATGTTTTTATCACTGTCTTTTTTTTTCAGAAGTTATTAAATTTCTTTAATTTCTGAAAACATTGTATTTTCATTTGTTTCATTTGTTTATGTCTATTCCCTTTTGTTATCTTATAATTCCTTTTATTCCATATATCTCTTCTGTAGCTCTTTGAAATACCTACATTTTTATTTACTTATAAATCTGGAGAGTTATTTCAATATTAATTCTTCCTTTGCTATGTATAGTTCATCTAATTGCTGTTATTTTTCTCCTTTTTTAACTTTATATGGAACATAATTTCTGGTGATTAGGGTGTTATTTACATATCGTTTTTATTTCCTTTCAGTGTGTTATGAATAGTTGCTGCAAAGTTTCTTGGCATCATATCTTCTTTACTTCTTGTTCTACTAATTATTATTTAAAGTATGGTACTGAAGTTCCAATATTGTTGGATTGTCTATTTCTTCTTTCAGTTCTGTCACTTTTGCTCCATATTTGTTTGGGTTCTGTTGTTAGGTGCATATGTATTTATAATTGTTATTCTTCGTGTGTTTTTACTGCATAATTTATATAGTTGAAATGATTAATATATGTAAATTAAAATGCTTGGAGTATAGTAGATGTTCTATAAATGGTAGTATCTGCTTTTAATACTATCAGTAGAATTAGCATTAGTTTATAACCATACTTCTTTTACTGGCACTAATTCCCTCAGTCATATTAGAAAATTCTGATTAATCATATCTAATTTAACATCTAAACCATTTTTAGGCACTCTTGGCTCAAAATTGTTTATGTTATATATAGAATTTCTCTATTTGATATCTTAAAATAAAGGTACTAAAATCAAACCCAGGAGGTGCTAAATTTAAATCCATTCAATAAAACAATTGATCCCAGTTAGAGGCATCTCAGTCAGACTGATCAATCCTTCATTTAAATTGTAATTTCCTTCTCCTTCTGCACTGTAATTTGCCCAGAATGAAACAAGTCCTCAACAATGCAGTTGGATGGTAAATTAGACCCTGACTTCTGACTATGTTTGCTAATTTATTCATGCATATTTGATGACTACATTTGGAAAAAGCAAAATAAAAGCTCTTCTTTGGACAAACTATTAATAAAAACATTTGTGCTTTAGACTCAGTCCTTTTTCTAAAATTATCCATAACATTCATAGTGCTATAGTCCTGGCTGTGTAATAAATAGTCTGGGATATTAAAAAGATGAATCACCCTGTGCTTGGTCTTAGAAATAAGCCATATATAAGTGTAATTATGCACACATATACAAACTTATACATATGTAAAATCTGTGGAAGTCAGAGGCAGACCTGTCTTTTTCTAGCAGAAATTTAAATCTCCAAATATAATTATGTTTCTTTATTCATTTCAATGCACAATTGACCGTTTTGTGTCAGTAAAAGAATGAAGGCTTTATTTATTCTGTTATCAACAAGTATTTATCAAATATTTACTATTTTCCATGCATAGAGCCTCTATTCTAAAGTGAGGTTACACAGACAAACAGAAAATTATAACAGAGTAAAAAACAAGAGGTGTCAAGGTGAGAAGAGTAGTGAATGTTGACGGTGGCAAGATTAACTTAAATTAGGCAGTAACTAGAAAGTAAATAGCCACAAGCATCATATTAAAGTGTTTAGAAATTTTACTGAGGGAGACAATTTATCTTGGAGAATGGCTGGATGGATTTGCAAATCTGCTACTACTTACTGAGACAAGAAATACAAATGGAGGAGCAAAGATCATCCCCTCAAGAAATTAAAAGCTTTAAGTTAAGTATTATTTTATCTGCCAATTTTGAAAAAATAATTTGGACTGACAACTAATAGGAAAAATCTTGTTTACGTTTTTCATTAGAATATCATTCCTATAAAATTTGAGACTCCAACATTCTCTTATAGGCATCTGTTGATTTGAGGAATTTAAGAAACACAAAATGACCATGTTTCCAAGGTCATAGAACAGACTGTTAAAACTATCTACTATTTAGATGTAAACTCTTTCTACCTGGAGTAGCCTCCTTACTTGCAGTACTATCTGTCCTCCCCACTTCTTGTCAAACACATTCATTCAAATGGTCCAGATCCTTTAGTACTGTAGTAAGTCATGTCCCATTGTCAATGCCATTTCCTCACAAACTAAATAAATTTCTGCAAAGATTACCCTTTTGACCAAAATATTTGACTACCAACACTTATTCTATTAAGTGTTATGCAATTCTCTATGTTCGTGTGATATTTGCATGAGGGATTGAGAAATTAAGAACTATTTTTTTTTTTACTTTTGTTTGACAATTCAAGGAAAAAAAATACATCCAATATATGTAACTACAGGTGCGTAAACTAATTTGTAATAAGCCAAGCAACTTATGAAATACACTAAGAAATGTGAAATATATCTCTTTACGGATATATACATTTATGCACATAGAGCACGTGTCTCATACAAATCAAGGACTGTGCTTGAAGCCAAGGATAAACACATAATATTCATATATTTTCCCTGGGGTATCTCAAACTCTGGTGGGAAGGAAAAACATTCAACAACAAGTGTCTGTACAATGCAGTAAAGTAATCTCTTGGGAGAATTATGTAAAAATATCTCTGGAAGCATAGACCGTAAAATAATTGTGCAAACCTAATTTCTGAGGAGTTTTAAGGCCAATACCTGAAATATTTACTTTTGACAACATTGAAATGTGGACTAAGATATATATTAATAGACGTACATAAACTTATATGGATATATATTTATACACACATACATGATCATAATGTATATTATATATAAGTGTATATGTGCATGTATGTGTGTATGTATATATAATCAAATAACGAGAGAGTTAACCAAAAAGTTGGCCTCTTGTTAAACCAACTTGGTTGTATTCTGTGGCCTTATAGAGTGCTACGTGAACATGCTTTAATTAGGATAGGTGATATATGCAGGGTATGTATTTTGCAAACATGCAGTAAAAACACATGAAGAATAACAATTATAAACACATATGCACCTAACAACAGAGCCCAAACAAATATGTGTGTGTATGTGTAAGGTGAAGTATTAAGTGTTCAGTTTGTTGGAAAGAGAGTGGAAAGGCCCAAAATTCCTGACAACAGTTTGGTTCACTAAATATCTAACAATAAATCTTATAGCTACCAGTCTGTAATGCACTAGGGATGTGACTATGAATAAGACCCTGACCATGCCCTTAAGAACATCACAATCTAGTATAGTGATAGATTCGTCAGGGACAGTAATTCAGCAGAGATAATAAGTGCATGGAACTATGGCAGCAAAGAAGAGGGGCAAATGGAATCATCTGGGCAAGGCAACAACAGTTTCTTGGAGGAAGTTGCACCTAAACTTTGTCTTGAAGAATGAATTCATATGGAAAATAAATAAAAGTTCCAACTATGAAATTTCATAGGCGGCCATTCCTAAGAGATTGCGTGTGTGTGTGTGTGTGTGTGAGATTTTAGACTACTATTTTTATTATTAGAGGTTCAAAAAGAGAGTGAGATTCTTTTACCAATATACCAGGCTCGTATTGAGACTACTTAATGCATTTTTTGGCTTTTAACTCATTAAAATAATGACATCTCTGATATAACAGTGATGCATTGATTTGGTCCCATGTTTTCAAAGTTAGTATATGGGGACTTGAGTCTCATCTCTGTCAGTAGACAAGTCACTTTATCTCTTTATGTCTCGGTAAATCTTCATTTCTGTGTCTACACCACTAGGAAAATAAAGTGTGGTCTGGCTATTGCTCAGGAATAAATATTCTAATGGGTCATGTATTGAGGATTAAAAAACACTGTACTTATCGTTGCTATCTAACTCAATATTGTAATAATAGAACTTCCTTGTACAAACCGCTACCCACATTATCCAGGCAAATTATGATTCTTTTTTATAAGAATATTTTGAGTGCTCAAATGGAAATCTAATTTTCCAATGTTAAATATTCATCCGCTGGCCATTAAAATAGATGCAGAAACTGAAGCTTAAAGAAATGAAGTGACCTGCCCAAGGTGACATGCTTGAAAATTGACAGGGATGAGATTCAAATCCATTTGTACTGGCTTCATAGAATGCCAATGAAATTTTAGCCAAAGAACTCAATTAGAGTCAAAAGATTTCATTTTATTATTCAAATATTTGCAATAATTTTGAGGAAATATTTATGGAATTTAATGGTACTCTTCCTGAATTTACTGAGTTTAACATTTCTTTTGATAAATTTAGATGTTAAAAAATGAAAACATCTTTTATCTTTTTTCCAAGATTATATAAGAGGAATAAAGATTAATATTTAGCTACATTTTTCACTCCTTAACAAATATTTTTTGCCCTTCTTCTATATACAATGAATACTGTAGACCAGTGGTTTTCAACTTGTAGCAAACCCATTCACCAAGGAACATTTGGCAATTCTGGAGATATTTTTTGGTTGTCAAAACTGGGCAGGGGGCTCTACTGGCAACTGGTGAGTGAAGGCCAGGATGCTGTTAAACATCCTGCAATGTACAGGGAAGTGCCCCACAACCAAAAAGCTGGCTCAAATTATAAATAATGCCAAGATTGAGAACTCTTCTGACCCCTGTGCCACAACCACTGACTATCATAAGTGATTCACCTTCATGTTAAAAAATCCACCAATTCAACAGTCATCTACTTTAGGGCATCGTTCTGGTTGAAAGTTTCAGGATAATTATTCCGTCATTACTGGACTCCATCTGTTACTACTCATCATATTGTTAAGACTTTGTAGCATGATGTGGAGAAAAGGGTTAGAGGATTTTAGAAACTTTGGGTGGCATATAGTACTGAGCACAAACAACTTTATCCTCAATAACAGGTGCTGTAAGCCCAGATTTTCAAAGTAATTGATACTAGACTGTATCGAATTCTGTCTGTGTGGGTACAGATCCAAAGATTAATTATATCCCTGTGAGATATGAGAATTATTCCTGATGTACAGATGGAGAAAGTTATATAGATTAGTTAAGTGATTTGTTCAAGGCTTTTTCAGGGATGAGATTTAAGTTCTGTAATGTATAAGCATAATGTGCACAGACTGGTACATCACTGTACACTTGTTTGCAATTGTAAATGCCTCAAGACAACCAATTAACGGTTAGGGAAAAAAATGAGTATCTGTTTGATTTACTTGCCTTATTGTGTTATATTATCCATATAAATCCTGGCTTCTGTTCCCACGATTTTAGCTAAGAAATCATTTGGTGTGTACACTCCTCCTCCTTTCTAATATATCATTTGATGTAGAAAAATTAATCAGCCTCTCCCTATAGCAACCAGGTAAGATTTTAAAAAGGCATAATAGGAACAACAAAGACCAAACTTTTAGGTATGAGACATAAATACCTCAATCTCAAAAAATATAAATCCCAGATTTTAAGATGCCGGAATGCTCTTCCAGCTAGTATGACTGAGCAGGTAGTGATTTTTGATCATTTTGAAAGCAGTTAATATGACGTTATGTGATTATTATTTATTTGGGCAATTCACTCTTTTCATGTGAAACTCTGCCTGACCTTTACAGGAATGGGTTAGCTTTTCCTTGTTGCAAACAATTTGGTTAGATCGGGCAGATGCTCAAAAGGTCATAAAGGTTTCTTTTTTACTTTTGCATTTCAATGGATTATTCCTGAGAACTGTTCCTCTGTCTGTTCAAGCCAGATCAGCCCACCTTAACATCCTATTGAGTCATACAGGTGAGCTTTGAGCATACCTGGTTATTCCTGATATTAGGTCAACCTTCCCAACCACAGTGCCTGGAAACTCCTTTCCTCCTCACTTGCACATGTTGCTTTCCATGATCCTGATCTGCCCTTATGTGGTCCCATTTGTCAATGCTAACATTCCTGTGACCTTTTGAACTCGCTGTTTGCGCTCTACCTCCCCATAGTTTGAATAGTGACCTCCATTAAGGGTTCTCACTGTTCCTGAGATGCCGTGCTAATGTAGAAATGGACTCTGTTTCTAGTTCACAGCTACGTAGAACACAATTCATGGTTTTGGTCCATTACCAAAACAATCCAAGTCCTGTTCATTCTGCCATTAGCGGAGGGCATTTGGCTATTTCCTTGCATCACAAAATACCTGCTTAAGATATAAAAATAATTATTGTCCAGAAAGTATTTTCTAAGATCTTATGAGATCCTCAGAGGGAATGTCATATTTCCTTCAAAATATTTACAAGTACACACCATCAATGTTTAAAATGAATCAGAATGACCATGGTAAGTATAGGAGCAGATGTAATTAGGCCTTCATATTTTACTGGGGTGTGATGCAAAATGCTACACCAACTTTAGAAAACGGTTTGAAATGATTTGCTAGATTTTAAGATACCTATAACCAATGACCCAACACTTTCTTTCCTTGGCCCTTGGCATTACATAAATGCCTAGCAATATATATAAATGCATGCACATATATACCTATATAAATGTGTAAGAATTTTCATAGCAACATTTTTAATAGTAAACCCAAATGCAAAACACACCAGAAGAATGGATAAATAAATTGGAATCTATTCATGTGATGAAATACTATACAACAATGAAAATTATAAGCTACAGTTACATGTAATAAACTGGATGAATCCTGCAAATACTGTGTTGAATGACAGAACAAAGACAAAAAAAGAGAACTTGCTGATTATTCATTTTACATAAAGTTATAGAAAGAAAACACTTAAGTGCTTAATGTCTATATTTAAGTGGTATATTTATAAAGAAAGGGAAGGAAAGGAATTGCCAGAAAAGTCAAGTTACTGGTTACCTTTGAAGGGAGGGTTAGGGAAGGTGATTTGGTACAACATTAGGAAGCCGTGGGATACCTGAAATGTACTCCTTTTTTTAATTTATTTTTTTATTAAAGCAGTTATAGGTTTACAGCTAAATCAGTCATACATCCCCCTCCACTCCCCTCCTCCAGCTATCCCTATTATTAACATTTTACATTGGTGTGGTACCTTTTTTACAATTGAGAAACCAATATTATTATATTATAAAATATAGTCGATAACTACATTAGGGTTCCCTCTTTGGGTTGTACAGTTCTGTTATTTTTTTATTTTAATTCTGGTACCATATATACAAGCTAAATTTCCGATTGAATATGTGCTTCTTAATCAATTGGTGAGTACATTGGCATTCACACTGTAAAACTCGCTGCGAGGTTCATTACTCTTCTGTGCACCTGAGTCTACAGTTACATTTTACAGTTTAAAAGATGGTACATTTATTCGAAACAGGTTCTCTGGATAAAGGCAATTTTCTGCCTATGGATACCAATTTCTGTAAGCAGAAATATTGATTTTTCTAGGCATAATAATATTGGCAGGCGCATACAAAGATGCCTCCATCTTTTGGGATATGGAACCCTTTTCTTTGCTCCAGCAAGCTACCTGGCTCTCTGCTTATCAGTCTTCTGGCCCCACGAACAAAGTAAGCCACAGGTGTTGAAGGAAAGGGCATAGGATTCATGAGAGAGAGGGCCTGTCCTTTTACCAAGAGTGAGCCTGTTCCTGGGTGATGGCCCTTCATAAAAATAGGCTGAAAATAAGGTTTGGAATTGAGTTACTGATAAAGTACTAATGACCAGTGTGCTGTAGTAATATAAGATTACAACAAGGAGGATACTTGTTTGTAGGAGCGGTATGCAGGAGTTTCTGTATTTATCTTTGCAATTTTATTTAATTTTAAAGTTATTCCAAAATATAAACTTTACTTTAAAAAAATACACACCAAAAAGTAGAAACTAGTAGTAATGGTACATGACATCTAATCTCTTCTCCCCAGGAGCTTTCAACAAACACAATAGAATATTAGGTGAAATAATTTAGCCTGTCCTCCTTAGGAGATATTTCCATAAAGCGAGAAATATCTTAGAAATATAAATATGGGGCATTTACTTCTGACTTCTTTCACCAAATGCCCTTCCTCATTCAGTCTTCTGGAGAGAAAAAGGAGTCACTGAGTCAATGGGTGGGATTGAAAGCAGGAATTGTCTGAGTGGCTCAATTATGTATAGGTTTTAGTTTTTAACATCTCTTCTCTCTGTGCATACATTCTCCTCCTCTGAAACAGGTGTGTCCTTGATGAGAGGGCCTGTAGTTAGCTTTCTTGTACTGTGATAGAGTGAATTAGTATAATTTTAGGGAATATTGCAGCATGGAAATACTAGAAAGTCCACTTGGCCTAGATTAAGCAATGTCCTTCAATTCAGCTTTGAAAAATAAAGCTAATATTTTGATCTCCATCTGTTTGATTTCTATATTTACTTTTTCTTAGATTATGAACTTGGAAATTAGCTCTTTTTTACTGGCAAGTGTTTAGTGCCAGTATAGTAAGCATATGTGATTTTTAACCTACTTCTACTAATCTCTGATTCACTTGACCAATTCCGAGTTTCCAAGATCTGGACAAAGTTGAAACCTCAGACTACATATATTCTCATCCAGATCCAGGTGTAAAACATGAAAAATAAGTTTTTCTGATAGGACTTTGATAATGTAATTTGAATTGTTCACTGCTATTTTCCAGTCCCTGATGGAGAGAATTCAGTATGTTCCTTTTTAACTTTATTTTGTATATTTAATAATTGAAAATTTAAACAATTAAAAACTAAAAAGAAAACACAGTTGAAATAAAAACATCCATTTCTCAATTAAATGTACTGGATACATATAAATTTTTTAAATCATACAATATGTTACACAATATATTTGATTCATAGTAACGCATTCATACAGTATTTGTCCTTTTGTGTCTGGCTTGCTTCACTCAACATAATGTCCTCCAGGTTCATCCACGTTGCCATATGCTTTATGGCTTCATTCTTCTTACAGCTGCATAATATTCCATCGTGTGAATAGACCACAGTTTGTTTATCCATTCCTCTGTTGATGGACACCTGGGTTGTTTCCAACTTTTGGCAATGGTGAATAATGTGGCTATGAACATCGGTGTGCAGATGTCTGTTCGTGTCACTGCTCTCAGTTCTTCTGGGTATATACCCAGTAGTGGTATTGCACGGTCATGTGGCAAGTCTATATTCAACTTCTTCAGGAACTGCTAAATAGTCCTCCACAGTGGCTGTACCATTCTACATTCCCACCAACAGTGAATAAGTGTTTCTATCTCTCCACATCTTCTCTAACACTAATAGTTATGTCTTTTTAATAGCAGCCATTCTGATAGGTGAGAAATGATATCTCATTGTATTTTTAATTTGCATTTCCCTAATCATGAGTGATATTGAGCATTTCTTCATGTGTTTTGTTGCCATTTGTATCTATTCTTTGGAAAAATGTCTATTCAAGTCTTTTGCCCATTTTTTAATTGGATCATTTAGCTTTTTACTGTTGATTTGTCCTTATATATCCTGGATATTAAACCCTTATCAGATATGTGATTTCCAAGTATTTTCTCCCATTGAGTTGGCTGCCTTTCCACCATTTTGAAAAAGTCCTGTGATGTGCAAAAGTGTTTAATTTTGAGGAGGTCCCATTTATCTACTTTTTCTTTTGTTGCACATGCTTTGGGTGTAAGTTCCAAGAAACCATCACCTACTACAAGGTCCTGAAGATGTTTCCCTACATTTTTTGTAGTGGTATTATGGTCCTGGCTTTTATATTTAGAGCTTTGATCCATTTTGAGTTGATTCTAGTATAGGGAGTGAGATAGGGGTCCTCTTTCATTCGTTTGGTTATAGATATCCAGTTGTCCCAGCACCATTTGTTGAAGAGACTGTTTTGTCCCATTAACATTAACTGGGTAGGTTTGTCAAAAACCAATTGACTGTATAGGTGAGGGTTCATTTCTGGATTCTCAATTCTATTCCACTGATCGACATGTCTATATTTATGCCAGTACCATGCAGTTTTGACCACTGTAGCTTTGTAATATGTTTCAAGGTCAGGCAGTGAAATTCCGCATCACTCTTCTTTTTTAGAATGCTTTTGGCTATTCTGGTGTGTTTTCCCTTCCAAATGAATTTAGTAATTGCCTTTTCTAATTCTGAAAAGTAAGCTGTTGGGATTTTAATCGGTATTGCATGGAATCTATAAATCAGTTTGAGTAAGATTGACATCTTCATGATATTTATTCTTCCAATACATGAACAAGGAACATCTTTCTATTTGTTTAGGTCTTTTTAAAGTTCTTTTAGCATTGTTTTGTAGTTTTCTGCATATAGGTCCTGTACTTCTTTGGTTAAATTAACTCCTAGGTATTTGAGTCTTTTTGTCGCTATTGAAAATGGAATTTTTCCCCTGATTTCCTCCTCAGATTATTCAGTGCTAGTGTATAAAAACATTACTGATTTTTGCATGTTGATCTTGTATCCTGCCACTTTGCTGAATTCATTTATTAGTTCAAGTAGCTTTGCCATGTATACTTCAGAATTTTCTAAGTACAGGACCATGTCATCCGCAAACAGTGAGAGTTTTACTTCCTCTTTTCCTATTTGGATGCCTTTAATTTTTTTTTCCTTGTCTAATTGCCCTAGCTAGAAATTCATTGTTATTGAATAACAATGGTAACAGTGGGCATCCTTGTATTGTTCCCAATCTTGGAGGGAAAACTTTCAACCTTTCCCCATTGGGTATAATGTTAGCTGTGGGTTTTTCATATGCCTTTTAACATATTGAGGAATTTTCCTTTTATTCCCATCTTTTGAAGTGTTTTTATCAAAAAAGGATGCTGGGTTTTGTCAAATGCCTTTACTGCATCGATTGAGATGATGATGTGGTTTTTTTTTTTTCTTCAATGTGTTAATGTGGTGTATTACATTGATTGATTTTCTTATGTTGAACCAGCCTTGCATACCAGGAATAAATCCCACTTGGTCATGATGTATAAGTCTTTTGATATGCTGTTGGATTCAATTTGCAAATATTTTGTTGAGAATTTTTGTATCTATGTTTATTAGAGAAGTTGGTCTGCAATTTTCTTTTCTTGTAGTATCTTTATCTGGCTTTGGTATTAGGGTGATGTTGGCTTTATAAAAAGTGCTGGGTGATTTTCCCTCCTCTTTAATTTTTTGGAAGAGTTTAAACAGGATTGGTGTTAATTCTTTTTGAAATGCTTGGTAGAATTCACCTGTGAAACCATCTGGTCCTGGACTTTTCTTTGCTGGGAGATTTTTTATTTTTCAAATATATTCATTTCTCATTTATTAAAAAACAATGAAAAATTGGCATCCTGAGGGTTAAGTAGTAATTGTAACATTCTAGAGCTCCTGCTGTGAAGTTCCCCATCTAATGGAAGAGAAAATAATTTTTCAATGTTAACTGGTTATTTGTAAATGCCCTCTCTTATGCCAAATGTGGCAATTGAATTTTTTTTTCTAATTTTAAGAATGTATTTCTTAAATGTAATGTTTTTCTTAGTTTTCCTAGAAATTATGAAGATTTTTGTTTGTTTGTTTGTTTTTATTTGTTTTTTTAGGGATTGAATCCAGGACCTCGTACATAGGAAGCAGGCACTCAACCATTTGAGCTACATCTGCTACCCTGAAGGTTTTTTTTTTTTCACTTTTTTCAGTTTTAAAAGATATTTTGATTACATAAAAGTTACAAAGAACATATAGGGGATTCCCACATGCCCTGGTTCCCACACCTTCCACATTTTCTCACATTAGCATCATCTTTCATCAGTGTGGTACATACATTACAATTGATAAACACATTTTGAAGCATTGCCACTAAGCATGGATTATAGTTTATGTCATAGTTAACACTCTCTCCCATTCGACTCTGTAGGTTATGGCTGGATATATGATGGCCTGTACCTGTCATTGTAGTGTCACTCAGGATGATTGTACTGGGAGATTTTTGAAACAGATTCAATCTCTTTAAATGTGATTGGTTTGTTAATTTCTTGTATTTCTTTTAGCATTAGAGTGGGTTGTTTGTGCATTTCTAGGAATTTATCCAGTTCATCTAGGTCTAGTTTGTTGGCAAACAGTTCCTCATAATATCTTCTTACGATTCTTTGTATTTCTGTGGGGTCAGTTGTAACTTCCCCTATCATTTCTGATATAATTTATTTGCATCTTCTTTCTTTTTCTCTTTGTTAGTCTAGCTAGGGGGTTGTCAATTTTATTGATCATCTCAAAGAACCAGCTTTTGGGTTGGTTGATTTTCTCTATTGATTTTTTGTTCTCAATTTTATTTATTTCTGCTCTAATCTTTATTATTTCTTTCCTTCTGCTTGCTTTAGCATTGGTTTGCTGTTCTTTTTCTAGTTTCTCTAGTTGTTCAGTTAAATCTTTGAGTTTAGCTCTTTCTTCATTTTTAATATAGGCATTTAGGGCTATAAATTTCCCTCTCAAGACTGCCTTTGCTGTATCCCATAAGTTTTCATAATTAGTGTTCTAATTTTCATTTGTTTCAATATATTTACTGATTTCACTTGCAATTTCTTCTTTGACCCACCAATTATTTAGGAATGTGTTGTTCAGCCTCCACACATTTGCAAATTTATTTTTTTCCTGTCTATTATTGATTTCCAGTTTCATTCCATTATGATCTGAGAAGGTGCTTTCTATAATTTCAGTCGTTTTATTTTTATTAAGAGTTGCATTTTGCCCTAACATATTATCTATATTGGAGAAAAATCCGTGGGCACTTGAGAAGAATATATAACCTGCTGAGTTTGGATGCAGTGTTCTGTATATGTCTGTGAGGTCTAACTTGTTTATCATATTGTTCAATTTTTCTGTTTCCTTGTTGATCTTCTGTCTAGTTGTTCTATCTAATGATGTGAGTGGGGTGTTGAATTCTCCAATGATTAATGTAGAGATGTATGTTTTCCCTTCAGTTTTCCCAGAGTTAGTCTCATGTATTTTGGAGCATCCTGGTTAGGTGCATAGACATTTATGACTGTTATATCTTGCTGGTGGCTTGTCCCTTTTATTAATATACAATGACCTTCTATATCTCTAAAAGTTTTTTGCATTTAAAGTCTATTTTGTCTGATATTAGTATAGCTACCCTGCTCTTTTTTGGTTATTATTTGTGTGGAGTGTCTTTTTCCAGCCTTTCACTTTCAGCCATTTTGTATCCTAGGGTCTTAGGTGAGTTTTTTGTAAGCAGCATATGGATGACTCATGTTTTTTTTTTTAATCCATTCTGTCAGCCTATACCTTTTTTTTTTTTTCCTTTTTTTTTTTTTTCCCCCCCCCCCCCCCCCCAGGTTACCCAGCCTATACCTTTTGATTGGGGAGTTTGATCCATTCACATTCAATGATATTACTCTTAATGTATTATTTACTACCACCATTTTATTCTTTGTTTTTCATATGTTATATCATATTTTTGTCTGTCTTTATATGCTTTTGGTTATCCTTACTGCTATTATTTGTTCTATACTCCCCTCCAAGCCTCTCCTGTCTTTTTATTTCAGGTTCTAAGGCTTCCTTTAATATTTTCTGCAAAGGTGGATTCTTTTTTGCAAACTCTCTTAGTTTCTGTTTGTTTGTTAGTATTTTATACTCACCTTCATATTTGAAGGAGAGTTTTGTTGAATAAAGAATTCTCGGCTAGCAGTTTTTCTCTTTCAGTTTCCTAATTATATCCTACCACTGTCTTCTTGTCTCCATGGTTTCTGAAGAGAAATCCATGCTAAGTCTTACTGGGCATCCCTTGTATGTGATGGTTTGCTTCTCCCTTGCTGCTCTGAGAATTTTCTCTTTATCTTTGACATTTGACATTCAAAGTAGTATGTGTCTTAGAGTAGGTCTATTCGGATTTATTCTGATTGGGGTACGGTGCATTTCTTGGACAAGTAAGTTCATTTCTTTTGTGAGAGTTGGGAAATTTTCAGCTATTATTTCCTCAAATACTCTTTCTGCCCCTTTTCCCGTCTCTTCTCCTTCTGGTGCTCCCATGACATGTATGTTGTTGCATTCCATGTTGTCATTCAATTCTCTGAGTCCCTTCTCAAATTTTTCCATTCTTTTCTCTCTCTGTTTTTTTTATCGTCAATCTCAACTGTTCTGTCTTCTGTATCACTTATTCTTTCTTCTATCATTTAGAGTCTGCTGTTGTATTCCTCTGTGTTTTAAATTTTTTTTAAATATGTTTTTTATTTTTTCTAAAAGATACTTAGATTATATAAAATGTTACATAAAATATATAAATATATAAGGAATTCCCATATGCCCCACTCCCCACAGCTCCCACTTTTCCCCACATTAACAACTTCTTTCATTGGTGTGGTACATTCCTTGCAATTGATGAACACATTTTGGAGAATTGTCACTAAGGATGGATTATAGTTTACATTGTAGTTTACATTCTTTCCCACTCAATTCTGTAGGTTATGGCAAGATATATAATGGCCTGTATCTGTTGTTGCAATGTCATACAGGACAATTCCAAGTCCTGAGAGTGCCCCCATATTACACGTCTCAGCCTAGTGTTGTAGGGTGCCTAAGAATTACCTCCTGAGAGCATCCATGTTGCTCAAATGCGGCCTCTCTCTAAGCCAAACTGCCTTAAATGCATTATCC
Organism: Tolypeutes matacus; assembly: GCA_026826555.1. NCBI lineage: Eukaryota > Metazoa > Chordata > Mammalia > Cingulata > Chlamyphoridae > Tolypeutes > Tolypeutes matacus. Next base: position 14,349,780 of record JAKSZT010054462.1, on the reverse strand, counting down.
TCTAATGTGTTTTAAATCTCACCTATTGTGTCTTTTATTCCCATGAGCTATGTTACTTTTCTGTTCAGGATTTCAAATCTTCTTTGCACTTGTTCATTGTCTTCTTAATGTCATTTATCTCTTTAACCATATTGTCTTTCAACTTATTAATTTGATTTTGGAAAATATGTACACATCTCACTGATTAGTTCTCTCAAATCCTGCATCTCTTCTGGGGCTTTGATATTTTCTTTTTCTTGGACTATGTCTTCTGTTTTCTTACTGTGGCCTGTAAATTTTTGCTGATGTCTAGGCATCTGATTATGATGTAGTTTACTCAGATGCTCAATTTCTTTCTTTTGTAGGGATTTAGGGGCAGGAGGCTGTGTGTGGCCATGCTCTTTGATTCTTGGCTCTACCTGGATTGTTAAAATCATCCCTGCTAGTTGCTCAAAACTGGACACTAGACCCAGTAATTCATTGTAGACTTGCTTCCTAGGGCCTTGGGGTGGAGGCTTTGGGTCCAGAAAAAGCATCTCCAACTTATTTTTAATTTTCTCACTTGCACTTCCTTGGTCTTCCAGCAAATGGCATTCATTGGCAGCTGTCAGTTCCATGCCTGGTCGGTGTGTATTTCTCGCAATACAGAGACGATCAATGTGAAAGAGCTTCCTGCCTGGATGCTAGGAGCCTTGTTATTCAAACTTTCTTTGAGACAGTTCCCCAGCCTTCTCTGGTAGCCCCCTCCCTTTTCCTGGCTAGGAAATATTTCTACTCCCCTCTGAGTCCAGAACAATCAGTCCTGGTTAGTAGAGAAGGAGATTGGGAGGATTGTATGACCCTTGCTGGCTCTCAAGACAAACAATGGTTTGGCCCCACCTGGCCTGGAAAGTCTCATGGGATGCAGCCAACCAAATTTGTGAGTCAAAAGCTGGGTCAGCCCTAGGCTGTGTCCTTCTCTTCCTCATTCCTGGGGCTCCTCAAAAATCAGACCCCATTAGAAGAAAGGGAGATTGTGAGGGTCAGATTTCTCCAATCCTGTGCCAGCTACCAGGGCAAACCATGGTGTGGTCCCACCCAGTTTGGAAGGGCTGATGGGACATAGCAGACCAAATTTATGGGTCAGAAGCTGAATCAGCCTTAGGCTGTGTCCCTCTCTCTCCCCTTTCCTGGGGTTGTAGATCCCTGGAGCCCTCTTTGTCTGCAGAGTCAGGCCCAGAGGCCCATGAATTCTAAAGTGTCTTTAGAGGGATGGTGCCAGCAGCAGCAGCCGCTGGTTTCAACTCACAGTTCTATCATTGTGATTTCCCTCCTTTGTCCCTCTCCTCTGGGTGGTGCCCAGCCTTTGCCCAGTGTCCCATACCCTAGCAGATCTTCTTCCAGGCTGTTTCATCCTGTCCTCTAGCTTTTTTTTTTTTCAGTTTTTTTGATTGGTTATTAATTTAGATAGATAGATGATAGGATGAATTTTATTTATAAAATAAAATAGAGTATTTATTTTGCAACCACAGGATTTAAAAGAGTTCAAGATTAAGGAATATAAAATAGATTTGTGGTGAACCTCTGAATGAGTCTATATTTCTCTATGTCTGTATTTGTATTTCCTTGCTAATAAAATAGTCAAGATAACAGAGTAAATACATATTTAAAATTTATTTAATATATCTTGAATAAATATTAAGTCCTATACTATTAATATCCCTTAAGCATTTTCTCCCTATTTTTTTTTTAGCCTTTTTCTTTCCTGAAATGTCAGTGGGATGACTGAGTTCATTTTGCTTTGTTGACATTGAAATGGAAATTTAGATACATTTTTCATTGCCTGGCTGGACATTTAAATGTTCAGTATATCTTGATCATTGCCTTCAGAATTATGCATTTTTTTCTCCCATAGTGTGCTTCCTGGACATATCTTTGATCTTTTCTACCTTTCTGCCTACTTCCCCAAGTTCTGCTAAGGGAATTCTACCTGAGTTCATGCATTTTTAGAGATGTCATTTTTCTCCTTCCCATAGAAACCGGAATTCAGTGCTAAGATTTTCCCTTTTATGTCTTTCAAGGCTTGGATATTGAAACATAGATGGAGAAATGGATAGATTGATAGATATTTTAAAATTTCAAGACTTTGCATCCTTGTCGATTCCTAATTCGTATTTCATTCTTTTTCTGATTAGCAGCACCAAAAATGACTAAACATTTATGTATAATGGACCTGAAGTGGCAAGAAGTCATTCATGTAGAAGTAATTTCATATGTATTCATAAAGCATAAGAGGAAAATTAAGGAATGGAAAGAATGGCTGCATTTATTTATCAGACTTAGCCTCTTATGTGTTTGTGGATTAGGTGTAATACTATAGTAACAAAAACACAAGTACAACCATGAAACCAACATTAAGAAATGCATTTTCCCCCCATAAGCCAGTAAACAGAGATCCTAACCCCATTTAAGTCCAAACCTCAGTATGATTCTGGATAAGATATTGACTTTTCTAAAGTAACCTGAATAATTAGGAGCATTTAAAAATTCATGAAATATACCAAATATTTACAAGGATTCATCTCTTACTTTACTTTTTTAAAAAAATCATTTTACTTTTGTTGTCCACTAATATATCTCCTCAAAGAATCCAGAAGGATTCTTTGGAAGTCAGTTGTGATTAGAGGAGTCAAGGGATGGTGAATTCCATTTACACCCCTGTCTTAACCTAACCAAATTCAACTCCCTCTTTCACTTTTAAAACTGACACTTTAATTGCTGAAGTGTATTTCTGATGAGAGTGGGGTGCTCAGACCCAGGCCCTGTGACTCCATCACAGCATGCACATGACAACACTCCAGGTCCTATATAAAAGCAGTGTTTAAAGGTGATTGACAAAGATGCCTTCTCCTTGTCATCTGCATAGCCTTTCTTACAGAATATAGTGTCATGTGATCCTGCATGCTTACCTTCATGATCCCAAATGCAATCCCTACTCCTGCCCTCTACAATACTTTGGTTTTAGCTATGTTTTTCCAGTATTTGAGGCTTGCATGTACCATCTGTGTTTTCAACTGGCCTGTCCATTCAACTCTTGGCCTTACACAGTACCCTGGATAGGAATTACTAACTTTAAAGTCAACCATTTTGAAGTTAATCTGAAATTCTGGTCACTTTATAAGTATTCAGTCTGGTCAACCCCATTCTCCAATGTGGTACAGAAGGTGAATTGTTAGAGTGATTAATGTAGTCGGCAAAACATTTATTCCTTAGAGCATCGTTTGAGGAGTTGTGCTAGAAGTGCTTTCTTGTAACATCTTAATTTTATTTCACATTTTCCCCTAAGTATGAAATAACAATATTCGTGTCTTAGTAAGCAAATAATTGAATAGTCTGCACTTAGTAGGATATAAAGAAAAGCTTTTATTTATGTCCAGCCACTGCCTTCAAATATACCCTATTCTACCACCTTTCTCTGCCACTTGGTGATGTCTTGGACATAACACTCTTATATAAACAGTTTAGTTAAATCCACATATAAATGAGTCATGTTAGGTCTAAATAACACTTCAATCTCACTTCTAATTCAAAGCCTCTACCTTTTACTCACACATCCACCCACATCTTCATTCTCCAGGTCTAATCAATGACCCATGGATCTGCCATGTGAAAGAACACTTCCATTCCATTCTTTGTCTGTCTTCTTCTCTTTACTTCTTCTGGCTCATTCAGTGTTGATAAGGGGAAAAAATATTAAAGGAAAGGGATTATATAAAATGTCTGCTTGTTTGTTGCTTTACCTTAGTTCGTTCTGCTTAACATTTGTCTGCTGGCTGGCACAGGCTTCTCATTGATTCCCAGTGTGGCAAGTGTCAGAATGTTGACACTTGCAGTGGGTACAGTCTCTTGACATCTTATGTCAGTCCTCATAGATCCTCCTGGTGGGTAAACACCCCACAGGCTGCCTCCTGGTTAAGATTTCATAAAGGTAGCCTGCCCTGCTGTGGGTATCTTTAAGACAGTTCAATTCTATCAACTTTCAAGGCATTCCCTTGGCCAAAAGGTTTGAGACAGATTGGCTTAGCTTGTGTTTTGCTGTCTCAGGCTTTTTTCAGTCTCTCACCTTCAAAATTTTTCAGTAGAGAAGCAGAAGACAGTTAAAATAATTACTTAAGTTCTAGGTAACACATCAAATCCTTCTAAGAATTTGCTCAATGCACTCTTGTTCTGGGGCCGCATTAGTAAGGGTTTCCCAGTTTGGAAACTCAGCATGCATCCACTATGAATGCAAATGATGCCTCATTCTTGCATGTGTTCATAATGTCTTTGGTTATCTTGGAACTCTGTACCAGGATAGCATCTTACCTCTCTTGCGCACTCTCCACCTCAAAGAACCTCCCTAGAAGATCTGGTGTTCTCTTTTGTTGTGTATTTGTAGGAGAAGGATATGGATTGGAGAGGGTGGAGGGTTGCTAGGCTAGATTGCTACCGCTTAAATGATCAAGAAGAGATTTCCCGCTACTGACTGCTGTTCTCTCTAGACTGTGCAGATACCCCCCAATTGCAGTATTTAATTTGGAGACTTTTGACAAAATTCTGAGACAAGAAATGTAGTATTCAATTTCTCGAACCATTGCTTATTGTAAATTGTCTTTGGAGCTTGATTAGCATGACCCATTTCACAGTCATACAATGTGAGAACTGAAGATCACGAAAGGCTTGATTAAATGACAAAGATCCTTATCTGGATATTTATGATTTGAAAAACAAAACATTACTTACTCACATTAATCAAGAACTTTGCAGTTTTAATTTACTTGATTTCTACTTTCAAATACGTTTGCATTAACTTCAGAGTAAAAAGCAACAACAACAAAATGGTAGATGTTTTGAAGACCACATAATTAGATACAGTTCCTGTGCAAAAGACTTTTAATCCAAAAGATAAATCTTAGTAAGGATCATTAATGATTTCTTATATTTTCAGACTTCCATAGAGTTCTCTTCTATCAAATTTCAATAAACTTAACTACAAAGATATAATATGTCAATACTAAATAACAACACAAACCTTAAAGAATAAAGCTAAAAGAATCAAAATAAAACTCAGTGCTGCCTTGACCTCACTGAAGTCATAGTACAATAACAGCTACCAATTGATGGTTCAATAAATAAACAAAATATATTCTTTCGTAATCTTCAATACTGATATTTGAAGCTCTTGTATTTACTTTCCATCACCTTTTTGATAAATTCACTTCACCTAAGTCCTGCAGAACAAGTATAAGCATTATTTATGGTTATTGTAGATGGAACCAGAGGGTTAGCACTAGAATTGTGTCCAGAAGAGGGTTATAAGATAAAATCAGGGAAGAGTGTCTGAAATATGTTATTACAGAAAAAGGAGTCAGAGTTGAGGGTCAGTAGCCATGATATAGACCGAAACAGGGAAATAGAATCAGGATAACAAAAGTAAGGAGGAGTCACTTGTAGCAAGCAAAAAGAGGCTTACATTCTGTTTAAGGGATCAATGTTTGAATCTGAGATTTAAACATCTCGAGTTAGTATTAACATGGGGAGATCCTGGGTGAAGACAGACAAGTGCTAAAAATATAATATACTTGATGATATATTTGCCATCATGTTTTGCTTTTTCTCTATTTGATGATCTCTTGCCATTTTTATTGGTATATTTGTTGAAGGAACAGTGTCAGTGGCTCTGCCTTGGTAATAATTTCTGTCCATTTGTCTATAATCAAAACCTTCTTCAAGGTCTATATTAGCAGACCATGTGATTTGCACAACAATGAATGCAAATTCCTATTTCAACCAAGTTCTCACCCCTTGTGATGTCATCATCTTCTTACCATGGCTGACTTGTTCTTTGATACTTGAAACCACCGATGTGTAATTGGAATCCCCAAAAGGAAGTTCCCAGAATGCACTGATACCAGGAAAACAGATGATTCTGTCTCTACCCTTACCTGGAGAAGGTGTGGGGGAGAGGGCTTCTATCTCCAAGAATGTACAGTGCAACTGTTGCTCCAGTTTGGTTTTATTACCATTTATTTTCTGGATAGATATAAATTTCCATTTCTATGTTGAAGGTGGGAAGAAGGTCTCCAGAAAAATACCATATCTATGAATGTGGGATGGGGAGGAATCTTCAGTATTTTGGGTTAATAGACCCTACTTCTCTGAATCAGGGGAGTGATGTGGTGGAAATATAAAATACATCCCAACAGTTTTCCTTAGAAAGCTCTACCCAGAATCAAAGATGAACCCTGAGCTGAAGTGTAGCTAGGTGGAGGGCTTCTCAATCAAAGTCCATTAGTCTTTTTATTAGTATCACTTGGTATCTGATTCTAGCATTAAGTATTAGAATTATTATCAATTTTTATTTTCTGTGTTAAAAAGCATTCCTCTTTTTTCTTTTTAGCTCCTTAGAATTTTATTGAGAATATGGGAGCAAATTCATTGCAAGATGCCAGTGAGATATCAAATGACTCCAATGACCAAATGTGAGAATTTTAGCAACATTTTCTTTATTACAAATTAAGAACTTGAGACAATAGTTTATAAAGTTAGAAAATGTACCTCAATTCCATAAAAATGTATCAGATATTGTTACACAATGGAAAAATCTTTTCTTTAAAAAAATGTCATGACTTCTCTAGAGAACTAATAAAAAATTGTCTGCATACCTTCTGGGTCCTTAATCTCTTAATCAATACTAGTTTGGGGCTAATGTGATGAATTCAGGTCTAATTGAAAGTATGCATATTTTTAACGCCAGACATTCACCTTATAAGCCCAGTCAGAAAGTATTTGTTTTTCAGATGGGCAAATTAAAGATTAATTCCTATGGCTGAAAAATAATCCAGTGAGAGAGCATAACCTATTTATATAGTGAGCCATCCCATCGGTCCAAGGAATATAGATTAGTAGCTAATACATTCAAGCTTAAGTCAAAAAGACAAGTATCTAATGGCAGCATTTTCAATAATGCAGTGACATTCTATTATTTCTCAGGGGCTCAATTTCTTCAACAGTAAAATACAGACCTGCTTGTTTCCTTCTTACCCAGGGATACTATAGGAATTAGAATCTGTATAGCATTTAGGAAACTGGAGTATAAATGAGCTGAAAAAATTATTGCTTCTTTCATTATCTCTGCTCTTGTGATAGATGAGATAAACAGTCAAGTTTACACACACAGCAGTATGATATTGACAGATGTATTCAGTGGGCCTTTAAGATAATTCATAACTTACCTTAAGTTACCCTTCTCAACTAAACCTCACTATTTTGAACTTTTGAAGTAATGAAAGGGACAATGAGAAAAAATATTCCTGGCTGAGATTACAGTATCTCAATAGTCAAAATAGGATGAATTCTTATCAAAGCAAGAAGCATTAATCATTTTGTTTACATTACTAAATCATTCATTCATTCATTCATCTAGTATTGAGCAACTGCTCTGCATTGGAGATAAAAGATTACAAAACTTATGCTTCAACTTTAATAGTCATTATATTTGTTTCCTAAATAACAGATACAGTGTCATCTTTGTAAAGTGGTATAGCCAGCCCCTTTAAGATGGTCTGAAATTTTGTAATCTGGAATTCCAGTCATTTTATATATATATACATATTATATTCTGCTGCTCTACATATACATCATGCCACAGGCAATACAGGTGAATTTCAGTTCATTAGCCATTCCCCATGAGTTCATTAGGAAACTTCAGCCATTCCATCGATTCCATATCTGTCTTAAAAAACATTCCCATTTCAAAAAGAAAATATAATCATAACACAGTCCTCCCCTCGGGATAAAAACAAAGACATAAACAATCACAAACTAGTTAATAGTTTCTCATTTATTTATTTTTTATACCTCCCCCCCCACACACACACACAAGATGCCACAGAGGACTTGAGGCACTGGCAGTATAGATTTTTCTTAAGAACGGAGGCTGAAGAGGTAGATTGTCTGGGTTTATATGCTAGCTCTTCTACTTTTAGCATTGTGATCTTGAATAAATTACTAAGCTATTATGTGATTCCGTTTTGGCTTCTGTGAAATGGTGATAATAATAGTACTTGCAAATAGGATGATTGTGAAAATTAGGTGGACTAACTTATATAGAACTTCTAGAACAGTGCCTGGGATATAATGAGAGCTACTAAAGTTGTAACTACTAAGAGTAGTACAGCACTAATACTATAGCAGTTTAAAAAACAAAGTTTTGTCTGAATGGAAATTAGGAAGGGGCAAATTAAAAACAAATAATTGAGTAAAAGAATTTCAAGTGCGAATCATTGGCAGAGTAAGGGGACTAGTAGGCCAAATTAATATGTTCTATACATCTGTTCTTAGTGAGGCCTCTACCAGTCTCTCCACCATCCCTCCCCTAACAGTCGATAGGCCAGTGCCACTTACCTTCTTTGAGTGCTGGTAGACCACAATGTTCCTTTCCAAAATGTGACCTTTGCACCTTCTGTTCCTTCTGCTTGCAATAGCCTGTTACCATCTCCTCTCAAAGTCATTCATCTTCACAGCCATTCTTGATCTTACACATTACTTTAAATTCTCCTATTACACCTTCTCATGTCACCTTGTACTTTTTCCTTACTGCATTAATCAAATTTGTAACCATAAATTGATTTCTGAAATTATATTAGTGTGCTCCTCTGCATGATATTATTAGTACATTCTGGCAGCGACTCTCCTTTCTTTTTTCTCCAACATTTCCCACAGTAGTCACTCATGAAATATTTGTCAAAGAATGACTGACACTACCTTCAAAGTTCAGATCAAAATCCATCTCCTTCAGGGATTTATTCATGATCTTCTTGTGAGATTTTATCTCAACCAACATTGGTGCCACATAACATTGCCTACTGATTTCAGTTATAATTATACATGTAAAGGGTTTTCTACCATATGAAATCATAAATAGTTCAAGAATAATATCCACTTGTTTTGGTTTGGTTTTGTTACTCAGCCAAACAACTAGCAACTTACACATAGATTTATACCTAGAAAGTATTGCAGGACATTTTTATTGTGAACTAAAGAATACTTGTAAAAATCCATGATTGTCTTACAATTATATATATATATATATATAATTTGTAATAATTTTATAAAAATTTTACATACGTAAATTCATAATTTAGAAACTGCCCTGAATGAAATGGAAGCTTTCTTTCCATAAAAGAGCTTCATTTCAGTACAACTTCATAAGTGTAGCATTAAACTGAGACTCAAAGATCTTCCAGTCTAGCCACTCTAACACCAATAACCCACTGAATTTGTGAGGAAACCATTTTTAATCTCTTAGTTAATTCATCCGTAGAGCTCTGTGTCTTGACTACAACCAGCTCAGGTATGCAGGTCTGATTTTAAGAGTCTCCTCTACCCAGTGGCAGGAGCTGAGCTTGATCCTCACATGGCATTGACAAGATGCACGCTCCCCCAGATCTTCCCAGCACATCCCCCTCAAATAAAATTAAAAAAAAAAAAAATGTACAATTTATGGACTGTCTAAATACTTTACCTAAAGTAAGAAGGTTTTGGATCATAAATGAGTGGAAGGTAAATATTAACAACACTGAAAATTTTACATCTTAAAGAGTCTATCATATTTAATGAATATGAGATTTTAAAACACCATTGGATTTATTAATGGTAAAGATGAAATGGCTCACAGATATAAATATATATAAATTAATATTATTGAAATAGAATTTCCAGATTTTATTTTGTATACAAAGTAAATTTCCTCCCACAGGGCAAAGGAACCTTAATAAGCGTTGGCTGCAAGCAGTGCTTTGTGAAATTTGCAAACAATCAAAGAAGAAATGTCTGAAACATCAGTCCATTTATACTTGACATCAAATGTACAAAATATAACAGATTTGGGATGATTATTTTAAAATAAAACTATTAAAATAATATATACAATGTTAAAAAAACAATCCACCTAAAATGAAATCATCTTAAAAACCAAAAAGCAAGCGTCATGAGAGCTCAAAAGAGGGCAAAGCTGATTTTTGTTTTTGTACAAAATCGAAGAGTATCTACAACTTAAAACAAAACAGTTTCTCCTATATGCCTTATAAGACGCTTCTGTTCTTCCTATAAGAAACGTACATGCATCATTCCACATACGTGAATCACAAAACCAAAACTGTGATTTCTAAGCAAGATAAGAACTTTCTGGTATGGCGATGAAATGATGGGCTAATATTCTGAGGCCAGGATCATATCTTTTTTTCATCATTGCTAAAACCCCAATATTTAATAGAACAGCACCTTGCACATGATAAGCATGCAATAAATAGCTATTGGGTTTCATAAATGCATCATATACATATATGTATGTGTGTGTGCATATATATATATAAAACACAAGTATATATGTAGCATATATATTACAGTTGAGCACTTGTAATATGTATATACTTATATATGTATTTATTTATATATACATATATATTATACATGCTCACTTAATAATTGTTGAATGAATATCTGAGTGGATTAACAATTGAAATCTCCAAAATACATACTGTTACGATTAATGCTAGGAATGTAATCACATTTTTCTAACTCTCGGTCTGCTAATTTGCTGTCTACACCATCTGTTCTCAGTTACGTGAGCTGACACTGATATATATAGCCAGTATTTTCTGTCTCCAATGTATAGTCCAGCTAAATACTGTCACTTAATGTTAATATACCTTTCATAGGGTGTGTACTCTGTGCCAAACATAGCACCTTACACATATTAAATAACGTAATCCTCCCCAAACATTGCCAGATAGGCCCTAGGATCATTCCTCAAGGTTAGAGAGTCAGTTAATAGATTTAGGATTTGAACTTGTACAACTTGTCTCTAGAACCTGTGTTACTAAAAATTAAACTCTACAAAAATAACTACTATATTATACTACATAACCCATCAAAACAAAACAAGTGTGGTTCCTGGAAGTCAATCTGCTTCTACAATAATAACAGCAAGAAAAGGCAAGCATCTCACTCCAGGGAAAAGACCTGGCTTTTGCAGAAGGGATTATGGAAAGGTAAAGCTTAGGTGGTTTTGCCAAGGGGCAAATTCAAAGTGAGAAATGAGCCTTGGTGGTGGTGAGTTCTTTACTCGGAAGCTGCCATCTTCGATACAATGCCCAGGCAGAGTGTGTGCCAGCATGCACGAAAAGAAAGGGACAGTCTCTAGGTACATATATTCTGGCCAGTTCTATGGTAATGAATTATTGATTTCATTCTACTTCTTAAGCCTTTTTTCCATTTTACTCTATGTTTTTATGATCTATTCATGTTGTGAAGTAAATATATAATCCATTCCTTATGACTCATATTAATCCATGTTACACCTGCTTGCATTTTTGCCTATCCATTTTGCTAGAGATAAATACCCAGTGTGCCTTCGATTTCCTGACACTACATAGAGTGCCACATTAAACAACTTCAAAAGAGTGTGTGGGAATTACTGGGTCATGGATAGGCATGGTTAATTTAAATAAGAAATGCCAGAATTTTCTCCAGAGTAGCACCCACAAACAATGCATGAGGGGTGTACATTCCAAGTCTCTGCTCATATTTGTCATTATCCAACCTCTGCCAGTATAATCTATGTAAAGTGATTTATATTTGCCATTCTAATTAGTCTTCCTCTGACTGTTAAGGAGATTTTATATCTTATTTATTTATGTTCATTTACCTTTTAAGGTTTTTCTCTTGTGGAAATTTCCTATCATAACATTTGTTCATTTTTCTACTGGAATTCTATATTTTCCCCACTGATTTTCAGGAAATTCTTAAAGAGTTTACATATTTATATTGTGTCAATTTTAAATACTGTAATTCTTGTCTTCCATTGTGTCATTTATTAATTCATTTTGTCCATTGTGTTACTTTTAAAATACATTGTGTTACTCTCTTATTTTGATATAATCTCATATATATTTTGTCACTTTACTGTGTATGTTTTTGAAGTGCTTTTTAAAACTCTTCCTCACCTCTAAAGCTAAAGACATTCTCTTATACTTCCTTCAATTAACTTTTTAATTTGGGCTTTCACATTGAATGTTTAATCTTTCCAGAATCAATCAATCCATCTATCTATCTATCTATCTATCTATCTATCTATCTATCTATCTATCTA
>JAKSZT010054462.1:14219398-14337619 GCA_026826555.1 Tolypeutes matacus | reverse complement strand
CTATCTATCTATCTATCTATCTATCTATCTATCTATCTATCTATCTACTTACCTACCTATCTGAAGTTTTATAATGATCAGGGTTGTTTTTCTTTCAATAGTAAACCAATATTTTCCATCCCATCTACTAAACAATCTCTTCTTTGACCACTGATTTTTTTATATCATCTTCTCTAAAGAACAAAGAACTAAAGACAACATTTGAAAAAGGATGTTCAAAAAATTGATTTATGATATCTGATTGAAGATTCAGTTTCAAAATATAAAAGATGTAAACCAAGAGAAGAGAACAATGATGTTGACAGGACATAAACAAGAGAGATTGCAACAAATTTATGGGCAAAAGAAACACATTGGAGCATGTTGCCTAGCAAAGCAGTATAAAAAGAAGGTATAGTTAAGAACAAAAAAGATAGGAATCAGTCTTATAGGTAGAGCCTAAGACAATTTCAGGATGTGAAATTGGAAACAGAAATCTGGAGCAAACTATGATGTTGAAAAATAGTGGGGAAGGTCTGTAGAAAAACTAGATACCTCATACTATCCCAAATATCCTTCTCAAATATGAACAAACAACAAAATGGAGAAAACAAAACAAACAAACAAAAACAGAATGCTCTTCTCTAAAGCAACTGATGAACTCCTGGGGAGAACTGTGCAGCCACAGATACCAATACCTGAGAGTAAAGACTTCCTAATTCTGGAAATGAGGGACTCCCTGGTAGTAAACCAGGGCTCGCTAGTAAACAATATTTTTCTAGTTATAATGATGTAAATGCTTTTAAGGACATTTTTTGTTTCATTGTTAACATATGAGCTAATTGAAAGGCTTAATTATGGTGTAAAATGTAAAAGCCCTGGAATAGGGCAATGATAAACATATAGCTAACAGGATTTGAGAAGAGGAAAAGAATGAAATAGTGCAAGAAAGGGCAGTAGTGCAAGTGAACTCAGCTTACATAGTGAGTAGTCAGATGATACAAGAATTCAAAATTTTGGTAGATTATTTGGTAGGTTATTTAAATTTACAAAGGTCGTAAATTGAAGATCTAAAATTAATAATTACAACTCTCAAAAATTTAGAAGTACAGGAGAATATAGGTAGTAAGTCATAAAAAGTATCTCTATATTGTACTTTGAAAGAAGTGAGTCAATAAATATTAAATATGATGAATCCATAAACAACTCAAAAACTAGATGATATGGTAACAGAAATAGTCACCAAACAAAGTTAAACTAGAGAAGTTGTCTCCAGGGGTTGACTATGTGTAGAATAGAGCTAAGACAGTTAACTTTTCATATGAGCATTCCTGTTCTGTTTTTTTTTTTTTTTTTAATTTCCTATGTCACATGAAATCTAAAGAACTAGGTTTTAAATATTTAGTAATATTAAAGAGCAATATTATAGCTCTATGTGGTGATTTGAAACTTTTGTGGACCCTAGAAAACCCTGTTCTTAAAGCAAATCCATTCCTCTTCATATAAACTTATTGTAGGTGGGACCTTTTGATTAAATTACTTCGGTTAAGGGACTTTGATTAGATTGCAGAGACAGAAGCCTCCAGAAGTTGAAATCAAGGAACACTGGAGAGAGAAAAGTCACAGACCAAGCAGGCAGAAGTTGCAGGCAACGAGGCCCGGAAGAGAAAAGAGAAAACGCTGCCATGTGCCTGAAGGCCCTAGGCTGCAGCCCAGGTAGAAGGGTCTCCTGAGGATGCCTTGACGTGGCCATTTTCACGGCTTTAGAACTGTAAGCTTTTAACCTAAGAAATCTCCATTGTAAAAGTCAACCCATTTCTGGTATATTGTCTTGGCAGCATTTAGCAAACTAAAACACTCTGCTTGCTTATAAATTTAAGAGGAAAAAATCCCAGGTAAATATTTTTTGCAACTATTTGGAATATATAAGCAATTTCATGAGCCCAGTGGGGAAGAGTGTTTTATCAATGAAAATTCAGAATAATGAGTAGAGAAGAAAAATTCAGAATAATGAGTAGAGAAGAGGGACTTATATTTTGTTCGTTGCCCAATGAATGCATGTTCATATTTTCCAGGATCAGATGCAAGAATCATCTTTTCCTGTTCTTTATTGCCAAATATACCATTCTTGGCTTATGTCATATATCCTAGTTGTAACACTCCTATTACTCACAAAACCATAGCTCTGTGCAACCTGCTGTTGTTTGGTTTTGTTTTGAAACTTTATATATCTTCTAGTCTATGCAGTTCCGTAATACCATTTATCCAGGGCTGGCTATGACTCTGCATCATCCAGGTGAATTCTGGCTTCCAGTAATTCCCTCAAAGGTTGTGAGTTCAATGTTGATGATGTAAACTGTATCGAGAATATGAAATTAAATGTGAAAATAGTTCCTCTTCTGGTTATGTTAAATGTACTGTTAGGAATCTGAAGGCTTAAACATACAAGCATGTTTTTCTTACTCTCATTAGACCATTATCACTGCTTTCCTAGGATGCAATTGTAGTACAGGAAATCCTTGGAGGTAACCTCTCCATCACTGAAATTTCTGGTAATAGAAGTCTCTTGTTATTCCTTGTGGTCCCAGACCATGCCTGATGATTCATGCTAATGAGATGACTTGGGGTGGGGTGACTGCATTGTCAGTCTTAGTGTGCGGGCTGGTTAACCAAAAAGAGCAATTATGTGATTAGAGGTTGGGGCTTTGTGTCACACCATATCTGCCCAACCTTCTGGGCAAGGAGGAGACTGGAGATTGAATGTCCACAAGGACGTTGATTCAATCAGTCATGAGTGTGTAATGAAATCCCATAAAAACCCTGGACACTTAAAGCACAGAAGAGCTTCCCTGATTGATAATATAAATCATTGTGCCAGGAGGGTGACACACTCCGACTTCACATGGAGTCACAGGACTGTGAAGTAAAATAAAATGGCTGTGTGCATTGGGTGATGCCAGGATGGACCCCTTTCTGAGAAAGGATTTTCCAGAAGACCAAGATAATTGACCTTTAGGGGCTTTCTGAGTAAAAGGAACAATAGAATGCAACTTACAGAATTGCAGATAAGCAACACCTGAAGAAAAACCAGCTCCCGCCTAGGATGGATAGGCAAACCATACTAATCAATGATGTATCTGCTCCCTACTTGGTAAGACCTCCCCCATGTAAAATGGAAACCTAACATCAGCCAATCAGAACACTTCCTCGCTTGCTTACCTATTTGCCTTGTGTGGCATCCCCTTTCTATTCCCTCAGCAGAGCTCCTTACCACATTCATTTTGGTGCTGCCAGGTGAGCAAATCCTTTGATGCTCCAAATAACTTTAACAAAAATTTTCACATGCCTAATGTATTAGCCAAGGTTCTTTAGGGAAACAGAATCAACAGGAGATATCTGTCAATAGTATGAGACTTGATAAGAGTTTCTCACGTGAGCATGGGGATGCACAAGTCTAGGTTCCGCAGGCAGCCTGCAAACCAGGGGCTCTGGTGGAAGTCCAATGAAGGTCCTTGATGAGTTTCCAGGAGATGTTGGCTGTCAAAAGATGAGCTGGGAAATTCTCTCTGAATGCTGAAATCACTTCCCTTTTTAAGGCATTCAACTGATTGGATAAAGCATCACTCATTGCTGATGGCAATCTCCCTGGTATATGTAGATGTAATCAGCCATCCATGCAGTAAACTCACTGATGACTAAAGCCCATAAATGTCCTTGTATTACAATGAGCCCAGTGCTTGCTTGACCACACACTGGGGACAATTACCTGGCCAAGATGATACATTAGCCTAACCATCACACCTAAGTTTATCTTTGACAATACCTTTCCATACCTCACTCTCTGTGTCTTCCTTTGGGTTCTTCAAAGACGGATACACCGTCTTTGCTATAATAAAACTAAAATCATATGTATAATGTTTGCCAGAGTTCTGTGAGTCATTCTAATGAATTATCAAACCTAAGGTGATGACGGGAACCCCTGAACTTGCTGCTGGTGTCTGAAGGACAGTTTCTAGAAGAGAGTGCACTTCACCCATGGAATCTGGCATAACTCCAGTATTTAGTCAGAATTGAAATGTAGTTGGAGACCAGAAGTCATTGCAGTGATCACTCAATGTCAGCAATGCCCCTGCCTTCCAAGGGGAGGATAGACAAGGGGCTGTGGGTGGAGCAAGAAAACTGGGCATATTTGCATTAAAAAATGCCCATCCCTTGCTTGCCTCACATGGCTTAAGCCCCACATTTGAGAGCACAATGTCACTTCAATGATCCCAGGCAAGAAGAGAAGACATTGATCCTAAGGGCCAATTGGTTTACAGAACTAAGGTCTGTTAAGCCCTTGGAGAATGTCACTATCACCCTGGAATATTACCCAACCTATGGCTTCAGTGGCACTGCTGATCCTGACCTATTCCAGGTATCAGCTGGGTTGTAGAGTATTTTGAGGTACTTTCAAAACCATGAGCCCACCAGAGACACAAGCCCAGG
The DNA here is from genome assembly GCA_026826555.1 of Tolypeutes matacus. NCBI lineage: Eukaryota > Metazoa > Chordata > Mammalia > Cingulata > Chlamyphoridae > Tolypeutes > Tolypeutes matacus. Next base: position 14,333,152 of record JAKSZT010054462.1, on the reverse strand, counting down.
GCAGCGGGCCCTCATGTCCTGGTCTCATGGAGGTACTAGACAAAAGAACCTAATTCTACTCAAGACTTTGCTATACTGTGCTGTAGAGTATTGTGTAAGAAACATCTTTGAGCCTCTTTTTTCCTCATCTCTAAAATAAGAACACATTTTACTACATTTTAATGTGCTTTTAAGAGGGATTTTCTAAGATTCTTTATGAACTCTGTGTGTTTGTTCATTTTAAAAAATAGTACTCAATAATCCAAATCCAACTGGATAATTTGTTAGCTGTTCATCAATAATGTTAGTTAGCTGAATCAGTTTCAAAAGCATCTAAATAGAATTCTAACTACACAAATTGTATGTTTAATTAGAAGTGAAGATTCTATGTATACAAGTTAAAATAATTGTCCAAATAGTTGTAATGCAGAAAATGCTTACTATATAATTGAAATTTTCTTTATGGTTTCCATGTTAACATGTTTCTAATATATGAACTTCTGGCAAGATAAAATCTCCACCTCCTGCCCTTTGCAAAAAGAATTCTCTTAGCTTTGTTGTCCAGTGATTTTTTTATAATTCACTAATTAAGCATAAGTTCCTTTTCTTTTTGACATGAGTAAGGCACAGACTAGTGTTAATGTGAAGGGAAATTAATTGACATTTCTAGAATAACAATATAATCCATCTTCTTCTAAAGAGTTCAAAGCTTTGTGTAAAACTTAGTCACTAACAGGTATTTATTTAGTAGATTTGTTAAGGCAAGTGCCAAGAAAAGTGAAAACCTGTCAAGGGAAACAGAATGTTTCCCAATTTGCATATGATTCTCTGTATCTAGATGAACATTTTGGGGTGAATTCAGAAAAATGATTAGGTAGAGATTCAAATTGCTTTCAGGTAATTTACTATACAGAACTCTTAACTAAATAGAGTCATTGCTTCTAGTTCTTTCTTACTCTAACATAATAGAAATTGCCCATTACTTTTCTCATGTCTGAAATAAGCACCTTTCTGTAAGTACTTGAAGCTAAGAGTTGTTGTATATGTATATGTTGTATATATTTCACCCTGATCATGTATAATGCAAACTTTCCTCCTTTGAGCACTGACTGAGCCACCAGAAGCACGGCTTATCTCATTTACATGTTGACCTACCCTTGAAGGGAAAAAGTAGCATTTATTGCGCTCTTAACAGGTGTTATATTTTTAAGTTCCATTACATTTTTTAGGTTTTACAAAAATCTCCTGAGATAACTGACACCAAGAGAAGTTACAAAATCATCCTAGTTCACTCACCTAATTAAGTGATAATGTCAGGGATAAAACCTTACATATATTTTCCACTACAAAACACTTGCTCATTCTATCACATAGTATTGCTTTTGTTTGTTTAGTTTTGAATAGATAATTCACAGGCATGCTTCCAAATTCAAGAGGTACCATAAGATGCAGAAAGAAAACATCTCTTGCCCTCACCAATGCCCTCCCCAAAGTCAACCACTATTAACCAGTTAATATTATATTCTTCTAAACATAAAAAAATGCATCTGTATTTACATACCTATGCATATCTACACAGCATTCTTTTATTCAAAAAATGGTAGATACTTCACCAATTATTCTGCTCTCTTATTCTTTCCCAATATTTCTTAGAATTCAAGTATATTAAGCAGCATATATGAAGCTTTCTCTCATTCTTATAAGCAGATGGACATTATTTCATTGTAAAAATAGACTATAGTTTGTATAACTAGTCTCTACTAAATGCTATTTAATTTGTTTCAAACATCCCCTCCTCTCCTTTTTATAAAAACATGAAGAATTGCCTCCAAAACTTACTATTATGATATGATTGGAGGATGGGGGTAGTCAAAGGGAAGAGAGAATAAGGAGGGTGGTATGACCTGTTGTGATATACTAAACCAGGGGTTCTTAACCTTTTTTGTTCCATGGACCCCTTTGCCAGTCAGGTGAAAATCACGGACCCCTTACTAAATCCACACTATACTGTGTATTATTTAATAAATATATCACACCTGCACCAACACGTCCCCACAAGAATAATGGTTTTTTGCATTTCAATTCAAGCTCACTGACTCCTTGTTAAGAACTCCTGTACTAAACCAATACAAATAGTAAGAACTTGGAAAGAACAATTGTAATTAAAAATTAGTTTCTAATGTATAATATAATTCTGATTCTAATAAAACCATTTAAGGAGCCTTTAAAAAAACAACAAGAACAACAGAGAACAGAGATGCTTCGTTTCTCTGTTAGATATTGACCAAAAATGTCAGACTTAAGAGATGTTAAAATGGGACTTAAAAAATAAAGAACAAATATAATCAACAAGTCTACAGCTTCCCCAGACCTCAGGCAACTCATCATAGCTACCTAACTGCCCTTCAATGTTTCAGTCAAAACACATCCACTTCCAAAATACCATTTAAAACTCTTTAAATGTTTTTTTTTCCTAATAGCATCTTGCCTTGAGAATAAAATTGAAACCCACTTCTGTCCATGTTAAAGCTAATATACCTTATGTTGAGTGAAGCAAGCCAGACACAAAAGGACAAAAACTGTATGAATGCATTACTCTGAACCAAACATATTGTGTAATATATTGTTTGATTCACACACACACACACACACAAAACAAAAACAAAACAACAACAAAAAATTTACATGTATCCATTATATTTAATTGAGAAATGTATATATTTTAAAAAAAAAGCTAATATACCAAAGTAGCATGGGTTTACTAGCTATAAAGCCATTACATTTATGCCAGTTGCACTCAGGACTAAGTTTCTAACTTTAAACACAAATTTTCTAATGCATATTCATAATTATTTACTAGCATCCAGATTTGAGGATTGTTTCCACACATAAATTTCAGGGGTTTATAAAAACATACTTCAAAGTATTACTACTCCTTTCACTTTTGTCATTTGAAAAAAGCCCATATATATTAGATATAAATAATAATATCCAGATGAGAATTATTTAAAAAGCGATGAATAAGATAAAAGAGCTGCATTTAGAGAACTGTACAATGGTGAAGGAGCGTTAATGATCTTAGTAAAGCACTTTTGAAAACAAAATGGAAGAGAGGTAGGCTAATTTAGGTGGTGCTTGTCTGAAGTATATATTTTTTATTGGACGGAGAGGCTGGCATTTTAAAACTGCCATCTGAAGGGGTCAGACATGAGTAAACTGCAAATCCTATTTACACAGCACTTTTATATTTAAAGAAAGGATTTCACCCACCCGGTAATACAATAGCAAGCAAGAAAAGAGTAAGTATAAGCATACACATTGTTAGGGCCTTCTGTGTAGTCAAGAGAGAAAGCCTCTGAGCCTTAAACATTAAGGCTGGAAGAGGGAAAGAGGGTGGGAGGAAGAAAGGAGAGGGGAGGGAAGGGGGAATGGAAAGTAAGGGGAGGGAGACTATTAAAAGAGCATCATGTCTAAAAAAGTACCCTTCCAAATTAAGTATGCATGTTTTACAAGCATTTGGGACATAGACAGAAAGAGTAATAAGGATGTTTAGTCTGTGATATGGATTGGCTTGTGTCCCCCCCAAAGGACCCATTCAAGTCCTACTCCTGTTCTTCTGAATGTGATCCAATTTGGAAATAGGATCTTTGAAGATGTTATTAGTTAAGATGAAGCCAAACTGGATTAGGGAGGACTCTAATCCAATATCACTAGTGTTCTTACAAGGAGAATAAATTTGCACACAGACAGTCATGTGATGAAAACAGAGATTGTTATGCCATAAACCAAAGAACTCCATGTACTGCCAGCAAGCTACTTCCAGAACCCTCTAGGCTTTAGAAGAAGCATGGTTCTGCAGATACCTTTATTCAGCCATCTGGCCTGCAGAACTGTGAGACAATAAATTTCCATTGTTTTAAACCATTCAGGTTGTGGTACTTTGTTATAGCAGCCTTAGCAAACTAAGACACCCTATAACCATATCATACTGTGTTAGTTTATAATTAACATAAACACTTAGATAGCTCAAATTCACCCTAGTCCTCAAAAGAGAGTAATTCTGGTGAGCTCTACATTTATTTTTCCCATGAAGAGATTTACCATCATATAGTGTAATAAAACTTGTGACTGTTAAACAGTTTTTCTTCTTTGCTTTCCTTCTGTGCAGAAAAATTGCCTAATGTCACTGGTGTATCAGAACAGTTATTCTTAACATAAGACTTTAGTGTATATAGCTGAAGCCACAAAGTTGTAGTTATATATGAACAGAAGTTAATTAGAAGATGAAACCTGAAAGTAAAAGTATAGGAAAATTTCCAGCATATTTCACTAACAAAAAATTTTTTTAAAGTTTTAGTTTTAGTGGCAGTTACTGTATTTTGTATATACATCATTTCTTTCAAAGCCTGCAAACAAACACTGCCCTAAAGATATAATATTGCAGAGATGTAGCTAACATAATTTTTGGCACCGAGTTTAATTCAAAAGGATTAAGTAAGTGTATTCATAGATTTTAAGCCAATCAAATAGCAAAGCCATTTCCTGCATTAATTTTCTAGCTAACTTAATTATATAGCCCCAAGATCTGGCCTCTCATCAATTAACAGAGCTGTAAAAATCTGGAGCACAATTCTACAATGTATTAATCAACACATCTGATGTAGGGAAGCAGACTTTATTGTGGTCTCTGGGCTGAAAATCAAACTAGTAACTACTGTTGATTTAACCACATTCAGCTTGAAAATGCATTAATACTTTAATTAGTTAATTCCTAAAACCTGAGCTGGTTGGACCAAATTAGACAGCAAAAGTAGCTACTTAAACGGCAAAACAAAGAGTGATAGTGACTGAGCACTAAGTAAAATAACTTTTAAAAATCAAGGAAAAAAGTTTGAATGGAGAGGTTTCAAACAGAAGTAAAGAATCGTGTAAATGTGGTAAAGGATGCAAACTCACAATGGGCTGTCAGGAATTCTCTCAAATGACTGCACAAGGCAGCTTTATTTTCTTTTTCTCCTAGGTGGTTTCAATATATTTGGTAGTAGAGTGTAGCTGGGCTAAACAAAAGCCATGTGCTGTTTCATTTTCTGTGTTCTATGTTATATATTCTACGGGCTTTCCCCACAAAGATGACTCAAAGCTGATATGCTATACTTGAATTACAAATCTATTTCAGGAAAGGTAAAGAGATGATATGACAGATACAAGCCATTATACATTTTGTCAAAACCTATAAATTTGAATAGAAGGGACTGGTGAACCATGTGCAGGGAGTCCTGAGTACTGTTGTGGCAACGGATGTAGGTCATTTTAAATCAGCACACACAACTCAGAACTGAGTGGGAGAGAGTGTGGTCTACAGTGTGAACTGTGGTCTATGGTTGGTGGCAAGGCTCCAAGTTCATTGAGGGTGGTGGGCCACACTGTGGGAGATGTTTGTGTGGATGTGGTGGGAGGTGTGGGAGGTGGGCAACATGGGAATCCCAGTGGGTTCTGTGTATTATTTTGGGTAATCTAAGCACCTCTTAAAATATATGTATATATATATATATATAAATAACATTTTTGTAAGCAAATACACATATATGCATATATATTTATATATCATTTTGCAAATGTTTGTATGTATTGTGAGAATTTTAATTTTTACCCAAAATAAAAATAAATTAAAAAAAAAAAAACCTATAAAATTGTATGATACAAAGTATAACATAATATTGTAAACTATAGACCACGGTTAGTAGCAATGCTTCAATATTTGTTCATCATTTGTAACAAATGCACCACACTAATGCAAGATGTTATTAATAGAAGGAAATGTGAGAGGGAGAGGGGCTGGGGTATATAGGAATCCCCTATATTTTCGATGTAACTCTTTCTGTAATCTAAAATGTCTTTAAAAATTAACAACAAGTTTTTAAAAAGAGATGATACATTGACTTGAGATTCTGTCAGTATATGAGAGTCAGTACATGTCTCTGTAGAACAGACATGTTTATGTATAAAATTTGCAGACAACTGATACTTTCAGTCTAGAGGTTTTGAAGATTGGAAAAAAAGACAATTTTGGAAAGAAATATAAATTAATTGCAAACAATAACTATTAAACATTTGCACATACTTGTATTTGCCAAACACACAAGGATGCAAGTCATATGTGTTTGGCAAATATAAGTATTTATTTATTTATTTATTTATTTATTTATTTATTTATTTATTTATTTATTTTTAAAGATTTTATTTATTTATTCATTTATCCCCCCCTTGCTGCTTGTGCTCGCTGGGTCAGCTAACCACGCCGTGCAGGCGGGCTTGCCTTCACCAGGAGGCCCCGGGAACCGAACCCAGGGCCTCCCATATGGTAAACGGGAGCCCTACTGTTTGAGCCACAGCCACTTCCCAAATATAAGTATTTATATTTATATTATAAATGTAAAGATGTATTGTATTAGTCAGTCAAAGGGGTGCTGAGGCAAAGTACCAGAACTCTGTTGGCTTTTATAAAGGATATTTATATGGGGTAGAAGCTTACAGTTACAAGGCCCTAAAGAGTCCAACTCAAGGTACCATAAGAGATACTTTCTCATCAAATGTCTGTTGCCATGTGTTGAAGAAAGATGGTTGCTGATCTCTGCAAGGGTTCAGCCTTCCTCTTCTCTCTTAAGGCTCCGTGGTCCCAGCTTCTTCTGATCTCAGCTGTAGGCTGGCATAAGGCTCATCTCTCAGGGCTTCTCAGCTGCTCTGGTCTCTTCACAAGGTCAGCTGTAAACTCTCAGGCGAATGTTACATCTTTCCCCAGGGCTCCAGCATCAACACCCAGTTCTCTCCTCTGCCCTGTCTTGTTCTCTGTATCTACTTCTCTGTGTTCTTGATTGACTATCCATTTATATAGCCCACCAAGGGGGCTGGGACTTAACCCTGCAAGCCCTTAATGATATGGTCCAATCAAAGCCCTAATCTTGATTTAATAAATAAAAGTGAAACCTCTGAATTTAATACAATCAAAAGAGTACCAGGCCCAGAGGAACAGATCAGTTTACAGACATAATCAGTATCTCTTTTTGGAATTCATAAATAATATCAAACTGCCACATGTCTATATTGCCTATAGGCTGAGTTCTGAAGACCTTTCAACATGGTATATATTTTTATCCTCCTATCACCTTTGTATGACAAATGGAAGTTGTCTAATTAATCTGACAGCTGGCTTCCATGTCTCCAACAATTTAAAATATGAAGAAGCCTTCCTTAATTGGACTCAAAGCAAGTTTTCACTCTACTTTCTACTCTAGCAAAACTTTGTATCATTCTTTGTCCTCAGTCCTTTAATGAACTTGGTCATTTATCTTTAGAAAATATTTTCCTTCCCCCACCCACCTACCATCATCATCCCCACTTCATATTACCTCAAGGCTTAAGAGATGAAAAATAGCTCCTTCTCACACAGAGGGTATATTCCAAATTGACTTACTCCGTAATGATTCCATTAGGCCAGTGAGCAGGATGTCAATTGCATAATAACCTGATTCAAATGCCTCTATGCTGGCATATCAGGTTTCCATAACAATTATATATATGTATATTTTTCATTTTCTCACAACTCCAAATTATATATATTTTTAAATTCTCTCACAAGTCCATCGTCATTGCTTTCTTCAGTTACGTCTTTTTCTTTTCTTTTCTTTTCTTTTTTCCAATAGAGTCTGCCTGCAGTAGTCATGGTAAGAATACAGTCTGTTTGATAGAAGTAAGATTATCTGCTGCAAAGTATTTCTACATAAAATTTACATCCATATTGCCATCACTTGAGTATGATGAAATTATGGAGTTGTTTATATAGGATGGAAAGCAATAACTGTACTAGGCACGTACATTTAAGTACTAGGCACGTACATTTATTACCAGTTTAATGCCACAGCTATTTTGATGTCTGAGGTATTTTAATGCTCATTCCTGACAGGTGGAACTGAGGTTCAAGGTGATGCACATGGCTTAGCTGTAATTTGAACTCAGGTATGTTTGTCTCTAAACTCTGGTTTCTAACATAACACAACATATTTCTTAATTATCTTAATAATTATTAATTATCTTAATTATTAAGATAATTATTAAGATTGGTCAAAAGATAATTAAGAAATTAACATTTCTTAATTATCTTTTGACCAATACATCATGAAACTCCTCTTGATTTACATCTGGGCCACTCTCTTTCATTGTCATCAGATATGTGAATTAGGAAAGGTGGCATTTTATTAATAGTAGAAAAATAATAAAGACAAATATTTATACATCCCTCTGCATTCTTTGGGGGATTCAGTATTAAACAGAGATATCTTAGCATAATTACCTTTGAATGGTGGATTATGGGATTTTCATTTCTTTTGCCTTTCCTGTATTTAATAACTTTTCTATAAAAAGCATGAGAATATTACTGTGGACTCAATTAAACACTATTTCTTTTTTTTTAAGATTCCTTCCCTGAATGGCAAATTTGTTACTTTCTTGGTAGGACTAAGTTGATTAAGATGTTTAGGATCATCCTTTTAATTAAAAAAAAAATGGGAATTTTATTTATATATTAATAGAAATATGGATATTAAATTCAAATGAATTAAATGAGAGCTTATTATACACAAGAGAGTAGAAGAATCAACAGATATGTATCCACCACTTAATATCATTGATATTTACTGTTAGGTACCTAATCCATAAAATGAAAATAAATCATTGTAGGGCTGTTGTGATAACTCAATGACTTTAAGAGAGACAATGTGAATAAAGTGTTCAGTCATGTGGTTGGCATATTGTAAGCACTCACTGTATAGAAACTATTACTAACAGGATAAAAGTCATTATAGAGAGTTCTTCATTTATGAATATTATAAAGTAGCTATTATGATTAAGTGATCAAATGATCTTGTGGATTTCAGAGGGGTGGGTTAATTTTTGAGTCATTTATTTTCACAGCTGGAAAGAGCCCTGGAGATAATGTTCAGTCATTTCCAGGTTCTCTCTATGGGTAGAATTTGAGGGTCAATCATTCCTCACTCCAGAGAATCAGAATCTCAGAGAGATGGACCCTTGTAATCTGAAAAATATCTTCAGTTTACTTATAGTTTATATGAGCTACTTTAAAAAAGAATCTTCCATCATTTCCTATGGAGATAGACAAATGACATAATGAGAAAACAAATATGGAAATTAAGTCCCGGCAATGTAAAATAATATATTTCCGGCCACACATCCAGGCAAGTTCAGAACCAGGCACCAGGACACAGACTTGCAGTCTAGTACTTTTCCTTCTATATCATGCCAACTCTCTTAGTGCCTTTTCAAAAGACCATTGCAGGACAGAATTTAATTGCTTCCTTTTACTATCCACTTCCAGGAAAACTGTTTCTTCTCAGCTAAGGAATTATAAATAGCTTTGGAAAAGATTATTTTTAAACAAACCTGGCCTACGTGAGCCCATGGTACACATCATATGCTTGGCTTGCACAGGAATCACAGTGCCCCTCTCTGACAACTAGAGGCAATGGCCTCTGTTTCAACGTTCAGAAAAAGAGCTCCCTTTTGATCTCAGCAGGGAAGGTCCTATTTAATCACCATTGGATGTGATTTCACACAGCAGATATTTTTAGCTTTATTTCAAAGTTAGAGGAGGGGTACTTGTGTGAGAGAGAGAGACAGAGAGAGAGAGAGAGAGACAGAGAGAATGTATGTGTCCATATATCCATGAGTGTTTAATTCTCTTCGTTTATTTCTACACATCATGCATTCTGTCTGTTCATACAGCAAACAACTCAGGAAGAAAGCAGCACAGAGAATTAAAATAGTTATTTTATTTATCTGACAATTGTTTTACTATATATTAGAAGGTATTAATGCCAGATAATATGAAACAATAATCAGAAAAAAAAAAAAAAAAATCCCCACTGACACCAGTTACCAGACCATATTGGGAAAAGATTTTCCTTCCAAAATTAAATTAACTGCTGGGAGATACCTTGAACTTTATATTGACATTTAGCTTGTGTAGTTTTCTATTTTCTTGTTTCTTAAAAATAGATGCTAGCAAGAATTAGAATCCTTTCAAACAACAGAGACCCACAGGGATATCAACCCAGGACAACAATAAAAATACTAGAAGATATTGTTTATGCCAGTCTGGTTTGAAAAAGTGATATATATATATATATATATAGCTTTATGATGGTATGCAATTGCAGCAAAAGCCACCCATCTCCTCCACCATCCCGGCAAACCTTTGTGCTCACAATTTCAGCAGAATTGGTGGGAGTGTATGTGACTCTATATCAAGGGCAAATAAGAAGACTCTTATTGCCTACGCACTGCTGCTCTTACTTCATGACAAGTTCATGATGCCCTTGTTATTATTATTATTATTTTAGATTTACTTTATTTATTTATTTCTCCCCCACCCCTCGTTGTTTGCATTCACTGTGTCTGTTTGTTGTGTGATGGTCTTCTCTTTTTAGGAGGTACAGGGAACCCGTATCTCCCATGTGGTAGGCAGAAGTCCAGGCCCCCAAGCCACATCTGCTTCCCAACCCTTGTTATTTTAAGAAGTTTTTGTAAATATCTAATCCATAAAACATCATGGTGATTTTGGTTACTGGAAGATGTTACCACAGCCCTTAAGGAATACAAAAGAAAACAAAACACATTGTATCACCATCTGGGAGACGCAGTGTCAAGTCAAGACCTCTGATCTCAATGTTTCTCAGTAACTATTCTGCTGGTTTAAAAAAAGCTCATAACTAGAATACAAAGCTCTTTACTCTGGCTAGAAGCAGTATAACAATTTCCAAAGTTGGTTAAATGCTTTGGAATCAGACACTCCTTCTGTCAAACTCCAGCACTGCTAATTTCTAATAAGTGGCCCTGGGCAAGTTACTTCATGTTTTGAGCTTCAGTTTGTTCACCTGTAAAATGGGGTGAATAATAATAATAATGACCTTACAGGCCATGGTTGACTAGAGCCAGCTTCCACTGACCCGCTAGAGAACACTGTGTCATCTCTTCCAAATCTGTGTTCTGTAATACCACACGGGTTACTTGAAATCTGCCATAATTGTGGTAATCGCATCACAGCAATTGACAAACACTAAAGGCATTTCCCTCCCAGACAGCTAGTTGTCAAACATTTATCCGCACAATCCTTGCTCATAAGGTTGATGTAAATCTTAAACGAACTAATCTACATAGAAGATTTAGCCCAGGTAAGTCATTTTTTCATCCTGGTAAAGTTAACATAGGTCCTCCTCCAATATTTCCCTGGTTTTAGCCTGACAGTAACATAGCTGTCACCAGATAGAAACAAAAGGGATTTCAGAGCAAGAAGAAATGAGAGAGCAAGAAGGAGAAAATCCCAGCCTCAAGCTTATCTGTTGCATGACATGAAAAAATTTCTGTAGCATTGAACCTATGTTTCCTCACCTGAGAAACAGATATGAAAATATCTTGTTACAAGGATTGTGTAAAGAAAAATAAAGGAGCAAAATAAAAGGTCCTAGCTCATGACTTGGTAAATTTGATATGTTTTGGGGGTAAGGATAGATTCTAGAGGTTTTGAATAACTGAAACATAAAAAAGTATATATTTCCCACTTCACCGGAAATAATACATTCTTTGGGCATCCTGGAGGTGTGTGTGAGGATGTTTTAATAGCCAACGTCCTCAAATGTGACTCTATACCCAGTCTGTGCCTGGTTCACTCACCTGAGGTCTTGGAGTAGGCAAGGAAGGGCTGAGCAGATAGAACTTTAGATAGAGCTACCCCTTAGGAGAAGTAGATACTTCAAGAAACATTTAACAATACATAATCTGCCTAAAAGATAGTTTACACATTGTAAGTACAATGGAAAAAACAAACAAACAAACAAAATTTTAGATATTATGAGCATTAATTACATTAGAAAGAAATTTAGCCTGAAAGGAGAGAGAAAACCTTGCTTGTAAATGATGCAGATAAATGTTACTGTAGTCTTTAAATAATAAAATTTGTGAATCAGAAGAATATGTTGCTGAGTACTGAGGGGAAGCCAGAAAGTGAATCCGGGTACATGTTGCTTACAATTAAGTATTTTTCATAATGATAATTTTAGCTTGTAATTTATTTTTTGCATCAACTTTCACAAAAATCAGTTTTTCTGTTTGAAAATGAAGTCTTAGAAAAATGCATAGCTGTCATCTTAAATACAATCACCTTGGGTGGTTTAAATTTTACTTGGGTCTTATGTAATCTTACCCAGCCCACCCATTGCTTATTCATCAAGGACTATTTACAGAAGAATAAGAGGCTACAGAGAATATACATCCTTCTGGAATTTTATAATAAGACAATCTAATTTACAAACCCCTCTTTTCTTACAAAGGCATTTGAGGAGCAACGTAATTAAATTACTGCCATAAAATTAAGAGAATCTATTTTCTAATCTCATTTGAAAAGTTAGCTGCAGTCTTAACATAATTGCTATATTATTTTTATAGGGTTTTTTGAATTCCTGTTTTTCTTCATGCATCTTAAGGTCTCCTCAATGGCTTCTCTTTTGGAGTATATTTTGTAGCACTAACTGCAAAGTGTTTCTGTATGTCTACATAAAGGAATCTTTTAAAATGATCATGCCATGCAATAATCGATTATTAGTATGTCAAACACATAACTTAAGAAATAATCAAAAGAGTTGTTTATTTTGCCCAAAGAAGTTGAAAGAAAAAAATAAAGAAAATTGGTTGACTTCAATTCTAAAATAGTTACTCATCTATCCCTCATCACATTTATCACTAAACTAGCTCCATCCCCAGCACAATGTCCCCCCAAAACACAACTCCAGAGAGTATATGACCTCTCCTTAAACTCCAGGATCCCAGGAATACTGTATAGGTACCTAACATCACAGGGATTTTGACAGTAAATTTTTGTGGAGATAGAGCCAAAGAATCTCTCTTCTCCAGTGTTCTGTGGAAATCATAAACAGATAACCAGGCATCCTAAAACAACAATAACAACACAACAAGAAACTACCCAGATTCTTGCCAAAACTTGCTGTCTATCAGTATTATTTCATCTCCCATTACTAAAATTCTTTTTTCAGTTTATCTTACTGGCAGTCAAACTTAGCCATAGTCAAACTTAGTCACAGCCAGCCTTAGCCATAGCCAAACTTATCCTCCAACAGAGCATGAACAGACAGACACATTACACTCTTGTCCCTTGAATGACCCCTGTGGCATTAGGAACAAAAATCACTTTCCTTGGAACCAAGATTACAAGGATGAGGAGTTATCAGAAGCAAATAAAAGGTGAGGAGTCCCTCAAAAAGAGATAATATGTGGTCTGCTGGTATAGTTTGTACCATACATGGACAGTCCTATAAATGACCAGTCAGAATATATCAACCTGAATCCCCATCACTATTCCCACCTCCTTTAGTTTCCATCCCATTAATCTCCCTCAGTTTTTGGATCCAGAAGACAGATTTGAGCCTGCCTCCTGTCTCCTTGCTGGTCAACTGTGCAATAAAACTCTCTTTTCTCAAAAATCCCAATATCGTGGAATTGGCCTCTGTGCCTGTCAGGCAGCAAACTCTTGATCAGTGATACTATTTATCTGGGAAGAATTTTGTTTCTTTTCAATGAAATTATGATGATAAAATGAAAGGCAAATTGTTCTTTATCTCTCCCCCCTCCAGCAGCTAAAGGGAGATGATCCTAACTGTTTGGTTTAGCACTTTCTTCTCTGTACCTTGCCATTCTCTTCCCTGGCTATTTTCCTTTGTTTGTGTTCTCTCTCTTTCACTCCAACACAGCCCTTATGATTCATGTAGTCATCTGGTAATTACTCATAAACAGATATTTTTCTCTACTAATTTCATGTGTCCTCCCCTCCCTGCTCCCAGCTAGACTAATTCCCTAGAAGTCAAGGAAAACTAATAGGAATATATTAGTTAAAAACCAACTAAGTAACTCAGGATTCTATACAAGAAATATAAAACACTGCAGGTATTTAAATGGAAAAGAATTTATAGCAGGAAATTCAGTCTTTAAGAAAAATGTTTTAGAAGGATCAAAGTGCACATAGGATATGAATTCCAGAATGAAAAAATGACTTAATCACCAAAGATCGCCTTCTTGTGGACCACTACAAAACTACTAAGATCAATGGCACAATTCATAGCTGTGATCTAGGAAACTGTAAAGTCAGAAACCAGAGAAGGCCCTACCACAGTGGTGGCTGAGCAGATGCCTCTAGACTCTTTGGAGGCTTGAGCATGGCCATCTCATGCTGCTGCAGAAAGACTTCTTGACAATGTCATCACCATCTCAAAAACAGCCAGAATTGGCCAGAAGCTGGCTTCTGTTTCATGTTCACATTCCAAACATCACAAAGAGTGGGTCCAGAATCCAGATGCAAATGGATGTAAGTGCAGTTTTGGCTTTCTATTCTTTGTTGTTCCCAGCCGTATAGGGGGAAGGTGGGATGCAATTTGATGAAGCTGATCCACAGTCTTTATATACTACTTTCCTGGTATCTCACTGTGAGTACTTTCATGTGGTAACATATTTAATCCTTTTAAAAACTCTGAGTACTTCCAAATATTATACACATATTAAAGATAAGGGAATTGAGGCTCAAGGACAGGTAATAGGCACATGATGGTTACGGAACACCTATCATATACCAGATACAGTGCCAGACAATTTACCTATACTATATCCCTTAATCCCTCCAATAATCTTAAAATATCCTAATAATACAGAAGATATTGAAGGTCAGAGAGACTAAATATTTTTATCTAAACAATACGAAAGTGGATAATTGAAATTCAAATCCTTATCTGTCTGATGGTAAACTTCATAATTGCTTCATCAATGTTTGTTCCAAAGTATTTAAAAAGTATTGTGGTATTTCTGTCAATGTTAAACACATTGTAAATGATCAGAGTAATGTATTGATTTATTAATAATAATTTCCAGAATAACTGATGTTAAGTAAGAATGATTCATATTGATTTGTTCATTAAAGGCCAGTTTCTTTCTAGATGGGAAACAAATTGTCTATAAAATATATATTAGACAGACTTTTTTGACACAATAAAATAGTATTTATTTACATTCCTATATAGAGAATGAATATTACATTGTTAAATGAGGGCCTACCAATCTATGTGAACCTGACTTGTACAAAAATAGACATACCATACAGTATATATATATATATATATATATATATATATATATATATATATATATAAATACTAAATCAAAGGTATGCGAAGGCTATCTTCTCCCATTTTATTTCATATACTGAGAATAATAATTTCTAAAATATTGTCTTTATCTTACCAAAAACATCTCAAAATTTTATGGTAACTAGATAAAGTTAGATCCTTTAAGGTTAGGAAAATCTATGCTAAATTGTATGTAGTCTAAGAATAATTTTATTTCTATGACATCATTCTAACTGAGAAATGACTCATAACTAAAGATGAAAAAAAACAGAGAATGAGAAAATATGATCCTGACTTACCTCTAAATGAGAATACACATAAATGACTTATGTAAGTAAGCAATTCAGTTACTTTTGAGTGCCTGTCACTCTTAAAATGTATCAGCATCCCCTCTTTTGACTCTCGTGGGCTCAGTATACAGGTTTTATGGTCCCAAGAGCGTAGGGTGAAGTCAGTGGGTTAAGGTCATTCAACTTGAATAAAACTTTCAAACAAATAAACCAAAAGCTAACTTTGACAACTGACTTGAGGATTTTATCTTGAAGGCCAGGACTTATGAACATGATATTCTGACAAGACAATATTTTTATTAAGAAGCTAAGGTGAATGACCCATACAATATGCTATATGGATTGTCAGTAGTATAACGATATGGCTATGAAGATATTAAATATGGCTTTTTTCCAGGCAAGCTGCCAACTAGCTCTTAGAAGTGAAAGTTTCTTTTTTCTACTTTATTATAGAGCAGAATTCTCAACAACACTGGCAACTAGAAAAGTCTGTTTCAGTGGTAACTAACCCAGGTATTAAATTAGAGATGCGTAATCATAAAGACAAATATATATTATGGGAGAATTACCAAGCCCTGCAGCTAAGTAACAATGGGTATCAGAACACATCACGATATAAAGAACAAATCAGGTTTGAGTTTTAATTCCATGAAGTTTTCCAACAGTAAAGATAAGGAGACCTCTTCTTCTTGGATTGAGACTTTGTTTCATTTTATGCTCTTCTACTCCCGCCCCACTTCCAAAATTGTGTTTGCCTTAGGAAATTCAATATTCTTTCATGGATGCATATTTGGAAATAATTAAGACATGCTAAAAATAAGAATGATATTTTTTAGTTAAATAGATAGTCCAAATGGGGAAACCGGGTTAGATTGAAATTGGCAAAAAAATACATAGCTACGGCATTTAGGGTAAGGTAAAAGTACATGAAGAAAATTAGCACATTCCCTAGATTTTTCAACACAAAGGGAAATAGCAGAGCAATGGTTAGTAGCTGCATCATTATGGTAGAAAGCAAAATTAGTGCTATGCCCATCAAAATGTTGACTGTCAAAATGAAGAAAATTTTCATGAAGGACTATATTAAAATATAACTTAACTAGAAAAAAAAGTACTTTAGGTAAGAATGCTTCATTTAAAGAAAAAAGATTAAACTCTGATTTCTCTGGACATATTTTTCAACTTTTATGATTAAATATGTTTTTTTTTAATAGACTCATATAATTATATAATTATAGAGTCATAGCAGTATAGAATCATTGAAAGATAACATTAGAATAGGCCTTAGAGAACACATAATTCCACCTTTTATTTTCATAAATGAAGAAGTAAAATCCCAGAAAGATGAAATGACTTATTTGAGGGTTCACAATCTGACCAAAATCAGTTCTACAGGATCTTTGTCCTAGCTTTCCTTATTAAATCTGTATTTTAAATAGGAGTTTCTAATTATACATAATGTTTTATTTAAATAATTTGGACATCATTCTAGGTAAATTTGGTGGAATAAGCCTATACCATTAACTCTCCTGTCTTGATATCTAACAAAATGAGCAATAAAAACAACAATCAAACCAGTAAGACACCCCAAAATATTATGAGCCAAAGGGGAAAAAAAATAGACCATAATCTTTGGAAAACTGTGGCCGGGAAAAGAAATAATTTTAGCATGGCTCCTCATGTGTCCTAAGTATTGCTCCCGTTCTTAGGAAGGCATACGTATTGAACATTTGCAAAACCACCAAGGTGAGGAAAACCACAAATTAAAGTTAAATAGATAGCTCAAGGATATTAAAAAGGACAAGAAAACAAACTTTCAAATATTGAGCCATTTCCTCAAGGATTTTAGAAGAGTCAGGAAACACCAGAGAGGTTCAAAAGATTTGCAAGAGTGTCCAGCTGAAATGGGGAATAGTAAAAATTCTGAGGGTATTCTTCCTTAGATATAGGCTACACTGAGAGCTTTGAAAACTGCATTCTGATACCATGAATTTCACAAAATTTCAGAAAAGAGAGCAGCACAGTGACATCCAAGACTTGCTGGTCCCAGTCCTCAAATGTAAACTGAAGGAGAACAAAAAGATAATGGAGAAGGTGGGAACTGTGCTGTATCAGACAATAAGCTTGAGAAGATTAAAAGAAATAAAATGGACACTATGTATACTGCCTAGAGAGGAGAAAGAAGGAAAAAGAGAAAGAGAAATACAATCTTACACAAGCTACAGAACAAAGTTCAAATCAGGGTTTGAGGGTGTGGTGGAGGAAAAGGGAAAAATCACCCAAGAGAGGGGAGGGTAGGTATGATTCGAATCCTTCTAAGTTCTCTCTATAGAAACACTTAATAAGACCACGAATTCACTGAGTGTTTGGCAAAGAGATGTTGTCTGGCAGAAATTACAAAAAATAATCAGAAAAAGAACAATTAAATCAAAGAATAAAGGCAACAAAATGAAGACCAATGACTCAGGACAGAGTTGACGAATTTATTATAAATCTCTAAACAAGGCTTAGTTTGAATTACTGGCATAGAGGGTAGTCTGGAGATAGTTATATTGGATGTTCAGAAAGGATCGAGAAATTAGACAATTAAAGTAAGTATAACAGCTGTGAAGAACCAAGAAGTCTTTGTATAATTGGTGTTCCTGAAGTTGAGAACCAGCAAATAGAAGAGATAAAAAAGAGTTAAACCATACTATCGAATCATAATTCCTTTAAATAAAGACCTAATTCTGCAGAACTAAAGGGCAAAATATTCCCCAGAAAAGAAAAATGATGTAGAACAATTAACAGTATGGCATAACTTAGATAAGTTATTGACTTTAAGGATAAAGAAAGAAGAATTCAAGAATTTATAAAAACATGATATGTTGCATTATATGTTATCTCATAGTACTAAACATAATGAATCACTTTCAAATGGGAGAAAAGTGGTCAATCTTTATTCTTGACATTCTAAGCAAAAAGACAACAGAACAAAATTTACAAAGATTGGTTAGAAAGAAAATAGAATAACAAATTATAATATACAGACATGTTATCATTCATTATAGAGGCAATAGACAAATACGTCAAGCAGAAAAGAATTCAAGGATATAGCTGTTTTTAAATAAAACAAAATAATGTAAATTATTTTGCATTGCCACCTGCATTGGGCAATGCCAGGAGGGACCCCTTTCTGAAAAGTATTTTCCAGAAGATAAAAGCATTTGATATGCAAGGGCTCTATAAGAAAACAGAAAAATGGAACACACACTAAGGAATTGGAGATAAACATACCTGGTGATAAACCAATTTTGGTCTAGTAGAGATAGCTTGTCAAAATGGACAGGTCTACATTACTAATCAATGTACATCTTCTCCCTACTTTGTAAGACCCTCTTCCCCATCTAAAATGGAAACTTAATGTCAGCCAGTTAGAACATTTCTTGTCTTGTGGACACGTTTGCTTTAAATAACCTTCCACTTTCCAAGCCTTCAGAAGAGCTCCTTATTACTTTCATTTTAGCACTGCCTGATTCACAAATCATTTGTTGCACAAATAAACTTTAATGATTTCTAAAAGGCCTCAGTTCATCTTTAACAATTCCATGGGCCTTTCTTGGGGAGAAAAAATCACTAGATGAGAAAAGTCAGCCTAACAGCAGATAAATGTAGAAGCCATGGGAAAAATACTAAAGTAATACACAATGCAAGAAGACAGAAGAAAAGTAACCCTACATTACTAGGAAGACAGATATTGTCCAGCACAAAATGTGAATCCTTATTGAAAAACTACTAATAATGACATCTAATCATTAATGAGATGGATTAGAATAAAATAATAAACAATAAAGACACTGTAATGAAGGATAGGAGATGAGCACTAAATACATTTAAGTATAAGACTAAGAAAATGTCCTGAAAATGTAGTTGTTGTAAGAAACCGAAAGAGTATTGAAATTGAAAGTAAATTCAGCCCTTGAAAGCAGATATGACATGATGAGGGTTTGAATGCTTAATGCAAATTTTTGCTTACTGAATTGAGAAGCTGCCAATACAACCAATGTGCAATAATTAGGTCAAAGAAACACAATACATTTAAAGGTGAAGTTCTAAAGCATCATCTGCCCAAAAGCCAATGGACTGCAGGCAGCTACCTTTAACAGGGTCTCAGGAGCCAGGTCCAAGCTGCTGTCCAATGAGCGTCCAACGCTGAAGGCAGTAGACACTGCTATGGTTGCAGTGTGGCAGAGAAGATGGCAGCAAATCTTGAAGCACAACCTGGGCATTGAAACTAGGATTCAGAGCAACCAGGTGTCATCCTGCCTCTACCTGATACCAAAGTGGTATCTACACTGGGTTTTTATAGGAAGGGCCCCCTCAAGCCAATTCATATTATATTCTCACTCAAATGCCTGGTACCACTTGCTAGAAAACATGTTTCTCTCACTTTGTTTACATCCTAATTGAGGTCAATATGTTTATAATGTTTTTTGTGTGTTTCAAAGTCATTAATGTCATTTCACAACCCAACAGAATAAGGGCTAAAGAAATCAGCACTATGGGTGGTACTATAAACATTATAAAACATGAAAGTTCAAAATTTTTAAAAAAAGCAACAAATGTAAAAATGCCTATGTCTATGTCTACAATTACGACTATGCCTATGAGTTTTAGTTATAACTTCTGTTTCCCACTGTTTTATTTTCTTCTATTAAAATGAAATCTTATTTAAATATTTTAAATCTAGTGTGTATAATATTATCTCATATTACTGAACTTGTTTTTTTCATGTTCATTCTTGCTCCTTTTATTCTTTTTATAAGCATA
The DNA here is from genome assembly GCA_026826555.1 of Tolypeutes matacus. NCBI lineage: Eukaryota > Metazoa > Chordata > Mammalia > Cingulata > Chlamyphoridae > Tolypeutes > Tolypeutes matacus. The sequence continues at coordinate 14,312,820 of JAKSZT010054462.1, read as the reverse complement.
GAGAAAGAAATGAAGAGATAGCAATCTAATTGTCATATCTGGGGGATCTTGCATGATATATTTTCTCTTTGTTATATTTTATGTCATTTAATTTTAAAAATAAGCACGCTTCAAAAATTAAAATAATGAATTTTTCCTTAATTTTAATTATTTCTAATTAATTATTTTGGTAGAAATATATGAACTCCCAACATGTCCTTAAAATCCTAAGGTAATAAAAAATGAAACAATTTTTCAAACTAACCTTAAAGCACAGAGAACTGTGGTTCATCCCTTAGCTCCAGAATTCTTCCTTCTTTAGAAATTCAAAAATACAGAAACATTCTACCTTTATGCTATGGTTTGAAGCTGTATATACCCCCCAAAAGTATCTTAAAGTTAATCCATTTTTGTATGTGTGCACCCATTGTAAGTAGGATCTGTTGGTGAGTAGGATCTTAAGAAATTAAGACATGACCCACTTCATTCAGGGTGGGTCTTAATCCTCTCACTGGAGTCCTTTATGAGAGAATGAAATTCAGACAAAGAGTGAGAAAGACGTGGAAGCAAGAAGCTTCAGGAAGAATGCATCATCTTGACGATGCCTTGATTTGGACGTTTTCATGGCTTCTTAACTGTAAGCTTGTCAGCTAATAAATTCTCATAATTAAAGCCAACACATTTTATGGTATCTGCTTACCAGACTAGGACACTTTATATAATTCATTTTACAAAAGTATTAAGGTATAAAGCAACCAACTGCAGAAAGCACGCCAACAAGTTCAGAGATTCTGCATCCCTTTTTCTTGAAATTGAGGTTTTATTCGTCCATTGTTTGTTTGTTTGTTTTAGGAATTTCTGCTGCTGCTGTGCCTCAGCAGATGCCATCACCAGTTGCCAGAGCCCTGTCATCTGGACAGTACAGATAAATTTTTCCATGTGAGCATTTTTCAAACAATGTTTGTCCCACCGCTACGTAAAGGGTTAGTTGTGGTAGTATCACTATTGGTGGTGAAAATAGTGTAGGAGCAATAATAAGTAATAATAACACTAATAATGTTAGTGATAATAATGATAGAAATAGTTCTAGTAATTATAATATTACCAGAAGCAGTAATATGTACAAGATACACTAGCATTTAGGTTGAACCATCAATTTTTTAAACCTACAAAAATGGCAATTAGTTATTTTCAACCTCATATATTAATGGCAAACTTGTTTGCTATTTGTTCTTTATCGGTGCCCTTTAAATGACTGCACTTAGAGTTTTGAATAGCCTCTGAGTAGTATTTCTTTTTTTAATTATTTTTTATTTTCAAAAGATACTTAGATTACGTAAATGATACATAAAAAATGTCGGGGATTCCATATGGCCACTCCCTACCCCTCCCATACTTTCCCACAATAACAACCTCCTTCATTAATGTGGTACATTTGTTATAATTGATGAACACATATTGGAGTATTGCCAGTAAGTGTGGACATTGGGTAGTATTTCTTTGTATAGCTTCCTTTCACTTACTCTGCAAGGAGAACCCATGTACTCATTTATCCATTAAGACCGTCTTCAAAATTTTCAACTGTGAAATATTTCATCCTTATGGTAGATGCCAGATTATTTCCTATCTCTGAAGCATCTTCTTTAGCTATATTTTCTCAAGTGTCTCACTGACTACAGTTAACACTTCCTCAAATTTTCATTTATGACAAGAGATGGGGAAGTTAAAAAATTCTAAAAATATTTCCAGATATGAAACATAATATTTAGGTCTATTTTTTAAAAACTCACATATGCTCCTAATAGAAAAGAGATGAATGAAGCTAAATTTTATCTAAGCACGTCCCTTTTCAGAGTGATGACATATAAGAAAACATAATAAAATAATTACTTTAATCTCCATTAACTGTTTATTTGCTTCAAGGACAATTTAAAAAGGTTGAAGAAATCAACCTTAAAAGCATAGTCTATAGAAGTAGAACAGGCCTTAGAAGACATCTTGTGTAAAACCAGCACTACACAGATGAATAAAGTGTGAGATTCTGTTGATTTCTCCAAGGAAGGGCAAAGATTGTAGTGTATATTTGTAGCATATGGCTACTCGCAGGATATCCTTCCTTTTGAACCTAACACCTCATTTCCCTTTAGGACTCACACTTCTCTCATATTCAGTTTGAGTGAAAACTCTTCAAGCAGAAGGCATCTAACACAATATAAGACAATTAGATAAACTCCACTGTAGTTTTTTTTTTTTTTTTTTTTTTTTTTTTTTTTTTTTCGGTTTGTAGAGCATGTTATTTAAATATATGAACAATCAATGGGCTACTGCAATCCAAGTAAACTCTTCACATTTTAGAGCCTTTGTGAAGTATGTAGAATAAGATAAAGTAAGACTGTTGGTCTTTGGCAAATTCCTCCTGCCCACCAGTCCAGGACATAGAGATACAGATAAATATTTACGTAGGTAAAGAGCAGAGGCTCAGGTGAAACTTCCCAACCCAAAAATTATCATTGATCCCTGAGAACTCCTAACAACCACCCCTCCTAGTTTTCATACAATATCAGTTGCATGAACAGTTGTGCATGGCAAAGTAGAAGTTCTATGTATTTCACAGCCCAGAAAACCCTTCTTTCAGGGCATGCAAGTTGCTGGAGATTATACCCCCAAGTCAGGTGCTCCTATGATGAGCAACTTACTGGCAGTGTTCCCTTGTGATTTTGAATTATGAAAAGAGTTATGAAAAGTCAGACAAAAAAGAAAAAGAAACAAACAACAGCAATGTGAGTTTTAAGCATTTTTGAATCCCAGAAAATATCATGTCCTTGGAGCTAATCCATTCCTGTGGATGTGGGAGAGTTTGATTGCCCTAGATTCAGTTGGAGGCCTTTGAATGGATTACTTCAGTGAGGTGTGATGCAGAATGGGTCTCAGCCTTCTTGCTGGAGTCCTTTATAAATAAAAGGAACGTGCAGAGAGACATAAAGAGAACTCTAAGTTTTTTATCCTGCCATGTGAGAGAGGACTCCAGGATTGCCTATAGGCAAAGAAAGACAGAGAAACCCCAAGAGGCTAAGAAAGAGGCTGGAGGCTGTCATCAGTGGAGCATCCCAAATCTGAAGAGATGAGGCCTGGGGAGAGAGGAGCCATATCCCTGATTGCCCATGGCTGAGCATAGGAGAAACTGAGCTTGGAGGAGACAGCACAGACTGGCCGCCATTTTGCCTTGCCACATGGTAGGAGTCCAGGATCAGTGGAGCAGCCAGCCTTTGGTGAGACAGCATCTCTCATGATGCCTTGATTTGGACAACTTCACAGCCTCAGAACCTGAAAGATTTTACCCTAATAAATTCACATTTTAAAAGCCAACCCATTTCTGGTATTTGCCACTGGCAGCCTTTAGCAAACTAAAACAATAAGAAAAACAAACAAACAAAAACCATGCTTGAAGATCATTCATTCCAGCAATAGCATCATGATTCACACACAAGTAAGCCCTACTGTTTAGACACTCAGAAATGTCATCCTCTTTCCAGTACATTCTTTGACTCAGGCTTAGCACTCTGCTTTCTAGACTCTGAGCTAATAAACATTTTAGAAAGCATGTTTTGCTTTTCTGATTTGCTACCAAGAATATGTTTCTCTTGTCTGGAGCCAAAGAGCCTCTATATAATTGACATTTAACTAGATGCTGAACTAGTGGCTTTTCTTTTGTTAGCTCATTTTATCCTTACAACAGCCCTGTGAGGTAGATAGTTGTTTTTGCCATTTTAGAAACAAGGAAAATGAGTGGCAGAGATATTTTATTTAATATCACATAGCTTGTTCACTCCAGAATCAAGAACAAGACAAAGTCCTGATTTCTAGTTCATTGTTAATTCTCTTCCACCTTTGGCTTCACCTCAAAAAACAGTCACCTAAAAAGAAACCTTTTTTCACCTCAAAAGCAGGTCCTATTCTTCAGTGGTTTTGAAACTCTTTGGTTGTTCAAAGGTGCCTGATTGGCTGCTGTGAGGATGGAGAAACAGGCTAATTGTAGACCTAAACCTTTGATCAACCAAGGTAGCTCAGTTTTGATCTACTTTACAAATGGGGGCTCTGCATTAAGTTCAGTTTAGAAAAATGCGTTCTGTAAGTGAAATAGCCTTCAAATTCAAAGGCAAAATAAGAGTATTTTCAAATAAGCACAAGATGAGATCTTTTATCATTAGTAGCTCTTCACTAAAGAAATATAAAAAGAAATTCTTCAGTGCACAGAATAGTGATGCTAGAATGAAACAAAAGAATGAATGAAGTAAAAGAAAGAATAAGTCTTCAAACTTATTAAAAAACATGTAAAATTATAGTATATGACAACAAAAGCACAAAAAGTGGGATGGGAAAAATTGATTTAAAGCTTTCTATGACACTTGCATTGTTGGGTAGTTGTCCAAGAATTTATTTATATTTGAATATAATAAACAAAAATACATTCTGAAATCACTAGAGTAATTCCGCAGGAAATAGTTTTAGGATGTAAGATTAACAAGTATGTGAGGAAAAGATGAATATTAAAAGTAACCCAAAACAAAGCAAGCAAAGAGAGAAAAAAGTAACATAGGAAAGGTGGAACAAATAAAAAACAGTTGGAAAAATATTACACAAATTACATTAAAACAAAACAAAACCCAAGCCATATTACTTCTCTGTGAAACTCATACAGTCAGACTTATTGATGTGTCCCCAGAGCTTCATTCTATGCTAACACGTCCCTAACACATTCATTCCACACTTTTATGAAGTACCAGCTGAATGCTGTGCCTTGTTGATTAGAGGGGTGAGCAGAACGGAAATAAATTCTGCCCTCATGAAACTCACATGGCGGGGGTGGGGGTGGGGGAGAAATGCAATGGAAATTTAATACAATATTAGGCAATACTAATTGTGAAGAAAAACAAAGCAAAATCTGGATATAGAGAGGGACAGGAAATGATATCAGTGGAAATATTGTTAGTTCACAAAATGACTCCATCACAAGAAAAACTGGTTGGTTGATAAGATATGTCTTTGCTGTGGACACACTAAAAGTCATAAGTCAGTTGATAACAAGTTGTGTTCATGGGTGAAACTACTGACCAAGTAACTCTCTGATTGAAGACCAACAAAGCTGGGCTCCATCTCCAAGGAAGTTCTGTCTGGGTCATCTTTCAGCTCATAAGGGGCTGAACTATAACAAAGCAATTCAATATTGCTTTTTTCCGTTTTCTTTATTCTTTTCTTATTGTACCCAAAGTTAAAACAACTCAGTAAGTGTTACAGGCAGAATTCCAAAGTGACCCATGAAGACTTCTCTCCCAAAATTGTGAATATAAGATATCACACCCATAATTAGGTAACGTTGCATGGGAATGAGAATTTTACAGATGTAAGGAAGGCTACTAATTGGTTGACTCTGAATTAATAAGAAGGGAGATTATCAAGATGGGCCCAGTTTACTCATAGGAGTTTTGCGTTTTTTCCTATAAGTAGCAGAAAAGGACGTCAGATAGATTTTAAGGGTGAGGGAATTCAATGTGAGGGAACCTGCCACTGGCTGCAATACCGTGTGAGGTCTATGAGAAGGTGCGTGGCTAAGGCACTGGACAGAGGCATCTAGGAGCTGAGAGCAGATCCTGGCAAACAGCCAGGAAAGGAGGATTTCAGTTCTACAACTGCATTCTGCCAGCAACCTTAGCAGTCATGGAAGTAAATTATTCCCTGGCTCCTCCAGGTCAGATTCCAGCCCAGCTGAAAGGATGCATTCGGCCCCGTGGAGATAATAAATGCCTGTTATTTTAAAGTGCTAACTTTGCGGTGATTTGTTATGAAGCAATAGAAAATTAAGATGCCAAGTTTAGCATGTATTCCACATAAAGGAACAATAAAAAATGCAAATGGACCAAATCATATACATATCCCATAATGAAGAAACTTAAATTTGTTTCTTATTTGCTACCAACGCAAATTGTGTTCTGGGTAAGGAATGTTTTCTTTCTAAGGCTGATTTCACTATTTGTAAAATGACAGGTTTAGGCTGTCCAAAATGCCTTCCTCCTCCAAAATTCTGAGATTCATTGGGTGCTTTATATATGTTGTTTTTTAATAAATCAATTTTATTGATACGTATTACTAAAGCACAAATCCATCCAAAGTGTGCAATCAATGGTATTCGGTATATTCACATAGTTGTGCATTCATCACTTCAATCATTTTTTTTTTTTTCTGATTAAAATTTTTAGTATCTTACAATGAAAAATATATAATGTGCCTTAAACATTTTACATACTTAAATTTACATAAAAGTGGTTTTAGCCAGAAAATAAGGTATGATTGACAATGTCTTGCACATTGTGTAAATGGTGTAATAGACCCAATCTTAACAATCTTATATTATGAAAATTTCAAAGCATTTATTATCAAAACTACAGACAAAACTTCAGTTGTATCTAAACTTTAGATTCATAAGTAATAAATCTTTACAACAAGCTGTTAAGGGAAAGTGGCGATGTATGTTTACACACATTACTGAAGGCAACCAGGAAGAGCAAAGGAGAACCTCAAGGTGGAATGTCAATTATGTTCATACAGCTTCCTCTCGATTTAAACACTCATGACACACTGAATGAAATCATCGTGTGGGAAATTCACAACACCTTGCTTCAATCATTTTTAGAGCATTTTCATTATTGTCAAGGAGCTTTTAATCACACCGCCTGAAATGACATTCACAACAGCCACATGGGTTAAGGAAAGCAAACTCCTTCTTCCTTGTCATTCTGGGGCTGATGAAGTTGTGGGATTGTATTCTCTAAATTTGAGGCAAGAAGCCCTTTCTACAGATTTCTAAAGTTGTTGTACCCTCACTATCTCCATGAGTCACTCAGGGAGACTTGTTCGTGTTATTTATATTACTTTGAGAAGCAACATTAATTTAGGGAATCTAGGTGGAAAGGCTAAATAATATTTTGTAAATTCTTTTTCATATATTGTATGATTCAGCCTTGACCTTGACCAAATTTACGGAAGCACCTTTCTAAGCTATTATAAAAAGGAAATTTATTTTGAATCCTTGTCCTCTGTGCTGCAGCTTTAATGATTAAGAAATCATAGAGGAAACCAACACTTAGGCAAATAGGAGGACAATTACCTTACTCAGTGTTATGTTTTCTCTACGGAGGTAACTTCCTCACCCTATCCACAAATCTTAACACTGAATTCTGGACTCCAAATTTGAATTGAGAAACATAAAATAGTTTCTGTGAAGGACCCGATGAACTGCTTTTGAGATATGGAGCAAGTGTACTCATGGAAGATTGAGATTCCTTGGTGATAAGCAATTATAACACCTTATGGCTACTAAATAAATATTTGTGTTTGAAGTCTTAAAAATTATCCTGTTTCACAGGTCATCACTTATTTGAGGATGTGTTTCTGTCTACAACACATTAAAGAAAAACTTCCTTCCCCCTTGCCCTTATGTCCTGGTAACCTCTAATCCACTTTCCGTCTCCACTAATTTGTTATTTTTAAATATCTTATATATGTGACATCATACAATATTTGTCCTGATGTGTCTTGTTTATTTCACTCAGCATAACATTTTCAAGGTTCATTTATGTTGTAGCACATCTCCTTCTTACAGTCAAATTAATATTCCATTATGTGTATGTACCATATTTTTTTATCATTTGTTGATTGACACAGGTTATTTCTTCCTTTTGGTTATCGTGAATAATACTGCTATGAACATTGATGCACATGTATATGTTTAGGTCCCTGTTGTCCCTTTCTTTAGGTAAATAACTAGTTATGCAATTGCTGGGTCATGTGGTGAATCTATATTAAACTTTATGAGTTTCTACAGTAGGTATACCATTTTACATTCTCACCAAGAATGCACTAGAGTTCCAATTTCTCGGCATCCTCTCCTAAACGTGTCATTTTCCATTTTTTAATGATATCCATACTTGTGTGCCAGTAGTATCTCATCGTGTGTTTTGTTTTGCTTTGCTTTGTTTTAGGAGGTACAGGGGATTGAACCCAGGACCTCATACATGGGAAGCAGACTCTCAACCACTGAGCTATATCCTCTGCCAAATAACAGGTGGTTGTTTTTTGTTTGTTTGTTTGTTTGTTTATTTTTAACTGTGGATCAAACCTGGGACCTCATAGTGGGAAGCAAGTGGTCAACCACTTGAACTATATCTGCTCCCTCTCATTGCAGTTTTATTCTTTTGCCTTTTTTTTTTTTTATTGTAGGTAAAAATCAAATTTTTCACAATACAAACCAATATTTGTAAAATGATATATAGATATATATGCATATATGTGCATTTGCTTACATAAATGTTATTTTATATATATATATATTTTAAAAGGTGCTTAGATTACATAAATGTTACACAACAATTACAGGGATTCCCATGCTCCCCACCTCCCATACCTCCCATAGCATCCCACATAAACATCTTTCATTAATGTGGCTCATCACCTGCAATGGATATACACATCCTGGGGCTTTGCCACTAAGCATGGACCGTAGTTCACAGTGTAGACCACACTCTCTCCCACACAGTTCTACATGTTATATGTGATGTAAAATGGCCTATATCTGTCATTGTAATGTCACTCAGGATAATTCCCAAGTCCTGAAAAAGCCCCTGTATTACAACTGCTTTTCCCTTCCCTGCCCTAAAAGCGTCTAGAAGCCACTGGCTCCACCTCACTATTACAATTTCTTCCATTGCTTGAATCACAATTTGTCTACAACAGAATACCAATAAGTCCACTCTAGTCCATAGCTCTTCCCCCAATCCTGAGGAGTCTGGGATGATGATGTCCACCCCACCTCCAAGTGAGTGTGGGCTTATATCCTATGGATACGGTGGATGGGATTATCCTGTCTACAGCTGCCGGCTCTCTCCATTCCCTGGGATGGCTGTTGTCCATCATCATCTCCTCACCAGGTGACTTGGGTGAGTCCATTGAGCTGTAGAGTAGGAGTTGCAGCTCCACCGAGATTCCAGGCACAGCTGGCACATGGGCAGGACAGAGGCTTCAGTTTCTGGAAGTATACCTACAAACTCCAGCATCACATATAGTTTTGAATAGAAGGGACTGATGGACCATGTGCAGGGAGGACTTATTTGAGTCCAACTCTGTCACTCTCAGGAGCACAGATTCCAAAGTAGAGCCCACTCATAAGGCAACAATCTCTGGAGCTATCCCCCCTTCTATAGGACCTGGGTGCCTCCAGAGCCCTCAGGGGCCCCTCTGTGTGGGGTGATATCCACTTTGGTGTTCTATGAGATCCTACTGAGGTGTGCTTAAGTGTTACCTCTGGGATGACCTCCCGACTCTCTTTGAAGTCTCTTAGCCACATGAACTCATTTCTCTTTACCTTTTCCCCCTTTTATTCAAGGTCTTTTTCCAATTGTGTTGCCAGTTGGCACTTGGTATTAATCCCTTATTGCCAGGGAGGCTCATCCCCGGGAGTCACTTTTGATTTGCATTTCCCTAATGGCTAATAATGTTGAGCATTTTTTCGTATGCTTTTTAGCCATTTGTGTATCATTTTTGGAGAAATGTCTATTCAAGCCCTTTACTCATTTTTTCCTTGAGTTGTTTGTCTTTTCGTTGTTGCACCGGAAATGTTATTTATATATTCTGGATATTAAGCCCTTTGGTTTACAGCTATTTTTACCCATTCTGTAGACTGTCTTCTCACATTCTTGATAATATCCTAATATACACAAAAATTTTTAATTATGTTGAAGTAGAATTTATCTAATATTTATTTTGTGTCTCATGCTTATGGTGTCGTATCTAATAATCCATTGCCAAATTGAAGGTCATGAAGGTTTACCCCTATGTTATCTACTAAGAGTTTAATAGTTTCCGCAATTATATTTAGTTCATTGATCCATTTTGAGTTACATGGTGTTTGATAGGGGTCCTACTTCTTTCTTTTGCATATGGATATCCAGTTTTCCCAACACCATTTGTTGAAGAGACTATTCTTTCCCCATTGTATGTACTTAAAATCCTTGTTGAAAATCAATTGGCCATATATTCATGATCTATTTTCTTCTGTTTCTAGACTTGCAATTCTATTCCATTGTTCTATATTCCTCTGCTTATGCCAGTACCACATTGTATTGATTATTGTTGCTCTGTAGCAGGTCTTGAAATTGAGAAGTGTGAGTCTTCTAACTTTATTCTTCTTTTTCAAAATTGTATTGGCTATTTGGAACCCTCACAGTATTTCCACACGCATTTCTATATGAGGATTAGCTTTCTATTTCTGAAAAAAAAAAAAAAAGTGTGCTGGATGAAAGGGATTGCATTGAATCCGTAGATATTTTTGGGAAGTATAGACACTTTAACAATGTTAATTCTTCCAAACCATGAACATGGGGTGTCTTGCAATTCAATTAGGTATTATTTATTACAGCAGTGTTTGTAGATTTTTGTTTACAGGACATTGACATCCTTAGTTAAATTTATTTTCAGATATTTTATTCTTTTAAATGCTATTGTAAATGGAGGCACTGATTTTTAAAAGGGAATTAAGTGCATTATGGAATATTCCACAGTCCCATAATACAGTTATTTTAAAAGATGGTGTTTTAGTTTGCTAGGCTGCCATAAGCAGATACCATAAAATGGGTGGCTTTTAACAGTGGGAACACATTAGCTTATAAGCTTACAGTCTCAAGGCTGAGAAAAAGACCCAAAGGAAGGCATTATCAAGTGACGCTTTCTTCCCAAAGGCTAGCTGCTGGCTATCTTGTACTCCTGTCACTTGGCAAGGCACATGGCATAGATGTCTGCTGGTCTCTCCCTTCTCTTTCAGGTTTCCTTGTTTTCAGCTTCTTGCTTCTGTGGCTTTCGCTCTCTTTGAATTTCATTCTCTTATAAAGGACTTCAGTCCTTTATAAGAATGAGGAAGGTCATATTTTAACTTAAAATTTTTCTCAGCAAAAGATTCCACTTACAATTTGTCCACACTTATAGGAATGGAGTAACTTTAAAAACATACATTTCTCAGGTACGTACAGTTTCAAACCACACATGGTTACTATAAGTTGATATGGAGAAAGTAGCATATTCAAAGGAATGAAAGCAGGTTAAAGCTGTGTATATGGTGTGAATATTTGTATAAAATATACTTTCAGAAAAATTCATTAAGGTTTGCACCAAAATTTATCCGTGGTTATCTTTGGATGGTAGGATTACAGATATATTTTATTTTTCTTTGCTTAACTACATTTTTAAGCTGTATTATATAAATATTTAGGTTTTTATGTGATTATGAAGGAGAATAAGTAGAGACTGCATCACTTCTAGATCCACTACTAAATATAATGCAGGAGGCAGCTGGGTGTGCAGTGGTGTGCATGTGCATGTGCTTGTGTGTTTGTGTGTGTGTAAGACATCATGTCTGTGGCACTGGTTAGCACCGTTGCTGAAGTAAGCAGGGTGTGACCTGACTGACGAAGCAGTAGCAGAAGTGCCAGTAATGCTGGCATCAGTTCAGTGTAAAAAGCATAGGATGGTTCACTGAATCACTAATTAATCAAATAATGGAAAGAGAATAAATTGAAATAGGTGATTGGTAATTGGCTTTCCTTAGAATAACCTGGTAAATTTCCTGTGATAAGAATGATACAATTAGGCCGAGCGGTTGCTTGGCTATAGCTTCTGCTACAAGCAAACATGAGCTGTAGAAATTGGAAGAGGGGAAGCTGGCCAAGACTTAGTAAAGAGAAACATTAATAGAAAGGAAGGAAACCATGATTCAGGGTCACTTCCTAACTGTGTCACTAAATGGAGATTTTACCTTGGACAAGGCACACTGCTCCTGAGCCAATTTGTTACAATTACATATCAAGTATTTACAAAGTCAATATTCTCAAATGGTCCCATGCTTCCTTTTATCCTTTGACACCTCTACACCTTCAAAATATTGGGTACATTTCTGATAGAGTGAGGTAGTTTAGATTTCTGCTTTTCTAAATCTTTATATCAAAAATCGTGATTCTTTCCATCCATTTGGCTCCAAAAAAATCAACTTAACTTTATTCTTGAATCTATAGCCCATTTATTTTCTGCAAGTTCAATTTCTTACCTAAGGATGTTAACTAAGTGCTATGGTATATTCAATGACCAAGTGTGGATATATCAATCATTTTCACTATCACTTCTCCAAAATAAATGAACCTTATCTTGTCCATGGAGTTCATTATGGATGAATCACTTTCTCATGCTTTTGCACATTTTTAACAAATATATATTTGGTAACAATTATGTAACAAGCACTGTGCTAGTCACTGGAAGAAATAGCCATGTCCTTTACTCTCATGAGTGTAGGAGGCAGATATTTAGTAAATGCATGTGTAGGTACTGTGGTGGATTGAATTGTGTGTCCCAGTTTGGACATGTTCTAGGTCTTGGTCTGCATTCTGGTGAGTGTGAACCCACTGTAAGTAGTATCTCTTAATGATGTACTTCAGTTAAGTCGTGGCCCAAATGAATTAGATTGAGTTTTAATCCATATTACTGAAGTCCTATATGAGCAGAGTGAAAGCCAGACAGAAAGAGAAATCACAGAGAGCTTCCTGAAGCTGGACATTAGCAGAACTTGGAAGAAAAAGGAGAAGTTGCCACCATGTACTTTGTCATGTGATGGAAAAATCAAGGACCAAGGATTGAAGGAAGCCAGTTCCAGAGTGACACTGTCCTCAAGGAAAAAGTACTGCTTGCCAAGGCCTCCATTTGGGACTTCTGCTAAACTCAAATCCGTGATCCAATACATTTCCATTGTTTAAGCCAATCCGTTGTATAGTATTTGTTTTCGGAGCTGGAAACTAAAATAGCCACTGAATTTAAATTGAGATAATCCCCCCACACCCCCCCCAAAGAAAGAGTGCAAGGGATTTTGAGGTCTAATCTGTGTCCTGGAATCCTAATTTTAATGGGAGATGCATTCCAGTTTCCCAATAGCAATACTGGTTTAGAACTGTTTTCAACATAATTATTAATAATGTCCACTTTTAATCTCAAAAATGCCCTGACTTGGATGATAAATTGCATGGGTCACTGGGTCTAATCTAGACTGTGATTGCTACCCTGAGAAAGTGATATTTCATCTTAAATCCAAAATATGTATAAGTATTAGAATAGGCAAAATGGTGGTGGACAGTATGGAGGAAAGTTCTTGAGAATATTGAGAATATTCTCAAAATGGTCCTCAGTTGAGAAGAAGAAAGTGAAGACAAGAGGGGCTGAGGTAAAGAAACGAACAAGAGGAAGTCTGGAGGAGTGAAGGGTTAGGTGATGCTGGACCTTGGAGGACATGCTAAGGCTTATGTACTATATCCCACCAGCATTGATAAGACATTGAGGATTTTCAGTATGGGAAGAGATTCACTCTACTGAAGATCTAGTTCCTAGATCACTTTCTCATTTAAATAATGTAAAAACGTGATTGTTCGATCTCTTTTGTGAGCTTGTTTCCTCCAGAGTCTCTTTATTATGGTTCATTCTTTACTGAGCCAGGCTTCCATTTTGAGACTTGCACAGCACATCCATATTCAAAGTTAGGTATGATTATATTTAAATCTTCAATACACACTTTTCTTCTTTAATTTTTTTCCATTTTACTTCATCTTGTTATTTCAGGCTTCATGTCTTTTCCTCAAACCAGATCTTTCTTTTCTTTCTCTTACAACGTGGAATTCAGCATTACCCCTCTTGGTTCTCCCACCTCTCCTCATCCTTTTCACTTGCATGTCACCTCCTTGATTTGCTTGTGCCCTGTTGTTTTTCATCTTGCTTCCTACACTTTAGAAATAGCTACTTCTTCTGAAATTCCTTTTTGTACTTACTTTTAAATTCCCCCTTAAATAAGGGCTGCTGTGAGTAGACTTTGTGGTTCTGTAATAGGAACATTCTCCAAGGGACCCAGAATCTCTCCAAAGACAAGTACAACCCTGAGCCATCACATCCACATGAAGAGAAACTTACCTCAGAGTCTTTGAAAGGCACATAAATTGAAGAGCCATTATTTTTCTTTTATCTCTTCAATTTCTTTTTTGTTTTCTTCTTTCTTTTTTATAACACGTTTTCTTTTAATTTCTCGCTTAGTGCTTCATGGTTTTCTCTGTACTTAAAATTAGAGTTTTTCAAACTAGATTTTCTAATGCATGCCATCTCTCCATAAAATTAAACTAGATTTTCTAATGCACAGAATTCTTATTGCCAGCCTGTGGTAATTAATGAAAATACAAAAGTAAAAATCCTCTCAAAATGTATCCTGAAGTAGAAATAATGAGTAACACTGCATTAAGGGTCATGATGAAATGCCACCAAACTCCTTTATCATTTAGTGTTATTCATCGGCCTCCCATGAAGGATTAGTAAAATTATTTGTTATATTTTAAACTGAAGAAAGTGAAAGAAAAAGTCAACTCCAGTAAAAATAGGGAGACCACTGTACAAATCTAAATGACAGTAAATAAAATTTAGTTCCTCAGAATTTCCAAATAGAACATCAGACATCACTGTCTGCAGTGACTTTCTTAATTGGAAGTTCTGTTACACTCTGAAGAGCAATTCTCCTCAGGGCAGGAATAGAGAAAGGACAGCCCATTTCCATCTTTTTCTGACCATATGTGCCATCAGTCAGTATCTTCTTAATGATGTCTCAAAGGCCTCGGTTTTATGGCTTATTTTTAAACAATAATAAACAATTTGTTTCCATTTGAAACAAATGCCAACATAGTATATGAATGAGTAGATTCTGATATTTAGATGCTACAAAGAGATTATAAGAGATTATATTCAAGGAACACATTTTTTAAAGGATCCTTTTTTTTAACCAAATAATTTAAAAAACATGAGTTCAGAGAACTTGCTACAATAGTAGCAGCATGCAAAATTTATTAGTCTTGTTTACCTTTAGTTCATTTTTTTCTATGTAATTTGAAAGCAAATTGGATATCCTAAACTCTTTGTTTAAAAGGCTTCATTATCTTTAAGTAAAAGAAAAATTGTATCTTGAAAGTAAGTCTAAAGGCATGCATTCAGATTTAAGATATGTAATCTAAATTACTTCTGTTAATTATTTTCCTTAGTTATATATTGAAATTAATTACTGTACATATCTTTTTATGCATACATTACTAAATCAATGAAACTCTGTTTGCTTATAATGAGTGCACATTGTTTTTTTTATTTTTTAGGATTTATTTATTTTTATTTGCTTACCCTCCTTGCTGCTTGTGCTCGCTGTGTCCATTTGCTGTGCAGTCTCCTTTTGTTGTGTCATCTTGCTGTGCCAGCTCACTGCACCATGCCCTATCACAACATGTGGGCTGGCTTGTCTTCACCAGGAGGCCCCAGGAATCAAACCTGGTGCCTCCCATGTGGTAAACAGGAGCCCAACCACTTGAGCCACATCCGCATCCCAACATTGTTTTATTATTGTTGAGTTTTAAATGTTCTTTACATGTTCTGGTTGCAGGTCCTTTATTAAATGTGGCTTTTGCAAATATTTTTTCTAACAATCTGTAGCGTGTCTTAGCATTCTCTTCTCAGTGGCTTTTCACAGAGTAAAAAGTTTACATTTTGATAAAGTCACAATTATCCTTGATTTTTGTGGAACATTCTTTGATGTATAATCTGAAAATTCCTTAGAAAAGTTTTGGCAATTGATAGTGGTGATGGTGATGAGGGAAGCACCAGGATCCCAACCCCGCCCCCAGCAGAAACCCACAACTTAAAAAAAATAAACTCCCCTTGGTCCCTAGTCCCTCTTTCCCCTCCTTCCTCCCCTTTTCTCCATGGAATCCAGGTCAGGAAGATAAGCACCCCAGGCTGCCCCCTTTGAGTTGAAATTTACAACTCTATACAGATAATGACTCTTTTTCCTCCCTAATAGCCTTCTGATTTTAGAAAGATAAGTTAATCTTGCTTCTCTGCCTTTGTAACCCAGCCTGTCCGCTTGCTCAGGAATTTGCCCGCTTAGTCTACCTATATAAACTTACGAAAATCGGAAAACAGCACCTATATAAACTTATGAAAATCGGATAACGGCATTCAGAATTTGGAGAGTGAACTCTCCTCTGGGCCCATGCAAAATAAAACTTTGTTCATCCATGCTCCCAAGAGTGCCGTTTGGGTTATTTCTGGCTGGCCGCAACAATGGTAGCACAATCTTGTGACTGTAATTAACACTTCTGAATTGAATATTTAAAGGTGGTTAAATTGGGAAATTTTAAGCTGTACATATGTTACAAAAAAATAAAATAAAACCTTTTTCCCAATCTCAAGGTCATGCAAATTTCCTCCCGTGTTTTCTTTTACATGTTTATAGATTTACATAGATGTGTATGATTTACTTTTAGTTAAATGTTGCATAAGGTTTAGATACAGGTGAGGCTTACTTTTATTTATTTATTTATTTTCATCATAGAGTTGTGCTGTCATCACCCCAGTCAATTTTAGAACATTTTCCTTATTCCAAAAGGAAAAATCCCTGTGCCTGCTTTTGTCCCACCATTGTTGTCCCTTAGATTTATTATAGTATCTTCTTTGCCAAAGCTGCAAAAAATATTACTATATAACTGTTAGCCCCCTTGTGATTCTTCTCTGCTTCTATGAAATTGTTTGGCAGCCCAGGATTTGACTGAAAAATGAGATATACTCCTTTTAGGTTTTCTTGCCTCTAAGGATCCTCCTTTCCTAATTTGTAACTTTGGACTTTGTACTCTAAGCTTTGTGCTCTCTGCCACCTAAATTGTACACCGGTGGGAATGATTTCTGTTAAGAAAAGCATCCAATTTCAGTTCTGGCTCCAAGCAACTCTAATTTTCTGTACTAGATTCGTCACTGAACTATGCCTGCTTTTTCATTATCCCCATAGGGTCTCCCATGTTTGAGCATTTTAACCGTCATTCAAGGATTTGAGAAATTAATGCTTTAAATTTGAGTTCCATGCTTTCTATTGTTCTTGTATGGCTAGGAGCCCCCCCTTTACTTTTTTATTATTTTAGGAAATAAAGGGAATTGAACATAGGACCTCGTACTTATGAAGCAGATGCTCAACTTCTGAGCTACACTCTCTCCCCTCCTTCCCTTTAAATGGTTATATTTCTAGGTGTTTTCATATCTGTGAACTATGGTCTCTGACACCTCTAGGTGGTAAGGCTCTGAACTCCTCTATCCCACACTCTCACTCCTGTCAGTGCTTTGGAAAGATCCTTCTTCCACTTGCTGGGATTTTTAAAATTTTATTTTATTTCTTTTTATAGTCTTCTTATTCTCTCTTTGGTCTGGTTTTTGGAAGTTTTCATAAGTTTTCTTTGCAGGTGTTTTGCAATATCACTTAACTTTTCATGGTTGAGAGAGATCAATAGTTTCTTTTTATCTTGGATTTCACTAGTTTGATTCTGACACGTCCAGGCTGTGTGTGAGCGCATGAGTGTGCATGTGTGTGCATATGTGTATGTTGTGTTAATGCTCTCCGCAGTGTGCTGAGCTCCCTAGATAGGTGAAGACCAGTGTTGTATTTTAAACAATTTGGAAAATTTCTGCCAAGATTCTTGCAAATATTTTTCTGCCCCATTTTCTCTCTCCTTTTCTACTGGAACTCCAATGTTAAACTACGTTTTACAAACCCAAAAGTTTTCTGACACTTGGTTTGTTTTGTTGATTTTAATTTATTCTCACTCTGCTTCAGTTTGGATGATATCTAATGATCTGTCCTCAAAGTAACTGTTTTTTTTATTCTTTGGGTCTAATATGTGATTAATCATATCCAGTGTCTAAATACCATATTCAAAACAACAGGTTGTCCTAAAGCAGGAAATGCTTCTTTATAAAACTATGCCTTGAGGTATATAGTTCCCCAAAACATAAGTTAGGTATATCATATAATAACTATAGCAAGAAGGAATTTTTTGAGGAAGGAATGATTTGTATCTACAATATGCTCGCTCAAAGTTAAATAGTCCTCAATTTGTATTTTAAACAAATAGATTGAATTGCCTATAAAAAGTAGAAATATTTCAAATAAACTTATATTTTCTGTCTGTAGAGCTACAAATTATTGTGTGGTTTGTTATTTGCCAGAGACCAAAAAAATGTCCCAAACGTACCCTGCCCATTAGCCTTTTTCCTTTCACTGTTATCAAGGGATCTTTAATCCAGGGAAGAGTAACCAAGGAGAAACAAAGCACTGTTTTATTATGAGTCCACCAAAAGAACCCTCTAATATATTTGAACTGGACCACACAAGGGTTATTCCTTATACTTCAAAATCAAATACTTGGTTTTATGACACTGGTTAGCCTCAAGAAATGAAAGCCAAAGAGAATAAAAAGAGAAAACTAGTCCTTTATACAAATCAATTCCATAATTTAACCAGCTGCTGTTAAAATAATGCTGCTCTTCATTTGTCCTAAACTTGTGTGTTTGGCATTTTCTCAATTCCACCTAGTATTTATGTTCTGAATTTTAGAGCACATTGTTGTTAGTCAATGTATTTACTCAATAATGTTTTAGTCAAAACTAAATCAACTACTTATGTAATATCTCACGCATTAAGTATAATTTTTGTCTTTAATTTATAAGTATTAAAAAATAGACCAAGATACCTTAAATTCAAATGGTTTTATGAGTTTAATTAGTACAGTAGTACTAAACACTGTAAACACTTGAAGTATATAGACATATCCTTGAAGTATATAAATATAGAAATGCCTTTCCAAATATTTTCTACTAAAGCCTCCCAACAATGTTTGGCAATTCAAAGCATAGTTACAGAGGAAGTAGTTAAATTCTGTATTAGTGTGGAATTAAGTTGACACATGTGAAACACATTTTTATATGTGTTCCCATTTCTAAGAGGTTATAGGAAGCATTATTTCATGGGCAGTCAAAAATATCTGTTATGAACTGAATGGTATCTCCTGAAAAAAACATGTTCAAATCTCAACTCTCCATCCTGTAAATGTAACCTTATTAGGAATAAGATATTTGAAGATGTGATTAGTTAAGGAGGCTAAACTATTAATCCAGTAAGAAAGATAAGAAGAGGAAATGTGGACACACGGAGAGAGGACATCCATGCGATAACTGAGGCAGAACCTAAAGCCCAAGGATAGCCTGCAAACCATCAGAAGCCAGGAGAGAGGCATGGAACAGAAACCAGAAGGAGCATGCACCACCTGACACCTTAATTTCAGACTTCCAGCCTCCAGAACAGAGTCAATGAATCTCCCTTGTTAAAAGACAGCCAGTGTTGAAGCAGTCCCAGGTCCTTTCCTGGAACTGTTATTATCATCAGTGAGAAAGCTTTATTTTTACTACTGATTCAACCAAATTTGTGTAATGTTAAATGAGAAAGGACAGTGATGCTGCTGAGCTTGTTCAGGGAAGGTACGGCAAAGATGAGTTTAGTAAATTCCCAAAATAACATTCTGTTTGAATATGTTACATATAGAAAACACACAGTGCAGTCAACGATGGTAATGTCTTAGGAATTTTATCAATAGTCTAAGTTACTGCTTCACATCTCTTGTTATCTCAAGAAAACAGAAGTGAACCTTTCTGAAATTAGCTTGCCTTTACATGAGTTGAATGGTGTGGTGATTCAGAAATGAAGAAGACATGCATATTTTTTTTTCTGTCAGTGTTAATAAGTCTCCTTATTTGGCACCATATTCATGCCAATCAAAAACATGTTGAGTTCAAGCTCAGGGTGAAATCGAAATTGCAGCCACATACTTTGTACTTAGAAATCATCTGTGTGGTGCCTGCTCCTGAAAGGAACAGAGACTAGTTTTTTTGGCATATTCAAGAAAGGGCAATTGTTCAAAGAAAAAATGTAATGCAAAGCATTTACGGGTAATGTTATGTAAATAAGCAATAAGACTTTCTGGAGCTTCGACTTTTTTTTTTTTTTTTCCTTCATTATTCTTAGTCTGTGATTTTGCTTTGAAAGTTTTTACTTCTCAGGAATTGTACAGCCTCATTATTTTTCCCTGGCACTTCCTTTATGAGAGGCAACAGCTGCATAATATTGATAAACTCTAAGAAGGCCAGAAAACTCTTATGATTGCTATGGCCTCAATCTGAATATACAATGTGTAGAAACTCTGGGTGGGCACTATTTCTGTTGTGAAACCTTTATCTCTGTCTCACATTTAAAATGCAATATCCTAAAGCTATACACAATAACTCTGAGAGCATCCATATTCTAACATTTTAATAATATCTACATTTAGTATGTTATAGTTAAATTTGGTAATAAAAGTTACCAAATTTGATGGATGATTATATCAACAAGGTGTGTGTATAAAAAAATTTCTTAGTACCATCATTCCTTTTTAAAGTGCTTCCAGTGTCTCTCAATCCAAACCCAAGCCATCTGGTAAAGCTTTATTATGCGAGTCATATATGGATGGGGACAGAATGCTTAAGCATTTATAATGGGTGATATTACAAAGAAAAGGAGATGATTCATCAGTTTTAAAAGGTAAAAATAAAAACTAATTTAATAGAAACAACATAAATAAATAACAAGAAAATCAGGGAAATATTTGCAACAAATGTTCAGAAAGATAAAATAATTTTAATAGTTCTTAAATGAAAACAAAAAATCTTAGTAGAAAATGTACAAAAAGCATATATTGTCAATTTACAAAAAAATAGAAATGCAAATAGTCAATAAATATATTAAAATCTACTTAATGTACACGTAATAAATGGTATGTAAAATAATATGCTATTACCCAATAACACCAAAGGAGCAGAAAGAAAGGTGCCCTTAAACCCTGCAGGTGAGACAAAAAAGTTTGCATAAGCTTTCTACAGGAAACATTGCAGGCGTATCGTAAGAGGTTATAGTGATCACTTAAAACGTTCACTCCTTTCTTCCAATAATTTCATTTCTAAGAATCCAGGCTATGCTAATATTCAGAAAAACAAATATTCATATAGAAGGATTATTGTAGCATCAACATATATTGGTGAAAATTTTTAGGCAATTTAAATGTCTAAGATTAAAGGAACAGCCAAAGATATTACGTATTTTAATGGAAAAAAAGTAAAAAGATCAAATTAAATAAAACAACATAAAATTTGAAGAAAACCAATCCCAAATGTGTTTGTGTTTGTATTTGTTTATAGATTTCTTTGCATGATATATAGGTAGTAAAAATAAATATCAAATGGAACTATCAGTTAAATATAATCAATTTTATTATTATAAAATTTCCATTATATTTTCTGTATTTTCCAATTCATATTCAATGATTATATATTTCTTTTATAAACACAAATACTAATCGAGGGCATGATCGCACATTATTTGTCTTTCTATTTTTAAGTTCTCAAAGCTTAACATGGATCTCTTAATTTATAGGCACCTTTTTGATGTTTATTGATTTGATGAATTATTTTTAGTAATCTTTAAAAGAAAAATATTTTGAATATATAAACATAAAAATTCATATTTAGATGGTCTTACTATCAAAATATGGCAAATATTTTTCTTGATTTGGAAAAAGGAGAGTTGACAATTTAGAATAAAGTTAACATATTTATCTAAAGCTAATGTAGTTTTCAGTACAAGGATTCAAAATAGACCAACTAAAGGAATGCATTTGATGAAAGTATGAACCTAACTTTTCCAGTACTTTTTAATCACAGTTGCAATATAATGAGTGACAATTATATTAGAAAGCCTAATGTAATTCGTTAGGTACTATAAAATGATAAAAATTAAGGAATGAAGGCAATAGAGCTGGGGAAGAGAGTATGTGATTTGTGTGCCAAGCTCCATAAAGATGCTAGAAGATATGCATCAATTGCGTCTTAAACAGTGGGTAAGTTGTCAGTAGGCCTTACTTTGGAATACATGCTCTCCAATGTAACAGAGTTAGACTCATTTATAATTTCCCTACACATGGCTCTTCTGGTCCTTTTATTTGAATTTAAAATTAGCACTATACTCGTAAAATATATCTCCCAGAGACGTAAATCTTCAGTCTGTTCATATGCCTCTTGAGCCCCGAATCTCAGCAGAGTTGCAACGCCTACTCTCCGAGCCATTGGACTTGCCCAGGACAACTAACAAAAGGATGATGATATACAACACCCATCCCAAAAAACAAAAGAGTATCTACAACTACAAGCAAGACTGTTCCATCCATCTGCCCCATGGTATCTAAGCCCCCTCTCAATCAGAAACAAAGTGGGCATCACCATGCCCAAATACTCATGATTGAGGCTCGAACAAACATAAGGGGGGAATGCAACTATGGACTAAAGTAAACGTATTATTATTCTAGCAATGGAAGAACTTGTAACATTGATATAAAGGCAGTGGCCACCAGAGGCTCCGAGAAGAGGGAGAGGAAAGAATAGGTGTAAAATGGGGTATTTTGGGGACACTGGAATTGTCCTGCATGGCATTGCAATGATGATACAGGCCATTATATATTGTGTCAAAACCTATAAAATTGTGCGGTGCAAAGTGTAACTTGTAAAGTAAACTACAGACCATGGTTAGTATCAACGCTTCAATGTGTTCCTCAATTGTAACAAATGTACTACACTAATGAAAGATTCTGTTAATGGGGAAAAGTGTGGGAAGGGGAGGAAGTGGGGTATATGGGAATTCCCGTATATTTTCAATGTAACATTTATGTAATCTAAAGCTTCTTTCAAAATAAGAAGCAGTGTGGAAAAAAAAAAGTGGGTATGATTTACCAGGCAGAGAATGGGCAAACTGGTGACAGCTTAAAGTGATAAAATAAGGGAGTTTATTTTGTGCCACTATCTTATGTGAACTCTATGTGAGCTCTATGAAGTTTAAGAAAAAATCCATATAAACAATATACTAATTTTGTCAGCATTTGACAATTAGATATGAAAATAATTTCTATTCCTACTTACAATTTGGATCCTATAGTTTGTTACAAATATACTGATAGCTTATACATTAGTTAGGGAAATGTATCAATAAAGGAAACATTGCAATGTCAATTCTTTCAGCTCTAAAATGCTGTGCTGCCTTTCACAATTGACTTTGTTTGTTTTGTTGTTACCTAGAGAAGAGATAAGAGATCATGTTTATACATTTTCATAGCCCGCCTTTTTGCCTTCACTCCTCATACTTAAGAACTAACACAATACCTCATGTAAAGTAGGTGCAATTGGAAATATTTTTGAAATGAATGAATGAATGAAAATATGGGTGCATATTGCAAGAATTTAGGCATGATCAGTGAGATTTCTTCTATTCTAAGGTCTATTAGTTTTCTAATACTGCCGTAACAAAAGATCTTAAATTTAGTGGCTTAACAATGCAAATCTATAATCTTACGGTTTTGTAGGTTAGAAGTCTGAAAGGGGTCCCACTGGGCTAAAAGCAAGGTATTAGCAGTTCTGTATTTCTTTTGGGGAGGCTCTAAGGGAGAATATGTTTCCTTGCCTTTTCCAGTTTCTAATGGCTTCCCACATTTCTTGGCATGTAGTCCCTTTTCTCTATCTTCACAGCCAGCAGGGATGGGTCAAGCCCCTCTCATATTGCATCACTCTGACCTCTTCTGGCCTCCTAGTCTACTTTTAAGGACCCTTGTTACTACCTTGGGTGCACCCAAATAATCCAGGATAATCTCCTTATCTCAAAGTCAGCTAATAAGCAACCTTATTCCACCTGCTACTCGAATTCACCTTCATCATTTAAGGTAACTATTTACAGATTCCAGAGACTAGATCATGGACATTTTTGGAAGAGGGACATTTTTCTGCCTACAAAACTAAGTGTTTGAGATTTTTGCTGTGGATCACCTTGGGAGAAGGAATTTTTATTAATCAGGGACTTGATAAATGAAAAAAAAAAAAAATGATTCCTGGAAACACAACTTGACTGAGCAATCACTTATTTACCTTTTCCCCTGTGTAAAATTGTATAATTTCTACTTGTAGGGGGAAAGAAAAGGAAGGAGATGTCTCATTTTGTGTAATTAGCACCTTTCTAAACCCCTTTGGCTTATTCACAGATTTCCTAACAATAAATTCAGGTATTTTGTTTCATTGTCTGTTTGTTTGTTTGTTTTGTTTTGTTTTTTTCTTCTGTAGTAAATGGTTTAAAATGAAGGGTTATTAGAAATAAGCAAGAGCAATTTCATTTAATAGAAAGCTGTGTTTAGACTACTATGAATTTAATATATATAAAATCATGGTTGAATTTACAAATAGTTCGACATTTTCTTGAGAATCTCAGTCAATAAATTCATGTTTGAATTTAGTTCCAAATGCAAAAATCATATGTACTCATGGATTTGCATCCTTTGTGATATCAGAAAGCAAAATCATTGTCCCTCACATATGTTGTAATTTTTGGCATCATTGCCATGAATCATAAGGATTCAATGACAGCATTGAAAATGAATTGGCACACTACAATTATAGAGGAAGATTGTAATGTACTATTCATATAAACAAGAGCATCACACAATCAAAACATTCTTCCTTCTGCAAATATTTCTTGAGTGTCTACCCTGCATTTAATGACTTTGCAAAGCCAAAGAAGATCTAACTTAAGTGTCTCTAGAAGGAAATATCAGGGATTTGGTTCTCAGAATAGAGAGACCCTAAAATTGCTGACATCCCATAATAAGTGAGAAAAGTGGGGATGGAGGAGTGACATTGGGGGCTGAACCTAAGGGGAGCCTGCAAACCTGGGGATGATTTTAATGTGTGAATAAAGATCATTACTCAATATGCATAGAAGGTTGACAGACTAAGGAACTCATCCCAAAGCATTTGGATTATCAGTTTTTGTTTGTAATAAGGTACGTGTGCTCTGCAAGCACAATGAGCCACTGTTACTTTCCATTTCCTTTAACTTCGCCAAGAGTGGGAAACATCATTTCTATATCCATCCAACTTGGGTAGTGGCCAGAGCCACTGCTATTCGCTACGGATCCTGCTTCATTAGAGTGATGTCTTTCAAATGCACACACTGTTCCATTTGAAACAGACGTGGCAAAACAACAGTGAGGGACCAAAAGTTATGACATACACAGAACCGAATTCTATATCTTTACAGGAAAAAAGAGGACAAGGCAACTAAGGGACTTTTGAAAGCATCAAAGACATCAGATACATTTTGTGATAAATTGGATTATGTGCCCCGGGGCAAAGGGGGGCAGGATATTCTTAATCTCAGTCCATTCCTGTGGGGGTTGACCCATTATAAAAAGAGACTTTTGAAGATGCTACTTTTAGTTAAGGTGTGGCCCAGTTGAATGAGTTTGGGCCTCAGTCCTATTTCTGCAGGCTTTATGAAGAAGCAGCCACTTGGAGGAGCAGAAGCAGGAGATCAAATAAACCAGAAAAAAGAAAGAGATGACATCATCATTTGATGAAGAAAGCCTGAAACACAAGGATTCCTGGGGAGACTGAGACACCTCTTGACTAATTTAATTTTGGCATTTTTTGCTTCCATCTACCAGGAGAGACTACCATTTGAACATATATATTTTGATCTTGTAAAATGTGAATATAATTCACAAATCCAAGTTTATACTTCTGAACATCAGTTAATATATACCAGGCTGAAGACATAAGTGGGGATTCAGATGTAGGAAGTTGTCTGTCTACTGAAATTTAAAGTGGCCTCATAGCTTTATCTTTTTTTTTTTTTTTTTAAATAATAACTAACAAGTATCTGGGAAAAGCTTCAAGCTTGGCCATTTTCTTTTTTTATAGAAAACGGTGGAATTAACATGTGCTCCGTCATCTCCTGGGGAGTAAAACTTGACTGTCATTCTGCAAAATTAATTAGTAAATCAAAGGCAGTGGCAGCCTCTCCTCAAAAACCCTCCTTTTATTCAGTGTTGCATCTATGTCTATAATTCAAAATCACCATTCCAAACAGTATTCTAGTCTTTCTCTCTCTTTTTCAGCACAAGTCCCCACATGTTACATTTATGACTGCTTGACTTTTTTTAAGAATTTCAAAGTTTATTGACTATGGAAAGCTTGTGTTGTTTTGTTTTTTTAAATCAATTTTATCGATACATATTATTAAAACATATAATCCATCTGAAGTGTACACTCAACCGTATTTGGCATAATCACATAGTTGTGCATTCATCACTTCAATCATTATCAGAGCATTTTCATTATTTCAATAATAAAAAAAATAATAAGCAAAGAAGACAAACAAAAAAATGTATCACCTCTGAGTCTCTTTATGCTTCCCCTACTGTACATATCTGCTATTTCTGGATATTCTTGCATATTTATGTATTTTAAAGCAGTTTTGTGGAGATATATTCACAAACCATACAATGTATCCTAAGTGTATAACCAGCGGGTCTTGGTATATTCACAATGTTGTGTCTTCATCACCAAAAATGTTTTAGAACAATTTAATTACTCCAAAAAGAAAAACTCTACACCCCTTAACAGTCACTTTGCAAGCCCTCTATCCTTCCACAGGCCTACATAACCATAATCTAATTTCATCTTTATAAATTGATTATTATTTACATATTAAATAAATGGAATCATACTTGACTTTTAACAAAGTAGTTAAGAGAAACAATGTTAAAATTCTATTGCAATTGCCATATTTATTGGAATTTAAAGTTAGTGAGGACAGCAACCTCAATCGTCTTTCCCAATATTCACTGCTGTATCTAAAGCATGTAACATAATGCTTGATCAGAGCGAGGGTGCAAAAAAAACCCACAAATATTTGTTAATTACCTGGATGAATAAGATGATTAAAATTGCTATTCATAACAATTCCTCATTAAATATTTTTCTCTAATATAATTTCACATTTAACATGGTCTGTGACTGAGTCATTGAGTTAACACTAAAAGACAAGATGATGATAGCATTTCCATGCACAGAATTTCTGAAAGTAAACTTGGCAATTTTTCAAGAGTAGAAAACCTGTATTATTCTCAGGTTGACCTAGGACTCTATGCAGGTTTGAGTATTTTGTGGACCACAAAAAATTATGTTCTTAAGCTAAACCATTCCTGTGCATAAAAACCTATTTAAGCTTTTGATTAGATTCAGTTACGGGATCTTTTAGATTAGATCACTTTTGATTATATTGCTTCAGTTAAGAGCTTTTGATTAGTTTGTGGAACCCAGGGTAAGTTTTAATCCTTTACTGGAGTCCTATATAAAAGGAGGAGAGGTGAGAGGAAAAGCTGCCATTTTACCTGCCATGTGAGAGAGGACTCCAGGATCACCTGCAGCCTCAGAAAGACAGAGAAACCCTCAGAGGATGAGAGAGGGGCTGGAGGCTAGAATCAGCAGAGCAGCTGAAGTGAAGCAAGGAGGCCAAAAGAGAAAGGGGAGGGATGACCCCTTGCCTGATCACCCACAATTGAACTTGGGGAGAAGGTGAGCCTGGAGGAGAAGGCAAAGACTGGCTGCCATTTTGACTTGCCATATGGCAGGAGTCCAGGATCACCAGCAGCAAACCTTCAGTGAGACAGCATCTCTGATGATGCCTTGATTTGGACATTTTCACAGCCTCAGAACTATCAGTTTTTACCGTAATAAATTCCCATTATAAAAGCCAACCCACTTCTGTATTTTGCATTGGCAACCTTTAGCAAATTAAAACATGCTCTGAAAAGATAATAATTCACTAAGGGCATAAAATGATGAGAGTTTCATTGAGGAAAAAAATTGTGTTATTTGTCCATGCTATGTAAATAATAAGTTAAAGTCACTTTTAAAACAGCACAAAGAAATTATTAAAGGCATATTAATATACCAAAGAATTGGTCTGGTGGAGCTAGAGTAAAGAATCCTGTATTTAATTTTACCTGTGCCTATAGCCAGTCAATAATCACTCTGAGCTAGTATTTCTTTCCCTGTCAAATAAGTAGGTTTAAGTATATGTTATATTATTTTTGTTTATATTATTTATTTATTTATTGTGTTAACTACATAAGTTTTAAGATGCTTTCCAGATCTGTTGCCCTATGACATTTGTTAGCATACCTTACTTGCATATGCAAATAAGACAACTTTACTGAGTTTATGTGACGGTAAATCAGGGGTTCTTAACCAGGAGTCCCTGAGCTTGAATTGAAATTCAAAAAAACATTATTCTTGTGGGGATGTGTGATGTATTTATTAAATAATGCACAGCATAGTGCGAACTTAGTAAAGGGTCCATGGTTTTCACCGGACTATCAAAATGGTCTGTGGAACAAAAAAGGTTAAAAACCCCTGAGGAAAAACTAATGACAAAATTTATGTATATGCAGATCTTGAAACTTCTCAGGATACAGATTATACTCTGTAATAAGTATCCTGAACATGTAAGAAAGTTCCTTGTAATCTGAAATGTCACTGTTTTAAGCTGTTATATGAACTTTTTTTGGTTATTTATTAATGTAAAATGTTCAAGGCATCAATACAACAATTTTGGTCAACTGGATGTGTATATAATTTGCTTTCTCATGAGTATTTGTCTATTGGGTTACTGAAAAGAACAAGTCTCTATAACCACTGAGTTCAGTGGTTTTACTTGCAATTGTAATTGTTATTTTAGCTTATTTCTTGTACTTGTTTTTGTAGTTATTATCTTATGTTAACTGAGTGATTTATAACACTGCTGTAACCAGATTCTTTCCTTGCCCCTCAATTACAGCCCATTTCCATTCCTTTACTTGTTATTATAGTTGTTATCTTGTGTTAACTGAGTGATTTCTAACTCTGCTGTAACCAGATGCTTGCCTGTCTTTACAACCCCTCATTTATATCCGATTTGTTCTTGCCCCAGCTAGCTTTAATCAGTTTTCAATGGCTTCTCAGGCCCTCACTTGCACATGCCCTGTTGACTGTAACTGAAACATAACTCATTAATATATGCCAACTTAAATAATGTCACTATCTCTACCACCATTTGTTTGAATCCCTTTAAAAATCCTAAGCTTTTTGGATTCTGAGAGAAAGATTTGAGTTTTAACTCCTGTCTCCTTGTGTGGTTGCCTCACAATAAACTCTTTCTTCCCTCAGAAACCTGGTGTCATAGTACTGACTTCTATGTGCACTGGCAATGAGCCCTTGCTCAGTAAAATCTCTGTTATAGCCATTCTGTAAACTTAGATTTAAATAGGAAACCTACAAGGGGAAATACCACATCATTATATGGAGCATAACCTAAAAATATCAGTGATATTATATTAAAGATAAGGATAAAATTTGGAAAACCTCAGCCCATAGCTCAGAGAAAAATGTAGGGTCTAAAGTCAAACAGCTGAGACCCAGTTCCATCACTTATTAACTCTCTGACATGTGCAAGTTACTTAAACCTCATTTTCCTACCTATACAAAAATTGAGCTTATCATACTTACCTCAAAATATTACTGAGAGTTCTAGGTGCCATTTAACACATTGTAATTTTCCCTTTTAAAATAATGGCAGAAAGATTTTATTCATAATAACCCCAAACTGGAAACAACCTAAATATTCAACAGGAAAATGAATAAAAATATGTGGTATTTTATACAATGGAATATCACCAAGTAGTAAAAAATAGCAATGCATTATGCTGTTCTCAAAGAGCCCAAACAGAAAAGGTACTTATTATATAATTTCATGTAGTGTATGAAGTTCAAAAACAAAAATCAGAAAAATAGTGGTCTCTACAGCAGAAGTTAGCTGGAACAGAGAATGAGGGAACTTTCCAGATGATGGAAATGTTCTATATCTGGATCAAGGTATGTGCTACATAGATACAAGTACCAAAAATCATTTAAATGTACACTCAATCCTGTGTATTTCACTGTATAGAAATCTTACCTTAATAAAAAGAAAAACATTGTGTGGAAGTATAAAGATCTTTATAGCTATATCTAGCATTGTTTATATTTGTTTATATCTTCTTTACATAATTCTGCTAAGATCAGAAAATAATTGGTAAAATGAAAAATATTTCAGTTATTTGACTTCAAATTATATTTATAGTGAGATAGCCAAGGATTCAAAGACTTTTTTTTTACTAATTTTATTCATTCATTTATTAGTTTCTCTATTTTCATCAAATAATTATTGACTATGTTGTGGGCAAATCTAGAAACCAATAAGACTTCTTCACCCAAGCCCTCTTTTCAGGCCTTTTTGTTTAATAAAGGAAATAATATTAAAATAAATCTAATACAAGACAGAAAGTGTCTTGCAACATTAAGTAATATATAAAAATTCTGTGGGTGTTGAGGGAAAGAAAATATATAGAACTTGCAGATTTCCTTGAGCTTTGAAATTGAATATATGTGCCATAGTAGAGGTTCTCAGTTAATACCTAGTGTATAGAAGCAAGTAATTTAATAAGTGCAGCAGGGCTGTTTGAAAGACAGAATGGGATAAATTATGCTAAAGCACTTGGCCCAGAGTTCAGCATGTTTAAAAACTGTATGTTAATTTTTCTCTTATATTTCACAATGTACACATTTTAAAACATGCTCTAAAAGAGTAATGAAATCAATTAGTGATCATTCTTCCCTCACCAAAGAAAATTACTTATTTATGAACATAGATTCAAAATTCATTGTACCTCCACAGGAAAACAAACTTCTAATGAGGCAACTTAAATTATAAAGAACTTCTGATGAATGCATGTGTAATACAAATGACTTATTGACAGTTATTGAATTTAGTCGTGCTTATAAGGAACTCAGTGTTGATTAGAATTGTGTTGATATCCCTTATGTCAAAACAAACTGAACAACTGATTTTTTTTCTCTCTTTTTTTTATTATTATTTTTTTAACTTTATTTTGTACATTTAATAATTGAAAACATAAACAATTAAAAACTAAAAAGTAAACACAGATGAATAAATATATACATTTTTCAATTAAATGTAATGGATACATGTATTTTTTTTTTTTAATCAAACAATATATTACACAATATATTTGGTTCATAGTAATGCATTCATACAGTGTTTGTCCTTTTGTGTCTGGCTTGCTTCACTCAACATAATGTCCTCCAGGTTCATCCATGTTGCCATATGCTTTATGACTTCATTTCTTCTTAAAGCTGATTTTTATAAAATGCAAATCTAAAAAATATTAGCCTTCAGTTAAATTCCTTCATTGGCAACTATGATAAATTCAAACAATTGATCAAGACATACAAGTCTTAGGAATTGGCTCCCTAAATACCAGCCATTTAGAACCATTCAAATTTCTTCCACTGCCAGGTTGTCATGAAGTTCTTTGTTTCAATTCCGTGAAATTCCTTTGTAATTGCTCCTTGACACCCTGTTGCTGAGGGCTGACTAGTCAACACCCACTTCTCCTTTAATACTCAGGTCAAAAGCTACTCCCAATTAATGTTTCCTATCCCAGTGATTTAATACTTGTAAAACTTTCCACCAAAAAGCCATATATCTCTTTATTAATATTTTGGGTTTGCAGCTGCCATTTCATCCCATAAAAGGAAGGATTGCTTTGTGTTTCTTGTTTGTATCCCCTCTGCATGGGAGTTGGCACATATATGTATAAAGACCCCTTTCTTAATAATTGTTAAAATAAATTGATGGATTCATGGATAGATAAATCAATGAATGAATGTATATGTGTCATAAACTGAGTGTAAGGGAGTTGCAGCTTAGAGAATGAGAGGGTAAAAAAAAACATGTTCTTAATTCTAAAAATCTTTGCCAAATATGTTTTCAGAAAATACTTCTTAATGCATGATTCTAGGGCAGAATGGTATGTAATTTCTTAAGGATACATTTTTCCTAAAAGGAAGAGAGTAAGAGATACCCTTTCAGATCCTGACCACACAGTACATATTTCACTCAAGATAGTACTAGATTTTACTCAACCTTACCAGATAAATTTTACTCTAATTCCAACATCAGTTTGTAGAGAACACTTCATGAATCAATGCAACCTCAAAGAGAAGGACCATCAGAATAATGGCATGAGCACAGTTTGGGATCTTGTCAAACCTGGGTTCATGTTCAAATTTTTAAAATTTCTAGTTGTGTGTTAAAATATAATAGCATTCATGCATGTAGTCCTAACAATATGCCAAACTGTGTTCCAAGTGCTTCCTAGAAAATTTTACTTTATCTCCCAAAGCCTTCTCCAGCAGGCAATGTAAAACCCCTTACAAATAGGAAGAGGAGGAAATATTACTTGCCACTCACCAATATGTGTAGTATGCAGGAAAGCTTGGTTTGGAAATGTGGCCACTCTGAAACCAATGGCTGTGACGCTCTCATCACTAGACACTACACCTTTGTGAGCCTAGTAAGTTACCTGATCTCGGCCTCATTTTCCTCACCTGTAAAATTTAAAGAAACCAAGAATGACAAATTTTGAGATACTCATTGTTTTTTAATTTTTTTCTCTCCTGGTATGGGGACTGGCCAAAGTTATTCTTACAAAACTATTGTAACTTAAGATAGATCCACATTTTTGTCATAGATGAAAACACTTTGAGGAAGTGGCCACATACTCAGACACTATGATCATTTGTTTACATGTGGATTGATGTGGATTTGACCTTGCTGTCAGGAAGATAAAAATCTCTGATTGTCTCACCCTTTCAAATACAATTCCATTCAGTCTGTTTCATATTTGCTCAGAACCATTGCCTGTAAAACGTAAAATGTGTTAATGTGACAATTAGTTGAGTAGTGGCTCGTCAGAACACTCTGGTAGCACATATTAGAGAGGCACCAACATTGGCAATTACAGTTTTTTAAAATATTCACGATGATCTGACTCTCATTAGAAGTTTTTTTTTTTTTTTTTTTTGTATCATTTTATTCAATTAAAGTCTAAATTTCATTAACTGCCATTTTTGAATTATGGTAACACTTTTGAAAATTATTTCTGTCTCCAGCCTCAGGTTCCTCTAATTCATTCATGACACCATGGATAAAATTATCATTTAAAATGCAAATATGATCATTTCATGCTTCTGTTTCAAATTTGTAGATAAATCTTATTGACTTCAAGCAAGTCTAAACTCCTCAGCATGGCCTCAAGGTCCAGCTTGACCTGCTTTCTAGCTTGCTCTTTTATCATTTACTGCTTTCTTATACCCTAAAGTACAAGGATACTCAACTGAATGATGTTTCTCCAACGTGCCTGAGTCTTGACCATGTTGCCCTGTTTGTAGGGAATGCTTGCCCCTTACCTTCCATACCTCGACAACGTTTCCTCACCCTTCTGAACTCAGTTCAAATGTTAAGTTTTCAGGAAGCCTTTTGTGCTCTTATCTGTCTGAGTTTTGTAATTGTCTTAGAGGCTGACACAGTTCGCTGCTACAAACGAGTAAGAACCAAGAACCGTGAGTTGGACAATGCTCTCTACTGGGGATCCAAATGTGAATGAAACAAAGGGTCTGAAATTTTACAAATAATCATACAATAGTGGGGAGGACAGATAGTATGAATGTGCCAGCGACACACATGGGAAAATGGTATAGCATTGCTTTTTCATGACCTTTATCAAAATACCATTAAAATACCCCAAAGAGACCTCAATAAAAAAAGATCAAAGTATAATCCATGATGGAATAAACAAAAAACAGTAAATTAGTTCTGTGTTTGGGGCAGAGAGGTAGAAGTAAAACGCAATTTGCATTGAAGGAAGTTAAATTTATTAATTTGGTCATAACTAGTTACAAGAGTAATAAAGCTTTTGAATATATGATAGGAATTTGAGAAAATAATTTTACAGTCTAAAAAAGAAAAAAAACAGCTGAAAATAGCTAAAGGGAGAAGTCCAATTTTGTATATAAAAATTCCTTAGAATTGTAAAAGTTAAATGAGTTTGAAACAAGATTAACTAAATATACTGGAAAATGAAAAAATGTAAACAATCCACAAATACACATTAGTGAATTTTATTAAAATAAAAATATATACTAAAAATCAAAATAAATGAATAGTTACTAAATCAACTATATGTTGTTTAGAATTTTGGGAAGAATGCATTAACTAGCTTATTTCATAGTAAAGTACAAATACATTTTCCAGAGATTTATATATTAAAGGGAAGAAAAGATATTCATGTCTAATATCTGGCAGATTAAATGTGCACAGATACAGATTCCAGTGCAGATTGTCTGAAAACAGTGGTTAAAGACAAAAGAATCCCCTTGAAAAAATAAACCAATCGGTGATTAAATAAATGAAACTACTGGAAAACAGAAATAGCAAGAAGGCTAATAACTCCAGAACCAGAATTTCTCCTGAAAGCATCTACTTATCCCTGGTGGCCTGGTGTTACCATTATATCTTTCCTATATGGGCTATAATAAAGAAGAAAGAAAATAACAAATGTTGGCAAGAAGAAATTGGAACCCTCATCTAGTAACTGTGGGGATGTAATTGGCACAGTCCCTTGGAACATTGTTGGGCAATTTCTTAAATTGTTAAACAGATGCTTACAATTAGACTCAACTGTTCCATTCTATTATAGACATCCTGCAGAAATAGGATGGACCCCCATCCAAAATTTGGTTCACATGTCAAGACCGATGATTCCACACTTACCCGATAATATGAAAAGGTTGATTGTGTAATAATGGAGCTTTCTGGTGAGAGTAGGACATGCCTCTCAAAGTGGTCTAAAATGGCTTGAGAGAGCAGGGAAAGAACACTGGCTTGGGGACTTTACAATTACTGTGAGGTTGGGGTCAGGTGAGGGTTCCCATATGTGAAAAGGGGCTTACAGGGTTTGAATCTCCAAAGAGTGCAAATGGATAGAGGGCACTTGGGCATTCTTATCAAATTGCTCAGATGTGGGGAATAAGGCAGAGGGATGGGATGTGAGGCTTAGAAGCTATTCCCAGTCAAAATCATAAAATGATGTGAAAACTAGACAAAAGGGACATACCATTTATCTCCTTTTATGATAAGTGATAGTTCCCACATGTCATAAAGACAAGATAATGCCTGAATGGTTTGCTTAGAGAAAATGAAGGGACAAAGGAAAAAATAAATCAACAAAGATGCCTCCAGTTTGAGCCACCCAGCTATTTCAGACTGGAAAGCAATTGTGTTAGCATAAGAAATTTGCAAACAGGATCATTATTTTTCTTTGAAGTGTTTTAGATGAGAGATCTATGTTTAAGAAACCCAAGTACCTCGTGTCATTTGAAATTCAGCATTTTTCCCTTTTCTTTTTCTTCACAAAAATATCAAGGAAAAAAAACAGTAAAATTCTGGATGATATTATAGCCAGCAATTAAATTGAGTCAGGAATTAAAGTAAAACAAAAATCACACAAAGAAAATATACAACCCCATCTTATGTAAACACTTCCAGAGAATAGAAAAAGAGGGAATATACCTTAATTCATTTTATGAAATTATTAAAACATTGGTATCATGGCCA
This sequence comes from Tolypeutes matacus, assembly GCA_026826555.1. NCBI lineage: Eukaryota > Metazoa > Chordata > Mammalia > Cingulata > Chlamyphoridae > Tolypeutes > Tolypeutes matacus. The sequence goes on along the minus strand of JAKSZT010054462.1, from coordinate 14,277,398 downwards.
AATATAGGACAAGAAAGAAGAAATATAGTTTAATAAAACTCATGAACTTATTTGAAAAACTTTAAATAAAATATTGGTAATAAAATCCAGCAATATGTTTATTATCATCAGTTTGGCTTTACTTGAGGAGTTCATAGGTCAACATTATGAAATTTATTGTGCAGATCACCAACATATTTTTATTAATAGATAAAAGATAAATAGCATGTGATCATCCCAATATAAACTAAAAAAAAAATTTGATGCATTTAGTAACAATTTACAAGAAACACTCATAGCAAATTAGGAGTGAAAGCAACTTCCTTAATCTGAAAATGTTATGTACAAAATACATACTGTATTTAATTATAAAATATTAAATTAGGAAAAAGTCAAGGGTACAGGCCAGCTCTCCTTCAATTCAACATTATACTAGAGGCTTTGGCCATGCAATAATTCAAAAAAAGGATAAGAAATTAAGTTATAACATTTAGAAAAGAAGACACAAAGCTGTTACTGTTTGCAGATAATATAACTGTCTACATCAGGCTGTCTAAAAGTTTTTATGATACACTCTCATAAAGTGATAAAATTTGTAAAGCACATTTACTTGGCTTAAAAAAGTAATCTGTTTACTCTTGGTTAGAGGCAACAAGCCCAGAGGCTCTGGCAACCCTAATGCAAACCCTACATGCAATAGCTGAATTGACAAAGTTCTCAACTAACAAGTCATTTGCAGCCCCGTAGTAGTATAGTTATGTTTATGGAAAACTACAAGTAGTAGAAGTAAATTTTTAGAATTAAACATTAATTTTATTCTTTTCAACAATCACACATTTACATGCAAAAACTTATTCCAGACATAGCCTTGCCTCTTTCACAAAAGTCAACTCAAAATGGATTATAGACTTAAATATAAAATGCAAAACTATAGAGTTTCAAGAAAATAACATAGGAGAAAATTTAGCTGACTTGGATTTGATGATGACTTTTTAGATACAATATCCAAAGCAGCATACATGAAATAAAAATTGGTAAGTTGGACTTCTTAAATTTAAAAAATTTCTGCTTTGAAAGACACTGTTAAGAAAATAAAATAACAATCTAGAGACTGGGAGAAAATATTTGCAAAACTCATAACTGATAAAGGAGTTGTATCAAAAATATACAAAGAACTCTTAAAATTCAAAAATAAGAAAACAAACTACCAATTACAAAATGGGCAAAAGCTCTGAACAGACATCACACTGAATAAGATATAGAAAAGGCAAATAAAAAATATGAAAAGTTCTCGATATTATATGTCTTTATGGAACTGCAAGTTAAAACAATGATGTTACTACTGCATACATATTAGAATGGGTAAAATACAAAGCACTGGCAACACCAAATGCTGGCAAAGGTTTGGAACAACAGGAACAATCATTCTTTTTTGGAGGAAATGCAAAATCGTAAGGCCATTTAGCAGACAATTTGGCAGCTGCTTGTAAAGTTAAACGTAGGCTTACCATATGATCCAGTGATCATATTCCTAGGTATTTACCAGGTAAAGTTGAAAACTGATGTCCAAACAAATATCTGTGATACCTAATTTGTTCTTCATAGTATTCTCTTATTCAACCCTTTTTATTTCTGTGGGGCTGGTAGTAATGCCCCTCCACTTTCATTTACTATTTTACTTATTTGTGTCCTCTCTCTTTTTTTCTTTATCAGTCTAGATAAAGGCAAGTAGTTTTACTGATATTTTCAAAGAACAAACTTTCAGTTTCATTGATTTTCTTCATTTTTTTAATTCTTCATTTCATTTATCTCCACTCTAATCTTTGTTATTTCTTTCCTTCTGCTCACTTTTTTGTTTAGTTTGGTCTTCTTTTCTAGATCTGCCAGTTGTGAGGTTAGATCTCTGATTTGAGATTGTTCTTTTTTTAGCATAAGCATTTTGTGCTATAAATTTCCCTCATCACTGCCTTTGCTATATTCCAAAAGTTTTGGTGCATTGTGTTTTCATTTTCATTTGCCTCAAGATATTTCCTAATTTCCCTTGAGATATCTTCTATGACCCATTAGTTGTTTATACACGTTTGAAAACCAAAATGACTATTAAGGAAATCATTAGCAGAAAATTGATCATGGTTGTTACCTCTTGGGGCAGGATGATGGATGTAATCAGTTCAATGGTAACAGTATTGTTCTATATCTTAAGCTGCATAGAGCACATAGGGTTGTTTGTTTTAATACTGTTTTTTTAAAATGTGAATATATACACACACATATATATATATACTTTAATCTTATTCTTTTAGTGTGTGCATAGGTGGGACAAGATTTTGTAGGTCTAAAATCAAAAGAACATATCACAAGTTATAACAACAAAACCCAAGTGTGTATTTCTAAAAATGCAGGCAAATATATTGCCACAAATATGAGTGATAATTTAATTAATAAATTGATCAAAATTACAAAGTTAATATATGATGAATTAAAGCATAAGCAAAAAATCATACAATGGTAGTATGATAACAATAGATGATTAACAAATGAACCAACAGTATTTCATAACAGAATTTTAGCAATGTTAGTGATCCTATCAATACATATCAATTTAATTGATGTAAAGTCACATTTTCTTATGTAGATATGTTTTTTTTTTTTCAATTATCTCTAATTAAGTTTTAAATCAATGAAATGATAATGATGTCATGCTGGCAAACATTGGATAATTGCCACTTCTGTTGGAGGTAAACTACTACATCTTTCTCTGAATTTTATTTGACAACAGTTACCATGGAGTTTTAAAATATCCAATTTTTATCCAAGGACTGCTAAGGTAACAATTTGTGTGTAAATACTTAGAAATGATTTGCTATTAACCCATACTGGAAACGATGCAACCTAAGTGGTTTTGATGAAGTTAACATGGTATATATATATCCATATAAAGAAATATAATGAATTGTTTAAAATATTGTTAAATAAAACTATTTAATGGCATGAAAAATAAGTATGATACAATGTTACTTATATAGCACCATCTCAGGCAAATACTTGATTATACATGATAAATAAAAGACATTTTCAAAATAATTGTCTTCTTTCTAAGTGAATAGATTTTGCGTGATTTTTGTTTCTCAATTGTTTGTATTATTTTCTCTAATTTTTTTTTGTATTTTCTGAATCAGTATTTATTAAGTTTTTTCAATTTTGTCAATTGTGGGGAAAACATTAAAATAAAAAAATAATGCCATCATCGATAGTTTTCTGTCGGCATCTCCTTAAAACAAAGTAGAGTAAAACTTAAAATTTGTTTAACATGAGAACACAATGCTATTGAGTTTAGTAAGGAAAGATAGAAGAGTAAAGAACCAGTGCACATAGGTTTCTTTTAAGTGAAAATCTTTTTTTTTTTTTTTTTTTTTAAAGATTTTATTTATTTTTTCATTTATCCCCCCCTTGCTGCTTGTGCTCGCTGGGTCAGCTAACCACGCCGTGCAGGCGGGCTTGCCTTCACCAGAAGGCCCTGGGAACCGAACCCGGGGCCTCCCATATGGTAAACGGGAGCCCTACTGATTGAGCCACAGCCGCTTCCCATAAGTGAAAATCTTTGTATTCATCTAATGTCAACATTCATGGAATATTGGTCTGAAAATGAATTACTAAATTGAAAACATCTGTGTTGGAGAATGAGTTTCTTTTAATTTTCACATCTTCATATTAAACCATGTCTTCGTCCCTCAATAATGAGTTCAGTTCATGCACATAATCAAATGAGGACATCATGGAAGAAGTTTCTTTGGACAGAAATCGGAATCCTACTTTGTGTTTCCATTTACAAGAGCTACTTTTATGCCTGATTGATTCTTACTGTTTTATAAGCATGCATTTCAGCTTTTTGTAATGAGGAATGGCAGGGTCTCTGCTGTGGTTGCTACCTGGGTCCTTTTACCAATTTGGATGTTTCACAGCTCCTTTGCCTTGAAAAATACACTCTAATATAGGTCATGCTTCACAGGAGTCATTTAAATGCAGATTAGTGTTTGTTATCAGATTTTCTTACAAACCTAGTACTATTTTCATTGCTACAAGGAACCTCAGGAATCAACCTTGTACAGTGGTTTCAAATCTGAATAATGATAACAAGTACCTGGGGAGAGAAAAAAAAGAAGAACCCCTAACCCCCTGGCTAGGGAACTAGATAGGTGAATCAGATGCGAGTCACATTTTATGACTTGCAAATGCAGAGGCTACCAGTATTTTGGCTAAGGTTGGCACAATATAGCTTTCCAGTTGGTTGCAATGTCAAGTTTCTGGTGCACAAATGAAATAGACTGGTGGTATGGTGGTTGCAGTACCATAGCGTCCTGCCACTTAGTACTTAACTGCAGTGAAGCCTTTTGGGGCGGGGGGGGGGTGCGGTGAGGATGGTAGCTTTGCTTGCAATGCTTGCCTAGAGTCAACAATTCTGTGTATCTAATGTATTTAATAAATGTCTTTTCTGCTTGAAGCTGAGAAGATTTTTTGTTTTTCTTTTTGCAACAAAAGTCCCAACTGATTAAAAAAAAAAAAAACTGGTTAAACCAACCCTGTATAGAGAAATGGAGCCCAAGGTTTTGGTTTCCTACATTCCAACGTAGCAAATAAAAGCATTTATCCAAAGAATAGGAAAAATAAAAAAACTTTATATATATATTTATAACTATATATATATATAATCTTTTATATATATAATCTTTTTTACTTCTTAAACTAGGACCACAGATTAATCTACTAATAGAATAGCTGAATACACAGCAGGACAGACTCAATAATGGACACAAATTTTAGTAAACCATAGAACCATACATCTTAGGTTAAAACATATGACTTAGCTAAAACCATATGTATTAACACTGCAGTTGCTAATAAAATACCACAAACTTGATGGCTTAAAACAACAAACAATTATTGTCTCACCATTCTAGAGGCCAGAAGTTTGAAATCAATGTATCAGTAGGACCATGCTCCTTCTGAACACTACAGAGAATCTTTCCTCTAGCTTCTGGAATTTGCAAAGAATCCTCGGCCTTCATTGACTTGTAGTTGCACCTGCCTCCATCTCCACAAGACTTCCTCCCCAGTTCTGTTGTCTGCTCTCCCCTTCTTTTAAAGGAATCAGTCATATGTGATCAGGTTCAAGCTTAATCTAGTTTCGCCTCATTAACTATTTCTATCTGAAATGGCTCTATTTTCAAATAAGACCACATTATGAGGCACTGGGGGTTTTAGGGCCTTAACACATCTCTTTTGGGGAACACAGTCAACCCATATCAACATATCACATAAGGAAATAATGTTTTCATGTAAAGGTCTGTGTTCCACCTTCATCATACCCTTTCCCAAATCAAGGGACCTATCCTATTTCAATTAACATGAGAGCTTGCTAATGTTTCAAGGACAGGGAAGTGGGATGAGTTATAAAGAGCCAGAGGTAAGATTAATGCTTACTCTATTTCCAAACCTCTCATCCCTTATGAATTTGTATCATGTCTATGCATTAAGTCAGGGGACCCTAGAGCCTCTAACATATTGTTCGGTCTTGGATATGACACTGCACTTCCCTGAACTTCAAATTCCTTTTTCTTGATATGGCTGAAATAGGTAGTCAACACGATTAGTTCTAGTTCAAGTATCCCATGTTTCAAGGATTCAAAGATTAAAAAAAAAAGACTAGAAGCTTTATATGCATTTTCATTCCATTGACTCTTGTGAACATCAACTACATTAGGGTGCATTCATAAGTAGCAGAGGATTCTTAACCCAGGTCAACCCTGAATTCTTTTTTCTTTTTCTTGAGGTACCAGGAGCTGAGGATTGAACCCAAGACCTCATGTGTGGGAGCCGGCACTCAACCACTGAGCCACATTGGCTTCCCTGAGCTGATTTTTGTTTTTTTGTTTTGCTTGTTGTTTTTGTTTGTTCAGGAAGCACCAGGAACTGAACCCGGGACCCCCCATGTGGGAGGCAGGCATTCAACAGCTTGAGCCACATCTGCTCCCCAACCCTGAATTTATAACCCAGGTCCAATTAACAATTGTCCAAGGATTCAGCTTCTTAGACTAACCATAAAGCTGAAAATGGATGCAGAAAATTAGAGGGATTGGTCAGTAAAAATTCCAGACCTTTCAGATATAAATCAGAGATATGAGAAGCCTGAAAGTTAGAGCCATATTTCTCGCTAACTAGGTGAAGGTAAATCACCTGTCCCTATATTTTCTGTTCTTTTTTTACTACCCTTTTATTTTAATTAGAGAATAGGTGAGGTGGCTTTCTAGCTCTAAGATTCCATAATTTTCTATATTTAGAATTATATTTAATTTTGGATTGGATACGCCTCAGACACAGTCAAGTGAATAAAATCCAGTTCTTCCATTTTCTACCTAGCAATTCAGGTAAATATCTATGAAATGTGGAATATATAAATTATTTCATCCCTTTGTGTGTATCTATTGAGATGATAAATATCGGATTACTGGAAAAAAGCTGGGGGTCAATAAATGTTGATGATTTTGTAACCAGATAACCAAAACATGTTTAATCTGTTTCACATACACTAGAAATTTGCATATATTTTTAGTGTGCTCATAAGTTTATAAATCAATTTCTAGATGGGAAAGAGAAATGTAGAAATGGTTTTAGAGTCCCTTAACTGAAGGGAAATGTTGTAAAGTAGCCATAAAATTAAAGTGTGTTCACACAAAATAGCCAACCAGGCACAATGATGGTAAAATAATCATGTTCTTCTTTAGGGAACAAGTATTGCTTCACTCATTCCAGGAACCAAAATCTCTCAAGAGGAAGGCTGAAGAAAATTAGGGATGTAAATTAAGATCTTTTAAATAGTCTAGCAAAAGTGAATGAAGTTTACCTGATGGCAACTGGGTCACATAAAACTGATATTTACTGCTGGTGTTAATCTCCTAGACACAAGTGGAAGTCAAGGATTCTGTACCTGAACGTTTTCTTTTTTCTAAGGCAATGGGACAGTATAATGTATAAACTAATGTATCTATGATTTACATATTTGCAAAAAAGACCTGAGACTGTTTAGCCATTTTTATTCACTTTTTAATAAAGATGACTTAGTAGTTGTAAGGACAGTCCAGAGACTAGAGGCAATAAATGACTTCAGAGTTTCCCATTCATTAGTCCATCCTGTCACACTTATCTCATGAAAAAGGAAAATTACAAAGATGGGGAAAAGGAAAAGAAATGGCTTCTTCAGGCTATTTTAAGTCAGAAAAGTTGATTGAAAATTATCCTAATTATCTTCCTGAGTACCTTGTGTAACCTGTAGTAAAGAAACTTAAATCTTAACTACTTCTCAGACTAATATAACTGAAGTGAGGCATTACTTATACTAAGTCACGGTTCACTAGATATTTTTCAAACTGTGATGCTGGACAAATGGGGTAATTAGAGGGTATAGTAGATGAACTGCTGGAGAGCAAATAGCATACTACAGAAATCCGCTGACTTCTGCCATTACAATGGATCTGTGCAAGGGCTTCTTAGAAAAGAAATCACTTGATTAAATTTGGATTTGATGTCTAGTGAAAATATATCGAGGTTCAGTGTGGTATTGAGTATATCTTCTATGTCCTGTTTGAATTGCTTGCCTGCTTCCATCTACAGAGATACTTCCTATTCCAGATCTAGCAGGATTATTCGTTGTTAATCACATTTGTTAAAGCAATGTAAGAGAAGCTCACATAATTAAAAATGTATATTGTGGGGTGCAGTACGGCTCTAACTTTCAGGCTTCTCATATTTCTGATTTATATCTGAAAGGTCCCTCCACATGGGAGGTCCTGGGTTCTGTTCCTGGTGCCTCCTAAAGAATCAAACAAACAGCAAGCAGATATTGAGCAAAAATAATGAACAGTTAACAAGCAAAATCAAGAAGTAGACAACAAGCAAAAACAACGAGCAAGATAACGAGCAAACAGCAAGCAGACAACAAGCAAAAACAAATGAGTAGGGAGCAGATTTGACTCAAGCAGTTGAGTGACCGCCTCCCACATAGGAGGTCCTGGGTTTGGTTCCCAGTGCCTCCTAAAGAAAAAACAAAGAGAAAACGAGCAATGAGTAAATAATGAGTAGACAACGAGCAGAAAAGAAGCAACAAGCAGGGAAAAAAAGAGGCAACGAGCAGACAATGAGTGCAAACAGATGAGGGAGCCATCTCGTGGGAGGGGATAGTATACTACTAACCTAAGGAAAGTTATAGAGACCAATGGGAGAGAAATGAAAGTTCAGAAATAAACCATATATCTATTTTTTTAATATATATATTGTAACACTCGCTGGATATAAGCTTAAGGAACAAACGACTCAGAGTCTAAATTTCAGTAATGAAACACAAAATTATCAAAATGTCCAGTTTTCCACAAAATTTACAAAGAAACAATAAGAGATGACCCAGACAAAGAAGAAGTTTAAAGCATTAGAATGCATCAATTATATGATCAGATCTGGGACATTTCAGATAAAGACTTTTAAAAAATGATCCTGGGGGTAAGCCAAGATGGCAGCAGAGTAAGGAGCTCCTGCTGGAGTCAGCTCGTGCTACAGGGCAGTTACTAATCACCCAGAGCTATCTAAAGCACCTGTTTGGGGGCCCCAGGGGACCAGAAGAGTATCCTGCAACATCCTTGAAAGTATGGAAGGAGGAGACTGCCCATCTGCAGAGAGGATTCATGAATAGAGTTCTTCACGCTACAGAGGTTGTTATCCGTGGTGCAAGCTGCCTCAGGAGCTATTCCATGGTTGGAGTTGGAAGCTCCATTTCCCGAAATATGGGGGAAGAAGACATGGTGTGGCACCAACTTCAGCTGCTGATTAGTAAATTTGGCAGGCTAAAGTATAATCCTAGGAACAGCTAAACTTTGAGCCTGTCCAGGTCAGAAGTAGGCCAGGGAAGTGGGGCTGATTGAAAATCACAGTGCTGGTAGGGACCAGCTTCTTTCCACCCAGGTCAGATTGCAGATCTATCCTAAACCCTAGCCCCACCTCCAGGACAGAGGAAGCTGGGGGGACCTGCACCACTTCTCTGGAAAGCTGCAAGCCATGCTGCAGAGGCTGGTGCCCATCCTCTAGTGGCACAAGCTGCCTCAGGAGCTATTCTGTGGCTGGAGTTAGAAGCTCCATTACCCATAAACGATGGAGGAAGAGACAGTTGTCCACTGACCTCAGCTACTTATTAGTGGAATCGGCTGGCTAAAGTATAATCCTAGAAACAGCTAAGGTTTGAAACTGTCCAAGTTGGTAAAGAGCCTGGTAGCCACCATTTTGACTCTGTCCCCAGTATGAGGGTAAGCCTGGTTGACTGAAAATCCAGTGAAGTTAGGGACTGGCTTCCTCCCACCAAAATCGGACTGCAGCTCTAGCTAAGGCTCCAACCCTACTTCCAGCAAAGAGGAAGCTGGTGGGACCTGCACCAGGCTCTCCAGGCAACTACAAGTGCTCTCCACTGGCACAGACTGAATAGTTGGTTAGCTGGAGCTGCATCCCTGCACCCCAATAAGATAAGGGTGGAGCTGGGTATCCTTGGCCTCTCTGGACAATGGCAGGCCTTTTCAGCCCACATGAGCTGTTTTGTTGGGGGCTTTCCAGTTCATCTCTACCTCTGTCCCCCCATAGGACAGGAGGGGGCTGGCGTTTCCTCAGACTCTCAGGGCAACTGCTGGTGCTTTTGGCCTCCAAAAACTTGGGTATTAAGGGTATTAAGTAGAAACAGTGGGAGCACAAAGAAGAATTTGAAAGCATACATAGAAAAATAGCAGACCTTTTGGGAATGAAAGGTGCAATAAATGAAATGAAAAATACACTGGAGGCATATAACAGAAGATTTGAGGAAGAAGGAAAAAGGATCCGTAAGCTCGAAGACATGTTCTCAGAAAGTGAATATACAAAATAACAGATGAGGAAAAGAATAGAAAAAATTGAACAGGGTCTCAGGGAAATAAATGACAGCCAGAGACTTGCAAATATACTTGTCATGGGTGTCCCAGAAGGAGAAGGAAAAAGGGGCAGAAGGAATATTTGAAGAAATAACGGTGGAAATTTTCCCAACCTTACTGAAGGACATAGATATCCATGTCCAAGAATCACAACATACTCTCATTTGAGTAAATCCAAATAGACCAACTCCAAGACACATACTAATCAGAATGTCAAATGCTAAAGATAAAGAGTTCTGAGAGCAGCAAGAGAAAAGAAAGGAACAACATATAAGGGATATCCAATAAGATTAAGTGCCTGTAGCAGTTTGGCAGCTTGATATAGTTATGAATTCCAAAAATAGAAATGTACTGGATTATAAAATAGAAGCATACTGGATTATGCTTGTAAACTGGTCTGTTAATCTGGGCATGATTAAGTTATGATTAGGGCATTGACTAAGCCATGTCATTAGGGCATTGAGCCCCACCCCGTGGTGTGTGGGGTATCAAAGATAAAAGACATGGCAAAGGACAGAGTTGTAGTAGCTCTGATGTTGGAGTCTTGAGCTGGAGCCCTGGGAAGTAAGAGAGCTTGGTCATGAAGGAGAGAAGGCCTTGGGAAAAGAAATGAGCCCTTCTCCTGATGGTTCACAGCTGGCCTTGTGGAGAGAGACAAAGCCTAGAGAGCCTCACAGTCTACAGCTGACCTTGTAGAGGAAACGGAGGAGCTGAGCCCGGAGAGAAACAGTGCCCTGGGAAGAGAGGAACCCAAGAAGCCTGAACCCTGGCAAATGTCGGCAGCTGTCTTGCTCCAACAAGTGGCAATAGACTTTGGTGAGGGAAGTAACTTATGCTTTATGGCCTGGTAACTGTAAGCTTCTACCCCAAATAAATACCCTTTATAAAGACCAACTGATTATTGGTATTTTGCATCAGCACCCTTTGGCTGACTAATACAGTGCCAATTTCTCATCAGAAACCATGGAGGCAAGAAGGCAGTGGTATGATATATTTAAGATACTGCAAGAGAAAAACTGCCAGCCAAGAATTTTATATCTGGCAAGATTAACTTTCAAAAATGAGGGAGAGATTAGAATATTCACAGATAAAAGAAACTGAGAAAGTTTATAACAAAAAGACCAGCTTTGCAGGAAATACTAAGGGGAGTGTTACAGTCTGAAAAGAAAAGACAAGAGAGAGAGGCTTGGAAGAGAGTAGAAATGATGACTGTATCAGTAACAGTAACTAAAAGTGTCAAAAATAAAATGACAGATAAAACACAAAGATCAAAATGGATGAAATAAGAACTACCTTTGCTGTAATAACGTTGAATGTTAATGGATTAAACTCCCCAATCAAAAGACACAGACTGAAGGAATGGATAAGAAAATATGACCCATCTATATGCTGTCTGCAAGAGACTCACGTTAGACTTAAGGATATAAATAGAGTGAAAGTGAAAGGTTGAAAAAAGTTATCCCATGCATGCAGTAACCAAAAGAATGCTGGGGTAGCTACACTTATATCAGATGATATAGACTTTAAAAACAAAACTGTTATTAGAGACAAGGAAAGATATTACCTATTAACAAAAAGGATGCTTCACCAGGAAGAAATAACAATCATAAATGTATATGCACCTAAACAGGAGGCCCCAAGATACATGAGGCAAACACCAGCAAAGCTGAAGGGAGAAATAGATATCTCTACAATAATAGTTGGAGACTTCAATACTCCACTCTCAGCATAGGATAGAACATCTGGGCAGAGGATTAACAAAGAAACAGAGAGCATGAGTAATATGATAAATGGACTAAACCTAATAGATATATACAGAACATTGCATACCAAAACAGCAGGATATTCATCATTTTCAAGTGCTCATGGATCCTCCTCCAGGATAGACCATATGTTGAGTCATAAAGCATATCTCAATAAACTCAACAAAATCGAAATTATACAAAGCAATTTCTCTGATCATATTGGAATAAAGTTGGGAATTGACAAGCAGCAGAAAAAGGGAAAATTTACATATATATGGAGATTAAACAACACACTCTTAAATAATCAGCAGGTCAAAGAAGAAATTTCAAGAGAAATCAATAAACATCTTGAGACAAATAACAATGTATCAGAACATATGGGATGCAGCAAAGGCAGTGGTGAGAGGAAAATTTATAGCCCTCAATGCTTACATTAAAAAGGAAGAAAGTACTAAAATCAATGACCTAACTACACAGCTGGAGGAACTAGAAAAAGAACAGCAAACTAATCCCAAAGCAAGTAGAAAAAATGAAATAAGAAATATCAGAGCAGAAATAAATGAAATTGGGAACAACAAAAAAAATAGAAAGAATTAACCAAACCAAAAGTTGATTCTTTGAGAAAATTAACAAAATAGACAAACTCTTAGCTAGACTGACAAGAGAAAAATAGAGAAAATGCAAACAAATGAAATAAAAAATGAAAATGGGACCATTATTGCTGACCCCACAAAAATAAGAACGATCATAAAAGGATACTTTGAACAACTTTATGCCAAAAAAACACTAGATAATGTAGATGAAATGAAAAAAATCCTGGGAACATACAAACTACACTGACTCTAGAAGAAATAGAAGACCTCAACAAATCAATCAGAAGTAAAGAGATTGAAACAAACATCAAACAGCTCCCCCAAATGAAAAGCCCAGGACCAGACAGTTTCACAGGTGAGTTCCACCAAGCATTCAAAGATTTAATACCAAATCTTACTCAAGGTCTTCCAAAATTTGAACAAGAAGGAATGCTACCAAACTCATTCTATGAAGCCAATATCACCCAAATACTGAAGCTAGATAAAGAAATTACAAAAAAAGAAAATTATAGACCCATTTCTCTATGAATACAGATGCAAAAATCCTCAACAAAATACTTTCTAATTGAGTCTAACAACACATTGAAAGAATTATTCATCATGCTCAAGTGGGTTTTATACCAGGCGTGCAAGGGCGGTTCAATACAAGAAAATCAACCAGCAAAATACACCACATTAATAAATCAAAGAAGAAAAATCACATGATCTTAACAATTGACACAGAAAAAGCATTTGACAAAATACTGCATCCTTTCTTGATAAAAATACTACAAAACTTAGGAATTGAAGGAAATTTTCACAACATGATAAAGGCCATATATGAAAAACCCACAGCTAACATGGTACTCAATGATGAAAGACGGAAAGATTTCCCATTGAGATCAGAGACAAGACAAGGATTCCCTTTGCCACCATTTTTGTTCAATACAGTGCTAAAGGTTCTAGCTAGAGCAATCAAGCAAGAAATAAAAGAAATAAAAGGCATCCAAATCAGAAAGGAAGAAGTAAAACTTTCACTATTCACAGATGATATGATCCTATATCTAGAAAGTCCTTAAAAATCTACAACAAAGCTGCTGGAGCTAATAAACAATTTCAATGAGTGTCAGAGTACAAGATCCATACACAAAAATCAGTGGTGTTTCTATAGACTAGTAATGCGCAACCTGAGGTGGAAGTCAGGAAAAACATTCCATTTACGATAACAACTAAAAGAATCAAATATTTAGGAATAAATTTGACCAAAGATGTAAAGCACTTGTATTCAGAAAACTATAATGCATTGCTAAAAGAAATTTAAAAAGACCTAAATAATTGGAAAAACATTCCATGCTCATGGATTGGAAGACTAAATATCATTAAGATGTCAATTCTACGCAAATTGATATATAGATTCAATGCAATCCCAATAAAAATTCTACGAGCATTTTTTAAACAAATGGAAAACACAATTATCAAATTTATCTGGAAGGGTAAGAGGCCCTGAATAGCCAGAAACTTCTTAAAAAGGAAAAGTGCAGCTGGAGGAGTCTCACTTCCAGATTTCAAATCATATTACCTAGTTACAGTAGTGAAAACAGCATGGTATTGGCATAAAGCTAGACACATAGACCAATGGAACTGAATTGATGGTTCAGAAACAGACTCTCACATCTATAGCCAAGTGATTTTTGACAAGCCTTTCAAACACACCCAGCTGGGACTGAACAGCCTATTCAACAAATGGTGATGGGAGAACTGGATATCCATAGCCAAAAGAAAGAAATAAAACCCCTATCTCACACCTTATGCAAAAATTAACTCAAAATGGATCAAAGACCTAAATACAAAAGCAAGAATAGTAAAGCTCCTAAAAGAAAATGCAGGGAATCATCTTCAAGACCTGGTAGTAGTGGTAGATTCTTAAACTTTACACCAAAATCATGAGCAACAAAAGAAAACATGGATAAATGGGACCTCCTCAAACTTAAACACTTCTGTATTTCAGAGGACTTCATTAAGATGGTGAAAAGGCAGCCCATTCAATGGGAGAAAAATATTTGGAAACCACATATTCAATAAGGGCTTGATTTGCATTCTATATAAAGAGATCACACAACTGAATAATAAGAGAGCAAGCAACCCAATTGAAAAATGGACAAAGGATTTAAATAGACATTTCTCCAAAGAGGAAATACAAATGGCCAAAAAACACATGACAAAATGTTCCATGTTGCTAGCTATTAGGAAAATGCAAATCTAAACAACAATGAGATATCATCTAACACTGCATAGAATGGCCATTATTTAAAAAACAGACAGCAATAAGTGCTGGTGAGGATGTGGAGAAATAGGAAAACTCCTTCACTGTTGGTGGGATTGTAAAATGGTGTGTCCTTTGTGGATGACAGTTTGGCAGCTCCTCAGGAAGCTAAATATAGAACAGCTATATGATCCAGCAGTACCTCTACTAGAAATATATCTAGAAGCACTAAAAACTTTGACATGAACAGACACCTGCCCACCGATGTTCATAGTGGCGTTATTTACAATTGCCAAAATATAGAATCAACCCAAGTGTTCATAAACCAATGAATGGATAAACAAAATGTGGTGTATATATATATGATGGAATAGTAAGAAGAAATGAAATTGGGATGCATATGATAACATGGATGAATCTGAAAACATTATACTAAGTGAAATAAGCCAGACACAAAAGGACAAATATTGCATGGTCACATTAATGTGACCTAAATACGAAGAATAAACACATAGAGTTAAATCCTAGAGTATAGGTTATTAGGAGATAAGAGGAAGGTTGAGAAGAACTACTGATGCTTAATGTATGCAGAATTTTAATTATCTTGACTGTAAAAGTGTGGAAATAGAGTTGATAATAACACATTGTAGTGAGTAGCAACTGGTTTATAAATGGGATTGTGGCTGAGAGGGGTAGTCTGGGGAAGTAAATGTCAATTGAAAGAAAGCTAAAGAATAATCTAGGGGGAAGCAGCTGTGGCTCAATCAGTAGGGCTCCCGTTTACCATATGGGAGGCCCCAGGTTCAGTTCCCGGGGCCTCCTGGTGAAGGCAAGCCCACCCGCACGGTGTGGTTAGCTGACCCAGCGAGCACAAGCAGCAAGGGGGGGGTAAATGAATAAATAAATAAAATCTTAAAAAAAAAAAAAAAAGAATAATCTAGGGACTGAATAACACAGTGAACACAGAGGTGAATGAGAATTGTGGGTGAGGGTATACAAATGCAAGAGTGTTCTTTCTTGAACTAAAGCAGATGTACATCACCATTGCAGGGAATTGGTGGGACTGTGAAGAATCATGGGAAAACTACAATTGGTGTGACCTATAGACTGTGGTTAACAGCAATGCTATAATATTCTTGCCTCAATGCCGAAGATGTACTATGTTGATAATGGAGGTTTATGGAAAAAGTGTGCCAAATGTACTCTATGGACCATGGTTGTTATCTGATGATATTATCTCATAATCTGTAACAAATGTTCCACCATGGTGTGGTGTGTTGGTAAAGGGGTGTTGCATGGGAATTCTACACATATGTATGATAGTTTTGCAAGTTCACAACCTCTGTAATAAAAATATATTTTTTAAAAATAGTGTGGGTTGGGGGAAAATACACCAAATGTAAGACAGGACTATAGAGAGTAGTAATATTTTGACAATGTTCTTGCATAGTTTGTAATAAATGTTTCACAACAATGCAAAGTGTTGGGGGAGGGGTGATGTATGAAACCCTTGTATGATATTACATGTTTATTTTGTGAGTTCACAATCTTTACTATGCACTTATTTTTTATGCATGTTCATGTATGAATGATATACTTCAACAAAAATATATTTAAAAAATGATCCTAAATATGCTCAAAGAACTAAAGAAGCATATGGACAAACAACAAATTGAAATCAGGGAAACAATTGATAAACACAAAGAGAATATCAATAGAGAGGTGTTAATTATGGAAAAGAACCAAACAAAGCTTTAAACCACAGTAAGAGATAAGAGCTGGCAAAAGAAAGAATCAGTGAATTTGAAGATAAAACAATTGAAAACATCTAGTTTGAGGAGCAGAATGAAAAAAAAAGTGAGAAGAGCCTGAGGAAACTGTGAGAAACCATTAAGCATACCAAAATATGCATTGTGGAATTCCTAGAAGGAGATTAAAGAGAGAAAAGAGGAATATTCAAAAGCATAATGACTGAAAGTTTTCCACACTTAATAAAAGATGTAAATATTTACATCTAAGATGCTCAACAAATTCCCAAACATGATAACTCAGATGGACCCACACCATGCCACACCATTTTATAATCAAACTGTAGCATGCCATAGATAAAGAATTCTTAATGCCATAAGAGAGAACTAACATGTAATATGCAAGGGAGCCTCAATAAGATTAAGTGATGATTTCTTACCAGAAACAGGAAAGCAGTGGTAAAACATATTTGACATGCTGAAAGCAAAAAAAAAAGGTAAATAAAATGCCAACCAAGAATTCTGTATCTAGCATACTTGTCTTTCAAAGATAAGGCAGGAATTAAGACATTACTAGATAAACAAAAGCCAGGGATTTCATCACCACTAGGCTGACCCAACAAGAAATGTTAAAGGCAAATCTGTAGCCTGAAAGGAAAGGATACTAGAAAATTGACTGAAGCCCCATGGAGAAATAAATATCTCCACTGAAGATAATGACATAGGTAAATATAAATACCAATGCTATTATATTTTTATGTGTACTACTTATAAGATCTAAAAGACTAACACATAAAATTTAATGATAAATCAGTGGTTTTGGACTTATCATGTAGAAACATGTAATTTGTGACAATAACTACATAAAGATGGGATAGAGGGATATAGGAACATAATGTGTGTATAATAATTTAAGTTGGTATCAAAGCAAACAAGATTTTTATAGTTTTAGGATGTTAAATTTTAGTCCCATGGGAATCACAAAGAAAATATCAAAGAATATGCAAACTGATAGAGACAGAAAGTAAAATACCAGGTTTGGGAAGCAGTGGCTATGGGGAGTTTACTGCAAAATGGAGATGAAGGGAAACTTCTAGTAATAGATGGTGGTGAGGGTACTGCAACATTGTGAATTTGATTAATCCTACTGAATGGTATGCTTTAGAGGAGTTGGGATGAAAGTTTATGGAGCATATGTTTCTACAATTTAAAAAAAAAGAAGAGAAACTAAAAAGATGACATTTAAAAGCAACACACGATACTAGATGGAATCTAAGAATAGAGGATAAAAGGCTCAAAAGGACATTATTGGGACATAAGAAAAGGTTAGAATATAGAATTTATGTTTATAAATCTATATAGAATATAGATTTATGTCAATATTAAATTTCTTGATAACTATACTTATTGTGATTACATAAGTGAATATCTTTTTCATAGGAAATGTACATGAAAGTATTATGTGTTCAAGGACTATGATGTGGGCAACCTACTCTCAAATATTCAGAAGATGGATTAGATAGATAGACAGATAGATAGATAGATATAGATAGATAGATAGATAGATAGATAGATAGATAGATAGATAGATAGATAGATAGATGATAGATGAAGGAAGGAAGGGAGGAAGGGAGGAAGGTAGGGAGGGAGGAAGCAAAAGTCCTGGAATTTTGAAATCATTTCATTATAAAGAATTAAAATGTATATTTTGATAAGGTAATAAAACAAAAACCATTATGTCTTAGTCAGTCAAAGGGGTGCTGATGCAAAGTACCAGCGATCTGTTGGCTTTTATAAAGGGTATTTATTTGGGGTAGAAGCTTATAGTTACTAGGTCATAAGTATAAGTTACTTCGCTCACCAAAGTCTGTTGCCATGTGTTGGAGCAAGATGGCTGCCAACTTCAACCTCCCTCTTCCTCTTAAGGCTCCATGGTCCCAGCTTCTTCCAATATCAGCTGTAGTCTGGGATAAGTCTTGTCTCTCTCTGAAGACTTGTTTTTTTCTGGACTCAGTTGCTCTGTTCTCTCCACAAGGTCCACTGTAGACTATCTGGCTCTCTGTCTTCAGGGAGCCTCTGCCATGTCTATGGAGCCATCTCTATTCCTCTGTGTTCTTCTCCTGTGTGTTTAGTTCCCAGAGCTCCAGCATCTAAAACTCCAACTAACTCCTCTGCTGGGTCAAATCCTCTGTGAGTCTCCGCTCCCTGCGGGGACTCAATGTCCTACTGATGTTGTCCAATCAAAGCCTTAATCATTATTTAACCAAGCAAAAGTGAAACCTCTGAATTTAATACAATCAAATACACCCAGAGGAACAGACCAGTTTATAAACATAATTCATTATCTATTTTTGGAATTTATAAACAGTATCAAATGGCTACATAATGTTATATTTTATAATTCAGGACTTTAAGAAGGTTTATTTGGCATTACAAGGTAAAAGATAACCAATGCAATTAAATAGTGGCATATCCCTATAATCATAAAAAATATGTACTCAATATCAGTGACACAGTTTCTTTACAATAGTTATCATATGGTTATTAACTTTACACAAATATATCTTCTTGATCAGCAAGGCAGAAGATTTCAATGAGCATATACTTAGTTTAATTCTATCACCCATTCAGTAATCATTCATTCATTCAAATAATGATAGCACACCAGGGAATTTGCAATGCTCTGAGAATTTAAATTTCAATTAAAGCCCATGTAGCAGTTTGAGTCTTTTGTGGACCCCAGAAATTCCCATTTTTTTAAGTTACTCCATTCCTCTGCCTGTAAACCGACTGTAGGTAGGAACTTTTCATTAAATTACTTAAATTAAGGGCCTTTGATTAGATTGCCTGATCCAGGGTATATCTTTTTTTTTTTTTTTTTTTTTTTTTTTTTTTTTTTTTTTTAAGATTTTTATTTATTTATTCATTTATCCCCCCCCTTGCTGCTTGTGCTCACTGGGTCAGCTAACCACGCCATGCGGGCGGGCTTGCCTTCACCAGGAGGCCCCAGGAACCGACCCCGGGGCCTCCCATATGGTAAACGGGAGCCCTACTGATTGAGCCACAGCCGCTTCCCCCAGAGTATGTCTTAATCCTTTTACTGGAGTCCTTTATAAATGGAGGGAAAAAAGCCACAGACACAGGGAAAAGCTGCAGAGACAGAAAAGTTCCTAGAAACTGAGAGGAGACATTGAAGCCAGAAACTGAAAGCAACAAGGCCTGATGTAGAAGGATGAGATGAGCTGATACTGCCATTGGGCCCTTCCATGCCCCTGATCAACCACAGCTTCTTTTTACTGTAAGAAGCAAGGAGAAACTATGTCACACCTTCCACACTTTACTTGGAAATCTCCTCAGGACATATCCGAGTTCACTGCTTACAAGTTCTGCCTTCCTTCCAATATCAGGACACAATTTCACCATGTTCTTTGCCATTTTATAATAAAGATCACCTTTCCTCCAGCTTCCAATGACATATTCATTAATTTCCTTTTAAAGCCTCACTATAAGTACCTTTAATATTCATATATCTACCAACATCTTGTCCACGATGGCATATATATTACCTAAGAGGATAGAAACTTTCTTTACAGCTTTCCTCACTTCTTTCTGAGACCACATCACAACTGCTATTTGTGTCCACATCTGTACCAACAGTCTCTTCAGAGCAGTCTAGGCTTTTTCTATCAAGCACCTCAGAATTCTTCCAGCCTCAATCAATTATCCAATTCCAAAGCGACTTCCAATATCTAAAATTAGATATTGTTGTAATAACACCTCACATTCCATTACAAATCTATC
This sequence comes from Tolypeutes matacus, assembly GCA_026826555.1. Taxonomy (NCBI): domain Eukaryota; kingdom Metazoa; phylum Chordata; class Mammalia; order Cingulata; family Chlamyphoridae; genus Tolypeutes; species Tolypeutes matacus. Next base: position 14,257,295 of record JAKSZT010054462.1, on the reverse strand, counting down.
TAATTTGCCAAAGAGGCTACAACAAATACCACAAAGTGTTTGGACCAAACAACAGGAACTTAGTGACTTATATATACTTTTAGATACTAGAAGTCAAAATATTGGTAGGCCATGCTTTCTTCGAAGTCTGTGGTATTCTTGTGTTAGCTCAATCTCTACCTTCATCAAATGGAGACTGGTCTGCCTTCGACTTTATCCGGTTTCCTTTGCTTATAAGGATTCCATTCATACTGGATTAAGGCCCACCTTAATTCAACTTGGCTTCATCTCAATAGTGTCTTCAAAGATCCTATTTACAAATTAGTTCACACCCAGAGGAACAGGGATTAGGACTTGGACATGTCTTTATGGGTAACATGATTCAATTTCCAACAAATCCTAGAATGTTTAAAATTCTCCTTCAATGGGCTCTTATATTCTAATATAATATATGTTTCTATTAATTTCCTAGACATCTAATTATCCTGTTTTTTAATTGTTTACTTTACATAGGACATTTGCATTTGGAGAGATGCTCAAGTGTTTGTTCGAAGAACTATATTTTTTCAAAACTAATTCTTTTCAACCAGTAACAACTGCCTTTATTTTCTTGTTCGATGATCAAACTGAACAATGCGTTCTAGATGATTCCCAGAGTGGTTTAGTAATGAAAACTATAAATGAGGTTTACATGACATTATCCAGTTTCTGATCCAGCATTCACTCCCAATCCCCTTCTTTCTGACACCCCAAGTATAGATAGTCTGTAAAAGTTGGGTATGCATTTATTAGGCTCCCTTTTTTTCTTCTAGGAATATTCACACAAGAAGATATTTAGTGGTAATGATAGGGTCACAAAAAGCTTTGGTTTACTGACTCAAGTGACAAAAACAGTCACATCATCCCCCATCCCATCTACTTTCCCTTCATCCTGACTTGAATATTAACATGGGATAAGGATATTCTATGTCTACCTTGCAACCATCATGGTAAAGAAAGGGGGAAAAAAAGGTACTCATTGTGAAATCCCAAAGCTGGTAGCTACCTGCAAAACTCCAGGCCTATTGATTTTTTGTTTGGTTGGTTGTTTTTTTGTTTTGTTTTGTTTTTTATTTTAGAAATGTATCTTTTCACAGTAGCAGAAACGATAACATCTAAAATTTGACAGCAATGCCAACTTTTCACTTGGCATAAAGTTCCTTTTCTATAGCATCTATAGCATCTCTTAAAACTTTTTCAAATTTTCTGATTATTTAGGTGATGTCAGGGTCTCAGCATCTGTTATTAGTCAGGGTTCCTTAGGGAAACAGAAGCAACAGGAGATATCTGTAAATATTATGATGTTTTATAAAATGTTTTCAGGCGACTATGGGAATGCACAAGTCCAAATTCAGTAGGGCAGGCTGCAAACTGGGACCTCCAATGAAGGTTTACATTGAATTCTCCATGAGAAGCAGGCTGGCTGAAATGGAGATGGAAATTCTCTCTTCTGACTGCTGAAATCATCACTTCTCCTTTTAAGGTCTTCAACTGATTGGATGAGATGTCTGTCATTTCCAAAGGCCATCTCCTCAGTTGATTGTAGATGTAACCACAGAGGCAATCAACTTACTGATGATTTAGGTACATGATATATCCTCACATCAACTATCAGGCCAGTGCTTGCTTGACCAAATAACTGGGCACTGTGACCTGCCAAGTTGACACCTGAGCCTAACCATTCCCAGCATCCTTCTTGAAGACTGAAAAGGTTGCTGAGGTTTCTCTAAGTTTATCTCAGGTCTTCTTTTTCCTCCATTTCCAAAGCTTGAAAATTTTACCGATGGTGGATAGTTTCCCCTTCATCTCGAATGGAGGTGCTTGTGAATCAGCTATGGAGCCATCTGAGTTTGCTATGGAAGCGTTGTCCAGTCCATCAATGCTGCCGGGCCACAGGCCGGGCCTGACACAGTGGTCTGGCCCATGGCCGTCCCTGTGGCTCTCTGGGCTTTCTGATGACCTCCCCGGCATCCATCACAGCCTGTGCCTGCTCTGTGAGGGTCTCCTGCCCCCAGACTTCTTGCTTTTCGGAAACATAACCTCATTTTTATTTAAGCCACCCTTCAAACCAAATATATTATTAGCCAGTTAACATATCCTTCATTTTTAAGAACAGTGTCATTACATAGTACAGACCATTATACTAATTTTATGTAAAGAGCAAAAATTGTATTCCAAATTTGACCAGTTCCTGGATTCTTTACTACAATGCATGCATTACCATTTTTCTGAGGTTCTAACTTCTGCTCACTTGTCAGTGTTCTTATTTGTAACCTATTAGCTGAACAGACCGTTTTCTAGCCTAAACTCATTCATCCCATCTCTTCTCTCTTTGATACGAGCCTGTCTCTTCCAGTTGATTTTAAGATATTTTGAAGACAATAATTAACCTGGGTCACTGTAATTCCTATCACAAGTCTTTGTATATAGTAAGTACAGCATCCATTTTATTAAATCAATGAAGTAATGTGTGTTCTCTTTGGAAGGAAAGCAAAACCACGAGTTGAAGCTAAATTTTACTTATTCTCCTTCATAATTTCTTTGAATCTGTATAGTGTTATTTAACTGCATCCAACCTACTTGTTTTCTTCTATTATATTCTGATGTAATTTATTGATTATTTTGCGCTAGGCAATAGGGAGACACAAAATGGATGTGATATATAGTTCCTACCTTTCGGGAGCCTGTCAGTGGATTGAAAGGTAAAGTAAAAGGGCCTGGTGAAGACTCAGCTATTTCTTATATTGTTGAAAATCTAACTCTCTCAGAACAATTGTGAGATAATTGTGGCAAGCAATCTATCAGTTACTTTACAACTGAATTCTTTTGATGATAAGATGCAAATAATTTGTTTTATTAATTTCAATACAAATTTGTAAAGGAAGGTGCATCATACTTAGTCTTAATCCTACACATCATTTTAGTACACATCATTTTTGCATCATCGTTCCTAAAAATGAACACAATTATCAAATTTTTACAAAAAGCACAAGGATATTGAATTGAGTTAACTCAGGGTCCAATAAAATGTTCGTCTACCCTGAATTTATCCTCAATGAGAAAAGAAAGTGTTCAGCACTATTTCTAGCAATGAAGGGATATAGTGGAGAAAAAGAAGATATGGATCATGTTTTTCACAGCACACAATATTTTCTAGGAGATATGACAAACATTAAACATGCATACCTTTCATATCTGAGGGTAGAGCATTTAATTCTTTTCCCTCATGTGGTTTAATGTCTAATTTATATCAGGGATCTTCTGAAATATGTTTCAAATAATGTTATTTAATTTGAAGAAAATACAATACAGATAAACTGCATTAGAAATAAGATCTGGTGCTATAAATATATATTTATTTATTATTCATTCATTCTCACAGGGTGCTGATTAGAACTTTTCTTGTTGTTCATGAGTGGGGAATACAGGTAAAAAAGAAAAAAAAAAGGTGCCAGTTATCTACAAATCTTAAAAGTGCTAACATGGGGATGTTAAGTAAGAGGTTCACACATGTACCCACAGAGAGCAGAATTGTGCTACTTACACCAGCCACCCCATGTGCAATCTGTACAAGACCATTAGGGATGGGAGAGATCCATGGTCATCAGCCTTATTGAAAAATGTAAGTTCTCTGTATTTGAAAAATATGAAGACTGCTTTTCTTCTCTACAGAGTCAAATGAGTATGGACTCCAAGAGAACCACTCTTAATGATTTGAGGAAGAGAAGCTGGAGAGTGAAGGAAGATTCTTGGAAGAGATGATGTCCTATCTTAGTCAGGGTTCAGTTATAGGAATTGGCTCATGCAACCATGGGGATTGGCAAGACTGAATTCAGTATGGTAGGCAGCAAATTGGTAACTCCAATGAAGATTTTGATGAATTCCCTAGGAGAAGCTGGTTGGCTGAAGTTCTTCTCACTAAAGCCCTAGAAAAACAGAGCAATATCAAGGATTCTTTCCTTTCCCAATATTTGGCCAGCTATGAAAAGGAGATACCTTATCCCTAGACCTATTTACCTGTTTCTCCAAAAGACAGTATTGTTAGGGAAGGTAAGGAGGTATCTCAAAGCCCCATATCCCACCCCCATCTCCAAGTCACAGAAGTCATAGCAATAGACTGCACTGGGAAGAAGAGTAAAATCAGGTATGAGATTATAGTTTTCAAAGTTTCAGAAATGAAAATGGATAGAAGTTTATGGATTCTGCTTATTTATGGCTCAAAAGTTGAAAAAAGCATGGAGCATTACACAGTTGAAAGTGATGATTGGAAAAAATAAATACATAATTGCAGTCTTATATATCACAGATCAATTTAAAAGATATTCTGAGAACCTATGTTGACACTGCTATGGGTTCTGAATATTATATAAAGACAATACCCAAATGATTTTACCTAGGTAAGCGGGTAGACAATTGCAATGCAGTTTGTTAGGTGTCATGATACACAAAACGTAATGACACTAAAGCCAAAATGGGACAGTGTTTTGGGGGTGGGGAGTTGGGAGGGGTGTAGATAAAATGATGGGGAGTCATAGGATAGCCTTCCTAAGGTTTCAAAATAGAATAGGCATGGCCTTACTTTTCTAAGAGAGAAAAAGGGACAGTGGTCAGCATTAAAATAAAATAAAAAATTTTAAAAAAGAAGGATTAGTATATAAAGAGAATGTCTTTTCAGGAAATTACATATGTCTGCTATCTGGAGCATAGTTTGTGTGCAAAAGAGTGTCAGGAGTTTTGAAGAATGAAATTCTGGTATCAAAGAGATGTGAAGAGAGACCTATGGTTTTCAAATTGTGTCTCATGAATCTTAACAAAAACAATGCTTCAATGCAAATCCTAAAACTAATCATAACAAACTAACTTTCAAACTAAGAAAGGCTGATCTGGGCCAATAACAAATGGATGTCAGAACTGTTCTAGACCTCATGGATTTAATGTCTTGAGTAATTAACTGACCCTGTATAGAAAAACATCTGCAAGGATTGAAGAATATAAGAATACTAAGAACACATATAAACAATGCTGGGTTAAGAAGTCATCTTTCAAATATATTAATTTCACAATTTTGGTAGGAAATTCTTTTGAGTTAATTAAAATAACTTTCCAAAACCACTTGCTACAAATAACAAGCATCTGATAATAATGGAATATCACCTAGTGATACCTCAAAGAATAATGTTAAACAAAGGCTCTTAAATGTTAGTAGGTTAAGCTATCATATTTATGACTTAATAATTACTAAAAATGTTTTTGTGTGTGTGTGTGTAGCTGTATTAAACACCTTTGGCTCAGTCCTCTAGGAATGGTCCAATTAAAGAATGCATCATCACTTGGATGAGAACTTCTCCAAGAAAAAGAAAGTAGCAGAGCAATTTTGGTTAATTCTTATAAAATTTTGAAATGGTCTTCATAATACTTTGTTAGTTTTTCAACTATTGTTCTGGTTTTCACTTATTCAATAAATATTTACATAGAACCAATGACATGTTTGAATACTGTGGGAGGGATAAAAAAGCAATGTACAAATTGTATGTATAACCCAAGATTTTTAAAATCTACCAAGGGAGGAACATCCTACACAGATAGATCTGTTAAGTAATATTGCAAGGCAATTTCGCATTAAGTGCCAGAATGAAGTGACTGGGTAACAGATGCTAAATATGACTGCTTAAATCTTATTTTAAAACTTTACCCTTCTTTTCCCAACAACAAAGAAAGAGACTTCTCCTTGTTCATAGCAATGGATCTGTCCGGTACATAAACTCCAGTAATTTTCTTCTGCCATAATTTGGTTTCAATTTCTTAAAAATATTATTGCAAGATGTATCCTGATATGTAATAATGAATTATAAAATATATCACTATCGGGAAGCGGCTGTGGCTCAATCAGTGGGGCTCCTGTTTACCATATGGGAGGCCCCGGATTCGGTTCCCGGGGCCTCCTGGTGAAGGCAAGCCTGCCCGCACGGCGTGGTTAGCTGACCCAGCGAGCACAAGCAGCAAGGGGGGGATAAATGAATAAATAAATAAAATCTTTAAAAAATATATATATATATATCACTATAAAATTTTTGACTGCTATAATTACTTTTATCTTTTTTATTCTTTTCCCACTTGGTCATCTTTTATTCATAAGGGCCTGTTTGCTACAGCATTAGGTGACCAATCTTGACAATGATTTGTTGGGATTAATCAATCAAGTCTAAGAATGTTTAGCAGGATGATACCTCTAAGGGACCAGTTAACCAAATAGTGCTCATAAAGCTTTCTTGTAATTTGAATGAAAGAAAATATGTAGTTTTTTTTCCTGTAAGTCTGAATTTTTAATATATCACATACAATACCTTCTGATACATACGCAGTTGCATAACATTTGAAAGAATTAAACTATAGAATAAAAATTGGCCCACAAGAGTGGCTAATTCACTAACATAGATGAGGATCTTCACCAGACCCACATCCTATCTGACATGATTTGTATAGGCATATTCTGCAGTGGGAAGTTCAAGGTACTAAAAATTGTAATACTGCATTATTTTTGTAAAAAATGAAATATTTGATATCTAATATGCCATTTATGTCACATTTATCTCTGTTATGATGCAGAATAATTAAATACAATATGACATTCATAATTCTTAAATATAACATAATCATTACCAAATTCAAAATTATTTTCAAGAGATAGAAAACAAAACAAAGTTCCCCAAAGAGTTTGCCATCAACATTTCTTGCTAAAATTATCTTTATTCCATCACAGCAGAGAGAATATGTTTTCCCCCAAAATGTTTTGCTAACTCTACTATTCCTAATTGTTAGCATGACTCCATTATTCTGAAAAATTTATTTTTGAAATGTAATTATTATTGGAATAATGAAAGTTCTATAGGAATGACTGAAGTGATGAATGCACAAATACGTGATTATACCGAATACCATTAATTGTACACTTTGGATGGATTTATACTTTATTAATATGTACCAATATAATTGATTTGTTAAAAAAACATAAATACTCAATGATCAATACTGATCAATATAGTATTTTATACACACACACACACAGATGTGAGGAATCCTTGTTTTTAATGTTTCCAAAAATAAGGTGATTTTTTTAATGCCTAATTAAAGCTTTTAAAAAGTGGATATCACAAATATGAAATCATATATTTGGAGAGAGTATTATTTCCTTGTGAAGTCCACACTTATATAGCTGGAGGTAATACTGCAGCTCAAGAAAGATATTCCTCTAGTAATAAGTTATTTGGGATACCAGAAATACAGCTATTTAGTCAGCGAAAGGAACAACTTAATACTTCTAATGATCAAAATATCTGAAATGAAGGGTACACCTGGTTGTCAGGGACCCAGAAAGTATGTAAGAACTCAGGGCAAGACAGGGAGATGATGGCTATGAACACACGTGGAGAAATAGGGGTGGGGGTGGGAATTTGAACTCTACCTCTTCCTGTTTGACCTTGTTCAGGTTGTCGAAACACTCTGAGACTTCTAAGAAATAGGAATATCAACACACACCTCACAGGGTTATCCTAAGGCTTAAGGAGATAATGCATGTGAAGTGCTTAAGCACAGCAACTGGTAGGCAGTCTAGTCAGTATTAGACAAAAACAATGACGTGTGTTGTTAGCTCTTATTGTTAGTTCCTGTGACACAATCTGGGCCATCCAAGCAGAGCTCATTCATTCAGAAATCGGAAATATGGGGCATCTGTGGGCTTTATATAGTTCTATTGGATACGAGGCCGAAGCCTACTAATAGTCAAGTACACTGGGAAGAGCACAGGGTTCAGGCCTTGAAGTTGAATTTTTACTCTTTTTTCTCTCTAATTAGATCATAAATTGCTTATCTGTAAAATGGGAAGAATAATACCTCATTTTAAGATTTTCAAAATTAAGATTAGACATAATATATCCAAAACACCAGCACAGGACATGTTACTTGGTAGTTGTGCAATTGGTGTCACCTGTTGTCATTACTGCATCAGTGATCTCAGGAGTGGGCTTGGCTAAGCCCCAGCTTTAAAGCTATCTGGGTCCACAATTGGAGGTAGTTTGACAAAGAGGAACTTGTACCAAAGTTGATATGTTCCACCACATATCCTCCTCAAATGGTGACAGTCAGTCAAAAATATTTTTTGCAAACGGTATCATGCCCTGATTATAATATCACTGCTTATGCAGCAAATCTCCCAGATTTATTTCCTGGAACTTAAAGTAAATGTTAGCTGGCATAAAGATGCCTGAGTAAGTTATTGATGCAGCTTTGCAAGAGCAGGCTTGATTTTCTTTTTAAAAGATGCATTTTTGCTTTGATATTTTCTAATAACAATACACATTATATCCTTAATCCTATATTAGCCATGATTCTGAATCAAAAGTCCTTGAGAAATACTATTGTTTAGTCACCCGTTTCTGATCATGTGTTTCAAATACTCTATGTAAATAATCTATTATACAGTTAAATATGTACATCAATATAATTTCACATGTACACACAATACATGTATGTATGCATACATGAATAAAATAGATATGTGTGTGTGTATATATATATGTAAATTTTGCCTTCTAGAAACAATGAAAACAATCACAGAAGTTAGCCTGATTCATAACTAGACTGAAAACACAATGGCTTCTTTAAGGGATGACAACGTAGTGAAGAGATGCTGAGTAAGGCAGATTAGAAGAGAGAATCAGAGGAAAGGTGACCAGTGTCATAGATATAGAAAATGCTTATGAGAAAAGCCAATCACCCAGTGACTGACCAACAGTATGAAGTGATATCTGGAGATATCAGCAAAAGAGTTTCAGGGGAAATCAGAGTAAAATGAACATGGTAGAATGGAAGGACAAAGCTTTATGTTATCAGAAGCAATATGTTGGGGAAGACAAAGACAGGTATGTCCCTGCAAATTGTAGCCTTGTTGTATTCATTTAGTGATTATGTTAATACACACCTTTGGGCTTTAGGCACAACTGCTTGGTTCAATTCCTAGGTCCAAGAGTCAATCTCTTCCTCCAAGATCCTTATTTATAAAACTGAGTTAATAGCCTGTTTTATGAGTTGTTGTGGAGATTAAATGTAATCATAGATGATTAGCAGCAGGCACTGCAACTGAAAAATAGTAGTCATCTTAAATACTTCACATTGCACCTTTATTAAAAGTAGGTAAGTTCCAAAATGTGAGGGAAAGCTGTGTTTTCTCTATGTCCTGCCAAACAAATCTGTATAGATAAAAATATTCCAATATCTTGGACAATCTGTGGTTTCATTGATGAGTTGCCTTATTCATAAGTAACATGGAAATAAGTAAAATTTTAATTAGTATTTTAAAAGCCAAGAATTAATGTAAACAGAAGAAACTATACACATAATTTTAAACAATTTTGAGACCTATAAGAAGTCTCAGTTTAGGTTTTAATCCAAAAATTTTCATTTATATAAAAAATTTGTATAATCAATTTTGAAACAACTCATTCCCACTACCTTGACATTTCCATTTCATTTTTCTATTTCTTTCCAAAACTTAAATCACATATACACATACTTTTTCATAGTGGGAGTAAAATGTACATGTATTTTTTTTGCATTTTTCTTCTCTTATTTCACTCTATATTCCTTAGAATCAAATCCAAACAAGACAATTACAGGGAGTGACTCAACTGAGGTTAACAATCTATTTTAAAGAATGATACTAAAAATGATAAAAATACCATTTTCCTAATACTCAGATTTATAAATATGATAGCATTTATTCTGGTCTCCCTGCCTTTTTTGATGCTATTTTATACATTTCTAATATTTTTTTCATGAGTACCTAGGATTCAGCATACCTCTAAGGAAGCAAAATCAGGCAGAAGTCTTGTACTTCACTTTTCATAGCTCCAAGGCAAACATGAAGTGATATCCCAGTAGGCAGTCAGACATCTAGACGATGGCCTAGCCATAAAGATTTGGATGCCATCAATAAATCACTCTTAATTAACCTTTCAAACAGCAGGGTGCAATACACCTTGTTAGGTTTAGGGTAAAAATTACCATAAAGGTATGTGCATATTCAAACCATTTTGGAAAGGCCTGGTATAGTTTGCAATATTTGCTGTAATAATTGCAATGATTAGCTATAGTGGTATAGTGGTACACCAATATTATACTTAATAAAATATATTTGTATGGAAACAACACACCATGTATCTATCATTGAAATCCACAGGCAGCTCTGAACTTTTATTAAAAAAAGAATTCGCTTCTGGGTAACTGAAGAAAAGGTCTGCTTTTGCCACATAAATTCTCATCTTGGGCCTCAGTTTTCTTAATTTTAAAATCTGTAAGAAAATGATGCCTGCCTCAAATTTTATTGGAGTATTGCATGAAATAATACATTAGAAAATCATTTTTAAATTATATACCCATGCTGTGTATCAGTTTGCATCATTTCAGGGATTACAGTTTATTTATCTATTTAATCTTTGGTATCTTTATTAACCAGAGTGATTCATTATTTTTTAAAAAAATGCATGATAAGCAATTTTTAGTGTTTTTCTTTACTTGCTGATACAACATGGGGTTAGTAGATTGGTAATGCATGAAGGGAATTTCTTTAGATGTCACCATATATAATTTGCTATAGTGCTTATTATGTCATGATTTGCTTTATAATAACTAATTCAGACATAAAAATAGTGGCATAAAGAATATGAATTATAAAATAATCGTATTGCTTTAGCCCTACCTGCCTAAAACTTACTGTACCAGAAAGTTCATTTGCTTGCTTCCAATTTTTGTACTATGGTCCTATTTTGATTAATTCAGGATAAAGTATAAGTAAAATGAGTTAAACTCAATGAAGTACAGAATTGTTAAAAGGCTAATTAGGGGAACAGATGTAACTCAAGTGGTTGCAGCCTGCTTCCCATGTACAAGGTCCCGGGTCCATTCCCTGGTACCTCCTAAAAAATAAAAAAGGCTATTAATTAATATGTTGTTTTTCAAATGGGCTGAAGTTTTAATTGTTCTTAAGAAGTCAAAACACCTGAAATTAACTGAACAAAAACACCATCAATGGTAGATCAATCTAAACCACATCCAAATTTGTCATTAGAATGATGGAATGTCTAGGTAAGATGATTTGCGGAAAAAAATTTACATAGTTGAAGATTCGTAGACTAGAGAAAAGAAAACTGAGGATCTGGGGTGAATATCAGAAAACACCATGGGGTGGGACAATATGCCTGCTGTTTAAAACACATTGAGACTCTCACATTCCCAACCTCCCGCCCCCTTCTCCACCCCATATTAAAAACTTTTTTTTTTTTAATGGATGGTAGCATTGTTATAACTGTTATACAGATAGTAAAATATAGCAACTAAACATTGTCAATGGTTTACAGTATAGTTTACAATTTAGACGGTACAGTTTAATAATTTTTTATGTTATTTACCATGTCCTGTGTCCACTGTAAGGTAATGAGTGTGGGAGTCTCTAGTATTCTGTGTGTGACTTTGCTGTGACCTAAAACTTCTCTGAAAATTAAATGAAAATTTGGGAGATACTGGGGAATGAGAGGGGGAAGGTGTCATGGTACACTGGACATCTGATAATACAGTGATAAAAGGAAAAAAGAATAATTTTTTTTTTAAAAAGGAATTTTTTTTGTTTTTTTTTCCATTTTTTTTTGAATGTCCCAATACACTAATTATATTTTTAGTTTTTTTTTTTTTTTCTGCTGAGTTTCCATGTACTTATCTCTTGCATTTAAGCTTACCATTATTATTTATTTTTCCTATTAATTGTATTTGGTTATTATATGGGCTCCATGTTCAAGGAAGGTTTAGATCACAGAAGGGTTACAATGGGGGCTGCAGAGGAGCATTGGTGGGGGGTGTCTGGGAGTAAGTTCATCTGAATATACATGAAAGATATATAAAATTGCTCAAATGATCAAGGGATGGGGCATGGTCACAGTGGGTAGACAATCACTCAATAAATGAGGGAATCTTAATTCCCAGCCTGGAGAGCTCTGCCACATTCTCCAAGGGAGCAGCAACAGTCCCCTGAGTGCAGGGGCAGTGTCTGGAAAAAGAGGATGGCCCACTGATGTGTTCTTGTTATTGATGACTACCCTTATGAGTCTTTGCTCTTGTAATTGAAACTTAGCCTACTGTTATGGGGTGCCTAAGGGTTGCCACCTGAGAGACTACTTGTCCTCAAATGTGGCCTCTCTCTAAGCCAAACTCAGCATATGAATGCATTACCTTCCCCCCCAACGTGGGACAAGACTCCCAGGGATGAGCCTCCCTGGCAATGAGGGATTAATACCAAGTGCCAACTGGCAACACGATTGGAAAAAGGCCTTGAATAAAAGGGGGAAAAGGTAAAGAGAAATGAGTTCATGTGGCTAAAAGACTTCAAAGAGAGTCAGGAGGTCATCCCAGAGGTAACACTTACGCACACCTCAGTAGGATCTCATAGAACAGCAAAGTGGATATCACCCCACACAGAGGGGCTCCTGAGGGCTCTGGAGACACTCAGGTCTTATATAAGGGGGGATAGCCCCAGAGATCGATGCCTTATTAGTGGGCTCTATTTTGGAGTCTGTGCTCCTGAGAGTGACAGAGTTTGACTCAAGTAAGTCCTCCCTGCACATGGTCCAACAGTCCCTTCTATTCAAACCTATATGTGATGCTGGAGTTTGTAGGTGTACTTCCAGGGACTGGAACCTCTGGCCTACCTATGTGCCAGCTGTGCCTGGAATCTCAGTGGAGCTGCAACTCCTACTCTACAGCTCAATGGACTCATCCCAGTCACCTGGCGAGGAGACGACAATGGGCAATGGCCATCCCAGGGAATGGAGAGGGCCTGCAGCTGCAGGCAGGATAACCCCATCCACCGTATCCATGGGATATAAGCCCTCTCTCACTTGGAGGTGGAGTGGACATCACCATCCCAGTCCCCTCAGGATTTGGGGAAGAGCTATGGACTAGAGTGGACTTAATGGTATTCTGTTGTAGACATATTGTGATTCAAGCAATGGAAGAAATTATAACAGTGAGGTGGAGCCGGTGGCCACTGGACACTTTTGGGGCAGGGAGGGGAAGGGCAGTTGAAAAACAGGGGCTTTTTCGGGACTTGGGGGTTGTCCTGAATGATGCTGTGGCGACGGATGTAGACCATTTTACATCAGCAAATACCATGCAGAACTGTGTGGGAGAGAGTGTGGTCTACAATGTGAACTGGGGCAAGGCCCCAGGATGTGTGTATCCATTACGGGTGATGTGCCACATTGATGAAGAATGTTTGTGTGGGATGTTGTGGGAGGTGTGGGAGGTGGGGAACATGGGAATCCCTGTAATTTCTGTGTAATATCTAGGTAATCTAAGCACCTTTTAAAACATATATATATATATATATACATATATATATATATATATAAAACATATATATAAAATAACATTTATGTAAGCAAATGTACATATATACATATATATTTATATATCATTTTACAAATATTGGTATGTATTGTGAAAAATTTTGATTTTTACCCACACACACACAAAAAACATATATCAGATTAAAAAAATAATAATAATAAAAAAATAAAACACATTGAGAACTCTCCTATGGAAAAATACACAGATAAAGGAAAAATAAGAACAATAAATATAGGTCACAGGAAAGTAAATTTCAGCTCATTTCATATTATTTTCGAGGGACAAGATGGAATAATAATGGTTCAGAATGTGGTCTCTACTTCCAAACTACAAGATATTGGCTCTTTCAAGGTGAGTGACTTTGGATGAGCTACTTAACCTCTGGATTTTGTTTCCACATATATGAAGCTATGTTATATGTGGTGTCTTTACAGTATCTAAGAGGATTAAGAAATGAAATGTATATTAACACAAAGTAAGTGTTCTGCCAAAATTGCCTGTAAAAATTAGACTACTGAAAATAATAATTTTTCTTTTTAATATATTCAATACATAATATCATTAAATAAATATATTGAAATGTATACTTTAAATAAATATATGAAATTATATTGTTATATATATTGACTTTAGTGGTAATTTATTGTCATTTTAGAAGTTTTGGAAATATAGGAAATCATGGAAAACAAAGTAAAAATCACCCTAAATCCTGCCATTATTATCTAAAGATGTCTTATTCTAATCATTTGTATGGGATCATGGAACATAGTTTTTTTTTTTTTTTTTTTTTTAGTATGGAACATAGTTTTATATTCTGATTTATTCACTTAATGTTGATCTTTTAGAGCCCAATATTAATGGCTTTATAGTACCTTTTCATTCAGATATAGTGATAAGAGCTACATTATTGGCTTTTGTGTTGTTGACTCTTCTCCAGCTCTTTAAAGGCTACCACTGATTTGACTGTACATTATTTCTATAGAATAATTTTCTAGGAGTGGAGTGAAGTCAAAGATACGAAAAATTTTATTAGATGATATACAGTAGTATAGCATAGCAGTTTTAATTTGCATTCCTCTAATGGCTAATGATAGTGAACAGTTTTTCATGTGCTTATTTGTCATCCATAAACATTATTTGGTGATATATCTGTTCAAATCTTTTGCTTATTTTGGGGGCAGGGGTTTTGACTGATTAGTGAGGTGTAAGAGTTTTCATTTATTCTAGGTACATTAATTTTGTCAAATATATATTATGTGAATGTTTTCCCCAAGTTTGTGTCTTGCATTTTCATCTTTTAAAATGACTTTTGGACAGCAATTATTTTTATATTAATGAGGTCAATTCACTGATGTATCTTTTATATTTCATGCTTTTTGTTCTTATTTTAAGAACTCTTAGTCAAACTCAAAGCCAATAATATTTTAAAGCTTTTACTCTAAAAAAATATTGTGTAGAGTTTAGGATAAGTTCTTACATCTCTCTTTTTTTTTTTCCAGACTTATTTAAACTTTTTTGATGCTATAGTAAATGATATTTTTACATTTCAGATTGTTTTTTAATACTCCATTGAAATAGAATTGCACTTCTTTGTTTTCTTATGCTCTGCAAACTTGTTAAACTCACTTATTAGTTCTAGCAGTTTGGGGCACATTTCATAGAATTTTTTATGTACATGATCATATTGTCTGCCATTCGTCTCCAACCTAGATATTTTTTCCCTGCCTTATGCACTGGCTAGAACCTCCAGTACAATGTTGAATAGAAGTGTTGCAAGTGGATCTTCTTGCCCTGTTTCTGATATTAGGGGAATATATTCTGTCTTTCACCACTATGTATATATATATATATTTTTTTTTTTAACTTTATTTTGTACATTTAATAATTGAAAACATAAACAATTAAAAACTAAAAAGTAAACACAGATGAATAAATATATACATTTCTCAATTAAATATAATGGATACATGTAAATTTTTTTTTAATCAAACAATATATTACACAATATATTTGGTTCATAGTAACACATTCATACATACAATATTTGTCCTTTTGTGTCTGGCTTGCTTCACTCAACATAATGTCCTCCAGGTTCATCCATGTTGCCATATGCTTTATGACTTCATTTCTTCTTACAGCTGCATAATATTCCATCGTGTGAATAGACCACAGTTTGTTTATCCATTCGTCTGTCGATGGACACCTGGGTTGTTTCCAACTTTTGGCAATGGTGAATAATGTGGCTACGAATATAGACTTGCCATGTGACCCTGCAATACCACTATGTATATATTGATCTATTTCTAGGCTCTCTGTCCTGACACAATGATCCACTTGTCCATCTTTAGGCCAGTAACACACTTTGTTGATTACCATGGATTTATAGATCTATATAAATAGGTTGTGACTTTTTTTTGCCCCAAGATCTTGCCTGAAGATCTTAGTTTAATGACACTTGCCGTGGAAAACTATATATCCCTGTTATCATTTTCATCATGTCCAGAATATTTTCTAATTTGGCCTGTTACTTTCCTCTTGTCCTAACAATTTAATGACATGTTGTTATGGTTGTTGTTGGTTTCTAGTGCTTTTTTTGTTTGTTTGTTTCCAGAGATTTTTGCCATTTTATTTGAGAAAGTAGCAGTACTTCCTCAGGTGGGAAGTTTAATATTTTGTCAACTAATGTATGGGTCTCTATCTATCAAGAAAACATACCCATGACAACACGAATACATTCATATTCTATAAAAGTATGCTTTAGGGGCCTTTTCCCCCATATATCTCCCCACTATCAACACCCTGTGCTAGTGATGTACCTTTGTTATGATCCTGAAAAAACATTCTTATATTTGTTTTCTTAGCCACAATCCTCAGCCACCTCAGAGTTCACTGAGTTATATAGTCACCCTTTTTTTTTTTTCAGGCCAGTAAAAAGAATTTATTTGGGAAATGGGGGAAAGAACAGAGCTTGCTGAGAAATGGGAGAGAAAGGCAGAAACACACAACAAGATTTCATGTGGACTTTTCTAGGCAGAGAGAGCCACAGTCACCCATTTTATTCTCTGCTTTCCCTCAGCATCGTGGACAGCCCAAAACTTCCCTTTTCAGCCACATTCACCCTCACACTTCAGCGCTGTTATTTTTGTCTAAGATTTCATTTTATTTACATTTACAATTAAGATAAATCTGTGAGTGTGCATACATATGTGTGTATACAAATATATTTAAATTCTAATGATACAATAAATTATGGATAGGTTGGTTTTCCCAGATATGCTGCGTGTACTTTCATCTTGTCGGCTCATGTCTTTTATTTCAGGACAGTTTTCTTGAATTATTTATTGAATTACTGAATTATTTCTTGAATTATTGCTTTGATTTTCTTTCTTTGGGACTCCTATTTAGAGTTGTTAAATCTCTCTTGACCATATTTTATATCACTTTCTCTCAATTGCTTTTTTAAAAAAAATTTTTAATTAAAAAAAATAGTTTTCTTAATATTTTCTAATTCTGTTAATGCATCATCTGTGTTATTTACATATGCATGTCTTTCTCCTGGTTTAATATTTATTTCTGAAATGATTATTTTATTTACAATTCTTCTCCAACTTGTGTCAGTCGGAGTATCCAATCTTCATTTTGGTCCAAACATCTAAGTGTTTCAAATTCTAAATACTGTATATTCACAACTTCTACCGTTTTCCTAAGTTCTCCTAGTTGGTTTTGAAATATGAGGTTGGAAGTTTCACGTGCTTTGTAGACATGTATTTCTAACAAGCCTTTGGTTTCTCTGAAGGAATTATTTTTTTCATTAATTTTTTCCTTCTTTATTTATTTTATATGAGATTTGTCCACAATTCTTTTCTGTTTTCAAATTTATGATTGGTTTACATGTATTCTTTTTAGCTTCATGGCTCTAACACACTTCCCTGTGTAATTATTATTATGAAATGTTAAAAAATATGTTTAATTCCTTTCAAAAGTCATCTTGCTTTGTTCCCTTTCTCCTGATCAGACTCTTTCTTTTCTTGGTAACTCCAGCAGCACAATTCTGATTCTACTCCTGGCAGTTTCTACTCAGGGCTGCCTTTTTCCTGGAAGGAAATTTTAATTAGGTTTCAGAGTTCATGGATCCTAGAACATTCCAGAACTTTCCAATCTTCCCTTCAACTCACTCTAGAAATGAAGCCTAAAAATACAAGCCTCACTCCCCAATTTCAGCCTCTATCTTCAGGTTAGACCCCTTAGATTTCAACTGAGTAGTGATGAGGAATTTTGAGTGCTCTGCTTCTTATGAATATCAAAGGTCCCTCTGCCCAGCCCCAGCAAATATTATCTGGTAAAGTTAATCTTTCAAAAATGATACTCCTCCAGTTCTGACTGCTACTGAAAACTCTCAATTGACTTCAAATAGTTGAGTGTGATTTATTATTATTATTATACATTTTCCAAAATTTAAAATTGTTTTCTGTGTAAGGCTTTGTGTAATCCACACTATTTCACCATTATCAACATTAGAGGGGGCAGATGTGGCTCAAATGGTTGGGTGTCCGTCTCCCATATGGAGGGACCTGGGTTCCATCCCTGGGACCTCCCAGTAAAAAAAAAAATTAGAAACACTATGTTTGTTTGTTTGCTTTGTTTTTGTTAGTTTTTTTTTTTTTTTTTTTTTTTTAACCAATGCTGCTTATTTTTAATTATAGGAAAATATTAGTAGATGAAATTTTCCATTGGATTAGTGTTTCTTCATGGAAATGACATTTCCCTAAACCAAGACTACAGTGGATAGACTGAAGAAATTTTAGAAGAATCACTTGCCATGGAGCCCTTCAAGTAATATAATGAATACTCCTGTGGTAATTGGATTCAATTCAATTTAAATATTAATTGAATATTGTCTCTTTTCTTTTTGCAGGCACTGTGCTAAGCTGGAGATACAGAGATGAGTAATATGTGATTATGTCTTCAAGGAGCTCAGACTTTAATGCACATATCAAACACATACAGAACTGAGTCTAATATATATCACAATGAGAGTTGCCATGGATATGTGGAAGGGGGAGGGAATAATTTTCACCAAATTAATATAAAAGTCAACTTTCACAAGGTGGGTGACAAATGATCTCAGCCTTGCAGAGAGAGCAGGATTAACAGTTTGACAAGAATATTCAGGCTGAAGATAGATCACAAACTGGTATTAATATCTAAATTACACATGTTAATAAGGATAGTTGAGCACATTGAAATAATGGGAAGATACATGAGATAAACCTGGACCCAAAAGCCATAAAATTTTTCCAGTTTTTTTTTTACAATAATTTAAAAATGTGTTTAATATTCATTTACAAAACTTTATAATATAGTTATGTTGTTTTGACCAATTATGTACTACTAACAATTTTTTTTACATATAAATTTTTTTTAATCAAACAATACATTACACACAGCTTTTAAACAATTATTCAAATCTAGAAATTGCTTCCTAGCCCCCTTTCAAATCCTAATAATTTATATTTTAACTTTCTTTAAGCCTTTCCCTTTTTACCTGTCTTGTTCCACTATATGGTATAGATGAGCTCAGTCTTCAGAGGCAGACATAGCTTGGTTGAATGATTAATTCTACAGACACTTTGATCATGAACAGTTTGCATTAACTTCCCTAGATACATTTTTTTTTCCATTTTTAAGATTTTTATAATAATATCTATGCCTCATCATTGTTGTTAAAATTAAGGGAAAGAATGTATATATTAAATAGTCCATTAGTCTCTGACCCTCAATAAGTTCATCTAACCCACATTTACAAATACACCTGAATGTGTGTGCACATGTGTGTGCAGCTCAGCACCTCTGGCAAAAGAATGACAGTCCAATGATACATAGTTTTCAGAGATATGCCCTAAAATCAGTTTATTAAACAGATGCATTATTCATATGCTGACTCATCCACTGATGCCTAAAAGCAATAATATAAATTGCCCTTGAGAAAATATTTGGGGAAACTGTGAGGTCTCATCTTTGATATTGCCTCATAAAGCACCAAGTTCCCTCATTTTATAGCTTCTCACATATGCACAAAATTCTCAGCTGGATACTATCCTGGAAGGCTAATGGCAGTGAGACCTGGGAATCTTCATTCGATCTCATTTTCTTGGTGAGACAGTGTTGGAAACACTTTAACAGAGAGTTCTTCTCTTGGGGCTCAACAAATATTGCTGGTAGAGGGTTCGCTTGCTTTAAATATTTCCTTTCCTGGGTAACCCAGGAATTTGTCATTTGTAATGATAACTAGGATAATGAATGCATATTGTAGTCAGCTATTACCAGTAGTAATTGGTGTAGCTTTCATCTTCTGTCAAGCAGAGTGGTTAGGATTAGGACCAAAAGGCAGCTATCATCTCTCTCATTTCCTGACTCAGACAAAAGGCAAAAAAAGGTGCCTGTCTGTGCTGATAGGTGTGTGATCAAAGCAGCTGAAAACTGTCAGAAGCCAGCCAGCCTCTGCAACCTGACTACTCCTTAATGCAGCTCTGCCTTTGATCTGCTGACAATCTAACTGGGGTTCTATTTATGCAAAAAAAAAAAAAAAATCAGGATTGTAATAGAACAGAAGAAAATGCCATTTTCTGTATTGATGCTGGCTTTGTAGACTGATAAGACAAGGAGATGTGAACTGATTCTGTCCAGGCCATGGTGTGTGTATGTGTGTGTATGTGTAACTCATTCAATAAAATAAAATACTACATAGGAACACCTGGAACGTTCATCAAATAAATTTGGCAGTGAGCAGTAGTCAAAAGTCTAGTAAAAAGAAATTATTCCCCATTGAAGATAAATACAAAAATATAAAAATAAGTGATATTCCTACAATGCTGTCATGTGTACATTGTCTTTCAGCAAAATCTACAAGTTATAGGTTTACGGGAGGAGAAGTCTTGGATTTAAAAGATTTGGGGTCAGATCTCAAGTCTGTCACTTTAGAGCCATGTGAATTTTGACACCTTACTAATAATCTATGTGCTTGAAGTTCATCATCTGCTTTATAATATATTGGTACATTTCTATTTGTCTGGGTCACTACACGCATTGGATGAGAATGCCTGACACATTGTGACTATTAGCAAAAGAGGGAGTTTCGGGCCAGAGAACCAGAAAGACAAGTATTAATACATCTTAGCCCCACTCTATCTCAGGTTCCAAATTTTTTAAATGAGTATAATAAAAGTGACAAAATTATATGCTTGAATTAAAGTATGAAAAGGATTTATCTCAGTGTTTAACACAAGGTAAGAGAACAATGAAAGTTTAATTTGTACTGTTTATATTAATTGCCCATTAAGGAGGGTTTTTTTTAAATTTATACATTGCCCCTTGGGGAATTGCAGAACCTCTCAATAAATGGAACCATGCATCTTTCATCCCTGTAATACATTTTTTCCCAATTATTGAAGTATATCACTCATACAAAAACATACATAAACAATAAGTGTATAGTAATAGTTGTGAACTTACAAAACAAACATACAAACCTCATACAGGGCTCTCATACCTCACCCCACCACCAATACCTTGCATTGTTGAGAAACATTTTTAACTAATGATTAAAGAGCATCCTCAAAATATTATTACTAATCAAATTATCTTACATTTGGTGTATTTTCCTCCAACCCACCCATTATTATTATTATTATTTATATCATTTATACATGAACATACATAAACAATAAGTGTATAGTGACAGGTGTGAACTTACAAAGCAAACATGCATAACATCATACAGGGGTCCCATACATCAACCCTCCACCAATACCTTGCCTTGTTGTGAGACATTTGTTACAAATTATAAAAAAATACCATTAAAATATTACTACTAACTATAGTCCTTATCTTACATTTGGTGTATATTCCCCCCAACCCACCCTATTATTATTTTTTAAATATACTTTTATGAGAGAAGTTGTAAACTTATAAAACAATCATGCACATGTGTGGAATCCCCATATTGCCCCTCTATCAACACACCACACCACACTGTGGTGGAACATTTGTTACAGATTATGAGATATCATCCAATTATTACCAGGTCCACAGCATACATTTGGCACACTTTTTCCATACTCCCCCATTATCTACACAGTACATCTTTGGCTTAGATGCATGATTATTACATTATTACTGTTAACCACAGTCCATAGGTACTGCAGTTGTATTTTTCCCATGCTTCTCCACATCCCAAATACCCTGCAATAGTGACATACATCTGCTCTAGCTCACAAAGGAAACTCTTGCATCTGTACCATCAACCACAATTCTCATCCACCTCTGGGTTTACTGTGTTATTCAGTCCCTAGATAATTCTCTAGCTGTCAATTGACATTTAAATTCTTAGACTACCCTTTTCAGTCACATTCCCATTTATAAACCAGCTGTTACTCACTGTAATGTGTTACCATCAGCTCTATCCATTTCCACACTTTTACAGTCAAGTTAATTAAAACTTCTATGTACATTAAACATGAGTAATCCATTGAAGTCCTCCTCTTATCTCCTTTAAGAATCCACCACCTACCACCAGGTCTTGAAGATATTTTCCTACATTTTCTTCAAGAACTTTACGTTTCTTGCTTTTATATTTAGCTTTTTCTTCCATTTTGAGTTAATTTTTGTGTAAGGTGTGAGATAGGGGTCCTTCTTCCTTCTTTTGGCTATGGATATCCAGTTCTCCTAGCACCATTTGTTGAATGTACTTTTCTACCTGAGCTGCGTGGGTTTGACAGGCTTGTCAAAAATCACTTGGCGGTAGATGTGAGGGTCTGTTTCTGAGCCAGCAATACAGTTCCATTGGTCTCTATGTCTGCCTTTCTGCCAGTACCATGCTGATTTTACCACTGTAGTTAGGTTATATTATTTAAAGTCTAAAAGTGAGAGTCCTCCAATTTCGCTTTTCCTTTTTAAGATGTTTCTATCTATTCAGGACCATTTACCTTTCCAAATAAATTTGATAATCATGCTTTCCATTTATTTAAAAAACGCTGATGAAATTTTTATTGAGATTGGATTGAACCTTTATATCAATTTGAGTAGAATTGACATCTTAATGATATTTAGTATTCCAGTCTGAGAACATGGAATGTACTTCCAATTATTTAGGTCTTTTTTTAATTTCTTTTAACAATGAGTAATAGTTTTCTGAATACAAGTTCTTTACATCATTGGTTAAGTTTATTCTTAAATATTTGCGTTTTATCTGTCATATCTTATTTTCCCCACTCTTTTGACATTTTTATTTACTTTTACTGATATAATCTTCATTTTGAGACTCTCTTCCAAGCCTCTCTCTCCTGTCTTTCCTTTTTAGGCATACCTTTTATTATTTCCTGCAAAGCTGGTCTCTTGATTACAAATTCTCTCAGTTAATGTTTATCTGTGAATATTCTAAACTTGCCCTCATTTTGAAAGACAATCTTGCTGGATATAAGATTCTTGGCTGGAAGTTTTTCTCTTGCAGTATCTTAAAAATATCATACCACTGTCTTCTTGCCTCCATGGTTTCTGATGAGAAATCGGCACTTAATCTTATTGAGTATCCCTTATAGGTTATGCATTGCTTTTCTCTTGCTGCTCTCAGAATTCTCTCTTCATCTTTGGCATTTGACATTCTGATTAGTATGTGTCTCGGAGTTGGTCTATTCGGATTTATTCGAATGGGGGTACATTGTGCTTCTTGGACACGGATATCCATGTACTTCAAAAAGATTGAGAAATTTTCTACTAATATTTCTTCAGATACTCCTTCTACCCCTTTTCCCTTCTCTCCTTCTGGGACACCCATTACACATAAATGTTACACAAAAAATATAGGGGTTCTCATACTCCCCACCTCCCACACCTCCCACAACCTCCCACATAAACAGCCTTCAAAGGTGAGGCACATTCATTGCAATTGATAAACACATCCTGGGGCTTTGTCATTAAGCATGGGCCATTGTTCACATTGTAGACCACACTCCCATACAGTTCTGCATGTTATATGATGATAGATATAAAATGGCTTATATCTGTCATTGCAATGCCACTCAGGACAATACCCAAGTCCCAAAAAAGCCCTTGTATTACAACTGATTTTCCCTTTCCTGCCCCCAGAGCCTCCAGTGGCCACTGGTTCCACATCAATGTTGTAATTTCTTCCATTGCTTGAATAGTAGAATACCAGTAAGTCCACTGTAGTCCGTAGCTCTTCCCCCCATCCTGAGGAGTCTGGGACGGTGATGTCCACTCCACCTCCAATTGAGAGAGGCTTATTACCCACAGGGAAGATGAATAGGATTATCCTGCTTGCAGCTGCAGACTTTCTCCATTCCCTGGGACAGCCGTTGTCCATCATCTCCCCGCCAATTGTCCTGGATGAGCTCAATGAGCTATAGAGCAATAAGGTTCCAGGCCCAACTGGCACATGGACAGCCCAAAGACTCAAGTCTCTGGACATATACTTACAAAACTAGCACCAAGTACAGGTTTAAATAGAAGGGACAGATGAGCCATGTGCAGGGAAGAGATAGTTGAGTCCAACTCTGTCACTCTCAGGAGCACAACTCCAAAGTAGGGCCCACCGGCAAGGCACCAAACTCCAGAGCTATCTGCTCTGACCTAGGACCTGGGTGTCTCCAGAGCCCTCAGGAGCCCCACTATTTGGGGTGATATCCACTTTGGAATTCTATGAAATCCTACTGATGGGTGTGTAAGCATTACCTCTGGGATGAACTCCTGACCCATTTTGAAGTCTCCTAGCCATGTAAAATCATTTGTCCTTACCTTTTTCCCCTTTTATTCAAAGTATTTTTCCAGTCGCATTGCCAGTTGGCACTTGGTAGCAATCCGTCGGCGCCAGGGAGGCTCATCCCCAGGAGCCATCTCCCAAGCTGGGGGGAAGGTAATACATTCATATGCTGAGTTTGGCTTAGAGGTGCCACATTTGAGCAACAAGGAGGCTCTCAGGAGGCAACCATTAGGCACCCCATAACAGTAGGCTAAGTTTCAATTTCTAGAGCAAAGTCTCATAAGCCTAGTCGTCAATATCAAGAGCCCATCAGTGGATCAGCCTCCTTCACCAGTCATCGCCCCTGCACTTGTGGGAATGCTGCTGCTCCCTTAGAGAATGTGGCAGAGCTCTCCAGGATGGGAATTCAGTATTCTCTTGGTTATCTTATGAGTTCCACCCATTGTGACAATATCTCATGAACATTCTAACATTTTTACACACCTTACATGTGTGCTCAGGTGAACTTCATCCCATGCATCTCTTGACACCCCACACCAATGATCCTCCCCTGCCCCAGTTGTAACCCATCTGAGACCCAAAGCTTGTTCAAAGATGAAGCCATATCATTAGCCAAATACAATTAATAAAAAAATGAAATATTAATGAGAAGTTTAAATATAAGAGATAAAATACATAAAAATTTTAAAGAACTAAAAATAAAGTGAAATTAAAAGATTGGGATATTTAAAAAATGAAATATATAAAAAAAATTTTTTTTGACATTTTGCCTTTTATCACTGCAATATCTGGCATCCTGTCTGTACCATGGAACCTTCTTCCATTCATTCTCCAGTGTCTCACTATTTTTCATTTTGTTTTCAAAGAACTTTTAGGTCACAGCTAAGTCACACATAGACTACAGGAGACTCTCATATAACCAACATCCTCCCCCTTTCCTCTTCCCCATATTAATAGCTTTTTATATGTGGATCGTACCATAGTTATAAATGATATACAAATAGTGAAACATAGCTACCAAACATGGACAATGGTTTACACTACAGTTTAAATTTTAGATGGTGTACACTTTTATAAATTTTGATGATATTTACCATGTCCTGTGTTCATCACTGTAAGATCATGCAGAACATTTCCATTGTCCACTAAATACCTCCTGTTCGATCTATTCTATTCCTCCCTTCCCGTCCCCCCGGGGTCCATGGTGACACCCTGGCTTGACTCATTGGATGACAAGATTCATAGTTATATGCAAAAAGACTGAGGTCTTGACACACTGATTTGTACTCCCCTATTAGGAATAGCCCTTGCTCTCAAGAGACTCCCGCCTGTCTATTTCTGAACAAATCAGTCCTCCAGGGAATGGGAGTCTAACTCCTTTCCGCTCATTATGTGGGTCTCCACCCACAGATACAACACATCATGACAGAATGATCATTCACACACTCCTTAGAAACCTGCTCCACATGCACCCTGTCCTGAATGTCCCTCCCCCATCCTACACCCTAAACCAATAACCTTTCCTTGTCATATTGCCATAAGAGCATTCCCAACTTTGTACTTTCAACCACATACCCGCCAATCCCCAGTGTTCACCTTGTCCCTCACTCAATCCTGCCCCCAGTACCCTGGACCTTCTAAACCACACTTTTCAATCTATCCACCTGTCAACCCTGCAGCACCCAACCCGATAATATCACTACCTTCCTGTCCTATCTCTTCAATATGCAAATACATTTTCACCTTATGATAGATTGCATCCATATGGGTGATGGCTCACAACCTTCTTCTCCCTTTCTATTTCCTATAAACCTATCTTCCAGACAATAGCTCTTTGAGTCTGCTCAATTTCCTTAATTCATATCAGTGAGGTCATGTTCTGTTCATCCTTCAATGCCTGGCTTGCTTTGCTCAACATAAGGTTCTCAAGATTCATCCATGTTATCTCGTGTGTTAGCACTTTATTCCTTCTTACACCTGAGTAATATTCCATTGTATGTATGTACCATATTTTGTTTATCCTTTCATCTGTTGATGGGCACCTGGGTTGATTCCAACTTTTGGCAATAGTGAATAATGCTGCTATGAACATTGGTGTGCATATATCTGTTCATGTCTTTACTTTCACTTCTTCTGGGTATATACCTAGCTGTGGAACTACTGGATCATATGGAAGTTCTATAGTTAGTTTTTTGAGAAACCACCAAACTGTCCTCCACAATGGCTGGACCATTCTACATTCCCACCAGCAGTGAATAAGGGTTCCCATTCCTCCACATCCTCTCCAACACTTTTTTTTAATAGCTGCCATTCCAATGGGTGTAAGATGGTATCTCATTGTAGTTTTGATTTGCATTTCCCTAATAGCTAGTGATGTTGAGCATCTTTTCTTGTGCTTTTTAGCCATTTGTATTTCTTTCTTGAAGAAATGTCTTTTCAGGTCTCTTGCCCATTTTATAAATGGGTTGTTTGTCTTTTTATTTTTCAAAGTGTAGGATTTCTTTATATATGCAGGATATTAGGCTCTATCAGATATATGGTTGCCAAATATTTTCTACCATTGAATAGGCTGCCTTTTCACTTTCTTGATAATGTCCTTTGAGGTGCAAAAGTTTTTAATTTTGAGGAGATCTCATTTATCTATTTTTTCTTTTGCTGCTCATGCTTTGGGTGTGAAGTTCATTAATCCATTCCTTATTTCAAGGTCCTGTAGGTGCTTCCCTACATTATCTTCCAAGGTCGTTATGGTCTTGGTTCTTATATTTAGGTCTTTGATCCATCTTGAGTTAATTTTTGTATAAAGTGTGAGATAGTGTTCCCCTCTCATTCTTTTGGATATGGATACCCAGTTCTCCAAGCACCATTTGTTGAAGAGACCATTCTGTCAGAACTGTGTGGGCTTGGTGGCCTTGTCAAATATCAGATGACTGTATATGCGAGGATCTATATCAGAACTCTCAATTTGGTTCCATTGGTTGATTTGTCTATCTTTGTGCCAATACCATGCAGTTTTGACCACTGTAACTTTGTATTATGTTTTGAAGTCAGGTAGTGTGAAACCTCCAATTTCATTTTTCTTTTTCAATAAGACCTTGACATTTCAGGGCCTCTTATATTTCCAAATAAATTTTGTAGTTAGTTTTTCCAATTCATTTAAAAATGCTGTGTTGATTTTTGTTGGGATTGCATTAAATCTGTAGATTGGTTTGGGTAGGATAGACATCTTAATTATTGCATCTTTCATTCCTATAAGATCTACTATTTTTCTATGTATGCTTTCAAATTCTTCTTTGTGCTCATCCAATGTTTTCTAAATATCTTTAATCTCTTTAGCCATCTCATTGAATTTATTAAGGAGATTTGTTTGAACATCTATGACTAGAAATCTCAACTCTTTTATGCCATTGGGAGGCTTATCTTGTTCCTTTAACTGGGCCACATCTTCCTGTTTCTTAGTGCGGATTGTAATTTTTTGTTGGTGTCTTGGCATCTGACTTACTAGATGTATTTATTCTGGGTGCAGTTACTCTCTTTAGTTTCGGGTTTTCTTGCCCTTTCTCCCTTGCTGGTTGTGTTGTAGGAGCCAAGGATGTAGTTGGTGCGGTAAGCTGTGGAGGCTCAAGCTACCCTCATTTCCCCAAGGACCAATGACGCTTCTCCGAACTTTCTCCTTTGCCAGTGGTAGGGACAGAGCCACAGATGTGTGTAAAAATCCACATCATGCAGGCCTAGACTGTAGTTGCCTGGAGAGACTGATAAAGCTTCAAACCCCTTTGTCTCCTGACTAGGGCGAGGATGGAGCTGCAGGTATGGATGGCAATCTAAATGACTGCAATTGCCCCGGTAGACTTCTGACTATTCAGTCTGTGCCTGCAGAATGTACCTGAGGTTACCCAGAGAGGATGGTGCATGCCTGTCAGCCTCCTCCCTGCTAGAGGTGGAGGTGAAGTCTAGGCTAGTGCTATAGGCTGATCTGGGTGAAAGAAGCAGGTCCCCGCCAGCACTGTGATTTTCAGTCCATCCTGCTTCCCCTATGTCAGGGGCCAAGTTAAAATGGCAGCTACTGGCCTCTTTCTGACTTGGAGAGTTTCAGACTTTAGCTGTTCTTAGGATTATACTTTAGCCTGCTGTATTTACTAGTCAGCAGCTGAAGTTGACGCCCAATCGTTTCTTCTTCCCCCATTTTTGAGAGGTGGAGTTTCCAATTCCAGCCACAGAATAGCCTGTGCCGCCAGTGGAGGATGGGCACTGGCTTCATGGCATGGAGTGCTCTATTCACAAATCTTTTCTGCAGATGGGCAGTATCCTCCTTTCATTCTTTCAAGGATGTTGCAGGATGATCCCCTGGTCTCCTGGAGCCCCCAAACAGGTGTTTTAGATAGCCCTGGGGGATTACTAAGTGCCCTGTAGCACGAGCTGACTCTAGGAGCTCCTTACTCTGCCTCCATCTTGCTGGTTGTTTGTAATAATTTTTTGAATGATAAGTGGATAAATGAATGTAAGAAGGAACTAATATAATCTTACTTAGGGAATAAGGAGAGCAGGGGAACGTTCTAGTAAAGCTATGTTATGTCTTGACTATTATAATTGCTAGTGATTCATCTTTTCTTAGCCTTCATATTCAGACACACAGACAGATATACTCAAACATATACACACATGTACATAAAGGGTACACAGTCCTTACCAATAAGAAATATTCTAACAATTTTGTCTCTAACAAAAATCTTGTTCCTTATGCTAACAGATAGAAGCCCCTATCACTTTTGATAAGCAACTTTCAGTCTGATTTTTTCTTTTTGTTTGTTAGAAAATGCTGCATAATTAATTATTCTCTTTTCTATGCCTCATAAGTGAAAATATCCCACTGTAAGATGTTTAACCAGAATTGTGGTCCCAGCCTATGGTTGAGGTGTTCAATTCTTCTCTCTTCAAGACATTCGACCCATGACCAGAGCCTCCTCTGTAGTCACCTCCTCAGGGAACACTTCTCCATTTACCAGGCTACCATCCTCTACTGGATTACCCTAAACGTAGCATAGAGTTTCACAGGAGGGTAAAGGGCAGATCCTCAGCTTTCCTTGAAACACTATATTACAAATATTTGACAAGTTATTTATCTCCCTCAATTCTGTTTTTACTGGATTAGTATTCTACTTTTAATTGCAAATAAATGAGACTATATTTAGTACAACAATTATAGTGCAATATCATTTACAATTCTGTGTAAATAGAATTCAGACTATTTGATTTCAAATCCAAATTAAATTCAAGTGAGAAAAAATAATAAAAGAGGATCTAGAGTTTCAAAATATTCCTTTTGGAGCAATAAAATTAGCTTTGTGTTTCTATACTAGAAAAACAAAAATACCTGTGAGCTAGATTTTCTAGAGTTGAGCCAAAATTCCTGGTAAATCGTCCACCCGCAGCTTCATCGCTTTCCATTGCTTTTCTTTTTTTTTTTTTTTTTTTTTTTTTTTTAAAATTGAAAAAGATATTTATTTATTTATTTATTTTTTGGAAATTTATTTTTATTTTTTATATATATATATATACATATATTTTAAGAGGTGCTTAGATTACCCAAAATATTACACGGAACCCACTGGGATTCCCATGCTGCCCACCTCCCACATCTCCCACCACATCCAACACAAACATCTCCCATAGTGTGGCCCACCAACCTCAATGAACTTACAACAATGAGGTGGAGCCAGTGGCCACTTGACAGTTTTTGGGTAGGGAGGGGATGAGCAGTTGAAATACAGGGGCTTCTTTGGGAGTTGGAGGTTGTCCTGAGTACTGTTGTGGCAATGGATGTAGGCCATTTTAAATCAGCACACACCACTCAGAACTGAGTGGGAGAGAGTGTGGTCTACAGTGTGAACTGTGGTCTATGGTTGGTGGCAAGGCTCCAGGATGTGTAAGTCCATTGCTTTTCATCTTTTGTGTCTTTTCCCACTTCTGTGGGTTCTTCAGGTATTTAGGCAGATTCTAGTTCCAGCAATTCCTTTCCATTTGGCTTTCTGGACATGGGCTGGGGGATGAAAGCGGTCTCATCTCATATATTTCTGCTTTGGCTTAACCGAAGATAATCAGAAAAAAAAAAAAAAAGTAATCATAGGTTCTGGCTTAGGTTTGACTTGCTAGTTGAGGCTTCTGTTCAATTGTGTCACATACATGCGCCTGAGAAAGTTAAACTGCTCTGATGTTATCCATTGTTGATTGACGTTCCTGAAAAATGCATAAATTTGTGAAGGGATTCCTGCACAACTCTTCTTTCTATATACCTGGAGTATTTGCCTACCCAACTTGCCTGGAGGCGTGCTGTGAGAGTGTCGGGGGAATGCTGACACAATGCAATGCACGAATTAGGCCGCTCTCCCTATCCTCTCTCCTCCCCTATCCTGTCTCCTCCCGGGTTGCTGGACTCCGCCATCTTCTTTCCCGCCCCCAGAGGTAAGGGAGCTCCTTCAATTCTTGAGACCAAAAGTCTCCCTTTTACTTTATGCCCCATCTGGTTCAGTGCCTGACACAAACAAGTAATATTAAACGTCAGTTTTATGGTAGATAACCCCAGTAAATGTTTCACACTTAATTTTTTTTTTGAAAACCTAAATTATGATCTCAAAGCACAATACCTAAAACATGCAAAGAACACAATGAGTATTTCTTGAATCAGTTATTCCCTCCTTAATATTCTGCAAGAAAAGTCCTTCCACCTTTTAAATGTATTTTATCATAGTTATTTGGGTTCATCCTTTGTCTACCCCTTGAAACACTGTGATCCTGAAAAGCAGGGAGCCTGAGACATATACCATTTGGTACTTACAATGCATTTAGTCAATGTCTGCAAAAGAAATCCAAATATCTACAAGAGTTATGTATCATTTAGAGGCTAAAATTTGTTATACACTGAGACCTTGGTCAAATCTGCTTCCTTAGGGACACAAGGAGAAGACTGGGACTTCCAAAGCTCAATTCATAATCTTTATTATACATTCATTGAGCTGTTCCAGAAAAGCCTTATCAGATAAGTTTTGCATTTGCTTTAGGTACATTTTTCTGGTTAGTCCACTGAAGCATGTAATCAGCAGCTATACTCTTCAGGTTTTTTTGACTTTCTGAGCTTGAGAGGAAGTTTTGGGTCATTTCAACTCTCTTATACACTGACTGCTTTCCCATTCAACCCAAATACAAAGACCCCTCGGGATGAAATATAGGTCTATGAGGAGAATGCTAGGCTGGATGGTATTCAGTCCCAGCTCAGAGCTTCTCCTCCACCATCATCTCTACCCTCTTCCCATTCTCTTCTTCCTTGTTCATAGTAGCATTTCAGAGAAGACTCAGTAATATATATCTTTGAATTTATTTTTGATATAATGGAGACAGAAAAAAATTAACCTTCTAGGAATGAACAGCATATCTCACAAAGCCTGAAGTTTCACAAAGAGCACATATTTATTGACTATGTGTGTTCATTATTTTCAATTCTACTATCTAGAAAGTTAGATGATAACCCCTGTGTGCTTAGCCGTGGGATATATGAGAGATTACTATGAGGTATGATATAAAGATGAACCTCTTAATTATGGTTCCTACCTTAACTACATGCAACCATTAAAACTAGCACCTTTGGTTGCTTTTTATTACGTGGTTTACTAAATTAGGAAAGACTTTAGGTCATAGGTTGCAGACACACAGGGTCATAGGACCTAAGCGGTAATGTAAATGGGGGGGGGGGGGGAGCCTGCTGGATGGCAGGAGCCCTAAGAACATGGTCTTTCTAAAGGATAAGCTGCCGCCCAGCTGCCTTTGCCATGTGGGCCCATTGTTCATCAGGCCTTCCTTGTCTTCCTCCCTGTTCCTTCTCATCTTCTTTCTAATCTTTCTCTTACTTCTACTCTTTGTCTCAAGACGTCAAAATCCAAAATATTAATGCAAAATCTGACGTCTAGATCAGCAATATTATAAAAATAAGCTAAATGCTGCAGGGGGGCGAATAAAACAAGTTCACGGTGCATTCAGTCCACTGGTCACTGTCTGTGACCTCTGATTCTTAACTGGTTACCTTCATCGAACAACTGGAGAGGTGAGAACAAGTAAATAAATGAAATGGCTACTCAAAACCTGTCTTCTATGCTGGGAAAGGAGAACAAGGATTTTGATTTTCCTCAAATTTTATTAAGTAATTGTTCTTTATTCACAGCAGTCAGTAGTCATAAGAATTAAATGGTTTCCCCTCATACATCTCCATCTTGAGTTGTAAAGGTTGGAGGGAAACTTGGGAACCCTCCATTTGACCACTAGCTCTTTTATATGGTTTTTATTTGCAAAACAAAGGTTAAATGGATTGATCTGACACTCTGGCTTCCTGGTGGTTTAACTGGTGTTATTTCAAATAGATTTCATTGTCACCAGTTTATCAAATAGTTATTTATATTCTACCTTACTGCATGGAACATGTTTTACAAAGCACCAGAGGTGAAATGTGACTATTTCACCATAAGTATGATGTCTCTCTCATTTTCCCTGAGGAAAGGCTCCAAATCTAAAGACCAGAAGTGTTTGTGTTTGAGTGTGTTAGAATTAGCATGGGCTGTAAAAGAACAATTTTAGTGATTAGTAGATATCTATTTATTTGTATAAAACAATTATTTTCTCTATCATCTGGTAAAACAGCCTATTTTTCCTTTGAAAATGATCCCTCCCTTATATCTTTTGAGTCTGTGACCTATGACTCTTCCACCGCCCACACCACTACTAACACATGATTGATTTGTGCCTCCGGTAAGATTTGTTTACAGACCCCTAAGAAACAGAAGAGAAATTTCTCTAGTCCCCTGAGTTTTTGAGCTTTAGTGTCAGCTTTAGCAGGTGCTACTTGAGTTCCCAAGTTGCCTGGAAAGAGCACAATGCAGTTAGAAAGAATGAATAAAACATATAAGAAAGCAGAGTTGAAAAATAGACAGAAATCTTTTTAGCTCAGGAATACAACCATGTCTGAAGTAGCTACTCTACATAACTTTTTCCAAGTTACCTGAGACCAAAATTTCTCTTTTTTGTTTAAGTTTATTTAGGTGGGTTTTCCGCACTTGTAAGTGATGATAAATATTGTTAAACGGGTTTAAAAAAGAGAGAGATAACATGTGCTCAGGAAAGAAGGAAAGGAAGATTTAGTGATAAAAATTGGTTTTGACTGAAAAACAGCGACATAGATTGGAATATTTAGAGCGTCTTGAACATCAGACTGAATAACTTCTTTTTACATGATTAGACCATCAAGAGGCAGAGGAAGATTGGCATACAGAAGTGACATAAGCAGACTCATGTTTTGGAAAGATTAACTTTGAATCAATGTGGAGAATGGAGGGGAAAGACTGCAGTGAGGAGACTACTAATATTATTTGGTAAAAGTAATTCAATTCTGAACTAACTTAGTAGCTAGTGTAAGAAGTGAAATTATGAAAGGAACGTTGCTTAGGCAATTGTGGTATTGTATTGCCAAGGATACATAAGGAAGTGGGAGGCATCAAAGATCATTTTGGTGGCTTAAGCCACAAAGAAAATTGATCAAGGAAGCTGGATGAGTATTTAACTATCTGGTGGTTTAGCCTTCAGAGCTCTACAGATGAAGAAATGTGGAAGAGTAGTATAAGAATAGATATTGGTCTTTAGTTTGGAACAGCTGATTTTAAATACCAATTAGAAAATCATGTGGGAAGTACTAAAACTGGTTGAAAATATTGAGATAAGAATTTAGAAATTATCATCAATAAAGTAATAATTAAAATTGCATGAATGAATAACCATACCACCTAATGTCTAATAAATTAAAATAAATAAATGTATTGACTAGTACACTGAAAAAAAGATGGAAGGCAACTTTTAATACATAACTTTTTTCAGTGTTTATCTATGGAATAGGAAAAAAAAACTCTCCCCAAAATAAACAAAACTAATGCACAAATGGAGTGATGTTGACCATCAGATACAAAACAAGAGAGTAAAAGGAGGCAACAACCAAGGGAAATGATAATAAGAAATTTTAAGATGTTGTTGTGAAGAAGCTAACGAAATAATAGGCAGCTAGCCAAAAGTCCTAACTGAAAAGAAAAAGAGATTCTTGACAAAACCTCCTGCTTATTAGAATTCCTTCCTCTCCCATTACTAAGATTCCTCTCTGAGTTTGTCTTACATGCAGTCAAACTTAGCCTCAGTTACAATTAGCTACAAATTCAGCCACCAATGGAGCATGCATAGACACATTGTACCCTTGTACCTGGAATTATCCCTGAGACATTAGGAACAATAATCACCTTCCTTGGAACCAAGATGATGGGAATGAAGAATCATCAGAAACAAATAAAATGTGATGGAAATGTATGTAATATGGGGACATTTTCAGGACATAAGAATTGTCCTGAATAACATTACAATGACAGCTACAGGCCATTATGTATCTTGCCATAACTTACAAAATTGTGTGGGAGAGAGTGTAATCTGCAATGTAAACTATAATCCATGCTTAGTGGCAGTGCACCAAAATGTGTTCATCAATTGTAGCAAATGTACCACAATAATGAAGGATGTTGTTAATGTGGGAAAATGTGGGCGGGGGTAGGGAGCGAGGCTTATATGAATCCCCTATATTAAAAAAACAAAAAATAAATTTTGAAAATGTGAGGGGTCCCTCAAAAGGCAGATGAGATATGGCTCAGTGGTATAGTTCAATCATATTTAGACAGTCCTTAAAACATCCAATCAGAATACACCAACCTGAATCCCCATTCCTGTCCCCTCCTCCCTTTGTTTTTATTTGTGACAGTTTGAAGATTTTTATGGATCCCAGAAAAGATCATATGTTTAAAGTTAATCCATTCCTGTGGGTGTGGAACATTTGATTGGACTGTCTTCAGTTGTGAGATGGGGGGTTGCTTCGATTGGATTATTTCCTTAAGGCATGACCCAGGATGGGTCTTGTTTCTCTTCCTTTATAAATGGTGGAGTAAAAGCAGCAGACACAGAAAGAAGTCTGCAGAGACAGAGAGAAGGAACCCAGGAGCTCAAAGAGGAACCAGGAAAGAGGAAGCCACAGGCAGAGCAGCCAGAAGCTGAAGCAAGGAGATATGGAAGAGAAGCAGATGTCTCCATGTGCCTTGCCATGTGAGAGATGACTACAAGTTTACCAGCTGCCAAACTCCTGATGATGCCTTGCTTTGGACACGTTTACAACTTCAGAACTGCAAGCTTATAACCTAACAATTCCCATTACCAAAGCCAACCCTTTTCTGGTATGTTGCTTCTTCCAGCAGCTTTTAGCAAACTGAAACACCATCCTGTAAGTGTTCCTTAGTTCTTGGATTAGGTAGACAGATTAGAGCTTATCTCTTGTCTCCTTGCAGATGACCTCATAATAAAATTGTTTTTTTTAATTTTTATCTTTGGGATTTTTTAACTTGGTAGAATATACTTCAGGGGCATTGGATTCTACACTCATTGGGCAGTAAGCCCTTGCTTGGTAACACTAAGAAAATTGAGGGTGCAGGAAATATTTCTGATTTTGATGCTCAAGACATCAATATGCCATTCTTTACAGAACATGCTTTCAATTGAAAAATGGGAGCACAACAGTGACTTCTAGGAATTAATAGTTGATAAATAGATATAATACAGTACCTGTCAGTAGTTTCTTATAAGAGTATTGATGGTGAGTAGAGTAAGGGTGGCAGAGACGAAAAAGTCAGTGGGAGAGGAATAAATTAAAGGCTTGGTGAGAAATGTGAATGCCAAGGTAGCAATTCCAGAGGAATAAGACTCATGAATTCATGGGAAGCGGCTGTGGCTCAATCAGTAGGGCTCCCGTTTACCATATGGGAAGCCCCGGGTTCGGTTCCCAGGGCCTCCTGGTGAAGGCAGGCCCGCCTGCGAGGCGCGGTTGGCTGACCCAGCGAGCACGGGCAGCAAGGGGGGGATTAATGAATAAATAAATAAAATCTTTAAAAAAAAAAAAAAAAGACTCATGAATTCAATAGGAGGGATGAATTTTGATGTGGCAAGGAAAGTGCAGCCTCTGAAGAAAGAGGAAAGAGGAAGAAGGAGAGTGAAGATACCTAATTACTCTGAGAAAATTTTAACTGCATGGAAACTCTATTCTGTCGCCCCTGAAGTGTATTCTATCAAGTTCAAGATGTGACCAACACTATAAACACTCTATAAGTAAATCTCCTCCAAATAAAACCAAATCCTAGACCACACTCAGTTAGGAATGATTGGAGATTCACAACCAGCTGATTATGGTAGTGCAGTATATTCTTTCCTTTGTTCAAGGCAGAGCATACCTGTATACCTATCACATACTTTAAAAGTAGCCTAGAAAGGGAAGGGGTATCATCACTTTTCAAGTAGTTTAATATGCATTACATAAAAGAAGTTTCCAAGCAACCATGCACTTTCTTACTTATTGCTAGAAACAAATTAGAGATGGGATAGCACAACGGACTCCAAATAATGTAAAGGCATT
Source organism: Tolypeutes matacus (assembly GCA_026826555.1). Taxonomy (NCBI): domain Eukaryota; kingdom Metazoa; phylum Chordata; class Mammalia; order Cingulata; family Chlamyphoridae; genus Tolypeutes; species Tolypeutes matacus. The sequence continues at coordinate 14,220,525 of JAKSZT010054462.1, read as the reverse complement.
TAGTCTTCACGCTTGTGATATTAAGATGTCTTTTTAACATGGAAGTTTGTCAGCACTTGCAAATTGAATGAGCTCATATTAATACTTTGGGGAAGTAAAAAAACAGCAAAAAGATCCAATAAAATTTCAATCAGATATAATTATTGAAAATCAACCATATAAATAGTGTCCAAAACAAATGGACAGATGAGTTGATAAAATGAGATAAAGGTCTAATAAAACACATATATAGTGTGTGGGTTCTATGCAAAGAACTCTAGATCTGTGTCCGGATGGTATGGTAAGAAAGAACATTTCTGAAAAAAATACATCCTAAATAAAAAGAACATGGGTTCCAGGCATCGCTAACTTGGGGAAGGGACAGAGTGGGGCAAAACAGAGCACTTAAAGTTTTCCCTGCAAGACCCAAAAAAGAGAACAATGATGGGGTCACATGTTCCTTGGCGTAATAGCAGCACTACCCTAAAACCACAAAGGCAAGATCAGAAGCAGCAGGTTTTGCTCACACCAGTGGGCCCTTTGCTTCTCATGGAAAGAATGTCCACAATTCTTGTTTTACCAGAGAGAAGATGCCAATTTACACTGTCCAGTGAATAAGAAGTTATTAGGATATGTCTTGGATGATGGTTAGTATATTAGTCAGAGTTCCCCAGAGAAACAGAACCAGAATGGACAGGATATACATATTTGCATTATACAATAATAGATTAATAATACATTTATTAATTATATTATACTAATTATATAATATAGTAATAATATTACATATTGTATAATATTGTACAAAATAATTATATATTTATATAAAGAGATTTAAGGAATTGGGTCCTGCAATTGTGGAATAATTAAGAAGTTAGCTATTCTGGAGACAAGTTCTACCAAGCAACAAAGGAATGACTTTATGGCTGCCATAAACTTAGAACACCATTTTTTTCAAGTTTGCAGGTTAACTAAATGATCCTCAGCTTGTCTGTTGACAATAGAAAACATCTTTCTTTCTTTCTTTCTTTCTTTCTTTCTTTCTTTCTTTCTTTCTTTCTTTCTTTCTTTCTTTCTTTCTTTCTTTCTTTCTTTCTTTCTTTCTTTCTTTCTTTCTTTCTTTCTTTCTTTCTTTCTTTCTTTCTTTC
>JAKSZT010054462.1:14193343-14219298 GCA_026826555.1 Tolypeutes matacus | reverse complement strand
CTTCCTTCCTTCCTTCCTCCCTCCCTCCCTCCCTCCCTCCCTCCCTCTCTCCCTCCCTCTCTTCCTTCCTTCCTTTCTTCCTTTCTCTCTCTCTCTCTCTCTACCTCTCTTTCTATCTTTCTTCCTTCCCTCCCTCCCTCCTTCCCTCCCCCCCTTCCTTCCTTCCTTAGGATGAGTCAATGCATGGTTTAATGGTTTCAAATACCTATTTCCCATAATGATACAGAGCACACAGTTGCTTTGCAACATATTTCCCATCTCTTTTCTTATAAGCTTTTCAAAACATAGTTAAACTGAGTACAAGGTAAGTAGCCCACTTTTAGCTTCTTTGTTGGAAAGCAAAGATGAGGCTAGTGAGGCAGACAGTTTTCAAGGCAATAATTACCTATACTTAAATGGATAAAATGCCTCCCTGAAATAAATGATAATGATTCCACATAAAGTCTCTTTCAGGTTTCTAAATCCACTTGACCCTAACCTCTTTACCTATACCACCTCCTTCAATGCCACCAATTTGAACATCTAGAAGAAGAAAGCACAAACAGATCTTTGTTTATTATAGCAGTTAAAATTTCTGATGTAAAAAAGAATACACTTTAAGCAATAGAGAAAATTGACAAAGGGTTTCAATATACCCAGAACATAAATTTGTATAACAGGATGAAATTCTAAAGCATCAAAAATAGCTTATTGAAAAGAGTCTTTTTAATTCATCAAAATTGGTGACAGTAGAAAGTGTGGTATAGTGGAAAGTGCTTGAAGCTTAGAGTCAGACAACCTGAGATCCAAGTACAAGATCTTACTCCTGTTTATCTTTCTGTGTGACTGTGACCTAGTGACTGTGCTGAGCCACTGGTTTCTTATCTGTTCATTAGAGTTAATGACATTTTTAATATGGACTCAATATATTACCTTGCACATAGTACATAGTCCATAAAAGACTGCTATCATACAGAGAATGTGAAAATCAGCATTCTTAAACAAATTGCAAAATTATTGTGATCCTAGCTCTGTGGAGCAAGTTGTTACATAGTGCTTTGTGGGAACACAGGTACAGGCAAAACAAAAATTTTCAGCAAATGAACCTTTTATTAGTTACACAACACAAAGGATCCAAAAGAGCAGGGGAAGAGAGCCCATTATGGCTGTTCTCCCAGGGAGACCAAACTGCTTAAGTCAGGGTCAGTGAATGGCAGCTTTGCACATCCCACTTAGCCTGTGGAGCACCATCCAGTGTATTAATAAATGCTTTGTGGGAATCCCAGAGGGGAAGAAAAAGAGAAAGGAGCAGAGAGAATATTCAAAGTAATTAAGGCTAAAAACTTCCCAAGTTTAATGAAAGACATGAAAATACACATCCAAAATGCTCAAAAAAATTGAAACCGTATAAACTCAAATCAACTCACATCATGCCACGTTATAATTAAACTGACACATGACAAAGATAAGGAGAGAACTCTGAAAGCCAAAAGAGAGAAGCAACTGTCACATATAAGGGAGCCTCAACAAGATTAGCTGCCTATTTCTCATCAAAAATTATAAAGGAAAGTAGGCAGTGGGAAGACATATTTAAAATGCTGAAAGCAAAGAATTGCCAACCAAGAATTCTATATTCTTCAAAACTGTCTTTAAAAAATGAGACAGGGATTAAGACTTTCTGAGATAAACAAAAGCAGAGGGACTTCCTTGCCTCTAGAGGAGCCCAACAAGAAATGCTAAGGGAAGATCTGCAGGTTGAAAGAAAAAGATAATAGACAATTAATGGAAGTCACAAGAAGAAACAAAGATCTTTTGTAAAGATAATGGCATGGTAAATATAAATAACAGTACTATTGTAATATTGGTTTATAAATGCACTTTTCACTTCCTACAGGATCTAAAAGGCTAGTGCATAAAATGTGATGAGAACCAGTGGTTTTGAACTCATAATGTATAAATATGTAATTTATTACAAGAACTGCATAAAGGTGGAGGGAAAGTGGGGTATAGGAACATAGTGCATGCCCACTATTTCAGTTAAGTCGGTGTCAAAGCAAACAAGATTTTTGTAGATTTAGGATGTTAAATTTAAGCCCCATGTTAACTGCAAAGAAAATATCAGAGAATATGCAAACTCAGAGAGACAGAAAGCAGAGTACAGGTTACCAGGGTTGGGAAGTAGGAGCAATGGGGAAATAAGGCAAAATGAGTGTAAGGTTTCAATTATGGTCAAAGGCAAGTTCTAGTAATGGATGGTGGTAGGGAGTTGCAACATTGTAAATATGATTAATCCCACTGAATGGTATGCTAAGGAGGGATTGGGATGGGAAGGTTTATGTAGTATATATGTGTACACAATTTAAAACAAAACAGAGAGAAAGAGAAACTAAAGAGATAAGGACAACAAAATGCAATATATGATACTGGATAGTATCTGAGAAGGAAGAAGAAAAGGTTGAAACAGATATTAGTGGGGCGTAATAAAAATTAGAATATACAATGTAAGGTTTATATCAACGTTAAATTTCTTGAACTTGGTAACTGCACATAACGTGATTACATAAGTGAATATCCTTCTTTGTAGGAAATATACATGGAAATATTTTGTGTTCAAGGAGTATGATGTGTGCAACTTGCTCTCAAAAATGTTCAGAAGATGGATGGATGGATAGATAGATTAGATAGATAGATTAGATAGATAGATGATAGATAGATAGATAGATAGATAGATAGATAGATAGATAGATAGATAGATGATAGATAGATGTAGATACATACACACATAGAAACATAGATACATAGATAGATACATAGATGGAGAGAAAGAATGATATGGCAAAGGGGGCAGAATATTAAACTTGGTGGCTCTGGGTTTCTGGTGGGTGGGAGTATATTGGAGTTCTCTATATGAGGTTTGTATTATTTTTGAAAATAGGTTGTAAGTTTGAGTCTATATCAAAATAAAAAGTTAAATTATACAAATATTGTGATTTCAAAATGAAAGGTATTTATATTAGATAAAGTAGTCTCTTTTAATATATTTGACAATGAATGCTCATATGTTCAGTAGAGACAAATTGTTAGGCAACATAGTGAATACACCATTTGCAATAATAAAAAACTGAACAAAGAGACCGCACTTGGCCAATAACTCCTCGCCTGTCCTGGATCTCATTCCCATATATCCATAGGCTACTAATGTCCCTCTCTGATATTGAATCTCTAAAGCTTTCCCTGTCAGATGACCCATCCCAAAAGTCCCCTCCCCACTAGCCCGGAACTCTGCCTGGTTTCCCAGGGGTGGCAAATTCAAATAAATGCTGACCAATTGTTACCTGACTAACCAACAGTTAAATGTCCACCCCTTTAATGCTATAAAAGGCACAGTGCTTAGGACCACATAGTCTTCTGTGGCTCCCCACATATTTGGTTGAGCCTTGTAAACCTGGAATTTTCCCCTGTGTGACCCTGAGAGGTGTACTGTTTTGACTCCGCCTCCAGGAACTGTGAGTATAATAAAATTTATTTCTAACAACTGACTGTCCTTAGTAAGAGCCTCACAAAGCACCATTGAGATACTGTTGTTTTGTTGTTGTTGTTGTTTGCTTGTTTTTTTATGTACTTGAGTCAGGGATTGAAGGCAGGACCTCATAGGTGGGAAACTGACACTCAACCACTGAGCCACACTGGTTCTCGCAAGTTGTCCCCACCACCACCACCAGATGGATCCCTCGTCTGTTTGCTCATTGAATTTGCTCATTGTCTGCTCTTGTTTTTTTGCTCAATGTCTGTTTGTTTTTACTTTAGGAGGCACTGCAAACCAAACCTGGGACCTCCCATGTGGGAGGTGGGTGCTCAACTGCTTGAGCCACATCTGCTTCCTGCTTGTTTGTTTTTGCTCATTGTCTGCTCTTTGATTTTGCTCATTGTCTGCTCATTGTTTTTGCTCATTGTCTCCTTGTTGTCTGCTTATTGATTTTGCTCTTTGTCTGCTCATTGTTTGTTTGTCTTCTTTAGGAGGCACCAAGAACCAAACCCAGGACCTCCCATGTGGGAGGTGGGTGCTCAACTGCTTAAACCACATCCACTCCCCCCCACCCCGGTTGGTTTTTTCATTTGTTTGTTGGTTTGTTTTGTTTGTAGGAGATCCTGGGGATCAAAGCTGTGTCCTCCTACATGAGAAGCAGGTGCTCAACCACTGTAGCTGCATCCACTCCCTACATTTTGTTTTTGAACATCTAGTTTTGTAATGCAGAATTAATATGTAAGCCATTGGAAAAACAGAACAGGAGACTCAAGGAATGGAAGGCTGAGTTGGATAGGTATTCTTGAGGTAAGATCGTTTTGTAGCTGTACCTAGACAGTCAAGAATGGTGAAAAGAAAATTAAAATTGGAAACAGGAATTTTTCACTCCAGTCCAGGATTTGCTGTCAAGTATATATATATATATATATGACTGCTAGCTTGTATATAAATGACTATGAACTTGTCACTAATCTTTCCTGTTCTGAGTTAGAAGTCTGTGGAACTGAAAATTAGAGTTTTGGAATAAATGGTGGTTAAATTTGCTTCTCCAGGGAATAGCTCAGATGATGTTTAAAAAATGAGTTATCCTTGAGACAAATTCCACCATAGTAGCAAAGAAATTACTCTCTGGCTGCCATATTATAATATTCCATAATTTCTTTCTAGAATGTCATGCTCCCATAACACAAATTTTTATGGGATTTTTGTCTTAGCCAATATACATTTAGAGAGGATGTCACTTATGGAAGTAGTTAAAGTTGACACTAATGTCACCTAGGGACATGAGAACCCTAAAATGTGAGCATCTGATGCTATCATGCACTGTGAACATTCCTCACTGTAGCTAGTGTAAGCCTCCTCTTATCTGCCCAATTTAACTGTGCCATACCATTTTGTCAACAAATTGCTCTTGTTGGTAATAATCTTACTGAAACTCATATACTCCAAACTCCAGGGCCAAAAGGTTCTTCTTTGAACCAAATATTGCCCTGTTCTATCTACCTATTCTTTTCTTCTATATATGTCCTTATTTTCCCTTACTATATATTAAATTACACTCATACACACACATGGATCTATTTTGTTTACAAATAGGCAATGGCATGAAATTAGTTTTCTCTAGAGGTAAGTGTGGTCAATTTAATTGTATTGGTAATTACTTCAGAATGAGTTATTTGGTGTATTATAATATTAATATAATTTTGAGAAGGTTTTTTTAAAATAAAAGGAAATATAAATTACACTTTCAAAAGTGCCAAGCTATTATCCTAGTTGCTAAATAGCTATTGGTGTTTCAGTCAATAAAGTCTGACCCATATTATAAGGAAAAATACATCAGTTCCTTAGCTGTTTATCATGATAACTTGTTTGAAAGTATGAAAACTAGATCACGAAAGTTCTTATATTTAATATTCACAACTATCACTTGAGGATGGTATAACCATAATCCCCATTTGTAGATGAAGTTACTAAAGCTCACAGAGTTTATCTGACTTGCTTAAGAATGAGTAGCCAAGGAATTCTAGAGCCAAGACTTGAACCCAGGTCTGAGTCCCCATTGCACTCTTTTCCCACTGCACAATGCTCAGAGATATCTGGAAGGAATACATTTTATTTTATTTTGTTTATTTTAATTTATTATTTATTATTATTTTTTTTAGTAAAAGATACTTAGATTACATAAATGTTACACAAAAAATATAGGGGATCTCATACTCCCCACCTCCCACACCTCCCACAACCTCCCACATAAACAGCCTTCAATAGTGATGCACATTAATTGCAATTGATAAACACATCCTGGGGCTTTGCCATTAAGCATGGACCATTGTTCACATTGTAGACCATACTCCCATACAGTTCTGCGTGTTATATGATGATAGATATAAAATGGCTTATATCTGTCATTGCAACGTCACTCAGGATGATTCCCAAGTCCCAAAAAAGCCCCCATATTACAACCGTTTTTCCCTCTCCCTGCCCTGAGAGCCTCCAGTGGCCACTGGTTCCACATCAATGTTGTAATTTCTTCCATTGCTTGAATCACAATATATCCATAGTAGAATACCAGTAAATCCACTGTAGTTCGTAGCTCTTCCCCACCTCCTGAGGAGTCTGGGATGGTGATGTCCACTCTACCTCCAATTGAGAGAGGCTTATTACCCACAGGGAAGATGAATGGGATTATCCTGCTTGCAGCTGCAGACTTTCTCCATTCCCTGGGACAGCCGTTGTCCATCATCATCTCCCTGCCAATTGTCCTGGATGAGCTCAATGAGCTATAGAGTAATGAGGTTCCAGGCCCAACTGGTACATGGACAGCCCAAAGACTCAAGTCTCTGGACATACACCTACAAAACTAGCACCAAGTACAGGTTTAAATGGAAGGGACAGATGAGCCATGTGCAGGGAAGAGGTAGTTGAGTCCAACTCTGTCACTCTCAGGAGCACAACTCCAAAGTAGGGCCCACCAGCAAGGCACCAAACTCCAGAGCTACCTGCTCTGACCTAAGACCTGGGTGTCTCCAGAGCCCTCAGGAGCTCCACTATTTGGGGTGATATCCACTTTGGAATTCTATGAAATCCTACTGATGGGTGTGTAAGCGTTACCTCTGGGATGAACTCCTGACCCATTTTGAAGTCTCCTAGCCATTTAAAATCATTCGTACTTATCTTTTCCCCCTTTTATTCAAGGTATTTTTCCAGTCGCATTGCCAATTGGCACTTGGTAGCAATCCATCGGCGCCAAGGAGGCTCATCCCCGGGAGCCATTTCCCAAGCTGGGGGGAAGGTAATGCATTCATATGCTGAGTTTGGCTTAGAGATGCCACATTTGAGCAACAAGAAGGCTCTTGGAGGCAACCCTTAAGCACCCCATAACAGTAGGCTAAGTTTCAATTTCTAGAGCAAATCCTCATAAGCCTAGTCATCAACATTGAGAGCCCATCAGTGGATCATCCTCCTTCACCAGTCACTGCCCCTGCACTTGGGGGACTGTTGCTGCTCCCTTGGAGAATGTGGCAGAGCCCTCCAGGATGGGAATTCAGTATTCTCTTGGTTATCGTGTGAGGACTCCACTCATTGTGACAATATCCCATGAACATTTGAACATTTTTACATACCTTATATGTGTGCTCAGGTGAACTTCCTCCCATGCATCCCCCTTTCCTGACACCCCACACCAACAATCCTCCCCTGCCCCAGTTGTAACATATCTGTGATCCAAAGCTTCTTCAGAGATGAAGCCATTACAATACCCATATACAATTAATAAGAAAATGAAATATTAATGACAAGTTTAAATAAAAGAGATAAAATACCTAAAATTTTTAAAAACTAAAATTAAATTAAAAGATTGGGATATTTTAAAAAATGAAAAATATTTTTTTAAAGTTTTTTGACATTTTGCCTTTCATCACTGCAATATCTGTCATCCTGTCTGTACCGTGGAATCTTTCCCCACTCATTCCTCAGTGTCTCACTATTTTTCGTTTTGTTTTCAAAGAAGTTTTATGTCACAGCTAAGTCACACATAGAATACAGGAGACTCTCATATAACCAAAATCCTCCCCCTTTCCTCTTCCCCATATTAATAGCTTTTTATATGTGGATGGTACCATAGTTACAACTGATATACAAATAGTGAAACATAGCTACCAAACATGGTCAATGGTTTACACTATGGTTTACATTTTAGACGGCACATTTTATAAATTTTGATGATATTTACCATGTCCTGTGTTCATCACTATAAGATCATGCAGAACATTTCCACTGTCCACTAAATACCCCCTGTTTGATCTATTCTATTCCTCCCACCCCATTCTCCCAGAGCAAACAATGACCCCCTGGCATGACTTGTTGGATGACAAGATTCATGGTTACATGCAACAAGAGGTCTTGACACAATGGTTTGTCCTCCCCTATTAGGATTTGCTCTTGCTCCTGAGAGACTCCCCCCTGTCTATTTCTGAACAAATCGGTCCTCCCGAAGATGGGAGTCCAACTCCTTTCCGTTCATTAGGTGGGTCTCCACCCATGGATACAACACATTATGACAGAATGAACACTCACACACTCCCTAGAAGCCTGCTCTAGGTACATCCAGTCCAGAATGCTCCCCCAACCAACACCTTAAACTAGTGACCCTTCCTTGTTATTTTGCCATAAGAACATTCCCACCTCTGTACTTTCAACCTCATACCCATAAATCCCAAGTGTTCACCTGGTCCCTCTCCCAACCATCACCCCAGTATCCTGGACCTTCTGACCCACCCTTCCCAATCTACCCTCCTGTCAACACTGCACCACCCAACCCAGTAATATCACTACCCTCCTGTCCTATCTCTTCAATATACAATACTTCATCACTTTACCATAGATTACATCCATATGGTTGATGGCTCACAACCTTCTCTTCTCTTTCTATTTCTTGTAAACCTATCTTACACACAATAGCTCTCTGAAACTGCTCAATTTCCTTAATTCATATCAGTGAGATCATATACTGTTCATCCTTCAATACCTGGCTTGCTTTACTCAACATAAGGTCTTCAAGATTCATCCTTGTTATCCCATGTGTTAGGACTTTATTCCTTCTTACAGGTTAGTAATATTCAATTGTATGTATGAAGCACGTTTTGTTTATCCATTCATCTATTGATGGGCACTTGGGTTGATTCCAATTTTAGCAATAGTGAACAATGCCACTATGAATATTGGTGTGCATATATCTGTTTGTGTATTTGCTTTCAATTCTTCTGGGTATATACCCAGCAGTCAAATCTCTGGATCATAAGGAACTTCCATAGTTAGATTTTTGAGGAACCGACAAACTGTCCTCCATAGTGGGTGGGCCATTCTACAATCTCACCAGCAGTGGATGAGGGTTCCCATTCCTCCACATCCTCTCCAACACTTATAGTCTGCTGTTTTTTAATAGCCACCATTCTAATGAGTGCAAGATTGTATCTCATTGTACTTTTGATTTGCATTTCCCTAATAGCTAGCGATGTCGAACATCTTTTCATGTGCTTTTTAGCCATTTGTATTTCCTCCTCAGAGAAGTGTCTTTTCAGGTCACTTGCCCATTTTTTAAATGGGTTGTTTGTCTTTTTATTTTCAAGATGTAGGATTTCTTTATATATGCAGGATATTAGGCTCTTATCAGATATATGGTTGCCAAATATTTTCTACCATTGGGTAGGCTGCCTTTTAACTGTCTTGATAACGTCCTTTGAGGTGAATAAGTTTTTAATTTTGAGGAGATCCCATTTATCTATTTTTTCTTTTGTTGCTCGTGCTTTGGGTGTGAAGTTCATGAATCCATTTCCTATTACAAGGTCCTGTAGATGCTTCCCTACATTATCTTCCAAGGTCTTTATGGTCTTGGTTCTTATATTTAGATCTTTGATGCATCTTGAGTTGATTTTTGTATAAGGTCTGAGATGGTATTCCTCTTTCATTCTTTTGGATATGGATATCCAGTTCTCCAAGCACCATTTGTTGAAGAGGCCATTCTCTCCCAACTGTGTGGGATTGGTGGCCTTGTCGAATATCAGGTGACTCTATATGTGAGGATCTATATCAGAACTCTCAATTTGTTTCCATTGGTTGGTGTGTCTATCCTTGTGCAAATACCATGCAGTTTTGACCACTGTAGCTTTGTATTACGTTTTAAAGTAAGGTAGTGTGATACCTCCAATTTCATTTTTCTTTTTCAATATGTCCTTTGCAATTCAAGGCCTCTAACCCTTCCAAATAAATTTTATAGTTAGTTTTTCAATTCACAGCATTCAACAGTGCTGTGTTGATTTTTATTGGGATTGCATTAAATCTGTAGATTAGTTTGGGTAGGATAGACATCTTGATAATGTTTAGTCTTCCTATCCATTAACAGGGAATATTCTTCCATTTATTTAAGTCTTCTTTGATTTCCTTTAACAGTGTTGTGCAATATTCTGAGCATTGATCCTATACCTGTGACTTTACTGAACTCCTTTATAAGTTCTAGAAGCTTTGTTGTGGATTTCTCAGGGCTCCCTATGTATAGGATCATGTCATCTGCAAATAGTGAAATTTTTACCTCTTTCTTGCCAATTTGGATGCCTTTTATATCTTTTTCTTGCCTCACTGCTGGAGCAAGTACTTCTAAGACAATGTTAAATAGGAGCAGTGATAGTGGGCATCCTTCTCTTATTCCCGATCTAAGAGGGAAAGCTTTTAGGATTTCACAACTGTATATGATGTTGGCTCTGGGTTTTTCATAGATACCCTTTATCATGCTGAGAAAGTTTCCTTCTATTCCTATCTTTTGCAGTGTTTTTTATCAGGAAAGAGAACTGTATTTTGTCGAATGCTTTTTCTGCTTCTATAGAGATGATCATGTGATTTTTTTCTTTCAATCTGTTTATGCGGTGTATTACATTGATTGTTTTTCTTATGTTGAAACATCCTTGCATATCCAGGATGGAACCCACTTGGTCATGATATATAATTCATTTGATATGTTGTTGAATGTGATTAGCAAGTATTTTGTTGAGGATTTTAGCATCTAGTTGCATTAGAGAGATTGGTCTGTAATTTTCCTTTCTTGTGACATCTTTGTTTGGCTTTGGTATTAGGATAATATTGGCATCATAGAATGAGTTAGGCAATGTTCCTTCTACTTCTATTTTTTGGGATAGCTTAAGGAGGATTGGTGTTAACTCTTTCTGGAATGTTTGGTAGAATTCACCCATGAAGCCATCTGGTCTTGGGCTCTACTTAGTTGGGAGGTTTTTGATGATGGAGTCTATCTCTTTACTTGTAATTGGGCTGTTGAGTTCATCAATTTCTTCTTTCATCAATGTAGGCTGCTTGAGAGTTTCTAGGAATTTGCCCATTTCCTCTAAATTATCATTCTTGTTAGCATATAATTTTTCAAAGTATCCTCTTATGATACTCTTTGTTTCTGTAGGGTCATGGGTGATCTCCCCTTCCTCATTTCTTATTTTGTGTATTTGCATCTGATCTCTCTTTTTCTTTGTTAATCTGGCTAAGTTTTTGTCAATTTTATTGATCTTCTAGAAAAACCAGCTTTTGGTTTTATTTGTTCTAGTGCTTTCTTATTTTCTATGTCATTTAGTTCTGCTATAATCTTTGTTATTTCCTTCTTTCTACTTCCTTTGGGGTTAGTCTGTTGTTGTTTTTACAATTCATCCAGGTGTGCAGTTAGGTGTTCAATTTTAGCTCTTTCTTCTTTTTTGAGATATGCATTTATGGCTATGAATTTCCCTCTCATTACAGCTTTGGCTGCATCCCACTGGTTTTGATATGTTGTGTTGTCTTTTTCATTCATTTCAAGGTAGTTACTGATTTCTTTTAAGATTTCCTCCTTGACCTACTGCTTGTCTAAGAATGTGTTGTTTAACTTCCATATCTTTGTGCCTAATCTGGTTCTCTGGCCTTTAGTGATTTCCAATTTCATTCCACTGTGGTCAGAGAAATTACTTTGTATAATCTCAATCTATCTAAATTCATTGAAAGTTGTTCTGTGGCCTAGCATGTGGTCTATCTTAGATTATGATCCATGTGCACACAAGAAGAATGTATATCCCACTGTATTTGGGTGTAGTATTCTGTATATATCTGTTAGGTCCAGATCCTCTAATGTATTGTTCAGAGTCTTTGTTTTTTATTGATTCTCTGTCGAGATGTTCTGTCTAATGGTGATAATGGTGTATTAAAGTCCCCCACTATAATTGTAGAAGCATTTATGTCTCCACTTAGTCTTTCCAGTGTTTGCCTCATGTATTTGGAGGCACCCTGATTAAGTGCATAAATGTTTATGATTGTTCTTTTTTTCTTGAAAGATTACCCCTTTTACTAATATATAGTGTCCATCTTTGTCTGTTACAATAGTTTTCCATTTAGTCTATTTTGTCTGATATTAGAATAGTTACTCCTGCCTTTTTTTTTTTTTTGGCTATTGTTTGATTATAAAATAATTTCCAGCCATTCACTTTCAACCTCCTTGAATCCCTGGGTCGAAGGTGGGTTTCTTGTAGACAGCATATAGATGGTTCATATTTCCTTATCCATTCTGCCAATCTGCATCTCTTGACTGGTGAGTTTAATCCATTAACATTCAGTTTTATTACTCTCAAGGAATTTCTTACATCAGCCATATTTTCTTTAGGTTTATGTATGTCATATGTTGTTTTTATTTCTCTTTTTGTCGTTTTAGTGTTTTTACACTCTCCTCCAACTCTCTCTGTCCTGTTTTTTCCCTTTCAACATGTAGAACTTCCTGTAGTATTTCTTGAAGGGCAGGTTTCTTATTGGCACACTCTCTTAATTTCTGTTTATCTGTGGATATTTTGAACTCTTCATCATTTTTGAATGCCAGCTTTGTTGGATAGCGAATTATGGCTTAAATTTTTTTTTTTGATTACCTTGACTATGTCATACCACTGTCTTCTTGCCTCCATGGTTTCAGATGAGAAATCAGCATTTAATCTTATTGTGCTTCCCTTGTATATGATGGTTCTCTTTTCTCTTGCTGCCTTGACTATTTTCTCTTTGTCTTGAGCAATGGACATTTTGACAAGTATATGTCTTGGAGTAGGCCTGTTAGGGTTTATATTGTTTGGGGTGCACTGTGCTTCCTGGACATGTACATACATCTCCTTCAACAGAGTTGGGAAATTTTCATCCATTATTTCCTTCAACACTCCTTCTGTTCCCTTTCCCTTCTCTTCTCCCTCTGGGATGCCTATAATGCATATGTTTGTGCATTTTGTGTTGTTGTTTAAATCCCTAAGTCCCTGTTGGATTTTTTCTATCTTTTTATCTATCTGTTCTACTATCTGTTTCATTTTCAGATGTACTGTCTTCCACATCACTAATTCTTTCTTCTGCCTGTTCAAATCTGCTGTTGTGTGATTCCAGTGTCTTTTTGATTTCCTGGATTGTACAATTCACCATCATCATATCTGTTATCTTTTTATGTATGTTTACAATTTCTTCAGTATGCTTTTTCAGTGTCTTCTTAATACCCTTAATCTCTTCCTTCACTTCATTAAGTTGGTCCATGATATTTGTTTGGACAGCTTTGATTAGTTGTTTGATGTTCTGCATGTCTTCCTGGTTTTTAGTTTGTTCATTGGACTGGTCCATTTCTTCCTGTTTCTTAGTATGGTTTGTAATTTTTTTTTGTTGCCTTCTGGCCATCATTTGCCTTGATAGGTTTATTCAGTTGATTAGCTTTGAGAGAAGCTGCTCTAGAATTTTGTTTAGCTGCTGGTTTTGTGTGTGTGTTAAGTATTCTCTTTGACACTTTGTTCTTATTTTATTTCCTTCCTGTTTTCCATGTTACCTTGAAGGAAAAAGATTAGGGCCAAAGAAATTGAAAGAGGTAAGAACAGGAAAAAGATAATATAAATAGTAATAAAAGTTAGAAAAGAGACCATATAAGACTTAGTAAAATGAATATTTAACTCATGTAAGCACTGTAAAGTGATAGGAGTAAAAAAGTGGAGTACCTACAATGAAATGGGAAACTGAATAGAGAAAAAATATAGAATGATTTAAAAGGCCAGAATGATGAGGAGAAAGAGAAAGAGAGAAGAAAGGACAGAAAGAAGAAAGTTAATTAAAAAAAGAAAACAGAATAGACAAATTAGAAACTGAAACCAGTAACGTTGAGGACTAATTAACAAAGGTAGAATGTAAGCACCACAACAGAAAGCAGAAGATAGAAAGATGAAGGAAGGAAAAGAGATAACGTTGGTAGACAAAATACACAGAAAATGGGAAATCAAAGAAGGAGAAGTACAGCAAAGAAGAAACAAACTATCAGCACCTAATTTTTAAAAAGGCAGGGGGGTGGGTGGAAGAGGAAAGAAAAACAAGAAGTAAAACAACAACAACAACAAAAAACAAACAAACAAACACACAAGCAAGCAGTCAAACAAAACTAAGGAAGAACACTGTTCCTTCTTGGGCACTTGTGGAGCCTCTCAGGCTGCCTGTGTTCTTCAATCAATTACCCTGCAGGCTTCTCTCTGCAGGTTTTGAGGCAGGTTTTAGCGAGTAAACTAAGTTAAAAAAATTTTTAAGTAAACTTTTTTTTTTTTTGAAAAATAAGGGACCCAAAAGAAGCTAGTACAAAAATCATGTCTGTTTTCCCAGTCCTACGGTATCAGCTGGATGCTACATATCCCTGTGGATCACCACTCTTGGAGGAAACTGGAATCCAAGCACGGACCTCATACATTCAAGGCAGAGATTCCTCCACTGAGCTACCCCTCCAACTGGGTCACCACGCTCTTCAGAAAGCTTTTCAGTCACTTTCCCCTGGGCAGGTTTTACTCTCCTAGTGCAGCAAGATTCAGCAGGCTGTATGAGCAGATTCCCCCTCCCCTGTCTGGGAACTCTCTGGTTGAGTTCCCTTTTGAAATACAAATGGGACCTTGATGACTGAGTACTCAGCACAGAAGTGATTTTTCAAGCTTCTTCTAGACCACCCCCTCCTCCCAGGGGACCCAAAATAGGCTCTTGAAGACTTATTAAGTGCTTCCCACTGCCTGACTCCCTTAAGGGAGTTGAAATTCTGATAGTCCTCAGCATGGTACTATTAAATTGGCTGACTCTGCCCTCTCTTGGGCCAAGGCTTTGTATTCCAGTGCAGTTAGGTAAATCAGGTTTCCTCAGCATATTCGCCTCTCCCCTCAGCCTAGTGCCATTTCAAGCCAGCTGGTGTGCTCCCCAAAGCTCTAAGGGGGAACAGGCAACCAAACCCAAAGAAAGGAAACCCCTTTCTGCCCCATGCCAGAACCCTCCCACTCTTGGAGAAT
Organism: Tolypeutes matacus; assembly: GCA_026826555.1. Lineage (NCBI taxonomy): Eukaryota > Metazoa > Chordata > Mammalia > Cingulata > Chlamyphoridae > Tolypeutes > Tolypeutes matacus. The sequence continues at coordinate 14,204,454 of JAKSZT010054462.1, read as the reverse complement.
GCTCCCTCTTGCTGGGTGGCCGGTGGGAGTCAGGGCTCACCCTAACTCTGTCCTGAGGGTGGGGCTTAGCCATTCGTGATTTCCACAGGGCTAAAAACTCACGGTTTTATCCTGAGCAATCTATCTCCCTGTCCAGCTCCCTCCATATCAATGCCCCCAAAGGCTCCTGCTCTGTGGGCTCCCAGAACAGCTCACTTGGACTGGATCTTGTCCCCAATCTGCCATTTTTTGCAAGAGAGATGGTAAGTGCCCACTTAAACTAATGCCATCTTGCCCCATGACTCCTCCAGGGATGATTGATTTTCTAGTGAGAGAATTTCATTCATTTTCTCCAATATGCTGTCATAATACCAGATCAATGGCTATTAACATGTCAGGTTGAAATTGTCTTTCCTTTCATCCTATTTGTTCTTCCAGAAAACCAGAGGAAATTCATTAGTAAACAAGATGGAAATGAGCTGACAGTTTCGAAGGAAGGGAACTCTCTAAATCTCTGTTGGTTCATTTTAAAAGAGGCAGTCCAAGACACACAGAAAGCTTACACTTCCAGCCAGAAATCCCATAATAAACAGGCTGGATAAAATGGGATGAAGGAAACATGCACATTCATTTCCAAGTTTTGGATTTTGGCATGGGCAAGGAAAAGCATTTAAAGTCTGCAGAGGTAATTACAGATTCTCAACTCAGTTAGGATTTCCTCCTTAAAACACCCGTCTCTTTAAACTTTTCCTCCATCCCCATCTGTGAAGAAATGGATAACATCCATCACTGTAGGTGATTTTCAAATTTATTTAATTAACATTTTTAAAGGTTGTTATGATACTCAAAGGAAATATACTTTAGAGCTAGAAGGTAATCATCAAGATTAACAAGTAAATAAATGTTCTACCTTGAAATCAAGACTTCAGGATTAACTACCTTACCTAATTAAATTGGTTTTATATTTGCTTGTCTTTAAAAATTCATATGTATGTATTCAAATAAAGTCCATTATGTGAAACTTTTTCTTATCCTATTCATTCTTTTTTTTTCACAGTTTGTACAAAATATACTCCTATCTTAACTAAAACCAGAAGACTGTGGTTTCCAACCAACTAAATTCTTCTAGGTATTATCCAAAACTACAGCAAGTCATAAAGGCAGAATTAATCATATAAGAATTTTGCAACCAAAAAAGAGCAATATCTTGCAGAAATTTTGGGGGGTAAAAACTTATTAACTCATGTTTTCCCATAATTTCCTCTCCCACAGCATCAGTTTTCTCCCTCTGTGCAATAAGTCATCTCCTTTGGAATTTCAAAGTGTCTGCCCTACTCCATAGGACTTTTAGTTGAAAAGCACCCCAGCTATTTTGTATGATCCTGAAGACCTTCATTCTCTGCATTTCAATTATCTCATCTATAAAACAAGGTTCTTAGACTTAATTGTCTCTTCTGCAACATCCAGCTTGAATATTCTGCCTTTGTCTTTGCCTTACCTTCTCTGGACACCCTACCCTTCCAGTCTCACCAAATGTTTCCCTTTGTCAGGCTCAGATCAATTAAATTATTTGTTCAAGTTCACATAGATGGAAAAAAGCTCAGCAAGTATATCATTTCAAGTTTATGTAACTCTTTAATGATGATTGTGTCTGAAATAACATGCTGTTGCACCCTATACATCAACTAATAGAGGCATTCAACTCGTCTGCCTACATGCTTTTATTTAAAAGAGCTGCCTTTAAAGACAACATCCAAGTTGCAGAGAGAGCCTTGGGTCTATAGCACTTTTCAATAAATGATATTAATAGGTTGACCTTATGCTATTAAAAATTCCTACACTGTCTATCTTCATCAAAAATGTATTTAGCTTGGAAATTTTTGAAATGAGTGCATTATTGATTCACTGCGATGTACTACCTGATGAGCTACCTGATACTATTTACCTAACCTAACCACCATCCACTTTCCAAGTCCATGAATAATAGTATTCTATTTTTTGTTCAAAAGCACATTTAAATGGCAATCAAATACAATTCAGTGATACAAATAAGGAATATAAATACTGATGGACACTAAAGGCAAGAAAATTAAAATTGTTTGCCTATGTAGTGAAGAAGGATTTTGCCTCCATTCCAAATTCCTTAGCAGAAAATTAGTGGTTGTTTTAGTGTTCACCTTATTTCTTCCTCCTCCTTTTGTTAAAAGACCTTGGATTTCTCTCTGGGAATCCTAGTCACCTTTGCAAGAATTGTTGTGGCCCTGTAGGTCAAGTTTCTTAACACTACCCCTTGTTAAGGAGTTGATGCATGATTGAAATTTCACAATCACATACTATTTTTATGGAGTTTGGAACATGAGTAGAGCAACAAAAGACAAACACTTCAGAATTCATCAGTCCTGGAGAAGACCTCCAATGAGTGTCTCTGTCATTTTCTGCCAACCAGATAGTTGGAGTCAACCTGGTTTCTAGATTTCCCAAGGTCTAATATTTTATCATTTCCTTTACTTCTATGACCTCTTTCCTCTTCCATAGTCATTTTCTTTTCTTTTTTTTTAGAGTTTTCAGATAGTATTTTATTATTATAGAATGCCCAGTTAATGCTGGATTTCAGATAAATGACAAATTTATTTATTTTTTATTTTTTTAAAGAAGATTTAGTTTACTTAAATGTTACCTAAAATCTAGGGGATTCCCATATGCCCCACCACCTGCACCTCCCACACTTTCCCATATTAACAACATCTTTCATTAGTGTGGTACTTTTGTTACAATTAATGAACACATATTGAAGCATTGCTACTAACAATGGACTATAGTTTACATTACAGTTTACACTCTGCCCTGCACACTTTTATAGGTTATGACAAAATATATAATGGCCTGTATCCATCATTGCAATGCCATGCAGGACAATTCCAAAGATCTGAAAATGCCCCCATGTTACACCTATTCTTCCCTCTCCCTCTCCTCAGAACCTCTGGTGGCCACTGCCTTTATATGAATGATAAAATTTATTCCATAGTTATAGTAAAAATAAGTCTATAATAGAACAATAATAAGTCTACTTTAGTCCATTATTCATTCCACAATCTTGAGGATTTTGGGATGGTGATGCCCACTTTGTTTCTAATTGAAAGGGGGCTTAGTCCCATGTGGCAGATAGATGAAAATATCTTGTTTGCAGTCGTAGACACTCTCTACTCCTTGGAATGGGCGTGGTCCATCATTATCTCCTTGTTAGTTGTCCTGGGTGAGTCCAGTGAACTGTGGAGTAGGTGTTGCACCTCTGCTGAGATTCAGGGCTCAAACAGCATGTGAACTGAAAAAAGATTTAAGTCTCTGGGACATATATTTAATAAATATAGTGCTAATTATAGGTTCAAACAAAAGGGGCAGAAGGGCCATGTGTAAGGAAATTGTAAATGAGTCTAAGTCTGTTACACTAGGGAGCATAAACTCCAAAGTAAGGCCCACCGACAGGGTGATGAATTCCTGAGCTTGTCTGCCCATCTTATAATGTCTAGATGTTTCTAGAGCCTTCAAGAGCCCCACTATTTGAGGCACTGTTACTGTGGCAGTCAGTGGGATCCTGCTGAGATGTGCATAAGTGTAACCTCTGGAATGACCTCTTGACACACTTTGAAATCTCTTAGCCATTAAAATTCATTTGTATTTAATATTTCCTGCTTTTGGTCAAGGTCTTTTTCCCAGAGGTATTTTTAGTCGGTGCTTGGTAATAATCCCTCAGTGCCAGGGAGGCTCATCCCCAAGAGTGATGTCCCATGCCAGGGGAATGTAGTACATTTATGTATTGAGTTTAGCTTAGAGAGAGACCATATTTGAGCAACAAGGAGGCTTTCAGGAGATAACTCCTAGGCAATATATAATACTAGACTAAGTTTCAATTTCACAAAAAAGTTCATAAATACAATCATCAATATCAAGGGCCTGGCATAGTAGTCTGTCTTCCTTCACTGGGCACTGCCCATGTAGTAGGGTGATTCTTGCCATTCTTTTAGTGAATGTAGCAGGACTCCCAGGATAGGAATTCAATATTCTTTTGGTTATTGTGTGGGTCTCCACCCACCAAGATAATGCCCCATGAACACTTGAACATATTCATATACCTTAGAGGCATGTCTCAGGTGCACCCCTCCTACACATCCCCCCATCACTGAGCCACCCCACACCAGTGATCCTCCCCTGCCATAGTTGTGACCCTTCTGTGATCTAAAACCTCTCCGAAAATGATGCCAATAAAATAAAATAAAATAAATAAGAAAATAAAGTAATAATTTTAAAAATACAAAAATTAAAAATTAAAAAATTTGAAATAAAAAAATTTTCATACATTGTGTCTTTCATCACTGTAAAATCTGTTATCTTGTATGTACAGTGAAAATTTCTTCCATATGTTCCCCATATGTTCTTTTATCTTCAAAGAAGCTTTAGATTACAGAAAAGTCACATAGAAAATATAGGGGATTCCCATATACCCAATGCCCTCTCCTTTTTCTACTCTCCCTTTTTAATAACATTTTACATGTGGATGGTACATTTGTTACAATCGATTCACAAAAATTGAAGCATTGTTACTAACCATGGTCAATGGTTTACATAATGATTTACATTTTGCTGCGTACATTTTTATAGGTATTTGACAAAATTTAAAATAGCCTGTATCCATTATTGCAAGATCATGCGGAACAATTGTAATTCCCTATGTTCTATCTATTCTATTCTTCCCTCCTCCTCCCCTCGGAACCTATGGTAACCTCTGAGTTTCAATTTTTGAAGAATAAGATTCATAGTTACTTGCAATAATACTGAGGGCTTGACATATTGGTTTCTTTTCTTTTATTAAACACTGCCTATATTTCGAGAATTTCCTATCCCTCTAATTGAGAACATAGCAGGACTCCCCTGGATGGGAGTTTGATATTTTCTTGTTTATTGTGTGGGTCTCCACCCACTGAGATAACACACTATGATAAGATGAACATTTATATATTCCATAGAGGCATGTCCCTGGTGTTCCCTATCCCGCATATTCCCCCACACCCAATGCCCTATACCAGTAACCCTCCCCTGCATATTTGTCAGAAGAACATTCCCACTATTATAGTTTTAACCACATACCTACAAATTTCCAGAGTTCACATGCTCTTTACTCCAACCCACCCCCTAGTTTGATGGATAGTCCAACCTAATTCCCCACCCTAGTCCCCTTCACAGACCAACACTGCCAAAATCAATCACATCACTGTGCCACTCTCATGCCTACCCACTGTCCAACCACACCCTTCCACCTTATCATAGATTTTGCCAATATGTGCATCAGCTTACCACCCTCTACTCCCTTTCTGTCTCCTGTTAACCTTCCAGTCTAATATGTATAAGATGATATCTCATTGTAGTTTTGATTTCCATAATCTTCTAATTGGTTTTTTTTTAATCATTATTAGTTAAAGAAGAATTGGTTTCTATTGGTTACATCCAAAAAATGTTTACACATTCATTTATTTAGCAAATCATTTTCTAAACAGAGTGCATGTATACAGTTAAATTTCAAGATGACAATGTCTAAGTGACTATATATTCCAAAATTATTGTGTTCTATAGCCTCTACCTATAAGAAAACAGAAAGTAGACTCCAGATATCATTTGATAGTCTGGGTAGTCTATTCTTTTTTATTTTAAAATGTCATACATATTTATATTTAAATACCTTTACTTTCTGAACCACTGGGAAGACAAGTATTGTCTTTCAAGACAGACTAACAGAAGCAGAAAACTTTTCCAGCCTTTCTTCCATTCCCATCTGTTTTAATCTATTAGGCTGCTGGAAGCAATATATAAGAAATGGCTTGACTTTTACAATAAGGATTTATTATCTTACAAGGTTACAGTTTCAAGGCTGATAACAATGTCTGGATGAAGGCATCATCAGATGATGCTTTCTCCCTGAAGACCAGCTGCCAGTGATCCTGGATTCTGTCACATGCAAGGAACATTGCAGCATCTGCTGGGCTCTCCTTTCTCCTCCAGGCATTCTTGATTAAATTTCCTGCTTCCCTGATTCTCTTCTTTTTCTCTGTATTCATCTTGTTTATAAAGGACTGCAATAAAAGGATTAAGACCCACCTGGGTCAGGCCTTACTAAAGTAAACTAATCACAAGTTCCCACTTACAATAGATTCATACCTACTGGAATGGGCCAGCTCTAAGAATGTGATTTTCTAGGGTGCATACAGTCTCAAACTACCAATATATGAGACGTAATATACAAGCAATAATTTGTTTCTGCTTAATGCTAAGTACTTCACCGAAAGATAATGGGTCAATGCAGAATTTAAGAAGCTAGAATCCATGGATGACCTTGAGGTTGCTGAGTTAAGTGGATATGTGAGATGATGGTTTTGGAGAAGGGCCCTGCACAAGAGACCTCTCATGAAATGCCTTATATGTTTTTCTTCTGACTTTAAGTCTGACCCAGAATAAATTACTGGATCCTCTTACATCTCATGATCTTCAGTTTTAAAGGTGAAATTCACACCCTCACAAGTGTGGGTTAGTGGCTGACTATAAACAGGACTGTGAGCATTAATATTAAGAACTGTATAAATCCACATTATTACTACAGTAAATATCCTACATGAAATATAATATAACTCCTATTGCCAAAATCTAGATACCTGGTAATTTAGAAAGAATAGTTCACAATAAATTGATAGGATATCTTCTCTCAAGAAATTATAAAGAAAATATCTGTTGGAAAATAAAAATTTGGCAAACCAGAAAAAAGCAAAGAACATCTCCTGGTATTATGGAATCCATATTATAACCCTCTTCCTCAACTCTCTGTTCTTAGCAAATTAGCCTGTCCTATCTGGAGAATGTACTAGATTTATAATGACCTTGTTGAAGAAATGATCTTGTAATTACATATTTATGGAACTAAAGTTCTCTGGAAGCATTGGAGTGAATTTGTTGAGTTCTGATGAAGCACAGGAATTCAGCTTCATTATTTTGCAGATGTTACAAAGGAGAACAAAGTGGATTTATGGGTTTACTGGCATAACACATTTTTAATGCCATTCAGGGTTTTGTTTAGCTTTGTTCTTTATATGTAGCTTGCCTTGGAGAGAAGTATGCTAAGGTAGAATTTTAATTTCTTGTTTTTATTTAATATTTAGCCATTTTAAATATACTAGCAAACCTGGTCTTAGGAGAAATTATAGGCAATTGTGTTGGCAATTAAGAATTACTCCATTATCTATTTATCTATTATCTATCTATCTACCTATCATCCATTTAGAAAATATTTATTGAGCACACACATTCCTGGCAATGGGGTCATGGTCATAAACCAAACAGACCAAATTCCTTACCACATGTCCAAATTCTGGTGAAAGGAGGCCAAAGGCAGAAACAAAAATGTATATACCCCTTTTGAAATTTTGAGTTTTCTTTAATGACCCATGTAGTGCTACTACTACCGAGATTTTCCTCCTGATCTGAAAAGCGTACACTTTGTCTCTCACTCCAGAACTCCAGGCCTTATGTAACCTTGTATGTGCAAATGTAAATCTGTGCTCTCTCTAATAGTACATGGAAATAAATGAAGAACACCCAAATGAGAAGAAGTGAAGGTTATTTCTTCAAAGCTTACCATAGCAAGGGAGTCAGCCACCACCCTTATGTTTGACAGAGACTCAAAGGCAGGCAGAGGAGTGGGAAAGCTTTATAGGACATAAATGAAAAGATTTCAGATAATATTTCAGAGTTCAGTATGGGGAAGCTGGAGACAAGCTGACCAGAAGCAGGGCATCCCATGAGAATGGTTAGAGGAGAATACTTGACTTTCTCCAGCTATTTCTAAGTTGGAAGCAAGGGTAAAATTTAGGGATCAAGTCCTGGCTATTTGGGGCTAATTGCTACAAGGATTGTGGTTAGCCTCCTGGACTGGCTGCTGTACATAGTGGCCAGCTTCCTGGACTGAGAGATGCATGTAGCGGGCCAGAGTTTCCCAGTCTGGCTTTGCTGATAGTGGGCCAAAATGGTTCATGTATTAACTTAGTCTCTCAATTAAATAACCACATGTAAGTTGTCTCATTACACCGAGAGTGTCTTTTCATCTTTTAAATGGGTGGTTGTAAGGAACAGAGACAAGGTATATCAATAATGGAATATAGTGAACCCAATCATTGCAACAACTGTTACTATTTGTGACAGTGATTTAGTAGCCATCATGGGGCCATCCAGAGTCAAACCATAATGACAAGGAGTGGGCTCACAAATAAACATTTTTTTTTTAATGTTTTTGACCCCAAGTAGTACGTGTACCAGGAACAAAGTTTAATTTCAGCGTGATCATTACAACCCATTTTGAATTGACTTTTCACCTGGAAGGAGAAAGGAAATATTCAATTTATATATCTCTCTCTCATAAAAAGGATATGACTCATTGAATTACATTCATAATAACATCTTACATTTATTTAACACCAGTTTTGAAGTAGGTCCTTATTGTTTTCAATAGCTCATGGTCCTACAATTCCTGTCTTATAGTTAAAAAACATTAGGAAATTTAGCATAGGAGTAATGTATCTATTCAATATCCTAAACATCATAAACAGCTGAGCCCAATGAATGTCACAGGTCTGACTATGGCTTACTTATGCCCTTCACAGCTACTTGGCTACTCAAAGACAGCAGTAGCTCTAAATATTTGTTAGAAGTCATGTCTGTATCTATTTAAGCAAATGCTATCTGTATAGTAGTGTGCTGGGCACTGGCAAGGGTGGCGGTCATTGAAAATAGAGATACATTAAAGGTGGCCTTAAAACTGCCAAGTAATCTCTCCAAAGTCCTATAACATTGCCTAAAATACATCCGCTCCCTAAAACCCTAACTTCTGTGCTCATGAGCCAAGAAATACTTGCTTTCCCTATTCATATTTTCTTTGTTCTTGACTCCCTTTTTAAGAATACCGTTTAAATCATTTTTCCTGAAGAACTTCTACTCATCCTTCAAAGGCCAATTCCAATTATATTTTTATTGTCTTCTCTGACTCAGAAAGAAAAATCACCTTATCTATGCACCATGTACTACTCTGCCCACCATTCTTACACAGATAGTAACATGATGAGTAATAAGTATTTACTTATTTTATAAAACTAGCACCCAGGAGGTATCCGTTAGGTCTTTATTATATAAATAGAAAGCTTTCAACATAGTTTGTGAGGCCATATTTGTTCATGAAGCAATAACGAAACACATGTGATGGCCAATTTTATGTGTCAACTTAACTGGGTTATGGTGTCCCATTATTTGGTTAAACATAGGTCTTGATCTTGCTGTGAAGATATTTCGTAGATGGGATTGACATCTATAATCAATTAATTTTAAATGAAGATTACCTTAGATTATATAGGTGGGCCTTAATCAGTCAGAGACCTTAAGTTCAAAGAACTGAGGGATTCTGGAAGAAGGAAGACTTCTGCCTTAAGACTGCACACTCTACTCCTTTCTGAGTTTCCAGACTGAGGAATTAGGACTCAACATCACGCTTCCCAGAGCTTTCATGCTCCTTCTTGCTTCATGGAGTTCAAACTTGCCAGCCCCCACAATCACGTGAGCCAACTTTTATATTAAATCTCTGTATAAACACACACATACGCACACATCTTGTTGGTGCTGTTTCTATGAAGAATGCTGATGGGGTTTAAATTACATTCAATTAGTCCTTATGACCTGGGAAAAAGTGTGTGTCTTTGATATTTTAGAGGAAGGGTCAGCAGTCATTTTTCCTCATAAAGGGCCAAACATAAATACTTTATGCTTCTTGAGCCATACTTTTTATATTCATTTTAACAACAATTCACTGAAGTATATTATTCATACTCGAACATACATAAAAAATAAGTGTATATTAAAAGCTGTGAAGTTACAAAACAAACATGCATAACATCATATGGCACTCCCATATATCACCCCATTACAAATAACTTGCATTTTTGTGAAACATTTGTAACAAATTATGAAAGAGCATCTTCAAAGCATTACTACTGTTGTCCATATTTTACATTTGGTGTGTTTTTCCCCCCAAACCATCCTATTATTTTTTTTATAAACCATACAATTTATCTAAAGTGTATAATGAATAGGACTTGGTATAATCACCGAGTTGTGAATTCATCTTCAATCAATATTCATGCATTTTCATTACTCCAAAAAAAAAAAAAAAACCCAAGAATAAAACAAACCACAATCATACCCATATGTAAGTGCTACTAATTACAAATTATATGAGGTGCTTTCATCACTTCTTTTCATTCCAAACATTTCCAAACAACTTTATGCCAATTCCACATAGATTAAACCTCAGCTTTCCATTCTCTAACCACATTCTTTTCTTTGGTGACTTACATTCTAGCTATTAACTCCATGAGCTTGCTCATTATATTTATTTCATAATAGTGAAGTTATACATTATTTGTCCTTTTGTGCCTGGCTTGCTTCACACAACATAATGTCCTCCACATTCATCCAAGTTGTCATATGCTTCACAACCTCATTTCTTCTTACATCTGAGTAATATTCCATCATGTGTATATACCACAGTTTGTTTATATATTCATCAGTTGATGGACACCTGGGTTGTTTCCTTCTTTTAGAAATTGTGAATAATGTCACTAAGAACATTGGTGTGCAGATGTCTGTTAGTGTCACTGCTCTCAGTTCTTCTGTGACCGGTATTGCTCAGTCACAGAGTCATACGTTTTTTGTTGCAACTACTCAAATCTGGTGTTGTAGCTAGCAACAATATCTAAACAAATGGTTGTGACTGTGTTCTAATAAAATTTTATTTACACAAAAACAAACTGAACACTGAATATGGCCTTTTGGCCTTAGTTTGCTGATCCTTGTTCTAAAGGTAATTTGGAGTAGAAAATGAGTAACCTCAATATAACTACTATTAAAGAATATCTATAAATCTCTAGTGAAAGTTGTCTGGTCTTGGTGACATTGTGCCATGTCTTTCAAGGGGAAAATAGGTACAAGAAAAATTAGATAAGGATATATATATATATATATATATATATATATATATATATATATATATA
>JAKSZT010054462.1:14183206-14193333 GCA_026826555.1 Tolypeutes matacus | reverse complement strand
ATATATATATATATATATATATATATATATATATATATATATATATACCAGGACTATTGTGTGTTCCCCACCACTAAGGCAAACATTGGTGTATGGCCCTACCTCACCAGTCTTTATGAATTAAAAGGTAATAAACTTGGTTTACCTCTCCGTGTATTTTTTTGTTTTTGTTTTTTTAAGACTTTGTCTCATTTTGTAATATTTAGTAAAATGTCTCACACATCTCTTATTATTCCTGAATCTGCTTGTTTTCTGACACAATTATAAATTATATAAATTTTTTAATTTCTGTACCTGGTAATATATAGAAATATTTAGTATTGTATATTTTCCTTTGATCCAATGATTTTGCTAAATTTAATTATTAATCCTAGTAGTTATCTGAAGATTCTTTTTGAGTACATGATCATGTTTCCTGAGAAAAATGACATAACTACTTCTTCATTTCCAATCATTATATCTTTTATATATTCTTAAAACACTTTATTCCACTGGCTAGATCCTTGAATAGAGGTAGTGATATTATTTTTCACCAGACATAATCTATATCAAAAAGGGAGCTTCCTTCTCTCTAGCTTACTAGTAGGTTATATCATGAATGAGGTTTAATTTTCATTGGATCTTTTACTTTACATGTGAAGATAATTATATTATTTTCTTCTATTTGATTCTGTCTATGTGAGTTTCACACTGCACTGTTTGAATGTTGAATTTTAAACGGACCTTGAGGTTCTGGACTAAAACCACATTAATCATGATGCAGTTTTTAATATTATTTGAATAGATTGGTTAATGTTGCTTTTAGATTTTTTCTATGTTCATGATAGTATTTGTCTTTCATTTGGTTTATTTGTAAAATTCCTGGGATGTGTGGGGAGCCAAAGTAATGTTGACTTGTATAAAATACTTGGAAAACAGTGGTATTTTAATATTCTCTGAAATACTTGGTGTGTTTGTTCTTTATGTCTTATAAATATTTGGAAAAATTCACTAGAGAAGTCATTCACAGTCAGGATTTTTTAAAAGAAATATAGAAGTATTATTCTTACTTATTTCTTCTTGGGTATGATTTGATTTTGTCTGACAAATTCTAATCTAACACTATTTTTAAATTTATGCAAGTAAAGTTTTTCATAATATTTTCATTACCATTTTAATGTCTGTAGGAACTGTTGTGATGTCTGCTTTTGCATTTCTCTTAATGGTAATCTGTATTTCTCCTACTTTTTAAGTTGTTCCAGTGCATGTCATTTTTATCAATCTTTTACAATACTAAACTTTTGCTTGATTGATTTCTCATAAGTCATAAACTTTTATATTATTTTCCTTAATATCTGTTCTGTGTTATTTCTCTTTTTCTATCCTCTTTGGCCTAATTTGTTATTCCTGTTCTACCTTCCTGAGATGTAATCTCTGATTTTTGGCTTTCAGCTTGCTTTCTTTTCTAATAAATGCATTTAATTTTATCACCCCCTCAAGCACTGCTTTATCTGCTTTTCACAAGTTTTGATAATTATATTCCTGTTATCATCCCAGACTTTTCCCTATGACTATATATGCCATAACTCTATTTTTTAAATTTCTGCAGTCTTCCTACTTTGGTGTAACGAGTTCATGTGTTAGCATCCTTCATAATTCCTGATACTTTTCTTTATCTTGGACTTGCCATATCTTTCAGGAGAGTGCTATATTTCTTATTATGATATTTACTTTGGAAGGGGAGGGCTGAAACTTCTCTCAGGAACATTACTCAGGTCTAAGTTTTCTTTTGCTACCCCTTTCCCCAGGCAACCTAGCAAGGGAGGACAATCATGTATTTTTTTAATTGATTATAAACTATATATACCATATTCTGTATCATATCTAAACTATATAAAAAATGTCTTACAAGCTTCTGACCTTGGTACCTAAACCTTTATTTCAAGATGTACTTCTTGTGTGTGGTACATTGAATTATGTACCCCAATGAACACATGTTCTTAATCTCAGTCCATATTCCTGTGGGTGTGAACCCATTGCATAGGACTCTTTGAAGATGTTCTTTTTAGTTAAAGTGTGCCTGACTAAAGGAGGATGGGTTTTAATCCAGATTATTGGAGACTTTAGACAAAGGACCCAGAAGTTACAAAAGTGGATAAGGAAAGAAAATCACCAAGTGATGGAAACAGAGATAAAACCCAAGAAACCCCAGGGATTTCCAACAACCAACACAGGAAAGTTGCAGTCTTTGGGAGAAAAGAAAAAATCCTTCCTGATGTCTTCATTTTGAACTTCTTCTAATCTCAAAATTGTAACCTAGTAAATTCCTGTTGTCTAAGCCAATCCATTGTGTACTATTTGTCACAGCACCTCTGGTATACTAAAACACTTTGGAAATAAAAGTCTTGATTTTTATAGTTCCCAAATTTTAAAACACAGCCCTTACTCCTGATCTGAATTCTACATTATATATCTGGCTACCTACCTGATATTTCCACATGAATATCAAATAACACTATTTCATATTTAACATGACCAGAACTAATCATCTGGGTTTCCTTCCCAAGCCTGCTGCTTTCACAGAATTTCCCACATCAGTTTATGGCAAATTTATCCTCTGTCAGGATAGCTTGAAAGATCTACCTCAAGATGTATGCATAAAATCTACTTCTGATTGCCCTCATTGTTCTCATTTTATTCCAAGCCACTATCATTTTCACTTTAATTACTGCAATAGCAATTACTGTTTTTCATTTTTTCATCTTTGTCTCTCTTCAGTGTATTATTAACACATATATCAAAACTATCTTGTTAAACAGTGAACCCAGAGGTGGATGAGAATTGTTGGTGGTGGTATAGATGCAAGAGTGTCCTTCTGTGAGCTAGAGCAGATGTACATCACTATTGCAGGGTGATGGGAATGTGTAGAAGCATGGGAAAAATTAAATTGGTCTGATAGACTGTGGTTAAAAACAAGACTGTAATATTCCTGCATCAATGTCAAAGATGTACTGTGTTGATAGTGGGAGTATTGGAAAAGTGTGCCAATTGTACACTATGGACCATGGTTGGTGGTAATAGTTTGATGATAGTATCTCATAAACTGTAACAAATGTTCCACCATAGTGTGGTGTTGGTGAAAGGGTGTTGTATGGGAATTCTACACATGTGCATGATTGTTTTGTAAGTTCACAACTTCTGTAATAAAATATATATTTTAAAAAATAATAATAGGGTGGATTGGGGGAAAATACAACAAATATAAGATATGGACTATAGTTAGTAGCAAAATTTTGATGATATTCTTTCATAATTTGTAAGAAATGTCTCACAACAATGCAAGGTGTTGGTGGTGGGTTGATTTATGGGACCCCTGTATGATGTTATGTGTGTTTGCTTTGTAAGTTCAAAATTTTACTATACACTTATTGTTTAAGTATGTTCATGTATCAATGATATACTTCAATAAAACTTTTAAAAATTATTCTGTTTATTTTAAATCATATCTTGGCTTTCCTCTGTGAAAAAAACAACCAATGACTTCTTATATTCTCATGGAAAACCAAAGTCCTCACAAAAACCACAAGGCCCTCCTCAGTATGGTTTTCTTATTTTCTCTTTGTTTTCTCCTTTTCCCTCATACTCTTTCCCTCAACTGCACTGGCTACTCACTCATCCAACAGGCATATTTCCATTTCAGGGACTTCATATTTACTCTCTCCACTGCTTAAAGTACTCTTCCCCAATCTCTCAATTCTTTAGTCAAGTAGTGCCTGCTTACGATCCCTTTCTTGAACACCCTAACTAAAATTTCCCAACCCTATTTTCATTCTCCATTTCCCTTCTCTCTTTTATTATTTTCTGGTAATCTATGCCACAACAAAATCACCATATGTTTTCATTTATTTATTTTTCTTATCTTATCTATCTTCTCCACTGGAGAGCTCCACGGTACATCAATTTTTGTCTGTTTTGTTCACAATTATATCCCCATATCTATAACAATGACTGGCATAAGTAAATACTTAATAAATGTGTTGAAATATTGTTAGATGGAAGTAATGATCATATGGATATTCATTATACCATCCTGTCTAATTTTCAAGTTTAAGAATAGTCGTAATAGAGGATTTAGGGAAAATGACATCTGATTAGACAGACAAGGCACAACTCTCCCACAAAAACAACAGAGAAATAGCCAAAGCTGCCTGAGGGACCTGCTTTGGGGTCAGCAGACCAGGACAGTGCTTCACAACTCCTAGGAGGTTAAGAGACTAAGAATCTGAAACAACAAACTGTGAGTTACTAAACCTCCCTGCCACCAGGAAGAGCTCCCCTCCCCCACCCCCAAGGTTTTGAGCTGGGGTAAAACCCTTGGGTTCATTGCAGGTGACTGAGAGGGGAGCAGATGTTTTCCTCCCTCTCAGGTTTTACAAAAGGAAAGGGAGGGAGAGATAGAGGGTGCTTTTCTTCAGTGAAGTTGGGCAGCAGAGCCTGCTTGGAATCTTGGCTTTGGCCAGAACAAAACAAAGGAAAACCTAGAGAGACACCTCTGTGGAAAGGTGCAGCAACAAGCTCCATCTGTTGGCAGGTCTAGAAATTAAATGGACAAAAACTGCACTTGAGCTCTCTGTTCTCTAACTTCTGAAAGAAAATCTGTACCCTATTAGTTAGTTCATGGCATGATTTGATAACTCAAGCTGGGCAAGTTTAAAGACTTAGGATAAGTTGAACCAAATATCAAAGAAGACCTGTGAAAAACTAATAAAAATAGGCAAGAGAGAGAAATTGGCCATCAGAGTAAATTAACCAACATATTCAGATGCCCAGAGAGCAGCAAAAAATTACAAGCCATACTAGGAAAAAGGAAGAGATGACCCAGTCAAAGGAGCAAACCAAATATCTTGAAGAAATATAGGATTTAAGCCAATTAATCAATGATAATCACACAACTCTTCCAAATCAATTTAAAGAATTGAAAGAAAATATGACTGAAGAGATAAAGGATATTAAGAAGATACGGGGTGAGCATAAAGAACAATTTGAAAGTCTTAAAAGTAAAGTAACAGACTTTATGAGAATGAAAGATACAATGGATGAGATTAAAAATACATTAGAAGCACATAAGAGCAGATTTGAATGGCTTGAAGACAGAATTAGTGATTTTGAAGACAGCACATCTGAACTGAAAAAGACAGGAGAAGAGAAAGAGGAGAGAAAGGAAAAAATGGGACAGGACCTCAGGGAATTGAATGACAATGTGAAACCCCAAAACATATACATATCGGTGTCCCAAAAAGAAAAGAAAATGGAAAAGGGGGAGAGAGAATATTTGAAGAAATAATGACTGAAAACTTCCTTACCCTTATGAAATACATAAATATGAATATCTAAGGACAATGCACCCTAAGCAGAATAAACCCAAATAGACTTATCCTGAGACAACTACTATTAAGAAAGACAAATATCAGAGATAAAGAGAAGATTCTGAAAGCAGTGAGAGAAAAGCAATACATCACATACAAAGAAAATTCAATAAAATTAAGTGCTGACCTCTCACCAGAAACCATGTAGGAGAGAAAAAAGTGTTATGATGAATTTAAGGTACTGAAAGAGAAAAACTGTCAACCAAGAATCCTGTATTCAGCAAAGCTGTCCTTCAAAAATGAAGGGGAGTTCAAAGTCTTCACAGACTAACAAAAACTGATAGAATATGTTACCAAAAGACCAGAATTACAAGAGATACTAAAGGGAGTGCGACAGCCTGAAAGGAAAAAACAAAGATGAGACACTTGGAGAAGTGTGTAGAAAAGAAGATTACTAGAAAGTGGAAATTAAATGGTAAAAAGATAGGCATTACTACGATATGACAAAAGAATGCCAAAGGTCAAAATGGATGAAGTAAGTAATGCCTTTACAGTAATAATTGAATGTTAATCGCTTGAATTCCCCAATCTAAAAAAATAGACTGATAGAATGGATTAAAAAAAAAAAAAAAAGAAGAGCAATCTATATGTTGTCTACAAGATACTTACCTCAGACTTAAGGACACAACTAGGTTAAAAGGGAAAGGTTGGAAAAAGATTCTACACAAATAGTAACCAAAAAAGAGCTTGAGTAGCAAATATTAATATCAGACAAAATAATTTTAAATGCAAAACTCCTGTAAGGGATGAAGAAGGCCATTATATATTAATAAAATAGGCAATTCAACAAGAAGAAATAACTATTCTAAATATTTATGCACCTAACCTCAGTGTCCCAAGATACATGAGGCACACACCAACAAAGCTGAAGAGAGAAAAAGATGTCTCTACAATAATAATTGGAGATTTCAATACACCACTCTCAGCATTGGATAGAACATCTGGACAGAGGATAAATAAAGAAACAGAGTACTTGAATAATCATTTATCATTATCATTGATAAATGAACAGACACCTATAGAGTATTGCACCCCAAAACAGCAGGATACACATTCTTTTCAATGTCCATGGATCCTTCTTCAAGATAGACCATATGTTGGGTGACAAGACAAGTCTCAATAAATTTAAAAAGACTGAAATTATACAAAACACTTTCTCTGATAATAATGGAATGAAGCTAAGTATCAATAATGGACAGAAAAGTGAAAATTCATAAATATATGGAGATTAAACAATACACTCTTAAATAATCAGTGGGTCAAAGAAGAAATTTCAAGAAAATTCAGCAAATATCTTGAAATATATGAAAATGAGAAAACAAATATCAAAACATATGGAACACAGCCACTGTAGTGCTAAGAGGAAATTTATGCCCTTAGTGCATACATTAAAAAAGAATGACCTAAAATTGAAGAACTGAATTCACACCAGGAAGAACTAGCAAAAGAACAGCAAACTAATCCCAAACCAAGCTGAAGGAAAAAAAAATAGTAAAGATCAGAGCAGAATTAAATGAAATCAAGAACAAAAAAACAATAGAGAGAATCAACAAAACCAAAAGTTGGTTCTTTGAGACCAACAAAATTGACACACCCTTAGCTAGACTGACAAAGAAAAAATGAGAGATGACACAAATAAATAAAATTGGAAATGAGAGGAGGGACATTAACACTGACCCTGCAGAATAAAAGAGATCATAAGAGGGTACTATGAAAAACTGTATGCCAAAAAACTAGAAAATGTAGAAGAGATGGACAAATTCTTAGAAACACATGAATCACCTATACTGACCCTAGAAGAAATAGAAATCTTCAGCAAACCAATCATAAGTGAAGAGATTGAAACACTCATAAAAAACCTCCCAAAGATGAAAGCCCAGGACCAGATGTTTTCACAGGTGAATTTTACCAACCATTCATGCAACCTAATATCAGTCTTACTCAAGCTCTTCCAAAAAATTGAACAGGAAAGAATGCTACCAAACTCCTTCTATGAAGCCAACATTACCCTAATACCAAGACCAGATAAAGATATTATGAAAAAAGAAAATTACAGACCAATATCTCTAATGAATATAGATGCAAAAATCCTTAACAAAATACTTACAAGCACAATCCAAAAGCACATAAAAAGAAACACCACAGTCAAGTGGGTCTTATCCTAGGTTTGCAAGACTGGTTTGACACAAAAAAATCAATTAGTGTAATAAACCACATTGATAAACTGAAGAAGAAAAATCATATGATCCTGATAATTGATACAGAAAAAGCATTTGGCAAAACACAGCACATATTCTTTATAATAACACTCCAAAAGATAGGAATAGAAGGCAGCTTTCTCAATATGGGAAAGTACATATATAAAAAACCTACAGGTAGCATTGTATTCAATGGTGAAAGATTGAAAGCTTTCCCGCTGAGATCAGGAACAAGACAAGGATGCCCACTGTCCCATTATTATTTAATATTGTGCTAGGAGTTCTAGCTAGAGCAATTAGGCTAGACAAAGAAATAAAAGGCATCCAAATAGGAAAGGAAGAAGTAAAACTTTCAGTGTTCACTGATGGCATGACATGATCCTATATCTAGAAAATCCTGAAAAATCCACAATTCTACTAGAATTAATAGATGAGTTTAGCAATGTGGAGGGATACAAAATTAATACACAAAAATCAGTAGCGTTTCTATACATTACTGATGTGCAATCTGAGGAGGAAATCAAAATATTCCATTTATAATAACAACTAAAACAATCAAATATTTAGAAATGAATTTAACCAAGTACACAAAGGACTTATACTCAGAAAACTACAAAGCATTGCTAAAAGTAACCTAAGAAGACTTAAACAAATGGAAAGGAGTTCCATGTTCATGGATTGGAAGACTAAATACCATTAAGATGTCAATTCTACACAAACTGATTTACAGATTCAACACAATCCCAATAAAAGTCCCAACAGCCTTTTCTGCAGAAATCGAAAAGCCAACAACCAAATTTACTTTGAAGGGTAAGGGGCTCCAAATAGCCCAAAATGTCTTTAAATAGAAGAATGAAGTTGAGAATTCTCACTTCTGGACTTTAAAGTGTATTACTTGGCTACAGTGGTAAAAATAATATGGCACTGGCATAAGGATAGCTTGACCAATGGAACTGAATTGAGAATTCAGAAATTGACCCTCTCATCTACCGTCAAGTAATTTTTGACAAAGCTATTAATCCCACTCAGCTGAGCCAGAACAATCTATTCAATAAATGGTGCTGGGAGAACTGAATAGTCATATCCAAAAGAAAGAAAGAAGACCCATATCTCACACCTTATACAAAAATTAACTCAAATTGGATCAAGGACCTAAATATAAAAGCAACAACCATAAACCTCCTAGAAGAAAATGTAGGAAAATATCTTTTGGTAAACAGTAGTTTCTTAAACCTTACTCCCAAAGCACAAGCAACAAAAGAAAAAAAATGGATAAATGCTCCAAAATGTGTTTATCAATTGCAATGAATGTACCACACTGTTGTCATTTTAACTGATATTTTACTGATTGGCAATTTTGTATCATATACTGGTCATTTGGAAAGTTATATTAACAGTTTACTGATTTATGCAGATCTTCCAAGTTTTGACCCATTTCACTTTACAAAAACAAAATATAACATTTGTTAATATAACAATTGCTTTTGTCAGAAGTCCTTAGGCATTTAGAACCTGTCAAGTTCATAGCAGCAGTCAAATATTCTAAAATTCTCATTTTGCCTGAAAGCTTGAATTTTATCATTGGAAACAAATACTGGCAGCTATTTGTTTGAAGTGGCAAGCTCATTTATTCATTTTCAAAAAACTAAAGAAAATACCCAAGTCTAATGAACTGCAGTCTGTAGGTCCTTCAAGTATAACCCCAAAATGTGGTTAATTCAGCTCATAATTCAAATATTTGCCCAAATACTTTTGCCTGAGACAATTGTTATATATTTTAGTATGCTCCATAAGTGTTTTATGCATACTTCTAATGTAAAATATAAAATATTAAAAATCACAAATATGCAAAGGTCAAACCTTAATAAAATTTTAAATTTTTTCATTATGTATATTCTTAAGTGAAACTGGCATTTTACTTTCATTATTGTGAGGGTGTGGTGGTGATGAATACTCTGACTCCCAGTGTAGATGTCCCTGCCTTGATGTGTACAAAGGTGGCAGTAGTTTTCCCCACTATTATTTTTGCACCAAAGTGCAGATGTTATTGTAGTAAAAAAGGAAAATATGTTTAATTTCATTAGAAAATAATGACTTCATACACCTTAATGAGTGTTAATAATTCTTGGGGCTCCAGTGGTCTGCAGACTCTAACTTGAGAACTGCTGTCTTAGAGCAGTATTGTGTAGTGGCTAAAAACATGGGCACTAGACTCAAATTACTTGGGTTACATCCTTGGGCTCAAATTATACAGACACAAAATATGTCTCTTCAAAACAATATTTTCCACCTACTCACTAATTCTTCTTGTTTAATTTTGTCTTGGGACCTAATGAGAGAACATAGCACAATTAGTCATAAGGCTTGAAGAGCACACATGCCTGAGAGAGGTGACAGGATGACATCAACTTTTCTAAGGCATAAAAGGGTACAGAGAGAGAGAGAAAGGGGGGGAGGGGGTGGGGAGAGAGGGAGGGAGGGAGGAAGGGAGGAAGGGAGGAAGGGAGGAAGGGAGGAAGGGAGG
>JAKSZT010054462.1:13858845-14177187 GCA_026826555.1 Tolypeutes matacus | reverse complement strand
CCTTCCTTCCTTCCTTCCTTCCTTCCTTCCTTCCTCCCTCCCTCCCTTCCTTCCTCTCTCTCTCTTCCCTTCCTTCCTTCCTTCCTTCCTTCCTTCCTTCCTTCCTTCCTTCCTTCCTTCCTTCCTTCCTTCCTCCCTCCCTTTCTCTTCTCTTCTCTTCTCTTCCTTCCTTCCTTCCTTCCTTCCTTCCTTCCTTCCTTCCTTCCTTCCTTCCTTCCTTCCTTCCTTCCTTCCTTCCTTCCTTCCTTTAACATTAACAGGCAGGTACCTTTTATTTAGTATATGTTTACTCTGCACATGGTGATATGATTTTAGATACAGACACACCAGACCTAGAGAAGAGGAAAGACGGAAATATAGGGAAATCCTAGGAAAGGAAGCCATGGGACTTAGAGTAATAATGTCAAAGCAGGATTTTAATGCATGAATCCATTCTGCTATTCACTTAATTATACAGAATTATACAGTTAGTTACACATTTATTTAATGAATATCGATATTGCGGTAATAAAAAGCCTATGAGCTCAATACAAAAAAAAAATTCTTTATACAGGCAAACATAGGATTAGGAATGGACCCAAAGTCTACAGAAGAAGTGCCTATTAGTTGAGGAAAAACCAGTATTAGAGGAGTAAACCCAGAAGTCCCTCTCTCACATCTGCTTTGCCATGAGTGCAGGGCAAGCCTCTGATTGCCAAAACCTTTCTGGTCATTTGTCTTTGTAAGTTGAATATGTGTTTTTCAGGTTCATATTTCATAATAAAATCATTGTCATTTGCTTATCAGGGTAAGTTTTGATATCTAAGACAGCCAAACTACAAACCTGAGTACCATTTTGTACCAGGTGTCATTGGCATCTCACTCAATTTGACTTTTTAAAACGGGGGGTGGGGGTGGGGGATTTTTCTGATTCTACACTGGGATAAGTCTTTGAAAATGAGGTTTTATTTATGGATTTTTGTTTCCTTTCATTTTATTGTTTTGGAGGGGCTCCAGAACAGAGTTCATATCTGTACCTCACTGCCCTCATGTTACTTCAAAATAAAATGGAAATGATATATAATATATAAATTCAGTTGGAGTTGATTGCCTTCTTTATCACAACTAATATCTGCTGTCAAAGGATTATGAGATCAATATTTACACTTTACTGTGAATGTGTTTTTTCTTGCCTTGCCTTGTGGAATTTGCATTGCAAAATTCACCCCCCCCCTTTTTTTTTCTATTTTTTCTTATCACCTTAGGCAGATTTCGAAAAGACACAAGAAACTGGATTGATGTGAGGGTAATTTTTGGCTGTTGGGAACATTCCAAGAACGGGGCATCCCATCATTTGCAGTCTGTCTTATTCTGGGCATATGTTAAGCTAACCCTTTTGCAGGGCTGTTCCTGGGTCTTGGAAATAGTTACTTAGGAACTGTAGCATTTTGGTCATTTTTACTTTTATTGTAAATCCCAAGATAATTCAAACCTAAAATTTCTCCAGAGTAATGGTAGATTTTTTTTTTTTTTTATTTAATCATCCCTATTATGTGTCCACTACATTGAAAGTTCCGCTAAGGCACCTACATACTTCCAAGTCTATTGATAAGAGCTTCTGAACACTGTCCCTGAAAAGTCCTTTTAGACACTAAATTATGACAGTTTTCAGAGAGAAATGAAAAAAAAAAAAAATCATGCTATTCTGTGAGCACAGGTGTATTAACACACACCAGAAAATTGAAATCCAATTCAGAAGGCAATATTGGAAACAATTTGAGCCTGGATTCAATCTGGCTGGGCAGAAATAGCACAAGAAATGACTTTGAAGATGATTCTGCCATTTTTTCAGTTCATTCTGTCTGACTGGAGCCATCAATATGGAATGTACTGGAAAATTCACATTAAATTCTTGCTCATGTCATTTCAGCCAGATCAGAGACTGAAAGCTACTTCCAGTGATGTTATTTTAATAAAATATCATATGATAAAGTTAAAGAATTAAACAGAAAAGAGAATTAAAATGTACTTGTCCTATAAGAAATTCAATTATAAATACTCAATTCTTAATTACTTTAAAATAATAAATGGAAATCCCTAATTCAAACACAGCTTTCACCTCAGACATTCTCTTACACTTATATTTTACATGTTGATTATAGAAGTATATTTCCTGTAATGGAATAAATTCATTTATAAAAATGTGCTGTTCTAATTGTTTTGAGAAGCAAATTTTCACAAAAAGAATTGTGGTATATATACAATAAGTGAGACTTGAGCAAAATAAATACTACTTTTGTAAAAGGAAGACTATTTCTGGCATATAAAAAATCAGTCTGGTGTGTTTGCTTTTAATTTGTATTTTGCTAAATTCATTAGAGGATTTCTGAGAGTGGTTCATATTTCTAGAAGTGTCTTAACCTCCATCAGTTGTACCCGTGGAGATGAGGTCCCTTTGCTGTGTGTGCTGTCTGCAAGTCTTGGCTTACAGAGAGAACAGACAGAGCATAGAACAAATGCAAAAGCTTCTGCCTGAAGGTCAGAGTTCTTTGAGCCTCCTGCTCACTATAGCCCTTGTAAGTAGGGATTTAGGTTTCTCTTGGACTGACCCAGTTTACCTGTGCAGTCCAACCCTTTTCCTCCCTAAGTAGGGTAGACTGATTGTGACAATAAATTGCATGGTCAACAATCTTACAATCGACTTTAAGACCTATCTGCCTAGCTCTTCGTCAGCATCAGTGTGGTTAATTCTTTCTGTCTCCGTAGTTACCCAACATGAATTACTGCTCTTGTGGTTACAAGAGCTTTCATGTTAGTTAATTTGAATAGAGATATAACAACCTTTTTCATCCTTCCACATTAATTACACATGCACAGTATGTTGTTGTCAAAAGTGGGTAGAAACTAGTGGTGATCATTGGTAATAAACTGATGTTTGGAATTGTATTGTTTTGTTTTAGTTTTACACAAATTATCTTATACCTTCTTGATTTCTCAAATTCCTCTTGTCAAAACACCCAATGTATGGCATTTAAAGAGTATTGTTTTACTATATTAACCCCAGAATGGATAGGGTAGAAGGTTCTAATTTGACCCAAAAGAAATATAAATCTTTAAAGATATGTTTCAAATTGGTTTCAGCAAATAAAAAGGAAGATATGAAGTAGTAATATCTGAGTAAGGAACATAACTCATGGAATATAGAGTATGCAGACTGTACTCACAGGATTCAGAAACTTCCAGAATGTAAGGTCAAGAGCACTGGTGGGAGAGCTCTGGTAGCCCAAGCACCTTCCACATGCATTGTTCTTAAAACAGACCTCAAACTGAGATTGCATTCTGGGGTGTAGAATCTAAGCGCAGGCTTTACATTTATCTCTGATAATCATTATATGTTGAGACAAAATGTGCTGCCTTAGTTCCCTCTAGAAAAACTCTACAATGTGATCATTTGGCTGTTCCCTGATCATTCCTTGTGAAGGAAATCTGACATCCCCTGTAGAAGAAATTTCCTTTTGAACATTTTTAGTATTTAAATGACCTTTTCTGCTCTTTTTTGATGTAGCCATCATCTGATAAGAAAAAGTTCTCAGGTCTTGTGATTTGTTTTTTGCTAATCTAAAGGATTTCACTACAACTTACCTTTCTGATGAGTAATTTTCCTGAAGTCTCCTGTTTTCATAATATACCAGTCAATGATCTTCTGTTTATGAATGAGCAATTGATCTATAGATCAATCTTTTCATATTTCTCCTCTGTTGATGACCTCTAGCTTTTTATTTTGTGGACTTCTCACCAGGGCTCTGGATTTTATTGTTCCTATTTGCTTCAGGAAAACATTGTGCCCAATCCAACCTGGGGTAGGGGTTTACTATTCTCAGAAACCCCGTGTAAAGAAGTCTGGAATTAATTGATTTAAGATGAAGCACAGCCTCTGGTATTTTTAAAGTTCCACATATGATTTTAATATTCAATCTTGAATGAAATCCACTACCCTGATGGAAACTTTCTCACTACATTTCTCACAGAATATCCACTAGCTTTCTAGACAGAAACAAAATCCCGATAACTTATAAGGGTACTTTCAAACTTTCCCTTTTGGGCAACACAGAATGATCTTTTCTTTTTTACATTATAAAAATCTGGATGTCCCATTTAATTTTTACCTTCTAATTTAAACATTTCCAGATTTTTAAAGTATCTTTCTCTAATAAATTAAAATTGTACAACAAAGCCGTGATACAGGATTTCATGTATATTCCCATCATTTTGTAGAGAGAAACTATTTCACACTCCCTCCTCCCTGTTCTCCAGGTGTCAACACAAGGAATGAGGTGTTACATGTCAATTAATATCAAAAAGACTTTTATTACACTAGCTTTTGATGAAACAACTTAATACTATTGATTCACACTAAGATTATAGTCAAGAGATATCGTTCATTGTTATTTTTGTTGTTATTAATATTAGATATGAAATATAATCTGCAAGAATAGGTGTTTGAAAAAGAATTGGTAGAAGTTTTCCCCTAGTTTTTCATTAATATTTTCTTAACCTTTCAATGTGTGGAAACCTGTGGTATAATTTTCACATAACTTTCGTTTAATCCCTTCCTCTCCAAGTTAAAAGATTTAGAATATGTCCATTATGCCCCAAATTTTCCTCTGCTAAAAATAAAGTTTACTCTATCAGTATGTAAAATCTTTGTAATCAGGGGATCTGCAAAGTCCATTGTTAGTTTTAAGCATGATTGACATCCTCTAAATCTCGGATGCTTGAAAAGACCTAAAAGTTGAATCACGACTTGCATTAAGTAGATGTCCCTCGAAATACAAAGGCAAAAATCTCCCCAATTCATTTTAAGATGTAGACTATTACAGAATATGGCAGGATAAATGGAGATGGGAGGGTGCTGGAATTGGAGACAATATGAAGTTACTGGGGCAGGCCCTCAACTTTTCATATATTTGTGAAAATTAAACTTATTGGAGTCAAGCTTTATATAGTACCCAGCCTTTTCCCAATATTCCTGATTGGGAAGGAGGAAGCTTCCTTTAGGAACAGAGACCACGATGCATCTCCATCTGAGGCCAGGGTAACCGAGGATGTGAGGGCAGCAGAAAGGGGGTTGGAGGCTCTGAGCCAACATCCCGACAAATGTGTAGTTGTGAGGGACTTCCCTGAGTCAGTACCAAAATAAGATTGATCTCTGTATTCAGTAAGAATCCTGCAAGTATATGAAGTTCCAGACAGTAACTGGGTGGGTCCTAATACTGATAATTTCCCTCTCAGCTCTTGCATAAATATTTGCAAATATTTTAGTAACTCTACATCATGTTATATAAGTGATGGTTTTTATTTGGTAGGGGAGTGGTATTTTTAGATCTAGCAAAATGATTTTATATTTATTTTTTGTTAAATTTGATACTTATGGTTTAAGGTAATGAAAGTCTTTCTGAGTATTGATTATTTTTTCTATTATTTCCCAATTTTCCATATTAAACATACATTTTATCAATGCCCTTATTTTAATCACTAGGATGAGTATGTGTATACATATTAGATATACTGATAAATTGTATATAGATGATACAGATAGACATAAAGATTAGATAGAAATAGATAGATAGATAGATAGATAGATAGATAGATAGATAGATAGTTAGATAGATGGTAGATAGATAGTTGATAGATAAGATACTTGCCTGTTTCCCCTTGCCAGAGAGACATACTCTGTTTGACAATATTTTCTTAATACTTTTCTTCCAATTTTCAGATAGTTGAGAGCCACATATTTGACTAATATTCAGTACATATATTTAACCTTTTATACCAAGATTTTATGACACATTTTGGCAATTGTAATCCTTAAAGAAATCAAAATGTACTTGTGTCTATAACATTTCTCCAAATCTACTACTTTAGTCACATTTCCAAAATCAGGGTGAATTTCTAAGAATCACTACTCACCTTCCTAAGGTATGATAAGCAGAATAATCATCCCCAAGGATGCCAACATCCTAATCCCAAGAACCTATGAATATGCATGCCACATGACCAAGAGGAATTAAGGTTGCAGGTAGAGTGAAGGATGCTAATCACCTGACCTTAAATAAGGAGGCTATTCTGGATTATCCAGGTGCACCGAAATGTCATCAAAATACCTTTGAAAGGAAACAGGGTGGCAGAAGGAGTGAAAGGCAGCAAAGGAGATGTGATGACAGAAGGACTCAGCCCAGGATTGATGGCTTTACAAATAGAACGGGTCATGAACCAATGAGTATGGGCAACAAAGCATTTTCTCCTAGATTCTCTAGAAAGGAAGGTAGTCCTGTGGACTCCTTGATTTTAATGTAAAGATATCTATTTCACACCTCTGACCTCCAGAACTGTATGATAATAAATTTGTGTGTTAACCCAAGTTTGTGCAATTTTTACAATAGCAATAAGAAATGAATACATGAGATAACATCTTCTGTGAGATGAGGGTTGGTAAAATCCATCTTCCATTTTCTCATATAGATAGATACATGCATACATATTATATTTTGTAGACAATCATTAGTAATATATTTGTTCTATTTAATAATATTTAACAGTATTTAAACAGAAGCTATATTTATATATATATAAATTTCTAGCTGGCAATAGTGAAAAGGTGACCAAAATAGAGTGTGCTAAATAGAAAAAGTAGGAGTCTTCAGATGCCCCAACCACTGGTGGAAGCAAAAAATAATATCTAAGTTATTCTTTCCTTCTTAGAAAACTGTATTAGTTAAAAGTCTCAAGTGTGGATGTAATCTTCTACTCTTGGAAGATAAAGATTTTGTACAGCCCTACTAAATATTAAGAAATTGTAATAAGGGGGAAAATGAACTAAGTAGTAAATTAAAGCAAAGTATTTGAAAACCGGGACTTAAAAGTGAAAGGAAAGAAAGAACACTCCATGAGGAACTAAAAAACAAGAATGAAGAGGACATTCACTTCCCCCACACTCAGATTTACCAATGTGTTAATGAGACTGGGCCAGATTGCAGCTGCTTTCCTTTCCATGAGAGGTAAGATTTCATTAGTGAAAATAAATCTGAAATTATTCTTGTCCATTGTCTCAGACTTGTTACTAGAAAGAGGATGGACTTTATGTGGAAAGAGTTCTCTCAGTCATATGGACTTGGTGCTGTACATTTTGGGTCTTATAGGGGCATAGTACTTATTTTGTGGTGAAAGGTGTTCGGTGAGAAGACTTTAGTCCATTTCAGGTCTTCCATCATCCATTCAGTTCTCCAGGAATTTTTAAGAGACAACACTTAGTCATTCAGAAGCCTCATATACAAATTCCCTGTCCATTAATTGAAGCTTTAACTCACGTTGGTTAAGATTATTTGTATTCTTTTTCACTTTCAGTGTTTGTTTGTTGTTGTTGCTGTTGTTTTGTTTTGTTTTATGTAGAGAGGATTCTTTTGAAAGCAAGTGATAGAAACCTAACTTATACTGGCCTAAAAGCATACATGCAGAGGATGGGGGATTTAGTTGGAAGAATACTGAAAGTCACAGAATTGAAGAAAGGGCAGACCTGAAGGACTGGAACTGGGGATCCAGTGAAATTTAGGACTAATTCTCATTTCAGTTGCATTTTATTCTCTCAGCATTGGTCATTTTTATCTTTATTTTCACAAGGCCTGCTTCTCTACTCAGTAGAGAAATAGAAAATCCATCCTTGTATTTTCAGAAGAAAAGCCCTTGGGAAGGACAACATTTGTTCCATTTGGGAGCATAATCCATTGTGTTAAGAATGATAGAATTTTATGATAGTCTCTTTCAGATTCATCTATCTACTTCTGAGAAGTAATGAGTAAGGTCTATTTTCAGAAAAGGGAGGTGGATGCAAGACAGGTTAAAAAAATATATAAGACAGACTTGGACTCATTTAGTGCAGCCAGTTGCTCTTTTAGAATTACCTCATCTATCTTTATTGTCATCTCTCTAACAGCAAATTTGCTTTACACTTTTCCTCCTGAAGATGTTTTTTTTTTCTTGTCAGAGAAGTCAGAAGTAAAACCAGAATTGAGTAGTTCTCGTCTCTCTCTCAGAGCCTTTTGCCCAAAGCTGTAAACTCTTCTTTCATTGATTTTCTTCTCTGGAAATAACCCATTTCTCATTTTCTTCGCAATTTTCCAACTTATCAGTTTGTAGTTTGTCTAGCATTTAAATATCTGAAAATGGTTATTTTAGAAATCTTCTATATTTTTATCTTTTGTTATGCAATTTCATTTTTTGATGGGGTGGGGCATATTTCATTTTAAAATCCAAGAGCATGTGTTCTTTTTGTAGTAACATTGGTCTCTTTAGATGCATCCTCTTGCTTATCCTTCAAAGCAATCAGAAATTATCGAATCTGTATTTGTGATTGAGAGTCTCCCAAACATCAGTGTATATCTTACACAGTATACCCCATATATAAATGATAAAGGAATAACTATAATTTTATTATTGAAAATATCTAGTGATCTTCAACTTGCATATTAAAAAAATCTTACAAGCATGTTCTGTCTCCACTGCTTCTACTAGATTTTCTTTATTGTTTAGAATTAGTTTAAGATTGGCAATGTTCTCGTCATGTTCCTTAAATTCAGTGACAAGTCATTATCAAAAACTCAACTCAAGCAATATCACAGTTCTGTTGTGTTTTTTTTGTTTGTTTGTTTTAACTGAATGAGACCACTAGCAGATGGTTTAAGTCCTTTCTTGCTACCATATGCAGCTACAGTGCCAATTTACTGGTTTTGATAGGAACATGTCATCCATTTTCTTCCTCTCTCTAGGAGGTCTGGAGTTAGTTCCCATATTTATATCACTTTTATTCAGCTCTATTTCATTCTTTACTCAAGTGTTCTCCAAAGGGATATACCCTAGGTCCATGTCTTTTTATGCAGGCAAATAGATTTGTTGTAAATACTCCCAAATAGTGTGTTTATTTGAATATATATATATATATATATATTCAAATATATATACACACACACACACAAATATACTATGTGTTTACATTAGTAGGTAATAGACATATGGTTAAAGAAAAGAGGCTGGACGCCCTTTTATTTTCTGACCTTTAATTTTCATGTACATTGCTCCCAATCTTTTAGTCTTGTAGGGCAGAATCACATTAATAAATCTAATAAGAACTTCACATATAAACCAAAATTTCAACGTGTGTTGCTTAGTGAATGATGTAATTATCAAACAGAGTTGGTTGTTGTGACTCAGCACTTTCTCTCTTGATAACAACAAACATTAAATAAAATCAAAATAATTTAGGAGAATGAAAGAAAAGTAAAGATTGAGTTGGAAGAATCAATGAATCAAATATTACCAAGTTTCTGTCTGTCACTGACTTAGAATATCCTGAGTGATATTCTTATTTATGGAGTTTTATTTCTTTTGGATAGACACTCCCAAGATCAAGTCTCCATTTTTCATATTTCTAAGGTGACCATCCCATTCTTATTATAGTTTGTCATTGATAGGCTATAATGTCACTGCTATTCCTTATTTAGAATTGGGACACTACTTCCATTTTTTTTCTTTTTGCATGCATACAGTCTCGTCTGGATATTGATTTTATTAGTTCAATCTCAAAGTTTTCACAGTGCCTCACTATTACCTTTTAATTCTCTTGCTATATTTCATTTGCAAATCCTCTCAGCACAAATGTTAATAATATTGCTGAGTTTATAGCCAAATACCATTTCCAGATCCTGTCTTCCCAGCTCTATTTATCTGTAGCTACCTAAGGTATTGGAATTAAAGACTAGTCCCATTTGGTGCCTTAGTACAATAGACATACTAACGTCATTTCAAAGGCATAAAAAGACAGCTGCCTAAATGAAAACAATTCTCCAAAACAATGATCCATCCTTTACAATTGAGGTAGTTTTATTTCCTAATGAGATTTTGGGTTTTCCATGATGTACAACCGTGGCTAGTACATAGAATAGTACAAGCTCCTGAAAAGAAGGTTTCACATATTCTTTTAAAAATACCCCAAGGGGAAAAGCAGCTTTGAATCAAAGTGTATTGCAAAATGCAAATTGTACAACTATTCTTACTACACAGTCTTGTTCAAACCTCTTTCCCCATCCACTTAATATCATGTTCAGTAGGAATTTAAGCAATGGGGATTTTCCTATGTATAAATCCCTTAAGGGAAACAGCAAGATATATTAATCCATATGTTGAAAACTCATGGGTTTTAATGTAATTGACAGTTGGTAATTTTACTATGATTTTACTACTCCTGCATCAGTGACTTATTGAAATGACATTTGTTATAAAAAATGCAAGAAGTTATTCTTCCTATTTTTTTTTCCCTTCAATTAACTCTATAGGTGAGCATATCAGCTACACAGAATTCTTGGTACATTAGTCAGAAAAAAATCATTTGATTTCAGAAAGATTTATGGTTCTACTCTTAGCTTTAGCAAAATTGACTATGGTAATCCTAATATAATTGATATATTTGATACATTTCAAGTTTCAATCTCAATAATGATTCAGTACCATGATTTTAGAATTCATTTCCTTTGAACAGTCACCCTCCAACCAGGAAAAAAAAAAAAAAAAAGAGCAATTCAGTGATACATAAAAATTTAATATCTATTTCTTCCTCTCTTCTTACTACTTTATCTAAATTCCCCTCATTCCTCTAGGCTCAGTTAAAGCCTCGCTTTCTCCATGAAACCATTCCTGACTATGATCACCTTCAATCACTTTTTTTTCCTCTAAATGTCTACAACATGAAATGTGAAGTTTGTAAATTTACTCCAATTAACACAACCTAACTTTTTCACTGTGGTTTGTTTTTATTGCCTTGTCTCTGAAGTGGGGCTTTGAGTTGCCCTAAATATTTCTTCTGTCCCCTTCACCCTCCCACACCATAAGACCTCCAGTCTCAAAACTCTGCTGATACCTCTGTGTTTGCAGGTTGACTGACAACAACAACAAAAGCCCGATTTGGGAAAGTGTGATTGCAGATTTGGTAGTCTTTGTAAGGAAATGACAATGTCTCTTGTTGTTTTTAGTCATTTCTGTCAGAGTACCTCTAAGTTGTCTGCTTAGTCATTCAAAATAATATACTAACTTAAAATTTATTTTAATGCAGAGAACAAATATTTATACCAAGATTACTTCTAGGCATAGATAAATACTTTTAAAGGGGTTTTGAAACTATAGGCAGTATTTATTCACAATTTAATGTAGATTAATAATTTAAATGTACTAATATTTTAATTAATTTTTGCTTTGAGTGTATACTTAAGACATTGATGAAGAGAAAAATTTGATAAAAAATGGCTTATTCAGGGTACCTGATGGCTTATTTATTTGTAAATAATAATTTGTCATTTAAATTTGTTCTTCTTTGTATAATAAAAATCTATAAAAATGCAGATCAAGAATATGTTTTTCTGGGGTGCATACAGTTTCAAACCACCACACACACTCAAGCAAAAATTTCCCCTCATAGTCCAAGGCAAGATTACAAACTTTTTAGAATAACAAATAAATAGGTTGTGAAACTCAAGTCCCGTTTACTTAAGGAGAGTTGTAAGTGTATGTAAGTGTATATATGTGCTTCCTTCCAGTGGGAAAAGGGTGGGTCCTGGGAGCCATGCTGAAGTGATAGGGAAGAAGCCTGTGTATTTAATTATTAAATATCTCTCATGTGCCAGGAACTTCCCAATGCTGGGGAATAAGAAGTTAAGCAAAATGTGTTCAAATCTGTGCTTAGTTGCCATTATTATAATAATTATTATTTGTTATTGTTTAGTCAACCCCATCCAAAAGGCAGAAATCACTTTTGTTTTCATTTTTTTTTAATTAAAGAAGTTGTAGGTTTACAGAAAAATTATGCATGAAATACAGAATTCTAATATGCTACACAATTAATAATACCTTGCAATTTTGTAGTACATTTGCTACAATTAAAGAAAGAACATTTTTACAAATGTACTATTAACTACAGTCTATGGTATATTTTAGGGTCCACTGGGTAGTCTTATGGATATTGATTTAAAAAATATATATTTTAGTAACATATATGCACCCTAAAATTACTCTTTTTAACTAGATTCAAATATATACTTCAGTGCTTTTACTTATGTTTACAATTTTGTGTTACCATCACCACCATCCATTACCAAAACTATTTCACCGTCTCAAAAAGAAACACCGTACAACTGAAGCATTAACTCCCCATTCCCTAAACCCACCCTCGTAACCTATATTCTAGTTTCTGAGTCTATTAATTTGCTTATTCAAATTAATTCATATCAGTGAAATCACCCATGCATGCATCTGTTTGTGTCCAGCTCATTTCACTCCACATAATAGCTTCAAGATTCATCATGTTTTCACATATATCAGAGCGTCATTCCTTTTTACAGCTGAATAATTTTCCATTGGTTATGTACACCACATTTTGTTTATCTTTTCATCAGTTGATAGAAAGT
Source organism: Tolypeutes matacus (assembly GCA_026826555.1). Lineage (NCBI taxonomy): Eukaryota > Metazoa > Chordata > Mammalia > Cingulata > Chlamyphoridae > Tolypeutes > Tolypeutes matacus. Next base: position 14,164,702 of record JAKSZT010054462.1, on the reverse strand, counting down.
TAGGTTGCTTCAATCTTTTGGCAAATGTTAATAATGCTGCTGTGAACATTGGTGTGGAAATATGTGAATCCTTGCTTTCAAATCTTTTGGTTATATATTTATAAATGGGATTGCTGAGCCATATGGTAATTCTATATTTAGTTTTCTCAGGAACTGCCAAACTGTCTTCTACAGCAGCTGCACTGTTTTACATTCCCACCAACATGAAATGTATTCCTATTTTTCCACATCCTCTCCAACACTTGTAATTTTGCAAATTTTTTAATAGTAGCTCTTCTACTCGGTGAGAAATGGTAGCCAGAAGTTTTAATTTGCATTTGCCTAACGGCTAATGATGTTGGGGATATTTTCATGTGCTTTGTGAACATTTTATGTCTTCTTTGGAGAAATGTCTAATCAAGTCTTTTATCCATTTTTAAATTGGGTTGTTTTTCTTTTTGTTGTTAAGTTGTAAGTTTTCTTTACATATTCTAAATATTAAACATTTATGAGCAATGTGGTTTTGAAACATTTTCTCCCACTGCATAGTTTTTTTTGTTTGTTTGTTTTTGTTTTTGTTTTTACTTTCATGATAAAATCCTTTGATTCACAAAAGTTTTTTAATTTTGATGAGATCCATTTTTCTATGTTTTTCTTTTGTTGCTCGTATAATGTCTAAGAAACCATTGCATAACACAATGTCCTTAAGATGCTTCCTTATATTTTCTTCTAAGAGTTTTATAGTTCTGGCTTTTAGATTCAGGTCTTTGATTCATTTTGCATTGATATTTGTATATATTGTGCAGTAAGAGTCCCCCTTCATTCCTTTGCATATGGACATCCAGTTTTCCCAGCACCATTGGTTGTAGACTATTCTTTCCCAATTGAGTGGAAATAAGCGTAAGGAATGATTTATGAATTCTCAGTTCAATACCATGTGTCTATATGTCTATCATTATGCCAGTACCATGCTATTTTGATAACTGCAGCTTTGTCATAAGTTTAAACGTTGGGAAGTGTGAGTCCTCTAAATTTGTTCTTCATTTTCAAAATTCAGGGCCCCTTACCCTTCCATATAAATTTGATGATTGACTTTTCCATTTCTGCAAAGAAGGCTGGTGAAATTTGATTGGAATTATTTTGAATCTGTAAATTGCTTTGGATAGAATTGGTATCTTAACAATATTTAGTCTCCCAATCCATGAACACAACATATCCTTCCATTGATTTGGTTCTTCTTTGATTCTTTTTAGCAATGTCTTGTAGTGTTCTGTGTACAAGTTCTTTACTTCCTCAATAAGGATTATTCCAAGATATTTGATTCTTTTAGTTGCCATTGTCAATGATTTTTTCTTGATTTCTTCTTCCAATTGTTCACTACTATAGAAACAGTACTGGTTTTTGGGTGTTGATCTTGTACCCCAACACTTCGCTGAATTCATTTATTAGCTTTAGCAGTTTTGCTGTAGATATTTCATGCCTTTCTACATATAGGATCATGTCACTGCAAATAGTGAAAGTTTTACGTCTTCATTTCCAATTTTGATGCTTTCTATTTATTTTTTTCCTTGCCTAATTGCTCTGGCAAGAACTTGCAGTACAATGTTAAATACCAGTGGTGATATTGGGCATCCTTGCCTTTATCTTGATCTTAAAAAGAAAACTTCCAGTCTTTCAACATTAAGTATGGTACTAGCTATTGGTTTTTCATCTATGCACTTTATCCATTCCCAGTTTCCTGAGTGATTTTTTTTCAAGAAGTCATGCTGGATTTTGTTAAATATCTTTTCTTCATCAATTGAGATGATCGTATAGGTTTTTTTTCACTCATTCTATTAATGTGGTATATTACATTGACGGATTTTCTTATGTTGAACCACCCTTGCATACGTGGGATAAATCCTGCTGATTGTGATCGATAATTCTTTTAATGTGCTGTTGAATTTCATTTTCCTAGTATTTGGCTGAGGATTTTCACATTTATGCTCATAAAAGATATTCTCCTATAATTTTCTTTTCTTGTGAAATCTTTATCTGGCTTTGATATGAGGATAATACTGGCATCATCGAATGAGTTAGGGAGTGTTCCCTCTTCATCAAATTTTTGATGTTTGACCGGGATTGGTACTCCACCATAGGACTTAAAGCAGGTAAGCCTTTTCTCTAGGCCTCCTGACAATTGTTTTGTATACTGCTTTCACTCTCTCAAGCTTCTTTTTTCTGGTAGGTAAATACCTTGGGAGGGGGGGCAGGGAGAGCCATAGAGGAGTCTCCCAGGCCAGTCTTTTCCACCTGGAAGAAAGCTAGGGACCCACAAGGCAGCATGGGAAGTTCTCATTTTTGTTCTGTTAACCACAGTCCATCTTCCACCACAGGATTCATTGTGTTATGCAATCCCATGCTTTGTAGAATACATTCAAAGTGTACACTCAGTGGTTCTCATATTCATCAGAGTTGTGCTGTCATCACCACAGTCAATTTTATATCACCCATTGTTGTCCCTTAAAATTGATAGAATATCTTCATTGCCATTGCTGCTATAATCTTCTATGACTTTTTGAAGCTGTGTTTTCTTGATAAAGCTCTTGCTTAGTAAATGCAACACTTTAATTGTTTTCTGTAGTTTTAAAGAAGGATCTTTAAGTCTTCTCTGCCACTTTTGTTTAGGGTGGGTTGGAACAATGGCCCCTTCAGAGCCTGGTCCCCTGGTGGTCTGAAGTAGTTAATCAAATGCAGTAATCAGCCATCAGCTGCACACCTCTGGTAGGTCTTTACATCCCACCCTGGAACAAGCAAGCTACGCCAGTTTCCTGGGTTGAGTAACTCATTACTGCCTGTCATGAGTCTAAGGAATGGCAAAAGTAGCCGCTGCCCAGAGAGTGCAATTCATTGGTTTTTAAAAAGATTTTCTAGCTTCTTTCTACCACTCTTCCCTGGATGCTAAAAGTGTCCTTCTAGAATCCAGAGTTTCAAAATAGTTGATTCAGACAAGATCCTGCCTGTTTAATACTTTTTCTAGTGGAGGGACTGAATCCTGGAGTTCCTACTCCACTTCCATAATTCTTTCAGAAACCGCTTTTTTTGGTAAAATTTTTCAAAAGTTTTTTTACATAAGCTATTCAAGATGTCTCCAGGACTGACTGATACAAAGCACAATGAGATGACACTTTTAGAGACAGTGGCTTCAGAACCAGAAAAGGGTGATGATGTGAGTTTCATATAACTAAATCAGCGGCAAAACAGAATTTTCTCTTCTTTTTTTTTTAATTTAAAAAATTTATTGAAGTATATCATTCAAACATGAACATACATAAACAATCTATGTATAGTAAAAGTTGTGAACTTACAAAATAAACATGCATAACCTCATACAGGACTCCCATACATCATTCCACCACCAATACATTGCACTGTTGTGAAATATTTATTAGAAATTATGAAAGACCATTATCAAAATTTTACTATTAACAGTAGTCAGTAACTTAACATTTGTTTTTTTCCCCTCCAATTGTACCTAATCAAAGTCTGTTCAAGCCCTATGCAAAGGAAAAGTGAGTTGGACAGTGATGACTTTTTAAAAAGTATTATTATTATTGCTAAAAACGGCCTTTCGTGATACTATTTGCAGTTATTTTGTGTTATGGGGTAAAATGGAACAAATCTACTCCAGCTTCACTATTTTTTTGTTTGTTTGTTTGTTTTCACTTAGTCTTTTACAAAGTGCATGATTTTGTTACCTTGTTAATAAGTGATGTCTGAAACTAAACCCAATGTGGAAGAATGAATTTCTCTGAGTGGTCACTGTTAGCCTTAATTTGATTCTCATATTAACCATTATGGTGACTATAATGGCCTCCAGCCTACAGAGGAATAAACATATCCAGGAAGATGAAAACATAATCACTCTAATGTCACCAAGCTAATACAAGATGAAGCTAGTATATGACTTAAGTCCATCTTGCTCTTTTCACTCTACCCTGCCATTAAATACCTAAGGCCACTAATAGTAACCTGAACACTGGTTGTCTGAGCTAAGGAAGGAGCTATTGTGGCTGATAGAGAACTTAGATAACAGAGGCAGGGACCACTTGCATGTGTTATGGCATCCAACAGGCTCCTGAAATTTAAGATTTTATTATCATATTTCTCAGATCACAGATCAAAAGTAAAGAGAGTTATAAACTAAAAGTGTCTGTTGTTTTAACTAGTTCATTTTTTCCAATCTTGTTGTCTAATTTGGTAATACTTCATTTAACTAAGAAACATGCCAGCAGTATATTAATTAGCCAGCCCTTCCCTGGCTTCTGCAAGCTTTAATTAGTAGAAGAAGTTTGTAGGACAAGTTATAATTTGCATGCCAACAAATTTGTTTATAAATTACATGGTAAAGGTGAAATTTGGTAATAGATCAACTTCCTTTACATAGTTAGATTTGCTAGAGCTTGTACCTGAATATGGAGCACTGAAACTTTATGAACATTTTATTCCTTTTTATTTCTCTATCTCAGGCCTGTGATTAAGTTTTATTTTACTTTTTTGTTCTGTAAGTCCTTATTTGTTATAATAGCACCCCAATTCACAAGTCAAAGTAACTCTGTCCAAAAACTATACAAATATTGTATAAGAAATCTCAGATATTTCCACAAAAATCAAGTGATTTTAACTTGGCCCAGCAGAGTGGTGTGCTCATAGTAAGTATATAATATAAGAATAACAAATTGATTTTGAAAGCCAGACTTATTTGATGAGGAAAAAAAAAGTGAAGAAGATTTGGCTTGAGTGAAGCCATCTTTGTCCTGGCATGAGGGCTTAGCATCTTACCATGTCACTATTATTTTTTATTTACTCAGTTCGGTATGAAAGCAGTCTACTTTCTTACTATATAGAAAAAGTCATTTATATCCACTTATAAATATCTTCTATTTTGCTGAAAAATCCTTCTCTTCTACACAAGAATGGACTGTCCAAGAGCCCATACTCATGGTTTACAGTTTTGCTTTAAAAGACAGTACCTCAGAAAAATTTTATGAGAAAAAGCTCTTATCATTTCAACTAATTCCAAAATTAGACCTATAAGATATTATTTCATGACTGTCTCAGTGATATCCTCTCATCCAGAGAAAACTGGAGCAGGGAGAAATAATGGGAGAGTTTGTGCTAGTAAATAAATAGAAATCCTGGTGTCTCCCATCTCTATCTGAAAGCTCGATAATTCAAGCAACCATCTAGAATGAGAAAACAAAACCAGTAGCAATATTACTCTGGATCAAGGTCCTATTACTGCATTACAAAAAGGGTCTTATCAGAAACAAAAACAAAAACAAAAACATTTAATGTCAGTTCCACTGTAATTTAGAATGGCCAGCATTCTTAACTTAATTTCAAAACCATTAAAATACACTTACAAAAGACTACATGGAGTAAATAATGCTAAGAATAGAACAATAAAACAAACCTATATGTATCTAATCCCACTTTTCAGAAATAGAATATTACCTATACTTTTGAATGACCTCTTTTTTATTTATTTATTTATTTATTTATTTATTTATTTATTTATTTATTTATTTATTTTTATTATGGGTAAAAATCAAAATTCTCACAATACATACAAACATTTGCAAAATGATATATAAATATATATACATATATGTGTATTTGCTTACAAAAATGTTGTTTATATATATATATATACATATATTTTAAGAGGTGCTTAGATTACCTAAAATATTACACGGAACCCACTGGGATTCCCATTTTGCCCACCTCCTACACCTCCCACCACATCCCACACAAACATCTCCCACAGTGTGGCCCACCAACCTCAATGAACTTACACATCCTGGAGCCTTGCCACTTTTTATCGTAACTGCCAACTTCCTTCAACATGCATGTGCCCACCATCCCCAATTTTTAATTTAATGGTATATGCATTCAAAACACTATTCTGTTTGGTTTTAAACTATTTTGAAGTTAAAATACTTTAAATTATACTATAGTAATCTTTTTGTGGCACGAGAACTTCAGATCTTCAGAGGTCATGGGATTAGAACCAAATTTACAGAGATCTCAAAGTAACCAGGCTGAGCGGGGTTTACATTTGTTTTACAAGAGCGCTGGAGTCAGAACCGTCCTGCTGTGTGTTCTCGGAACCTCAGGTGGGTCTGAGAACATAAAACACTTCCTTCATTTTAGTGTGTTTAAACGACTTCTCTCCATACGACTGTGACACAGAACATCCAGACACCAAAATCTGTTTAACCTGTTGTTCTCTTCTGGTAACTATGGGGTTGTCAGTATTTCAACCATATATACCCGGCTCTTTTCTTCTCTCCTTACAAGATTTGTATGCAAGTAGATGCCTGGTGAGTCCACACACCAGTTTTCCCTTTGTGTCAGAATCCTAGTGGTAAACAGAAAATCTAGTCTCTCTCCGGCATCTGCGTCTTTGCACATATGAGTCCTCCTGATAGAGTACTTCATTTATTGTTTGTTTGCTTATTTAACCTTCTCTGTACAATCAATTCCTAAATGTATTTTTTTTTTTTATCAAAGATTAAAGATTCCTTTCTTGAGGAAATCTTCCTTGATTGCCCAAAGTAAGGTATGTTCAGTTTCTCCAAACTGCTATGGCACTAAACATGTTCCACTTTTAAAGAACTGAGTATGCCATATTGTAAATGCCAGTTTATTTCCCTAAATTAGGATTTGTCAAGTTATGGTTCATGGGTTAAATCCATTTTGTGGTTCAAATCCAGCCTGTGGTTCAAATCCAGCCTGCTGCCTTTTTATGTAAATAATGTTTTATTGGAATACAGTCACACACTTTTGTTTACATATTGCCTATGGCTGCTTTGATTCTACAACAGCATAGTTGGGATAGTTAGGACAGAGAACATATGAACTGAAAAAACCTAAAATATTTAATATCTGGCCCTCTAAAGAAAAAGTTTGCTGACACTTTATCCAACTTATCAACTGGACTTCTCCAAGGCAGAAATGTGATTTTTTTTTCTATTCTTTATTACTGTACATTGTAGCTACCTATTCCTTATTAAAGGGAATAAGTGCTAATAAAATTATACTAATATGTCTGTAGTAGGACACCTCTAAATATATAAAAGCTTGGTATTCAGGGAAAGACTAAATTAAAAGCTGGGAACAAGAAGAAAGCATGTATAAATCAAACCAGGTCATGGTCTTAGTGAGTGTAGACTGGCTGAAGTATTCTCCATCCTCAGATTTATCTCCACTGGTTTTGTGAATAGAGGAATAAGGTCTGGAGAAGGAATGCACTGTGGCCATCCATACTCCAAAATTGCCTAAGAATGGGTCATAGATCTGTATATAAATCATATAGGACTATGGTCTTAGTGAGTGTGGATTGACTGGAGTATTCTCTGTCCTGAGATTTATCTCCATTGGTTTTCTGTATAGAAGGATTTATTGTGGCCATCCATATACAAAAATTACCTAAGAATGGAACATAAATCTGTATATAAGCTCTAAAATTTCTGGAAGTAAACAAAGGAGAAAATCTTCATGACCACTAGGTTAAGAAAAGAGTTATCATTTACTATATCAACAACACAATCCATTAAAGAAAGATTTGGTCTATTGGACTTCATCAAAATTAAAAACGTTTGCATTTTAAAAGTCACAATTAAGGAAATGAAAAGATAAGCCACAGGCTAGTAGAATGTATTTTCTAAACATATATCTGATAAAAAAAATAAATAACTTGTATCCATAATATATAAAGAACACTTACAACCCAATTTAATAATGGACAAAAGGTTTGCATAAGTATATCACTAAAGAAGATACATAAATGGCTAATATGCATATGAGAAGATGCTTAACATCTTCAGTCATCAGAGAAATGCAAGTTAAAAGCACAATGCAATATCACTTCATATACACTAGGTTTGCTATAATTCAAAACACATCCACACTCACACAAAAAAATGCACACACACAGACAGGCAAGTGTGGGGAAGATGTGGAGAAACTGGAAAACTCTTATACTGCTGGTGAGAATGTGAATGATGAATCCATTTTGAGAAAATGTTTGAAAGTTTCATAAAAAGTTAAACATAAAGTTATCAATGACTATAAATGATCTTAAATTCTACTTGAATTTATTTAGCTAAGAGATATGAAAACATGACTACACAAAGAATGGCCCATGAATGTTCATATCTTTATACATAACAGATAAAATCTGGAAACAATCCAAATGCCCATCAACTGGTGACTGAATAAACAAAATATGCCACATTCAATGGTATACTATTCTGCAATTAAAAACAAAAACAAAAAATCTACTGATACAAACCACAAGGCAGAAGAAATTCAAAAACATTATGCTAAGTGAAAGAAGCCTGAACCAAAAGTCTACATATTGTATAATTCCATTTATATGAAATGCTCATAAGAAACACATCTATAGAGCCAGAAAGAAAAGCTGTAGTTTCCTGTGACTGAGGGTGGGCACAAGGATTGACTGAAAGGGGACGCAGGGGAACATGCAGAGGTAATGGAAATGCCCACGGACTATCCTGTGGTGATGGTAACACAATTCAATTTACTAAAATAATTGAATAAATAAATAAATAGATTTTAAAATATTGAATTGTAAACCTACTGTATTAGTCAGGATTAGAGTAATTTGCTTACACATTTGTGGGTTCTGACTGATTACGTTAAAAATACAGAGGTCAGGCAAGCTGGCTAGAAATTCTTGGAAAAATGCTGATGATACAGTCAACAGGCAGAATTCCTTCTTCCTCAGGGAATCTTCAGTTTTGATCTAAAGGCCTTCAAACTGACCCGATGTAGTCCACCCACACACCTCAGTCAAACCGACCGGCTGGTCTCAAATAATTAGCTCACTGTCCCCACCACACTCTGACACTAGTCCCCTCATCTTGGCTTAAACTAACCAATCCCTAACTACTGCAGGAAATCTACTAACCACCACCCCTGGGCTACAATAAAGACACAAGCCCAATGGTCCCTCTCACTGGCTTGTGTGCTCCCCACTTGGTGGTTGAGCCACCTGCATGGATCACACTTCCCCTCACCCCTCATGGCACCCTTCTCTCTCAGGGACTTTGAGTTACAAATCTCTTCTTATGCATTATGGCCTTGATTTCTCATTGTGTTTCACCTAACTTGCACCCAGACCTAAATTTAAAATCCAATTTAGCTAATTCAAATTACTGAAGATATCTCTTTACTTAAAGTCAACTGATTGTAGATATTAACCACATCTACAAAATACCATCATATTAATACTGAGCTTAATGTTTTATTGAATAACATGGTACTATAGCCTACCCAAGTTGCCACATAGAACCAACTATCATCCCTTCAAGGAGTGAAATTTATACTATGTAGATTATGCTGTAACAAAGCTGTGAAAACATAAAATAGCCAGCAAGGGTTAAGGTGTAGGGAGTTATGGATTGCTTTAGTCTTCTAGGCTACTGAAATGAGTATACCATGAAATGGGTTGGCTATTACTATGGGAATTTATAAGCTTACAAGCCTACAGTTTTGAGGCTGAGAAAAAATGTCCAAATCAAGGCATCATCAGGTGATGCTTTTTCCTGAAGACCAGCTGCTGATAATTCTGGGCTTTTCTGTCACATGGCAAGGCATATGGCATTGCCTGCTGATCTCTCCCTTCTCTTCTAGAATTTGTTGCTTTCAGCTTCTTGCTTCCATATCTTTCTCTCTCTTTGCCTGAATTTCGTTCTCTTATAAAGGCCTGCAGTAAGGTGGGTCATAGCTTAAGACCCTACTCATCAAAAGATCTTACTTACAATGGGTCTACTGCCACAGGAAAGGGTTAACTAAAGGAATATACATTTCTGGGATCCATACAGCTTTAAACCATCACACAGATGAAACAAGTTTGATTATATATTGATATTTGTTTAAGCTGGGAATGGGTAGCAGGAATTCATTATACTATTCTTTCTACTTCTGTATGTATTTAATATTTTTCATAAGAAAATGTTAAAATAAATAAATAAATCACATTAACCTAGCAAGTACTGTTGTTTCTTCAGAGAGATACCAATAAGCAAATGATGGTACAAATAAGCATTCTTCCTTAAGGAAAGGATTGAATGTATTCCTTGTAACACAACATTAAAGTGCATGCATAATTAGCTGTCTTTACTGGAGGCTTATTTAAGGAAGGGTTTAAGGACAGTGTGTATGCAAATTAAGCAGACTACATTCTTCTCCTTATTACAGTCAGACAATAGTACTTATGCACTCTGCTCTGAGCAGGCACATTAATAAGCACTGTGGCAATCAAAAGTTGGGTTAGGCATTCCTTACTTAGAAGTTCTTAAAATTTTTAGGGATTGGAAGGAGAAGGTACCATGCTGGACTCATGCTGAGAATACAGTTTTATATACACTTATTCAAATACTCTTCAAAGCATCAAGTGTCTATCCCACCTAACAACTCTCAAAAGTAGAATTTATTGTCATTATTTTTCCATATGCACACACACACACAAAGAAACACCTCCCATAAGTTACCTTTCTTGAATCACTTTGACTATTGCATGGTTAATTAAGCTAGAAGTAGGTTGAAATTTAAAATCTTAACCTTCAAAGTAAGTAGGTTTTCTAATACATGCACATATATACAAACAGATACACACAAACACACCCATAGTTTTCATGGCTCTAATGCCAGCTGTCATTTACCATAATGTTAGCTCACCCAATATTACCACCACTGAACATGCCCAAACACACATATCACATGAACACTCATAGCTACACGGGATCATGCATGTGAGCAAACACATGTTCAGATAGATTTGCTTATTTTGCCGATGGAATTAGGGAAAAGATAACAATGGAATGGGTTAGTGGTGGGCACATCTGTTTTGTTCTTCATGTCTAACAAGAGCAACCTCTGTGTAGAAGTGGAGTATCGTAGGTGGGAGGATGGCTGATGACGCCATGCCAGAGACAGAAAGCACTCCTATACTTCCCTGTGAGATATGTAATGAGGGTAACTGACTTCTGGCCAAGGCTCTCAAACAGATGTAGGCTATAAATGGCAGGGTGAGATTACACTGAAATTCTGAACTGAAGAATATAAAATTAAAGAATAAAAAAGATGGGCTTTATGCTGTTGGGTCCTTTGAATTAGGCACAGGGAAAAAATCAAGATAGTGTTCGCCCAGAGAATAAGTTCAGAGGCTCTTAAATTTGTGGTTTATATAGCACATTAGATTTGAAGACGGGCTTTTCAAAAAGATTTTATTACTTGATGTTTCTAGAGTAATGATCTTGATAGTACCAACCCAGTACTTCCTTGCAATTCTTGTCTGATTTACACACAGGACCTCTGTGGAGTCTGGTGAAATGTGGTACATCAGTCAAACTGGCCTAGCACTTGGGTGTCCCCTTTTGTATATTTAAGATAACATTGGGAGTGACATCATCAACACGGTGATATAAGATATTGCTTGGAAAATTCTTTCCTTAAAATGAACTAATAAAAGGACAAATCCTACTGGCTTAGAATTCTGGAGGATGACAGAGACTGGAGGACTCTGCAAAAACTGAATCAAAGAAAAAGAAAAAAAATCTCCAAGCCCAGGTTGGAAATTTCTGTCCTGGACATGACGGTCCAGACTGCATCCCCTCACTCAGTCCAAGAAGATTGAGAGTCATGCAGAAGCAGCGTGGCTTGGGTCCCTCCTGCCTTGTATGAAGACTATAGAGCCACTCACAGCAGTGACTTAGAACCCCATACATATCCAGGTACAGGGACCTAAGTCCACAGAGACCCAGGGTAGAACATAAGCAATTGAGTTGAGCTACATGCTGAATATAAAGGGGACTCAGGTGGAAAAAAGAAAAAAAACAAGACCACAGCAGAACTGTTGGCAAGAAGTGCATGTATCAATCCAGTTTCTTTTGGTTGGGCCCCCAAAATGCAAAATGGACTTTTTTGGATTAGCCCAACTTTCTGGATTACCACATCTAGCTTTCTGAGGTGGAATAATCTAAGGGGGAAGAAACTGGAGACAGAAAATTCTCACATAAAACTAAATGGGGAGAAGGGTGAACCTGAACTGCAGTCAGACAAGACAGAGGGGGTCCAAGAACTGAAAATGTAAGTAAAAAGGGTCACTGACTGAGGGAAATAATTTAAACAAATCATAGTAGATGAGGAGAAATTCTGCATGAAACCAAACAGAACAGATCAACATTCCCAGAGAAGGACAGAAGAAAGGAAGCTTTCTCCTCGAGGTGAAACAATTGTACAAAATATGTACTCTTAAAAATTGTACTGCATATCCAGGGCAAGAATCAAATGAAGAAGAGTTGAGAAAATCTTAGCAGTTCAAAACAGACTATACTAAAGTTCTAGAATAAGTTGGAAAAATATCAAAGAAGAACCTTATTACTAAGTCAATCAACAGTACGACCCTAGACAAGAAGGGCAAACTGACCTTCAGTATTAACTCTTCAAAATAATCAGAGCCACAGTCAACAGCATAATAATACAGATTAAAAATATGCTATAGGCATACAAGAGCAGATTTGAACAGGCAAAAGAAAGAATCAGTGAAATAGAAGGAAGGATAATCAACATTATATAGCCAGAAAAAAGATAGGGAAAAGAATAGAAAATATTGAGCAGTGTCACAAGTATTTGAGTGACAGCACAAAGCATATAAATATACACGTCATGGGTGTCCCAGAAGGAGAAGCAAAAGGAAATGGGTAAAAGGAAACAACAGTGGAAGAAATAATGGTGAAAATTTCCCAACTCTTGTGAAAGACATTGTGATGGTTAGGCTAATGTGTCAACTTGGCCAGGTAATTGTGCTCAGTTGTTTGGTCAAGCAAGGACTGTAATACAAGGACATTTATGGGCATTAGTCATCAGTAAGTTTACTGTATACATGGCTGATTACATCTACATCAATCAGGGAGATTGCCATCAGCAATGAGTGATGTTTTATCCAATCAGTTGAATACCTTAAGGGGGGAAGTGATTTCAGCATTCAGAGAGAATATTCCAGCTCATCTTTCAACAGCCAATGTCTCCTAGAAGCACTAAAAGGACCTTCAGTGGACTTTCATTGGAGACCCTGGTTTGCAGCCTGCCTGTGGAACCTGGACTTGTGCATCCCCATGGACACGTGAGAGACTCTTATAAAATTTCATACTATTTACAGATATTTCCTGTTGATCTGTTTCCCTAGAGAACCCTGGCTAATACAGCTTGGCACCAGGAGTGGTTCTTGAGGAACTGCTTCTTAAACATGGTATGTCTGAGGAGGTTCTGTGAGTTTTGCAATTGGCTCTCTACTCTAATTGGATCAAGGGTACTAATGACTTCCTTTCTAATAATGAAGAGGCTACTAACAGTCCGTGGCATGAGTTGGCAGTGGAGATATGCAAATGTCATCACTGGATTCCCCTACTTCCACACTTATCAGAAGCAAGGATCTGGGTGAGAGTGTTTTCAACAACTTAACAGAGTTTTGTGGAGTCAAAAGGTATAATGATGTTGGCTGGCTCCTCCTAGATACTCTGGATAGAGTTACAAAAGAAAGAAATGAGCTAAAGGCTTCAAATTTGCAACTTAAATGCTTCATGAATAATGTGAAAGTTTCTATGTGTGCTCTGAAAGAAAATATTGTCTCCTGCAGCTACATGCTTGAGATATCTGAGAACTAAACTCAGACTCTCATTGTACCAGTAGCAGAGTTACAAACGACATTAAAATCTCAACCCCACAGGGTATCAGTGGTTGAAGTGAAGGCATTGATTGGAAAGGAGTGGAACCCCTAGATTGGGATGGAGACATATGGGATAATGATAATATTAGTAGGTCATTGTAACCCTAAATTCTGCTGAGACTTTAGCAGGTGGCTTGCTCTGTGGAGACCACACTTTGTCAACCATCCTCCAGGCTGCCCTGGAGAGTCTGGACCTCCTTCCTGCCCTGAGGTGGGTACCAGCCAAACTGAACCTGCACTGACCAGCCTCCGGCCTGCCCTAGGGAGTCTGGACCTGCTCCTAGCCTTGAGGCAGATACCAGCCAAACTCCAGCAAACACTGTCCAACCTCCACCCTGCCCTTAGGAATCTGCCTTACAACCCCTGCCTGAAAAGTTTAATCCTGTCTCTCCAGAAGAAAATACAAAGGAATGCCCTGAGGTCAGTAGATTCCAAGGCATTTCTAATCTTTCTCCTTACCTACCCCCACCATCCCTCTTCTCTTCAAGACCTATTACTAGAATTAAATCACAACAAGCTCCCAAAGGTGAAATACAAATTGTGACCCATGAGGAAGTATGCTATACTCTGAAAGAGCTGTATGAGTTTTCCAACTTATATAGACTGAAGTCAAGGGAATATGTGTAAGAATGGATACTAAGTGTGTGGAATAGTGGTAGAAGGAATATAAAGTTGGATCATGCTGAATGTATTGATATGGGCCCACTAAGCAGAAATTCTGGATTCAATGCTGTACCTCAAGGGGTTAGAAAAGGTTCTAACAGTTTTTTTTGTATAGCTGACTGAAACTTGGACCAAAAGATCGTCTAGCATGTCTGAGGTAAAGATGTCCGATTTGCCCTGGTATACAGTAGAAGAGGGAATTCAAAGGCTTAGAGACATTGGAATGCTACAATGGATTTACCATTTAAGACCTTCTCACCCACCCCATGAATGTTCAGAGGACACACAGGGCTGCAGACCCTTAGATTTTGGAGCAAAGCCTTGCCATCCTCTGCAGATAACTACTCCCCCTTTGAGAAACAGCTTTTGGCCTGCTACTGGGCTGTAGTAGACACTGAATGCTTCTCCATAGGACCTCAAGTTACCATGAGAGCTGAGTTGCCTATCATGAGTTGGGTATTGTCTGACCCACCAAACCATAAAATTGGGGATGCATAGCAGCATATATGAGATAGGGCTCGAGAAGGCCCTGAAAGCACAAGTAAGTTACATGAGGAAGTAGCTTAAATGTCCATGGTCACAACCCCTGCCATGTTACCTTCTCTTTCCCAGCCCACAGCTTTGGCCTCTTGAGGACCCTTATAATCAGTTGGCTGAGGAAGAGAAAACTTGGGCTTGGTTTGCAGATGGTTCTGCAAGCTTTGCAGGTACCACCCAAAAGTGGACAGTGGCAGCACTGCAGCCCTTTTCTGGGACATTCCTGAAAGAGGTGAGGACAAATTCTCCCAGTGGGCAAACTTAGAGCAGTGCACCTGGTTGTTCATTTTGCTTGGAAGAAGAAATAGCCAGAGGTGTGTTTGTACACAGATTCATGGGCTGTTGCCAATGGTTTGGCTGGATGATCAGGGACTTGGAAGGAACATGATTGGAAAATTGATGACAAAGAGGTCTGAGAAAAAGGTATGTGTATAAACCTTTCTGAGTGGGCAAAAAATGTGAAAATATTTATGTCTCACATGAATGCTCACTAGAGGGTGACTTCAGCTGAGGAAGATTTTAATGATCAAGTAGATAAGAAGATCAGCTCTGTGACTAACCCTCAGCCTCTTTCCCCAGTCACTCCTGTCATTGCCCAATGATCTCATGAACAAACTGGCCATGAAAGTAGGGATGGAGGTTATGCATGGGCTTGTAACATTGACTTTCCCTAACTAAGGTTGACTTGGCTACAGACATTGCTGAGTGCCAGCAGCAGAGAACCATACTCAGCCCCCAATATGGCACCATTGCCTGAGGTGATCAGCCTGCCACCTGGTGGCAGGTTGATTACATCGGACCACTTCCACCATTTGTTTTAATGAAATAGACACATACTCTGGATATGAGTTTGCATTTCTGGCACGCAAAGCTTCTTCCAAAACTGCTGTTTGTGGACTCACCAAATATCTTATCTATCACCATGGCATTCCACACAGCATTGCTTCTGATCAAGGAACTCATTTCACAGCAAATGGTGTGTGGGAATGGGCACATACCCAGGGAATTCACTGGTCTTACCATGGTCCTCATCACCCTGAAGCAGATGAATTGATAGATTGATGGAATGGCCTTTTGAAGACTCAATTATGATGCCAACAAGGTGGCAATACCTTGTAGGGATGGGGCAATGTTCTTCAGGAGGCTGTGTATGTTCTAAATCAGTGTCCACTATATGGTGCTGTTTCTCCCATAACCAGGATTCTAGGAATCAAGGGGTGGAAATGAGAGTAGCACCATTCACTATTACTCCTAGAGACCCATTAGAAAAATGTTTGCTTCCTGTCCCTGCAACTTTAAGCTCTGCTGATCTACAGGTCTTAGGGCCTAATTGAGGAGTGCTGCCACCAAGGAACAACAATGATTCAATTGAACTGGAAGTTAAGACTGCCACTTGGCCACCATGGGCTCCTCTTACCTCTGAATCAACAGGCAAGAAGGGAATTACTGTACTGTCTGGGGTGATTGATACTATCAAGGGGAAATAGGACTGCATCTACATAATGGGGGTAAAGAAGAGTTTGCCTTGAATACAGGAGATACTTTAGGGTGTCTCCTAGTACTGCCATGCCCTGTGATTAAAGTCAATGGAAAATTGCAACAATCCAATCCAAATAGGTCTAACAGTGGCTCAGAATCTTCAGGAATGAAAGTTTTGGTCACTCCACCAAGCAAAGAACCACAGCCAGCTGAGGTGCTTGCTGAGGGTACGTATGAACTTCAACCATGTGACCAGTTACTGAAATGAGGACCGTAATAGTCATGAATCTTTCTTCCTTGTTTCGTTATGAGTATGATTGTATATGTACACAAAACAAATTTCTTTGTTTTCATCCCCAACCTTTTCCCTTATCATATAACAAGTTATATTAGTTTCATGTCATAATATTTAAGGGTGTCAAGTTTAAGAGTGACTATTACCCAAGGACTTGCACCTTATCCTGTAGGGAATTAATGTGTTTCTAGTTGTACACAGGAGATTTGAACATTGTTAGGTGGAAATATATATATATGCATGTCTTACAGACTAAGTAAGGTTTAAGGTAATGTGTATGGTTGCCAAGTTGACAAGGGGTGACTGTGATGGTTAAGTGTCAACTTGGCCTGGTAATTTTGCCCAGTTGTTTGGTCAAGCAAGCACTGGGCTAACTGTAATACTAGGACATTTATGGGCTTTAGTCATCAGTGAGTTTACTGCATAGATGGCTAATTACATCTCTATCAACCAGGGAGACTGCCATCAGTAATGAGTGATGTTTTATCTGATCATTTGAATGCCTTAAAAGGGGAAGTGATTTCAGCATTCAGACAGAATTTCCCAGCTCATCTTTGGACAGCCAGTGTCTCCAGGAAACTCATCAAGGACATTTGAGTGGATTTTCATTGGAGGCCCTGGTTTGCAGCCTATCTTTGGATGTTGGACTTGTGCATCCCCAAGGTCACATGAGAGACTTACAAAATCTCATACTATTTACAGATATCTCCTGTTGATTCTGTTTCCCTAGAGAACCCTGACTCATACAGACATAAATATACATATCCAATAAATGCAAAGTACACTAAACAGAATAAATCCTATTAGACCTACTCTGAGATACATACTAATGATGTCAAATGTAAAAGGTAAATAGATATTTCTGAAAACAGCAAGATAAAAATAATTCATCACATACAAGGGATCTTCAATAAGACTGTCAATTTCTCATCAGACCATGGAGGAGAAAGGGCACTGGTATGATATATTTAAGGTTCTGAAAAAGAAAAACTGCCAGCCAAAAATTATATATGTAACATAACTGTCCTTCAAAATGAGGATGAGTTTAAAATATATACAGAGAAACAGAAAAATAGCTCTAAAAACTTACAGGAAAAAAGGAAAAAAAGCTTAATTCAAAGACTTAGCTCCACATCTGTAGGAACAAAAAAAGAACAGCAAACTATGCACAAAGCAATCAGAAGGAAATGAATAACAAAAATTATAGAAAAAATAAATGAAATTGAGAACAAAATAATAATAGAGAGCATTAACAAAACCAGAAGTTGGTTTTTTGAAAAGATCAATAAAATGACAAACTATTAGCTAGACTGACATAGAAAAAAAGAGAAAAGATGTAAATTTAAAAATCACAAATTAGAGGGGGTACATTACTACTGACCCCACAGAAATTAAAAAAGGATCCCCAAAGGATTATATGCACAACAGTATGCCAACAAATTAGACAACCTAGATAAAATGGACAAATAGAAACACACAAACAACAGACACTGACACTGACTCTAGAAGAAATAGTAGATCTCACAGACCATTTAAAAGTAAAATGATTGAATGAGTCATCAAAAACATCAAAAACCAATGCCAGCTAAAGGTACTACAAGAAGAGAAAATTACAGATCAATTTTTTTTTCTGAAAGAAGATGTAGAAATCATCACCAAAATACTGCAAATTGAGTCCATTTGAACATTAAAAGAATTGTATACAACGATCAAGTGGGTTTTATTACAGGTATGCTATACTGGCTCAATGTAAGAAAAATCAATTAATGTAATTTACTATTTTAAGAAAACAAGGTGAAAAAAATAAACTCCATTGCTGCAGAAAAGGCATCTGAAAAAATCCAGCATCCTTTCTTGATAAAAACACTTAGAAAAATAGGAATAGAAGGAAACATCCTCAACATGATAAAGGCCATATATGAAAAACCCACAGCCAATATCATACTCTATGGTGAAAGACTGATAGCTTTCCCTTTAAGATATGGAACTAGACAAGAAAGCCCACTGTCACCACTGTTATTCAGCATTGTGCTAGAAGTTCTAGCCAGAGAAGTTAAGCAAGAAAAACAAATGAAAGGCATCCAAATAGGAAAGGAAGTGGTAAAACTTTCACTGTTTGCTGTTGACATGCATCTTATATATTGAAAGTCATGGAAAATCTACAGTAAAGCTCCTTGAACTAATAAATAAGTTCAACAAAGTGGCAGGGTACAAGATCAACATGTAAAACTCAGTAGTGTTTCTATACACTAGTACTGAGCAATCTGAGGAGGAAATCAAGAAAAATATTATTTTTACAATAGAAACTAACAGAACCAAATATCTAGGAATAAATTTAACCAAGGATGCAAGAACTTGTATAGAAAAAACTACAAAAGAGTGCTAAAAGAAATCCAAGAAGACCTAAGTAAATGGAAAGATGTTCCATGTTCATGGATTTGAAGAATAAATATCATTAAGTTGTCAATTCTATCCAAAATTATTTACAGATTCAATATAATCCAATCAAAATCCCATCAGCTTACTTTGCAGAAATGGAAAAACCAATCATCAAATTTATTTGGAAGGGTAAGGGGTCCTGAATAGCCAAAAACATCTTTGAAAAAGGAGAATGAAGTTGGAGGACTCACACGTCTTGACTTTAACGCTTATTACAAAGCTACAGTGGTCACAGCAGGATGGAACTGGCTCAAGAATAGATATATAGATGGATGGAATTCAATTGACAGTACAGAAATAGACCCACACATCTATGGTCAATTGATTTTTGACAAGGCTGAATGTCCACTCAATAGAGAAAGAATAGTCTCTTCAATTAATGGTGCTGAGTGAACTAGATATCTATATGCATAAGAAGAAGGAGAGCCCCTATCTCACACCAGATATAAAAATTAACTCAAAATTTATCAAAAGACCTAAATATAAGAACCAGGGGTATAAAATTACTACAAGAAAATGTAGGGAAGCATCTTCAGAATATAATGTTCAGCAACGGTTTCTTAGATTTAATACCCAATGCACAAGCAACAACAGCAAAAAAATAGATAAATGGTGTATACTTCATCAAAATTAAAAACGTTTGTGCATCAAAGGATTTTGACATAAATGTGAAAAAAAAATCCATTTCTTGGGGGAAAATATTTGGAAACCATATATCCAATAAGGGTTTAATATTTATAGTCTATAACAAAATCCTACAACTCAATGATAAAAAGACAAACAACCCAATTTAAAAATGGGCAAAAGACTTGCAGAGACATTTCTCCAAAGAGGATAGATAAATGGGTAAAGGCACATAAAAATATGCTCAACATCATTAGCTCTTAGGGAAATGCAAATCACAACCACTATGAGATATCATTTCATACCCACTAAAATGGCTATTGTTAAAATAAAACAGAAAATTACAAGTGTTGGACAGAATATGGAGAAATAGGAATACTCATTCATTGTTGGTAGAATGTAAAGTGGTGCAGTTGCTGTAGAAGACAGTTTGGCAGTTCCTCAGAAAGCTAATTATAGAATTATCATGTGATCCGGTAATCCCTCACTAGGTGTATACCCAAAAGAATTAAAAGCAGGAACTTGAACATATATTTGCCTTACTGATGTCCATAGCAGCACCATTCACAATTGCCAAAATATGGAAGCAATCCAAGTGTCCATCAACCAATGAAGAGAGAAACAAAATGTGGTATACACATAAAATGGCATATTAGTCAGCCATTGAAAGAATGTAGTCCTGATACAAGCCAGACACAAAAGGATAAAAATTGTATTATCTCACTGATATTAAATAATTGGTATAAGCAAACTTATAGACTCTAGATGATAGGTTACCAAGGGCTTTTTGGGGAATAAAGAATGAGGAGTTAATGCTTCATTTGTAAAGAATTTCTATTTTAACTTGCTTGTAAAATTTTGGAAATAGATGCTTGTGATGGTAACACAATATCGTGATGGTAATTAACAGCACTGAATTATATATGTGAATGTGGTTAAAAGGGAAATTTTACATCATATATATGTTATTAGAATATAAATTTAAATATAAAACATAGGCATGTATAGCACAGTAGGAAAAAAAAGATAACATGAAGAACCTGTGGCACTTCTACCAGAATTTGGTTTTCTAATTCTGCACTAACTCGGTGACATTTTATATCCCAAATTTGTCCAATGGGATATTTTAAACTGCAAGGAAAAAGTATAAGAATAATTGAATCTAGGGTGCAGAGGGTGAAAGAAAAATGTTTCTTTGTTTTTAACTTTCCCCATTGCACATCTTTTGGTCCATACCACGTTGACCTTCCCTGGGAGTCAGAAAGCCCTTTCTCTAATAGTGCTCTTTCCCTTCCTATCTCCCCCATTGTTCTCCTTTGACCTTTTATATCCTTGTGTTTTCTTCTACTGGGGGTCCAGCACATTCTGGCAGCACCTTCTGGTCTAAGTAATTAAATACATTCCTCCTAGCTTTATCTCGGAAGAGTTACGAACATTTTCTGTTTTTCTTAGAGAAGATTTATATTTTCTTTAGAGTAGCAAACCTAAAACACAAGCAAACTTTGTTGTTGTGTTTTTTAAATTACTAGTTCATTTCAAAACATCGATGTGTTGTTAGGTTAACATTTCTTGTGTCTTCTTCAGCTTTAACTAAAAAACCCTTCTTTCCTCTGGTGTGATGAGAGGCATAACCAAAGTAAATGATGAAGACACAGGGGACTTTCCAGTTACATACTCATTCTAGAAATATTTATTGAGTATCTGCTAACTGTATATAGGCACTTTGCTAGGACTAGGGATTCCCAGATATAAATGGGAGACTCCTTACACTAAAAATTTTGCATTTGTTTGGAACAGGTGGAGAGTCAAGAAAACAGACAAGCTTAATACAATGTGATCAACCTATGATAGAATTAATTGCAGAATATTGTGGGGACAGCAAATGCAGACTGGATTTTGTTTGCGTTATTTTGGGATAGAAGGGAGAGATTAGTAGTCAGTTTCAGATTTATTCAATCATTTAAAAAATGCCAATTGAGTGTCTGCTTTTTGGATTCTTACTAGATTTAGGAATACAAATATGAATGACCATGCACTTTGCTTTAGAAAATCTCTGAATTGAATTTGGGAAGCAGAAAAATAAAAAAATTATATATATTAATGGCTTATGTTCAACCTACTATTATCCTACGTTTCCAGTAAAATATCAAAACCCTTGGAAAATCTTTATATGGTAAGAGACTCAAAAGTGATAAATTCCCATTAAGATGTCTCTTTTTGAGAAAAGACCTTTCCAGAGTTTAATAAACTAAACCTTAACATTTACATCTGTAAACTTATTTACCTCATAAATTTGTTGAGACTAAAATAAGATCATGAATGCAAAGTGACTTGCACAGTTATATGATTTTTATTAATAATAAAAATAGCTTCATTATTATTATTTAGTTACAGCATTTCATTGCAAGTAGTCTTTTCATTAATTCACCATAACTTAGACCAGATAAATGGACAGGCTTCAGCTGTAATAGAAAATACCCTATAAACATGTTTGATTCTTCTCTCAGTTCAGAATCAACTACAATAACTTTTTATTCAATAAAATTTTATAAATACTAAAGTGGCTTCACATACCATAATCACTATTAATTTGATCAGACTGAAATTATTAGAAGTTAGTAAAATACCCTAGACACAAAATTGATATGAGAATTACTTTATTACTTGATGAATATTAGCCTACTTAGAAGTACACTGCTTTGCTCAGAAGAGAGTGTTTCAATGTTAATTAATAATCAGAGCTTTAGAAAATTATAAAACTTTTATAATTTCAGAATCATCAGCATTTTCTTCCCTTGTTTCAAACTTTTAAAGAATTGTAAGAGGCAGGTATGGGACTGGTTTATTTTTATGTAATCATAGTAGTAATATATAGTTTTGGGGGGATTAGGTAGAATTGATTTCTATCCTGCTCTGAAGGAATACCCATTATTCTTGACACATCAATGATGTTACATATCCTATCTATCAGCCTTCGAGCTGTTTTTAAACTAACCATTTAGAAGATAAATAAATATGATTTATACATCTCATATATTAAAATGTAAGAAAAGTTTGAATTTAACTCTTAAAATATCTCTTCTTCAGTGTGATTATTTTGAATTTATTTCTAATGGCTTTAGATTTGCCTTATTTATATTACCAGAAGCAGTATAATTAAATAAAACTTGATGGCATTTTCAAAACCTTTGAGTTGATTATTTCTTTTGCAGCTCTAGAAGTTTAATTCGAGGTATTGAGTTATGGACTTATCTAAAAATTTTACCTAAAGCTACCTTAACTCACTTTCTTACTTCTACAAGTGTAAAAATATACTGATGCTTTCTTGTTTTCTTTCATTGCCAGCACTGACCTTCTATGACTTCTCCCTAGATAAGATGTGTTTAAATATACAATTGCTAGTACAATTAAATATTTTTTAAAAATAGAGTAGTTTCAAATTAAAGGTAAAAATGGAAAGAGGACACCATAATGTAGCTTTAAATAAATAGAAAATATCTTTATCATATATTATCATATATATCATTGCCTTGATCAATATGTGTTTATTTATGATGCATGGAATTAATACAGAAAATGCACACGAATTTCTTACTCATATCTATCTATTATCTTTAGGTTTTCTCTTGGCTAATATTCTTGTTATTGAGTTGAATCTTTCTGGGCCCTTGAAGTTCATCTCTAGGGTCAACATATGTTTTCTCAGAAATTCTTACTATTAATGAAAATGCAATAGTTATTAGAAGATAAAGTATTATACAATGTATTTAAATATTTCAACAACTAGAACTTCATTAGGCCTTGGTAAGTTCCCCCAAACTGGAACTATTTAAGCAAGAGCAAAATTCATTTAGTCAGACATCCCTAACAGTTTTTAACCATTTTTCTTTTACCATATTCTGCTATTCAGAAGAGCTGAGAGATGCAAAAATGAATAAAAATTATTTCTGACCTCAAGAAATCCTAACAGTCATAGAGTCATATAGGCCTGTCCCTACAAGTATAAGGTAGACATTTTAAAAAATCATTTATTGAGCAATTGGTGATATATAGGATTTTGTGCTAACCCTGGTGATACAGAGATGTATAAAACTCAGCCCCTGGTTATTAAACTCATATTGTATTGTGAGAAAGAAACACCGAAAGGACTATACAGTATTTTACAATTAACTATAGATATTGTTTTAAATGTCATGGAAATATTGAGAAAAGAATAATTATGTTTGGATAGAGGAAGGTACTGACTTAGGAAGAATAACAAAGGTAGTGACTTGGTTATATTAATGAATAATAATATTTCTTCTGTTAGGAAAGGTAGGGGAAGGACATTCCAGGTGAAGAAAACAAAATAAAGCAAAGCAACCACAAACATTAATATAGTTAAAGGAATGAAACAAAATGTAATTCAGTCAACAGTACAGTGTCATTTATTGTTGTAGTGACAGCTAATAATATAAATGGGTTAAACTACTAAATTCTCAATAGTTTAAATGGGTAGATACAGTTATCTTTATTCCTATTTTACAGAAGAAATTTTGCCTAAAAGGAAAGTAGTATTTGCTCCAAATCAGAAAGTTAGTAAGTAGTGAAGGTGCAATCTACCCAAGTCTATGTAACTCCAGAGTTCATGTTTTTAACTACTCTCACTGTTTTCAGGCAGTTGCAATGGAGATCTGAGATACAAGAAGGGATTAGACGAGGAGAGTGCTCTACAGATTACTAAATTGTTTGAGTCTCATCCTCTAGAGAATGGTAATCAATTAAATGACTTTAAGTAGGAAAGTAATAGAATATGAATTTGGAAGCATTATTCTGACAGAGATGTGGAGAAAATGAACTAATATATACCCAAATGTTTTAGACTGATCACCTGTGTGGGATGCTTTAGAGTTAGGGAAAGGACAAACAAAGAAAAACAAATGAGGGAAATGGAACTCACATAAGAAAATATAATATATTCCTTGAATTATATTTTCTGCACCTTATTTAATTACAATAATATTCTTCGAGGGTTCGTGTGGTGGTTTGGAGTGATGTACCCCAGAAAAATCTTTTTTCACATTCATCCATACAAGCTTTGTCCAGATTTTTTAGCTCTTGTAAGATTACCCATTCCTTTGTAATCTACCTTCTAAAAATGATTCTGTTTATCAATTATATCTTTATCCCTATAAGAAAAATAAAGGAGTTTGAGTCATCAATAAATTTAGAATAACTATTTCCATCCTTTAGCCTTATGTTCTATATTCTTCATCACTTTACCTTCCTGGTGTGTCATATCTTTGTCATGAGGATGTCATCCTAGTAATGTTTCCTTATGCTTGCTTCTTTCCTTTTCCAAAGAAGAATATTTGAACACATTACCAAGAATTCATAAGGACTTAAGTGGTTTACTTTTCAAAAATATCTCATAATATTCATAGATGTTATCTCTGTAGATAAGTTTTGAGTTTTCAGAGTTTCAGTAAAAATAAGCCAACTTATCAACACCTCAACTTCAGTTCCTAATGAATAATTATCATTGACAATTTCTATCCACCCTTTTCAAAACTGGCACTCTTAGATTAATGACCTATGATTTAGAAAGCAACTCATAAGATCATACAGTTTGCTGCAGTGGGAGAAAGTGACAATAATGCTTTACCGCTCTCAAGAAAGTGACTAATACAGGAGGAAAACAAACAGGCAAGCAAACAAAATGATCTTAAGTAAAGGGAAAATATATAGTTGCCATTTGAAGAGTAAAAATATACCACAGAAAATAATAAAAATATTTTTGACTAGAAAATTAAAAACATGCATCTTTCAAATTTGTTATGAAGCATCACTATAAATTCCTTGGCAGACCTCCAGTGATTCTAATTTAGTAGGTTTAAGATTAGACCTGAGGTTCTGCATCTTTAACAAGCTCTTAGGTAATTCTTATTCACCATAAATACTGAGAACCAATGACCTATTTAGAATAACACAAGAAACAGAACATTTAGAGCTCTTGTTAATGTTATCTATCTCTCCTTAACACTGTAATTCAGATCTCTAGTTAAAGGTGTTTGGACATGATTCTGCTACACACTTAGGTAGATTTATAATGTTAATGAAACTGAAAAGTACTTCAGGATATTTGAAAAATATAATCTTAGGGCTCACAGGGAGATAGAAAAGTAAATAAGTTGTAGAATCTTAAATGAAATCAGCTGTGAATGAAAGCTTTGTCCATCTGTGGATAACAGCACCAAATGGACTCAGAAAGAATCAAAGAAATTGAGATGGAATACATATTCAGTTTAGAACCTACCTGGATTATGCATTAAACATTTGGATTGGTTTATTAATCTGCCAAAATGTAAACAGAACTCTATTGAAAACTATTTCAGTATAAAGTTTACTGGAAGGCACTGCTTAGAATCTCAGTTAAAATGTATTTTGTCCTCTTCTTTGTAGTCCATAGATCCTCTTCAATGAGCATATATCTGCTAGAGTTATGTGCAATATTTTCTTGACCACCTCAAGTTGTGTAACTCCAATGGCTGAGTTTCACCATCTTCATTTGTCTTTTCTCTCTTTGGATCCTTTAGTGCAGACTAATTAATGGCTGCGCAGAACAACGAATCTTAGTACTGAGTTGGCATTAAAGAACTTGATTCTAACAAAGTTCTGAGGAGCTACAGAAGACATTTAATGAACCTGTTAGATCTACAGGAATATTTTTCTGTGAGTGTTTCGTTATTGTTGCATCTTTCACCTCTTATGAAATTGTAGAAAACAAAAGCACAGGCAATTAGATAAAAAAATGTATTTGATGAGCTCATCAGAATCAATATAGCAGAGGAAAGAATCTGTGAACTTGGAGAAACTTCAATAGAATTCACTAAGATTGAATCACACAGAGAAAAGATGGTAGAAGGAGAAGAGGAAGATGAGAAGAAGGAGGAGGAGGAGGAAGAAGAGGCAGAAGAAGGTGAAGCAGAAGAAGAAGAAAAGGAGGATGAGAATGAGGAACAAAAATAGCATCCAAGAGCTGGGGGACACATCAAGCAGTATAATATATAACTGGAATCTCACAAAAAGAAGGGAGTGAATAAGGGACAGAAGAAATATTTGAAGAAATAATAACCAAAAATTTTCCAGATAGCAAAGCATTACACAACAAGCTCAGAACACTATGAGGATTGGAAAAATTCCGAAGTGTTACTACACAAACTTCCAAAAACTGAAAACAAGAATAAGTATTAAAGGCAGAGAAAAAAGAAACATTACTTACAGAGAGGCAAAGCTAAGGAGTACAGAAAACTTCTCATCATAAACCATGTAAACAAGAAGACAATGGAGTCACATCTTTAAAGAAAAGAAAATTTAAAAGGTTAACAAAGAATTCTATACCCAGTGAGAATATCTTAGAGTAAAGTGATTAAATTAGCCTGAAAACGAGCAAAAGGAAGGAAATCAGGATATAGAAGAAATCAAGAAAATGGAAAAACAACAGAAAAATCCAAAAATTTTAAAAATAGTTCCTTGAAAAGATCATTAATGTTGATCATAGTCCAACTGGACTAACCAGGACAAAAGATACCAGTCAGAAATCATTACTATCATAAATAAAAAGCAAGGCATTGCTAGAGGTCACACAGACTTGAAAAGGGCAGTATTATTAATACTTGTATGGTCAAAAATTTTGCATCTATTGCTGTAGAGATGAACAGGACCAATTCCTTGAAAAACAGAAACTACCAGAATTCAAACAAGAATAAATATATAAATAAATAAATATATAAAATTGCTATTAAAGAAAATTAATTTTTAATTATACAACTTTCAAAAAGAAAAATTGAGGCCCAGATGGTTTTCCTAGCTTGTTCTATTAAATATTTAAGGGAAAAAATACCAGTCTAAACACTTTCAACAAGAAAATAAGAGAGTCCTAAGTCATTTTGTAGTCCAGCTATAAAGTGATACAAAAACTTGAAAAGACAATATGTGAAAATGCAATTATATACCAGTATCCATTTTTAACATAGTGGCATATTGAAAAATATTCTTAATAAAATATTAGTAAATTTATATACTGGTATGTAAAAATGATAGTACCTCATGACCAAGTGTGGTTGATCTTAAGAATGCACAGCTGTTTTAACATTTGAAAATCAACCAAAGTAAATAATCATTTTAGCAGGCTGAATAAGAAAAATCATAAGATTGTATCAATAGATCCAGAAAAAGCTTGTGACAAAATTCAAAACATATTCATGTTTAAAACACTTATCCAATAAGGAAGAAAAGAAAGAACTTTCTTAACCTAATAATGGACATCTACACAAAAACATACAGGGGCATAAAGCCCAATGGTCAGAGGTTGAATACATTCATCCTAACATCCAGAACAGATGAGGATGTCCTTTTTCACCCCTCCTAACCATCATACTGGAAGTCATAGTCAATACAACATGGCAAGAAAAAGAAATAAAACCCATACAGATTGGAAGAAAAGAAATAAAACTGTCTCTATTCTCAGTAAATTTGATTGTCTATTTGAAAAATCTAAAAGAATCTACAAGAAAGTTCCTAGAACTATTAAGTGAATTTAGCAATATTGCAGCATACGTGGCACAAATACAAAAGATTATCATATTCCTATATACTGGCAACAAATAATTGGAAAACCAAAATTTAAGCACACATACATACACACACACACAAACAAATGCCACATACAATAGCACAAAAGCAACTCCAATGCTTAGGGGTAAATCTAATAAAATTGTTGAATGAACTTTATGCTGAATGTTACACATCATAGATGAAGGAAAAATGTCTAAATAAATGGAGAGATGTAACATGTTCATGAATTGGAATACTCAGTATTGTTAAGATGTTTATTTTCTCCAATATCTTCTTTAAATGTGATACATTCCCAATAAAACTCTTAGCAAACTTTTTGTAGATACTGACAAACTCAAAATGTATATGGAAAGAAAAAGGAACTAAAATTGTCAAAATAATTCTGATAAAGAAGAATAAACGTTGTAGGACTCATACTACCTGGTTTCAAGATTTACTATATAGTTATTGTTATCAAGATAGTAAGATTTTAGGAAAAGGATATACACATAGATCAATGAAACGCAATAAAGATCCCAGAAATAGACCCACATAAATAAAATTAACTGATTTTTCATTTCTTCATTGGTTTCATGAAAATGAAAAGGCAGTTTAATGGAGAAACAATAGGTGGGCAACAAATTGTGCTGGAGCAAATGGGTGTCCATATGAAAAAAAAATGTATGTAAACAAAACTTCACATACATTTATCAATAAAAATTTACCAAAGAACCAAACGGAAAACATAAAACTGTAAAACTTTTTGAAGAGAATGTCACAAAATAAACTATGTGAACATGGATTTGGTGATAAGTTTTGGATAAAATACCACAACCTTGACACATAAAATTAAAAAAAAGATAAATTGGATTTAATCAAGAATTTTAAAATTGCTATGTAGAAGAGAAAGACAAGACACATATGGAGAGAAAATGCTTGCAAATCACATATCTGATAAAAGACTTGTACACAGAATATATAAGGAAATATTAAAACTCAACAATAAGAAACCACATAACTCAATAAAAATATGGAGAAAGGTCATTAGGGAAACACAAATTAAAAGAAGATTGAGATATCACTAAACATCTATTAGAATGTTTAAAATGCCCCAAACCTGGCAATACCAAATGCTGATGAGGATGTAGAACAATAAAAGTTCTCATTTACTGTTGGTGGAAATGCAAAAGTTGACAACTACTTTGGAAAACAGTTTGGCAGTTTCTTGTTAAGTTAAACATAGACTTACTATTCAACCTTGATATCACAGTTCTAGGCATTTACGGAAATTAATAAAAAATTTAGATACCTACAAAAACCTATACACATAGGACCTATACTCAAGATGTCCTTCAGCAGGTGAAGGAATAGAACAATGTGATATGTCTATATGTTGCCGGTCAGGAACTGGGTCTGTGAAAACGGTGCCACTGATGAGAAAGAAAGAATAAGACAAAGAGAAGAAAAACTGGGATCAGAGGACTCTCCGCCCGATATGGAGAGAAGAGCCCAGCCACCTCATAAAGTGTGGCTTTTATTTGGCTTTAGAACAAAGAAAATAAGTGTGAGCATGTGCAAGGGCAATAGATACTTGATGGTTACATTTTACTGAAATCAACAAGTCTTAAAGGTCAATGACTCAGCTCTTTTACATTTCTGCAATTCACAGGCATTGTAAATTTTCCAAGCTCAGGATGTTTTCCCACCCAGCTCCTAGCATGAGACTGGAGAGCTTGTTTATTACATTCCAAGGTGATCTTCTTTTCTGTCAGTAGTCATGGCCTTTAATTGAAACTCCATCATCTATACAATGGAATACTATTCAGAAATTAAAAAGGAATGAATTATTGACTCATGCAACATCATGGATGAATCTTTTTTTCTTCCTTGTGCCCTTTTTTTAAATTATTTTTTTTATTTTTAAACATGCTTTAGATTACATAAATGTTACATTAAAAATATGAGGGATTCCCATACACCCAACTCCCTCCCCCTCCCACACTTTCCCACATCTACAGCATCCCTCATTAGTGTGGTACATTTATTACAATTGATGAAGACTTATTTAAGCATTGCTACTAACTATGGAATATAGTTTACATTATACTTTATACTCTGTCCTGCACAATTTTGTAGGTTATGACAAAATATACAATGGCCTGTATACATCACTGCAAAGTCATGCAGGACAACTCCAATGTCCCAAAAATGCCTCCATATTACACCTATTCATCTCTGTCCCATCTCTCAGAACCTCTGGTAGCGACTGCCTTTCTATCAATGATAAAATTTATTCCATTGTTATAGTAATAATAAGTCTATCAAAGAATAATAATAATAAGTCTACTTTAGTCCATTGTTCATACCCCGATCTTGAGGATTTGGGGATGGTGATGCCCACTCTGCTTCTAATTGAAAGGAGCTTAACTCCCATGGGGCAGATGGATGGAACTATCTTGCTTGCAGTTGCAGACACTCTCTGATCCTTGGGATGGGTGTTGTCTATCATCATCTCCCTGTCAGTTGTCCTGGGTGAGTCCAATGAACTGGAGAATAGGTGTCGCAACTCTGCTGAAATTCAGGGCTCAACTGGCACATGGACGGATCAAAGATTTAAGTCTCTGAGACATATATTTATCAAGTATAGTGCTAACTATAGGTTCAAACAAAAGGGACAGAAGAGCCAGGTGTAGAAAACCTATAAATGAGTCTAACTCTGTTACACTGGGGCGCATAAATTCCAAACTAAGGCCCACCGACAGGATGCCAAATTCCTGAGTGTCTATGCTCATTATAGTTTCTGAATGTCTCTAGATCCCTTAGGAGCCTTTCTATTTGAGGCACTATCTGCTGTGGCAGTCAATGAGATCCTGCTGAGACTTGCATAAGTTTTACCTCTGGAATGACCTCCTGACTCACTTTGAAGTCTCTTAGCCATAAAAACTCATTTGTATTTACCATTTCCCCTTTTTGGTCAAGTTTTTCCAGATGCATTGCTAGTTGGCACTTGGTAATAATCCCTCTGTGCCAGGGAAGTTCATCTCTGGGAGTTATGCTGCATGCTGGGGGGAAGGTAGTGCGTTTACATACTGAGTTTTGTTTAATTTTTTTAATGCTTTTTCTGCATCTATAGAGATGATCATGTGATTTTTTTCTTTCAATTTGCTAATGTGGTGTATTACATTCATCGATTTTGTTATGTTGAAACACCGTTGCATACCAGGGATGAAACCCACTTGATCATGTTGTATAATTCATTTGATGTGTTGTTGAATACGATTAGCAAGTATTTCGTTGAGGATTTTAGCATCTAGGTTCATTGGAGAGATTGGTCTTTAGCTTTCCTTTCTAGTGGTAGCTTTGTGGCTTTGGCATTAGGGTGATGTAGGCATTATAGAATGAGTTAAGCAATATTCCCTCAACTTCTACTTTTTGGAAAAGTTTAAGCTGAATTGGTGTTAGCTCTTTCCAGAATGATTGGTAAAATTCACCTGTGAAGACTCTGGTCCTGGGGTCTTCTCAGTTGGGAGGTTTTTGATGATTGATTCAATCTTGTTACTTATGATTGGCCTATTGAGTTCCTCAATTTGTTCTTTAGTCGGTGTAGGTTGCTTGTGTGTTTCTAGAAATTTGTCCATTTCATCTAAGTTATCCATCTTGTTGGCATACAATTTTTCAAAGTATCCTCTTATGGTACTCTTTATTTTTGTGGGGTCAGTGGTGATATCCTCTTCTTTGTTTCTTATTTTATGTATTTGTATCTTCTCACTTTTTGCTTTGTTAGTCTAGCTAAGGGCTTGTCAATTTTTTTAAATCTTCTCAAAGAACCGGCTTTTGGTTTAGTTAATTTTTTCTAGTGTTTTCTTAATTTCAATTTCATTTAGCTCTGCTCTAATCTTTGTTTTTTCCTTCTTTTTACTGTCTTTGGGATTAATTTTTTTTTGTTATTTTTCTAATTCCTCTTGCTGTGCAGTTGGGTCTTTGATTTTAGCTCTTTCTTCTTTTTTAATATAGGCATTTATGGTTATAAATTTCCCACTCAGCACTGCTTTTGCTGCATCTCATAGGTTTTTATATGCTGTGTTGTCAATTTCATTCATTTCAAGGTAGTTACTGATTTCTTTTGCAATTTCCTCCTTGACCCACTGATTGTCTAAGAGTGTGTTGCTTAATTTTCAAATCTTTGTACCTTATCTGGTTCTCTGCGCCTTACTGATTTCCAGCTTCATTCCATTCTGGGCAGAAAAATTACATTGTATAATTTCAATCTTTCTGAATTATTTGAGAATTGTGTTGTGGACTAGCATATGGTCTATACTAGAGAATGATCCAAGTGCACTTGAGAAGAATATATCCCATTGTGTTTGGGTGTAATGTTCTGTATATGTCGATTAGGTCTATATCCTTTAGCATATTATTCAAGGTCTCTGTTTCTTTATTGATTCTCTGTTGAGATGTTCTATCTAATGATGATAATGGTGGTTTAAGTTCCCCATCATAATTGTAAAAGCATTTATTTCTCCAATTAGTTTTTCCAAGGCTTGCCTCATGTACTTTGAGGCACCCTGGTTAGGTGCATAAATGTTTATGATTATTCATTTTTCTTGATAGATTGCCTCTTTTATTAATATATAGTGTCCTTCTTTGTCTCTCACAAGAGTTTTGCATTTGAAGTCTATTTTGTTCGATATTAGTATAGCTACTCACGCCATTTTTTGGTTATTTTTTGCATGTAAGATTGTTTTCTAACCATTCACTTGTCACCTCCTTGCATCCCTCGGTCTTATAGATAGGTCATATTTCCTTATCCATTCTGCCAATGTGTGTCTCTTGATTGGAGAGTTTAATACATTAACATTTAATGTTATTTCTATCAAGGAATTACTTACATTAGCCATATTTTCTTTAGGTTTATATATGTTATGTGTTGTTTTTAATTCTCTTTTTATCGTTTTAGTTATTCATACCAATACTCTTCATTCCTACACTCTCCCCTCCAACCCTTTCTTTCCTGTTTTTCCCTTTCAATCTGCAGAACTCCCTTTAGTATTTCTTGAAGGGCAGGTTTCTTATTGATGAACTCTATTGATTTCTGCTTGTCTGTGAATATTTTGAATTCTCCCTCATTTCAACACCAGCTTTCCTGGATACAGAATTCTTAACTGATAGTTTATTTCTTTTAGCACCTTAACTATGTCATGCCACTGTCTTCTTGCTTCCATAATTTCAGATGAGAAATCAGTACTTAAACTTACTGAGCTTCCCTTGGATATGATGGATCTCTTTTCCATTGCTGCTTTCAGTATTCTTTGTCTTGAGGATTGGATAATTTCTCTGTATGCTACTATGGTGGTAGATCCATGATTTTATGTATTTGTCAAACCCATTGAACAGTATAACACAAACACTGAATTTTGCTGTATGCAAATAAAAAATCCTCTGAGATGTTGGGAGAACACAGAATAGAATGAAGCCTATAAGAAATGAATCTAATGTTATTACAAATATATGGCATAACTGAACTAACAGGGATGAGTAAAAAGAAGTGGGCTAAAATCACTTTGGAAAACAGTATTTTGTCTTGATACTGTAAGATTAAAGAGAGAAAGGAATGTACACACACATTGATCTTTATAGGGGTATGATTAGAAATACTGAAACTGCTTGATATTTATGTTAGGGTGAAACAAATAAGTAATATATTGAAGATATGAAAACTCTACTACTCACTGACAGAGAGTAAAGTTACAAATAAGCAAGGGGCAAGGTTAAAATGAACCCTGAAGTGCTGGATTAGAATCAGAGATATTAATATGGCCTCATGTTTATTTTACTACATAAACATAGAGAAAGAAAAATATAATATATAGACGTGTGTATATTTGGGTTAGTATATTTACTAACACTTTTTTTTTCTCTGTCTGATGAGAGAGTCTGGAAGGAGGACACTTCGGTTGCAATGAGCACTTCTAGTTTTTGACCAGACCTTGTTTTCTAAGTACCATTTTCCAATGCAAGGTAACCAGGTTTCCTTGGAGAAAAGACTGATTTTGGAGTTAAAGCAGGGAAATACAAAATAAGCCTGGAGTATCTTGTCGGGCCAGAGGTAAGAGAAAGTGAAAAACGGGGAGAGTACTATTAAAATGGCATAGGGTATAACCTGAGAGAGTTCTTCCCAATCACAAAAGTGGAACAATTTGAAGAGCAAAATACATAATAACAAAGTATGTAATTATAATCCTGAGAATAAAATAAATATTTCAAGAGTCTAAACTTATACAAAAGCATGATTGAATAAGCAAATCAATGAATTAGGGGAAAACGGTAAATATTTTCACAGAATTCCAATTAATAAATGTGGAAGGAAGGATGGAACTAGAAAAACACGTCATAATTGATGCAGGCAATTTTTATTGATGAATGTTAAAATCAGTGGGCAAAATGTTAACAAGAAACTGAATATTTTCATAGTTTCAAAGTATCTCTCCAAATGTATGTATTAGTTACTACTGGTGGTTTTAACATATGTACACAAGGTTTTTGATACTTCTTCTAGGGGGGTGGAGCTTAATTCCCTTCCCTTTGAAGGTACTTAGTGACTTTCACTGTGCTTAGAGACTTACTTCTAAATTCAGTATGAAAAGGGAAAATTAGTAACTTTATAGAGAAAAAATCTAGCAGATGCCACTTTATCCTAGTAATCAAGTAATAAGGTCCCCAGTGTTCAGGCATTTTCATATCAACTGTCTGGTATGATGTGATGAAAGAGGACACATCAGCTTTATGTTAATCTTCTAAAAAAAACCATTACTTCAGTCAGATTATGAGAAAACATTGGACACACCCAATTTGAGGGACACTATATAAAATACCTGATACGTGCTTTTCAAAACTGTCAAGGTAGTAGTCAAGAAAAAACCGAGACACTCACAGACTGAAAGAGCTGAGGGACACATGATGAGTTCATGCAGTATAAGATCATGATTGAATCCTGGAACTGTAAAAACGTATATTAGTGGTTAAAAAATAAACAAGGAAAGTGTGAATATAATCTATACATTTTTTAAAATATATATTATTGTGACAGTAATAATTTTTCAGTTAATTTCTTAATTATATAAGATGTTAACATCATGGGAAGTTAGGTGAAAGGTATACGGAACCTCTCTCTACCATGTTTTCTGTAACTTCTCTCAATGTAATATTTCAAAACATATTTTATAAAAATTGTTGATTTTAAAACTATTAAATCTCCTATTGTATAATTATCCATTTGTTCATTTATTCATCAATTTTCAGCATTCGAAGTATTTAAAAATATATGCAAAATATATGCAAGGCAATTCTTTATTGAATCTCTAGAAAAAATGACCATACAATGGGGGATTAAGGGTAGAAACAAAGGTTTTGGAAGAACAGAAGTAGTTTCCTCTGCCTGGAAGGTTCTCAGTGGCTTTCCGATGGGGTAAAATTTAAACTGAAGTTAAGGAATTTTCCTAAACTGAGAAAGAGAGAAAGGGAATTCCAAGAAGAAAGAGCAAATTGGTAAAGACAAACAGGTTTGAAAGAATATGGCATATTTAAGGAATTATTTTCTAGGGACAATAGAATGACAGTGTCAGGTGCTGAGTAAAGGCTTCAAAACTGAGATAAGTTTGAAAGTTAGATTCATGCAGACTACAGAAAGATCTTCATAGTGAGAGCAGAGGTGAGCAACTGAAGAAAGTGAATGAAATTCAGATTTTCTTGTACACAGTTTATTCTGGCTGTAGGGTGGAACTAGGATAGTATGAAGAAGAGCAAGTTTAGATATAAGAGAAAGAAGAGGGAATATTTGAGATTTCTGAGGTCATAAAATTACTGATATTTAGATGTCGGTTGCCAATAGGGTTTAGAATTATTTCCACATTTATTGCATCTCTTTCTCATATTCCCTTTATATAATTTCCCATATGATCAATTCAAAATTGTTTTCAAGAAACTATTTTATTCACTTTTGTTCTCTTTCATTTCTGCTGTTCCAAGCAAAGTTATAATCATAGCTTTGGACAAACTGTGGTAATATTAATAAATATGAGTTTAAGATGTCTTTTACCAGTTACTTCTCTATTTGGAGATATAATTCTTTCCATTTATACTATTTAAGGAAATATTCCAAGACATGTAGAGCATGGCCTTATTCTTATTAACTTGCTCTAACTGAAACTGCTTTTCCACTGAGGGCACTCCTTCCTTTTCAGCTTCCTAAATTATTGCTGCTGTTTTCTCCTCTACCTCTTCAATATTTTTTGTTTGTTTGTTATTCCACCACTACTTATATGCTTTCATGTGCTTAAGATTTTCATATTTCCAGAATATGAATTTGCTTTCAAAAGTAGGAGAGAGAACAAAGCTAGACTAGTGCCCTGCTGCCCTGCTAGCTTTTTTTTTATAAAGAAGTAATATATAAATCAAGCTCCAATGAACACTGCTGGATTCGAATGAATATTTTCAAAGCCCAAATCCAGTTGCGCTGGAGTCTCTCTGAGTAGGTGTGATTTGAAATAGATACATCTGCCTTGAATGAAAATAAATTGAAGATCAACCATATTCCACCAGAGGAAATTATTTGAAGTTGTTCTAAAACAATTTCTTGCTGGATGGCATACTCTCCTTCAAGGCAATCTATGACTTTCTTAGGCATCTCGCTCATACTTCGATTCTTCGACAATAGATTGCTGAACATGCCTCAGAGTTTTAGCTTTGAAATACATCAAGCTGAAAATGGCTGAGCAAATGCACATCACCAGACTGTAGGGTTTTCAGAAAGTGTCAGAAACCATGAATTTCAAATACAATTTGAACTGTGAAATGATCCCCCTAGATTCCGTGTGTTTTTTGCATTTGTGAGGGAAATCTCCGAACATCTAGTTATCTAATGTGCTCCATATTTTTATCTGTTAATATATGCTGTGTATGAAATTGGGGGAAAAAAACTTTTAACATTAACTGTGACTTACTGATGTAACAAATTAAACCAAATTAGAAGAATAGCAGGTTGAAAGAAAAATATTTTCAAATAGTTGTCTCTAAAACATTTTTCTCTGCCCTAGCATCTCTGCATGGTTTCCCCTATTTTTTATAGAACAAGCCTGGAATTGTCTGTTTATACTTGGACAGAAATAAATAGTTATGATCAGAAAAAAAGATCCCCGTCGGGTCTTTTTTTCAGCGAATAAAGCTGCATTTTTAAAGCAATTTAGAAAAGTCATTTTCCTTCTTCATTAACTCTGTACTTTAACACATATAGTCCTAAGAATGTCATGATATGAAAGCTCAGATATGAGTGATATAAAGGCAAAATGATAATAAAATGAGTGGGATATATTGACAAATACTGCCAAGTATGAATTCTAGGTATACTCTTTATTAAGTCTATGGTAAGCCCATTAGTTAATCTCTCATAACTTTATTCACTGCATCTGGAAATTGAATGTAATTATTGTTACCTTGGTGTTTGTTGAGTTGGTTAAACTATATAACATGATGTGAAGTGCTTGTTACATAAAGAAGAAATTTAATGCAGTGGTATAGGATCTATAATCAGATTGCCTGGGTTTAAAGTCCTGTTTAATAGGGATGGGTATTAGCCAGGTTGCATTACTTTTCTCTGCCTTAATTTCAGCATCTGTATAATGGGGATGATTATAATGTCTATCTCATATAATTCTCATATAATGTCTGTAAGAGTGTTTTTGAGTGTGTGTTTATGTATATCTTAAGATCATATCTGACATATTGGAAGCATTAAACAATTGGCCGTTATTACATTTATTAAGAATTCACTATTACTCAACTTGTTTAGGCCCCAATTCCATAACAAATAATTTTATATTCTAATTTTGTTATTTATTTTAGTAACTTTCAAATATTTTTGAAAATATACTTGAAACTTTCCAAATTTATGTTCTTTCAACCGAATAAGAATCAGTCTAAAGTCATTGGCCCTCATGCCTGAATAGCACTGTCTGAAGCTAAAGCGTCACACTCTATTGGTTTCTAAAAGAACTTTATCAGTCATGAGAAAGATGTTAGTTCAATAAATGTTTCCTAAATAGAACTGTGCTTTGTACATATTAATACTGTGAAAATCAGTGGGTCTAAAGCTGTGCCTTTGAAAAAGAAAATCTGATTAACTAATTATATTGTTATAATGTAGGTTCTTGAAGCTGTGAGTTACAATTACTTTATTCTATTTGTGCCTGACAATTTAAAAAAACTAAAGAAAATTATATTAAACTATTACATTTTGCCAAAGGGAAGGCTGAGTATAGATTTATGACAGATGTAATTTGCATGACAATTTTGTATGAAAATCGTTAATGCAGAGAAGAGTTTTTGAACATCCATTATATTAACATTGTATCGCAAAATCAAAATATATAATAAATGGCACAAGTAGTTTGAACTTTTAATTAAACATTTTCTGTAGTATATTTTTAAAAGGAATTAAAGATCATATCACAAATGAATTACTATTTATGATACAATTATCCAAGTGCTTTTTAGCCTAAGCTAAAATTTAATCAACACCTTTATGTTTTCTATAAGATTATAGCTGTGGGTCATAATTATAGGCATTCATAATGACAAAATAATAAATGATAATTTATTTTTAAAAATCCAAAGAGTCAAGTAAATTTCACTTGTTTTGTCGTTACTGTAATTATTAACGAGCAAATGAATTAAATATTTTAATTTTTCTCCAAAACATGAGTTAAAACAGAAAAGAGTTGCTAATTGACTATTGGTACCCAGAAATGCTAAGTTACCAGATATAATTGTTACTCAAAATCAGAGATATTTGAATTTTACTGTTTATGAGAAAATATGACTTGTTAATTGATTTAGCAAGTGATCATTGAATGTCTATTCAACATTTAGCATATATAAGATAATGAAACTATGATGGAATAAAACAAGCATATGAAAGATGATACTACTATACGGAATATGATGAATATGATTTTCAATAAATAAAGCAAAGTGAAAGTGATAATAAGAAAAATATGATTGATGTGAGCTGGAGTTTCCTGGACCCTTTAGATAAATTTGGATTTCCATCCCATGACAGTCTCCCTTATAATTTTACTGTCCCAAGTGTTCGTTCCTTAGCCACGACGATTGCCTCATAAGGATAGCTGCCTGATCCTTGTACTCTCCTAAATGCCCACACAAAGTCTGCATGGCAATGTAATGCATATTGCATGTTTAGGAAAATAGAAAAGATTTACATGTAAGAAAGGAGAATTGCATGTGTGAGTTTGCAATGCTATGTTTTGTAGAATTGTGCAAACAAAAATTGCATATTAATGGAAGCTCTGCTCTTGCACTGAAAAGCACTTGAACTTGAATATTAGAAACTGATTCCTGTAAAATTCCATTGAATATCCCCCTGGCAGGAATTCTTCTTGACCATCTTTCTCTATCGGGTTCAGTCTTTCATCATATTGCTACTTTCTTTGCTTGTTCTTCAAACACTTTTCCTCTCCTTCACCACTGCTCCACTGCTTGCCCTCATCCCCAATTCCTAGCTATTACAGAGCAGTTACACTATTTCTTTGTTTCCTGGTCTCTTTCCACAAACCAAGGTAACCTATCAAAGTATTTTGTTCAAACCAGAAAAATTATCTTCTTATATGTAGTTGTACTGCTGGTTTTAAATAGCATGTTTTTTTCATGTTATTTTATCTCATTAGTTGAATGTCTACTAAATTTTAATCTTCTTGCATCCATTGGATTCTTACAATTTCTTGAAAGCAGGTAGTATCATGTCAGCTTTACATATGGGGAAGCTGAGGTCAAATTGGCTAAATACCATGAAAATGGCATATTAATGTGTCTGTATCACAGCTGGGAAATATACAGTGTCAAGATTTGAACCCAGGTCTACTTGGCTCCAAAGAACAAGTCTACGGTTAAATGTTGCTTCCCAGATTAGAAAACAATAAAGACATTTAGTCAGAAAAAAATTGTCATAAAGTAGAAATGAAGAAATGCCAACTACTTCCTCTACAAAGTAATTAAATGGGAAAAAAAAAAAAAGATTTGGATTTCGGTTCATCTCCTGTATCTTAACTGTCCATACCCTTGTACTCAAAGTGTGCTTCTCAAATCAGCAGCATCAGCACACGTGGGCTTGTTAGAAATGGAGACTCTCAGACTCCCCTCTGGATCTACTAAATCAGAATGCATTTTACCAAGATTCCCAGGTCATCCCTCAACACTTCTCAGTTGGAGAAACATTGACCTATATCCCATTATATGCAAAATCCATCAGTAAAAACTTACAGTTTGCAAATTAAATGGAAATCATGTAGTCCTACAAATGGCCATGCTTCTCTCACCTATAAAAGTACAGGCTCCCAGATTCACGCAAAGGCTTCGGGTTACCAGGTAAACAAATACATATTTTAAAGTAGAGTTTAGTACCTTGATTTTGTGCCTATGGTGGTATGATTGGTGGAACCGCTCACAGTCATTGAAAAAAATCTAAAAAAGAAACAGTAGGAGAATAGGTTCCTTGTTTCTAGCTTCTAGCTTCCAGGCCTCCTCATCTGAGTCACAGCTGTTCATGGACTTCAAGTCCTCCTGTGACAGAGACACGCTGTGCTGGAATTAGACAAGGTGCAGGTGTAGCCACCCCCTCCCCACACCCGCTTGCTGCTTACCTCAGTTCTGCCTCAGGCTTCCTTTCTATTTAAGGTCCGGTGAGTCAACTAACGCTAATGAGTAATTCTCAGCTGGATGACGGCATCCCCGTCTTTCCTTAAGGCTTGAAATCAAACTTTTAACATCTCTGTATCCTGTTTATTTTTCCCCTCTAGAACAAACAAAAAGATATATAGTTTTAAACAGTTTAATACTGAGTCTACGGTGTAATGCAGTAGTTCCCAAAATTTAAAGCTCATGCAAATCTTCTGGATATCTTGCTAAAACGCAGATAATTCAGTGGGTCTTGGGCACTTCCAACAAATTCCTTGGCAATGCTGGTTCTCTGCACCAGACCAGGAGCAGCTCTTTGGATTGGTAATAAAATGAGAAACTAGTAAAAATGCAGTTTTTGAAAGTAATTTGCCAGTGCGTGTCAACATTCTTTAACTATATTTTGCCACTATGATTTCATTTCTAATAA
Source organism: Tolypeutes matacus (assembly GCA_026826555.1). NCBI lineage: Eukaryota > Metazoa > Chordata > Mammalia > Cingulata > Chlamyphoridae > Tolypeutes > Tolypeutes matacus. The sequence goes on along the minus strand of JAKSZT010054462.1, from coordinate 14,123,119 downwards.
ATTCATGCTATATAAATATTCAAGAATGTAGACAAAGATTTAAATAAAAAGATATTACAACCTTATTATAATTGCCAACATACAATGAAAATAGATATTTGACAAAAAATGCATCCTATATGTAATATGAAGCCATTTAAGATGTATGCCGTTGAGAAACCTATATTGACATGGAACACTTATTCGTAATATAATTCAAAGAGAAAGAAATATACAATGAAACAGTATGTTGGGCTAAATCCCACATTTTATTACTGTACCTGAATATTTAGATATATATGAATATTTAGAAGTAGATGGGCATGCAGCAAAAGTTAAACATAGGTGCTCCAGATAGTTATATTAAGGGTAAGTTTTAGTTTCTTCCTCATAGTTTTTGTAAAAAGGAGTATGGGGAAGCAGATGTGGCTCAAGTGGTTGAGTACCTGTCTCCCACATGGGCGGTCCCAGGTTCAGTTCCCAGTGCCTCCTGAAAAAAACAAAAATAAACAACAAGCAAAACAAATGAAAAAAAAACAGCTCAGAAAAGCAGATGTGGCTCAATGGTTGAGCATTGGCCTCCCACATATGAGGTCCCAGGTTCAATCCCTGGCCCCTGGTACCTCAAAAAAATAAAAAGTAAAGAATAAAAATATGAGAAATCACAAAATAGAAAGGAAAAATATTAAAGTATCCAAATTGCTTACCAATGGAACAGATGCTATTTTTAAATGTTCTTTATTCCAATAATGTAATAACTTGTATTTGCATTGTTTAAAAGTTAAAAATCACTTTACATATATCCAGCCTTGCCATATGACAATTTGTATCCCTAACAAAAACTGTTCTTGGTTCTCGTCACTTTCTCTTTTTTTACTATTTAAGGAGGCACCAGGGATTGAACCCAGGACCCTGTACATGGGAAGCAGGCATTCAACCACTGAGCTACATCTGCTCTCCAATTAGAGTTGGTTTTTCCATTTGCTTGTTTTGATTTTAGGAGGTACCAGGGATGGAACCCAGGGCCTTGTATATGGGAAGCAGGTGCTCAAGCACTTGAGCTACATCGGCTCCCCTTCACTTACTCTTTCCTCTAGTTTATTTCATACCTAGACTACCATTCTTCCTAACTCCCTTCCAACCAGTCATTCATTTGGATAATTGATCTGGCTTTTAACTCCAGATGCCTCAAGAAATGCCTCCTTGAGTCTCTGCAGGGGGCCTCTGGGTAAGGGATGCCAAGCAGACATCCATGGCATTGGCTATCCCAGATTCCTAGGCCCCTAGTTACCTGGGAGGAAGAATGAGAACCAATATTAGTTCACTGAATCTGCATCACAAATACATAAGGTTGGAAGTAAGGGGAGCGAGATTTAATAATGTGTGCAATGTAGTGGGTTGGCTCTAAACCTCATTTATACCTTGAAAACTCCACATAAACCTTGCAAGATGGATCTCAATAAGTCTCAAGATCCCCATTTTACAAATGAGGAAACTGAGTCAGAGACTGAAAGAACTTTGCTTAACTCACATGGCAGGAAGTGGCTGAGATGGCACTGAAGTCCAAGCTTTCAGGTTCCTGATTGGTTCTCTTTACACATTAACATATCACTAGAGTCATCAGGTAAAATACAGGATACACCGGTATATTTGCATTTCAAGTTTTTTGGTATAAATATGTCCATTCCAATATTTGGGACATACTAATACCAGAAACATATTTATTATCTGAAATTAAAAGTTAAGTGTGAGCCCTCTGTTGTTGTTTGCTAAATCTGGCATCCTTAGTATTGTTCCTACCTCTCATGGAAATAAAAAATATATGACCTTCTAATATTGTATCGTATTTTCCAAAAACCATTAAAATTCCAACAGTATTTCTCAAGAGTCCTGCTCTTAGCAGAAAGACCTGGATTATGATGATAAAGGCTAAATTAGTTTCCAACCATCTTTAGCTGGACTATTCATGGTGACACCTGTTTCCTTCCCACCACCTAAAACTTTGTGGGAGCAAAGTAGAGAACGGGGCCATGTCGAGAGGGCTGAGGGTCAGGTACAAAAAGAATAAATATCTAATTGGTGAATGTTTTTGTGCAAGCCCAAGTTTCCCTCCTTGATTATTTTCTAAAAGTAATTCTCAGATTATTATTTTGTATTTTCTGGTCCTTTTTAACCTTCATGATTCAGCATGGATAATTGAATTCAGAACACAATTTGAGTGCAAAGTATATTTTTTCCAGTGCTTAAATTCCAGAAGCTCATATGCCAGAGGAAGAGAGAGAGACTTCAACTAGAGAGTCTTTATTAATTGCTTCCAAAAGAGATTATGTTTTCATAAACACACTGGATTTTATTGTGATGCTGCATTTAGGGTCCTGTCAGGTGACCTCAAACACCATGACACGTAAATTTCACTCGGGAAAAGTTGTGAAACATGCAGAGTCCCAGATTTCACACCCAGAGATTCTCTAGGACGCAGGCTTTCGGTATCTGTGTTCTTTATATTCGGCCTGGATGATTCTGAAGCAGCTCTTCTGTAGGTGTCACTTCAGAAACACAGTTCTAGATCTTGCTTGCAATTAAAGGCAAATTATGAGACCCTTTCATGTATGCATAATGCAACTGGTCTACTTGCTTACCAAGATTTAGAACAAACAGCTTGGTAAAGGATCTGTGTTACTATTTCCTTGTAGGAAAACAAGGGCATTTCTGTCGTAATTGTTTACACATAATCTCTCACCTTGGCTTTATATTTAAATTCTATGACGTGTTTATATGACTGGTGACTTCTGCAGGACAAATATGACAGTTGCAGAAAATGACGTAAGTAGACTTAGGTAGGTCATCAAGCTTCTCATCTGTGGAGCAAGCCCTGGAACCCAGGACTCTAGACTTTAGATCTTGTGCTCTTTATATCACTCAATAGGACTTTACAGATGGACCCTTTTACAGCATCATGGTTGGAAAAAGAAATTGCTTTGAAATCAGAAAATCCTGGCTTAAATCAGGCTTTACCACTTATTAACTGGCCACTGCTAAACAAGTTCATGAACTTCTCTGAGTATGTTTCTTCTGTAAATTTGGGGTTGAGTCACTCATTCAACAAAGATTTATTGAGCTTTATCAATTTAAAACAAAATCAGTTAGATCGATTCTTTAACGGAATGTACTTTCTGTCTCTCAAGTTTCTTCTGAGTATTAAAAACTAAACTCTAAAACATGTATAGGATTTGATAAGCAGTAAATATGTGTTCTGTCGCCTGCATCATGTTGCTAGGCAAAAGTAGATTGCTGAGTGATCATGTTTAATAATGTCTTTTGCTAGTAAGATATTTTGTAAAAACAACCTTGCACCATGTTGTTTCTTTCCACAATTTATCTGACGGATGGTTCCTCTGTGATGCTACACATAACCAAAAGAACAAAGAAAACAAAATAGAACCTAAACAAGAATCTTGAACACCATTAGCTCATATGAGAATAATATTCTTATTAGTTGCTGCTGCTCCCATTAATTGTTTGTCTTTAGCCTTTTCAGCTGACTCAGCAGGCAGAGGAGACACCGCAGGAATTGTGCCTTTTTTTGATGAAATAGGCAACAAAGCACTATTTCTTCTTTAATTTTTTCACAGCATTATTGTTGATCATAACATGTATTTGTCACCAGGTGGAAGAATGAATCTATCATGCTACCCTCATCCTACCATTATTAAAGAGCTTAAGATCTTTAAGATAAAAAGATATTCTGGGCAGTGGCTCATATTGAGAGATATGTTCAAACACAGAAGAAAACACTAGGGAAATACACTACTGCTTCAGTGGTGTATTTCTATTCCAGAAGATTAAAAGTTGCAGTCTCCACTGCTGTCTTTTTCTACCCTCACAGTTAAAACATAAAAGAAAGTCAAAGGAAAGCATCAAAATCTCTCTCTCTTATCCTGCTGACATCATACTTGTCATTGGGTGGTATTACTGCCACCAAACAAGCAGGTATGGCCTATCAGATGGCAAATGTTTTAACCAACCACCAGGCTCTAACTTTCCTTGGAAAAGCACCTTATAAAGGGGCGTCCCTTTTCCATAAGGGAAAGGCCACTTTCTAGATGCCATACTTCCATAAAATGAGGAAGTCCTTCAGGTCCCAAATGCTTACGTTCTGACTCAGAAGAAATACAGAATTCCATTTATTTCCATGCCATCCAATTGTGTGCTATAGCCAATTCATATCAGCTCATGAGATCCATGATCTTCAATTTTCAAGAATTTTATGACCTGGTTTTAAAACATAGTAATTAGTAAAAATTATGTCCACTTTGACGAAATAAACGATATTAAAAACAAAGGTAATAAATACTAAAAACTCATCACTTCCAAATTATTTTACTACATTTCACTATTGTCTACGTGTTTAAGGTTATATAAATCTTTCATATCTGCACGGTGGAAATGCCACATAATGGTAAATTATTGCACATCTCTTCCCAATTCTGTTTTCAGTAATTCCATGTTGGCGGCTTCATATTAGCTGTGAGTGGAGAATTTACACCATGGAAATTGACAACTGATCAAATCAAGGCAATTCTTCCTGGAGAGCTGGTCTTTAAACATTTACTAGCGCAACTCTGATGCCATCACATTAGTTAAAACACCATCACCTCCTCTGATAGGATCTAAAAAGCAAATGCATACAATGTAATGATAAACCAGTGGTTGTGGACTCTCAATGTAAAAGTATACAATTTTTTATAAGAACTACCTGAAGGTGAGGGGGCAGTAGGGCATAGAAATATAATTTGTGTATATCATTGAAGTTATGTTGGTATCTAAGTAAACTAGAGCATTATAGATTTAGGATGTTATATTTAAACCCATGATAACTATAAAGAAAATATTACAGAATATTCAAACTAATAGAGACAGAATTTAGAGTACAGGTTCCAGGGGAAAGGGATAATCAGAGGGACATGGGGAGTTAATGAAAAATAGGTATAGTGTTTCTGTTTGGAGAGACGGTCAAGTTTAGTAATGGAAGGTGGTAAGGGTACCCCAGCAGCCCAAATATGAGGCTCCCACTGAGTAGTATGCTTGTCAGAGGTAGAGATGGGAAAGTTTATGTTGTGTATATATTTCCACACCTGAAAAAGGAATGACTAACTAAAGAGACAATGACAATAAATGCAATATGTGATCCAGGACAGGATCTAATAACAGTGAAGAAAAAGACCCAAAAAGACATTTTTGGGACGTATAGAAATTGGAATACAGAGTGTAAACTTTACATCAAAATTAATTTTTTTTAATTTGAAAACTGCACAAAAGGTGGTTACATAATTGAATATCTTTGTTTTTAGCAAAGATATTGGCAGTATCAAGTGTTCAAAGAACATGAAGTATACAACTTAAACTCAGAAAAAATGTTCAGAAAGTGGATTGATAAATAGACCAACAGACAGATAGATGGACTGATAGAGGGTTGGACTATTGGAATGAGGGCCAGAGAGAATAGTACAACAAATGTGGCAAAATATTAAAATTGGTGGGTCTGGGTATCAAGAGGGATAAAGGTAGGTTGGAGTTCCCTGTATGGGGTTTGTAACGATTTTTGTAACTGTTTTGTAAGTTTGAAAGTATTTCAAAATAAAAGATTAAAAAATAATCTATCACCTCCAAATTATCTATCCTCATGGAGAAGAAAGAAGGTGTTGATCATTTTAAATAGCCAATGAACTAAAATTATTTTGGTTTGCTTGGGGAAGTAGGCAAAAATCCAAGATTCTGTCCCTCTATTCTTTCTCTTTCTCTCTGTCTCTCTCTCTTAAACACATACACATACACACCACAAAAACAAGTATCATTCCTTTGGTAATCTTCCTGAGATTTCTGTTCTCTTTTTAACAACTAGTAAACTTTTATTCATGATTTAAGACCAAGCTCAGTTGTCATTTTTCCATGAAATCTTTTTCTACTGTTCCTGGCATCCTTTGAAAGTTCATATCTTTGGGTTATAGTTTCAGTGAGCCTTAAACCTTGGCAATCTTATTTAAAATTGTATCCAGAATCTATCACTTATCCTTCATAAACTCTTTCCCTTATTCTGCTTTATCATATATTTTTTCATAGCATTTATGATCTTCCTACCCACATAAAATTTACTTTTTTAATCATGTCTATTTTAAGATCCATGAAGGCAAGGGATTCCATCTGATTCGCTTATATATCTTATGTGCCTGAAACAGTGCCTAGTATGTAGTAGGTACTCAATAAAAAGTTGATGAATGAACAAATTACTTTTTCAAGAGAGAATAAATTTGAAAGAATATGGGCTCCAAAATGAGACAAATTATTTACCAACTTTGTCGCCCTTGATATTTGCCCATTCCAAGCCTTCTCTTAGGGGTGTCATAAGAATTAACTGGGATGATATATACACCCTCACCTGTTAACTAGCATCTTCTACTTATTCAAAAATGATAGCAATAGTATCCCCACTCACTTATGAGTCTTTCTTCCCACATAGACTTAATTAACATTTGTCGAAGGATTTTATCTGGAGAGAATTCTATGACAATCTATTTGTCTTAGTGGGGAGTTGCTTCACCCTCTACAAAAAGCAGACAGAGTCTGACTGGTCACACTGGAGATATTGGGAGGAGTTATTACTGCATTATCATGGACAATCTGCTAAGGGTATAATGCATTTTCAGCCACTATGATGAAGTTCATTGCAGCAAAGTGTGATTTGGCCCACCATTTAGTTCCTGCCAATCTCCTAAACATCCCATATGGAAAAATAACTCACATGGTGATTAACCTTGAGATTTCAATTATGAATGAACTAACAAACTCCCTGCTGACCTATTTTAGATTATTAAACATGAAATACCTAAACATAAAAAGTGCATTAAATTATTCAAATGCCAGCAATTGGAAGTTAAAGGTTTTAAAATCTCTTATGTTGGATCATGCAGTGAGGAAAGACTCACGATTCACTGAACTGTGCGTATCAGTGGTGAGAAGCATGTTGAAAGCAGATTCGGGAGAGCTTTAATTCTACCTTGAAAAGGTACAATTAGGGGATTTTGCCAATGGCTAATTTTCATTTGATAGTAAAAATCCACTTAAAGTACCTCTATGGAATTGTGACTTTCTGCTTATATTCATCAAGACAAAGCATTTAAATGCATGTCATTATGCCTGTTTTGTCTAATGATAACTACAGCATTTCATTCAGTTAATAAATAGTGACATTTTTTCAGGCCTAGTGAGAATAATACCTTATATTATAAACCAACAGCATGATGATACCCGAAAATTAAAATTAATTCATTGGAAATATCCCTTCTTATAAGATAGAAAGATTGAAGAAGAAGCAAATTTTAATTCCCTGGGGAGATTCTGTGAAGCATGAATGGGTTAATAAATGATAGATTATATGAGCTTATTTTGAGCTTCCCTCTTGCTCCAATGTTTGAAATATCCCTATTCTGTCCAAAGTAAGTTATGGGGTGGTACAATTCTACTTAATTCATATAGTAGAGTACATCTTTTGAATATTGGAAAATGTGTTTGAAAATTAGTTTTATCACCTTAAGCCATCCGAGAGTGATGACAGTACCATGAAGGATGAGATAATGTACAACATCCAAGGTCTATGGTAACAAGAATGTTGATTAAGAAAGTGATCACAAATATGAACATTATCTATATGTAGGCAAGGGGAAAAAGAAGGGTACTGACAGTTAATGGGTAAGCATCTTGTGAAAAGCACCTCAATAAGCTAACTCAATTTGTCTTCATTCTTAGATGGATATTATCATGCACATTTTATAGCTATCTTAGACTAGGTTGCTGAGAAAGCAGACCTGAGTCAGAGCTTACAAACCAATGATTCAATCCCAGGGCAATAATTTTGATAGAATTAGGAAGTGAGGTAAGGATTGAGGGAAAGCAAATTCAAAATAGTACATTACCAAAATAACTCTAGGCTCGCAAGAAACTCAGCCAAATTCTGTCTCACAGTCATCTCCAGAACATCCGTGTATAGACACTCTGCCCGGAATGCTCCACGAGAGGAAGAAGGGCAAGGAATGTACTGTTGCTTCCCTGCAATTTACATTGTTACTTGACTCTAGGACATCTTGGGAAAGCCAGAACTCCATCATTCCCACTAGGTTGGACCCATTCTCACAGCAGGCAGAAGTGTGGTTTGGACCCTGCATAGCTTGCTGGTGCCAGAAAGGGACATAAAAATGCACTTCACCAAGATCCAGGGTGGGCACAGGCTGATCTTTTATCATAGCCTTTGATTAGCTATTTCAGATCAGTGGGGCCCAGCTCTGAGGGTGGCCATTGTTCCAACTGACCCCAGATAAATGCAGTGGAGGAGATTAAAGATGGTATGCATTCTTAGATCTGCAGAGGACTAATGAAGGGCTGCATTTGTTGAGCAAGAGAAGAAAGTACAGCTTTGAGAAGCCATGGAAGAAGTTTCCAGTGCCCTTCCTGATCCTCCCTCAAGCCCTCTCCACTGCAGTGTGGAACCAGCCATTGCTCCCTTTGTTGGTCCCTGACTTTGTTCTTGCTGAGATATATTGACTTAGAAAACTCTCCTATCAGGCATGTTCCCTTCCCAGAATGTGCCTTCCACATAAAAAACAACTTGAGGCAAAGAAAGCAGTGTAAGAAACAAATGAGGTACTTGGCTTGGGGCAAAGGATTACCTGCTTTAAGTCTGGCAGTGAAACACCAAGTAAAAGGAAAAAGTCTATCTCTTGGGAAGTAAAGAGGGCATTCAAACTCTTGTAACAGGGGAACTTCTAAGGCCACAAGCAAGCACAAGCCCAGGAAAAGAAACAGGTCTAGATAATACAGGTTGGACCCTACACATTGCATTCACTCTGGAAGGACATTCCTGATAGGATGGTTGACACTCAAGAAAATCTTTGCCATTTCTTCAGCTGGTTACAAACTCAAGAAACAGACATTTTATTGAATAAATCTTAGCGTTAACATTTAAAAATATTAAAATATACAGTATTCAACAAAAGATTATGAGACAAACAAAGAAATAGGAAATGATGCACATCCAAAGGGAGAGGATAAAATCCAGAAAATATCAAAGATGACCAAACTGTGAATAAAAGGTTTTGTGGACAAAAACTTCTAGATAAAAAGATCTTCAATATGATAATGGAAATGAAGGAAAATACAGAGAAAGAACTAAAGGATATCAGAAAAACAATGAATGAATAACATGATGATCTCAATAAGGAGATAGAAACTTTTAAAGAGAACCAGAGAGAACAACTGGATTTGCAGACCAAATAATTGACAAAAAAAAATTCCTAAGAGGGTTTCAACAGCAGATTGGGGTTTACAGAAGAAAGAATCAATGAACTTGAAGACAAGGCAATTGAAATGAATCAGGTTGAGGGGCAGAAAAAAATATATAAAAAGTGAATACAGCCAAAGAGACCTCTGGGACAACATCAGGTTTTCAAATAGATTAGAGGGGTCCAAGTAGGAGAAGAAAGAGAGAAAGGGGCAGAAGGAATATTCAAAGAAATAATGTTAGAAAACTTTTCAAACTTAGCAAAAAATATAAACATATATTTTTTATATAATAAAAAGAAATCCAAACAGGATAAACTTGAAAAAATATGCCCATCACATACTAATCAAACTGCTGAATGCAAAGGATAAGTAGAGAGTTCTGAAGGCTGCAAGGGAAAAGCAATGTGTTTTATAAAAGGGAATGCCAATTAGATTATGTTGATTTCTCATCGAATTCATGGAAGCAAGAAGGTATTAGATTAAAATACTTAAGGTGCTGAAAAAAGAACAATTTCCAACCAAGAATTGTATATCCATTAAGACTATCTTTCAAAAATGAGGGAGAGATTAAGACATTCCAAGATAAACAAAAGAATTCATAACCACTAGATATACCCCATGAGCAATGCTAAAAGAAATCTTCAGACAAAAAAGAAAGGTCACTAGGCAGTGGTTCAATACAAAATGAAGAAATAATGGCATTTGTTAAAAGTAACAATTTGGCATTTGGATAATTATAAATGCCAGTACAATTGTATTGATATTTGTTGGTATGTAACTGCATTTCTTACTTCTACAGGTGCTAAAACAGTGTATGTTATTGAAGTCAAGTCAGTATCAAAATAGATATGATTGATATATACTTAGGATGTTAAATTTTTAACCCCATGGTAACCATAAGGAAAATATATCAAAAATATATCCTGATAGAATTGAGAAAGAATTTAATATGGTATAATATAAAAATCAAATAAACATGAAAGTAGACATTCATGGAAGAATCGAGGGGAAAAAAGGTATAAGGCTTACAAAAGCTAAATTGCAAAATGGCAGAAGAAAGTCGTGCATTATCCTTGCTGAGGTTAATTGTAAATGGACTAAACTCTCAAGTCAAAAGGCAGAGATTGGCAGAATAGATAAAAAGCATGACCCAACTATATGATGTCTACAAGAGCCTAACCTTAAATTCAAATGCCAAACACATAGTAGGTTGAAAGCAAAAGGATGGAAAAAAATATACAATAGTGATCAAAAGTGATCTGGGCTAGCTATACTAATAGCAGATACATAGACTTTAAGCCAAAAACAGTTATGAGGGACAAAAACAGGCATTATATAGTGATAAAGAGGTCAATTCAACAAGAAGATGTAATAATTATAAATACGTATGCATATAAGAGCAGAACCTCAAAATATATGAAGAAAATTCTGACAGACTTGACAGAAATTGAAAGTTCTACATTAAATAGTAAGAGACTTTAACACATCACTTTCAATGATGGATAGAATATCTAAACAGAATATCAATAAGGAAATAAAAGACTTGAACAGTACTGGGAAACAACTAGACTTAACAGACATATATAAAACACTTCACCCAACAACAGAATATACATTCTTCATGAATGCACATGGATCATTCTTCAGGGTAGACCACATCTTGGGTCACAAAACAAGTCTTAAGTTAAAAAATATTGAAATCATAAAATGTATCTTCTCTGAGCACAATGGAATGAAGTTAGAAATCAATATAGGAGGGAGAAATGGAAAATTCACAAATATGTGGAAATTAGACAGCATTCTCTGAAACAGCCAATAGGTTAAAGAGAAAGTCACAGGAGAAATTGGGAAATTTTTGAGGTGAAGAGGAATGAAAAATAACAACATACCAAAACTTATGGGATGCAGCCAAGGCACTGCTGAAAGGTAAGGGGTGTGGACTCTTTCTTTTTGGAGTAATAAAATTGTTCTAAAATTTTTGAGAGGAAGAATATACAACATTGTGATTATACTAAAAACCATGATTGTACATTTGGATAGATCATAAGGCATATGAATATACCACATTAAAACCACTTAATAAACAAATAAATAATTGTGCAAGAATAGCCAGATATAACAACTAAGTACAGCAGGGAAAACAGAGAAATTGAGGGTGGAGGAATTTTATTGTTTGGTTTTTTGTTTATTATTATTATTATTGAAATAATGAAAATGCTCAATAATGATTGAAGTGTTGAATGCACAGCTATGTGATTAAACCAAATACTATTGATTGCACACTTTGGATGAATTGTATGCTTTATTAATATGTATCGATAAAATTGACTTGTTAAAAAAAAAAAGAATCAAGATCTAAAATCAGAGAACTAATCTTACACCTGGAGTATCTAGAACAGGGGTTCTTTACCTTTTTTGTTCCATAGACCCCTTTGCCAGTCAGGTGAAAACCACAGACCCCTTACTAAGTCCACACTATACTGTGTATTATTTAATAACTATATCACATTCACACCAACATGTCCCCACAAGAATAATTTTTTTTGAATTTCAATTCAAGCTCACGGACCCCTGGTTAAGAACCCCTGATCTAGAGAAAGAAGAGTATTCTAAACCTCAAAGCAAGCAGAAGGGAATAAAAATAAAGGTCCTAGTTACAATTGTTCATACCCACAGGCATGGATTAAGTTTAAGAACATGTTTCTCTGGGATCCATAGCTCCAAACTACCACAGAGAGTTAATGTTTAATGGGTTCAAAGTTTCTGATTGGGGTAGTGGAAAAGTTTTGGTAATGAATTGTGGTGATAGTAGAACAACATTGTAGATGAAATTAATGTCACTGAATTACATACTTGAAAGAAGTTAAAACAGGAAAATTTATGTTGTATAAAATGTTAGCACAATTGAAAAAGAGACTAAAGAAACATTAAGAATTAAATGCAATACATGATCCAAGACTAGATCTAATAATTGAGGAGAAAAATGTCCCAATGCACATTAAAAAAAAAAAAAAAGATCAGAACAGAGATAAATGAAACAAATGATTTTAAAAAATAGTATCAACAAAACCTAATGTTGGTTCTTTAAAAAATCAATAAAATTGACAAACCTTTGGCTAGACTGATAAAGAAAAAGAAGAGATGACAAATGACTAAAATGTGTCATTATTACCAAACTCACCAAAATAAAAAGGACTATGAGTGTATGTTATAAATGAAATGGAAGATATCAACAGACAAATGAAAGACAAATAATAGACAAATAACTAGCAAAGATATTCACTGGTGAAAGACTGAATGTTTTCCCTATAATACCAAGTACAAAACAGTGATGCCCACTTTCACCACTGTTATTCATCATTGTACTGGAAGTTCTTACCAGAGCAATTAGACAAGGAAAAAAAAAAAAAAGGCATCCAAATTGGAAAGGAATAAGTAGACTTCCCCTATTTACGGAGGACATGCCTGTATATATAGAAAATCCTGAAAAATCCATAAGAAAGCTACAAGAGCTGATAAATGAATTCAACAAAGTAAAGGGATATAAAATCAACACCCCAAAGTCAGCAGTGTTTCTATTTACTAATAATGAAAAATTGGAAAAAGAAATCAAGAAAAAAATTCCATTTGCAACAGCAACAAAAGAATAAAATATCTAGGAATAATCTAACCAAGAATGTAAAGGACCTGTTCAGAGACAACTACAAAACATTGCTAAAAGAAATCAAAGAAGACCTAAATAAATTGAAGGACATCCTGTGCCTATGGATTGGAAGACTAAATATTATTAAGATGTCAATTCTACCCAATGGGATTTACAGATTCAATGCAATCCCAATCAAATTTCTAACAACCATCTTTGCAGAAATGGAAAAGCCAATAATAAAATGTATGTGGAAGAATTATGTACTTGTTATAGTTCATTACTCCAAAAGGAGTACCCCTTTTAACACCCCCCATTGTTGTTGCTTAGAATTGATATAATATCTTTTTGCCATTGCTGCAAAAATATTATAATATTACTGATAACTATAATCCATAAGTTAAATTAGTTATAATTTTCACATGTATCACCATTAACTAACACTTTGTAGCAAGTATATATTACTAATACAGGGTATCATTAACTGGTTGGGTTGTGAGAAAAATACACCAAATGAAAGATATTGGCTATAGTTAGTAGTGATGTTTTGACTACGCTTTTTCATAGTTTTTAACAACTGTTTAACAACAATGCAATGTGTTGGTGGTGGGGTAATGTATGGGAGTCCTGTATAATGATAGGCATGTTTGTTTTGTAAGTTTACAACTTATACTATACACTTATTGTTTATGAATGTTCATGTACGAATGATAAACTTCAATTAAAACAAAGTTTAAAAAAAAGTCTATGGAAGGTTAAGGGGCACTGGATATCTAAATAAAAGAACCATAATTATAAAACTCCTAGAAGATAATATAGGGAAGCATCTCCAGGATTTTGTGTTAGGCAGTGGTTTCCTAGACTTTACACCCATAGCACAAGGAACAGAAGCAAAAATAGATAATTGGGACCTCATCAAAATTAAAACCTTTTGAGAATCAAAGGACTTTATCATGAAAGTAAAACAACCCACAGAATTGCAGAAGATATTTGGAAACCACATAACCAATAAGGATTTTACATCCAGATTATATAAAGAAATGCATCAACTAAGCAACTAAAAGGCAAACAACAGAATTAAAATTTGGACAAAAGGCTTCTCCAAGATATACAAACGCCCAAAAAGTACACGAAAAGCTGAACATCATTAGCCATTAAGGAAATGCAAATCAAAACCATGATGAGATACTGTTTCACACCCACTAGAATGGCCACTACTAACAATGACAAAAAAAACCAAACACCTCAGAAATTTACAAGGATTGGAGAGGATGTGGAGAAATATGAATTCATTCATTGCTGGTGAGAGTGGATATGCAACCACTGTGGAAGACAATTTGGCAGTTCCTCCGAAGGTTAAGTATAGAGTTACCATACAGCTCGGCAATCCCATTTATAAATATATACCCAAAAGATTTGAAATCAAGGACTCACATATTTCCACACCAATGTTCTTAGCAGCATTAGTCACACTTGCCACAAGATCGAAGCAGCCTAACTTTCTATCGGCTGACAAAAAGATAAACAAAATGTGGCATATACACCTAATGGAATATCGTTCATTCCAAAAAGGAATGCAGTTTTGATACATGTGACAACGTCAGTGAACCTTGAAGAACTCATGTTGAGTTAAATAAGTCAGACATATAAGGACAAATATAGTATGATAATACTGATATGAAGTATTTAGAATAAGCAAACTCAAAGAGTAAGAATCTAGAATATAGGTTAGCTGGAGATGGTTTGGGGAAAGGGACTAGTGAATGATACAGAATTCTTACTTGGGATGATGGAAAAGGTTTAGTAATGAGTGATAGTGATGGTAGCACAACATTGTAAACATAATTAGCAGCACTGAATTATATATCTGGATGTGGTTAAAAGGGAAAATTTTATGTTTTATATACATATTACTAGAATAATAATTTTAAAAATCCATGGAACTGCACAACACACAGTGAACCTTAAATTAAACCTGAACTATAGTTAATAGTGCCATTATAAAAATGTGCTCTCATCAGTTATAACAAATATACCACACAAATGCAAGGTGTTAATAATAGAATGATATATGGGAGTCCTGCATTTTATGCCTGATTGTTTTATAAACATAAACTTCTCTAATAAAAAGGAAAAGCTTAGAATAGTGCATAGCACATGATAAAGACTAACAAATATTAGCTATCATTATAATTAATATTACAAAACTTTCCTGTAAAAAAAATCAGGCAAAAATTTTGATATAATTATACAGGTAAATGATATATGACTTATTTATTTATTTTTATATCTTATTGATACATTAACATATCACTAATTCTTAACAAAATAACCTGACATAATGCCTATTTCAAACCAGGCCCATATCCCAAAGTAAATTTATTCTCTTATCTTGGCTAATGACATCGAATTATGAGAATTAGCAATTAAGACTAATATAATACTTTCAAGTCCAAATATCTTTTACAAAATTGTCCAGCTGCCGTTTTCTAAACGCTTGGTTGTCCTGATTGGCAATTAGCTCAAGTCTTTCTGTTCCTTAGGCCTTCTCTTTAAACAGATAAAATTCTACTGACCTCGATTTAACTGAAGTGTATTTGCTTTAAAGTAGAAAAAAAATGTTGTTTTCCCCCACCTGTCTGACTTCCTCATTGCTGTAATTTATATCCAAAGTTTGGGTCCTAGGAAGAGCATTATTTGGACACTGATGCCTGAGAAAATTTGGGCACATCTCCTGAGTTTCACTTGACTTTGCCATCCTTTCATGATCACTGTGCTCCCTTGACTTGCTTATCTTCTAAAGCTTCAAAGTTGGAACCGTAAACTAAGCATTCCTTATCCTTCCCTGCTACCCAGAGCCTGCTTCGTCCTTGAGGCTAACTACCTCGTCCTTAATCTAAGGAATAATAAATGGGGTGGTGGAGTTCATTTATTCCTATCTCTGATCTATCACGTAAAGTCTTGACTATGCTCTAAATTTATTTATTGTCTATTTTCCAGAGAGAAAACGACATTAATACTTTGGCAGACTTTA
Source organism: Tolypeutes matacus (assembly GCA_026826555.1). Taxonomy (NCBI): domain Eukaryota; kingdom Metazoa; phylum Chordata; class Mammalia; order Cingulata; family Chlamyphoridae; genus Tolypeutes; species Tolypeutes matacus. The sequence continues at coordinate 14,107,130 of JAKSZT010054462.1, read as the reverse complement.
GCAGAAAAACCCATAGAAAGATGAGTCCCTGATTTCACAAATCCTGATATTCTGGGCCATCTGAACAGTGTATTAGCATCAATAGCACCTAACACATAGAATTATTATGAGAATTTGAATTTATGTATGTATGTTAATGGTTAATGATCACAATGCTTTACAAATAGTAGTGTACTACTAGCAATAGTAGTAGCACTTACTTTGTTATGAATACTAATGGAATTATTAAAGTGTTTTTAGTGTTTATTATTTCCCACTTAGATTATAAGTAGCTAGAGAAGGAAGATAATTACTTATCCATTTTAAGCATTGTTTTAGTCCCCAGGACCTAGTAGACCTTAAAACATTTATGGAAACATAGATTGGATGAATAAAATTGTGTCTGATCCTGTTGTTCAGCTCTCCATTTCTGTTTTCACTATTTTTTTTTTTTAGAGAAAGGATAAGTTTTATCTGTTAATTAAACATGATTTTTACATATAATCCTAGGAAGAATGGAATATTTTTTCCATTTGCTGTCATCATCTGAGTAAAAGATTACTGAAGCTCTCTTATTTTCTTCAGAGAATATGGACACACAGTGTTTTGGTACATTCATTAATTGTTTACATTGGCTGAATTAGTTTGTTGTAATGAAAGTTACAAGTACAATCAATATGTGGATAGAAAAAGTAAATGATAGGCATTTTAGTAATTGCTCGTAATCTGAGCTTTATTCAAGTAGAATTCTGTAAAACAGATGTGTTAAGAGATTTTTAGTAATCAATTTGGGTTAAGACATTTGGAGAAAAGCCTGTATATGGTAGAAAATGACAATTAAAATAGCAACAGGATTTTCCAGTATTTTCTAATTCTAGTATCTTATATTGTATAGATAGGATCCTACATATATTTCTCATTTCCCTCCTTATATAATGAGAAAGTATAGAGAAAATAAATCACAGACGTTCAACAATTCTTAACTAGGGACAAGTTGATGGACATAAATGTATGACGAGATGTCTATTAGTTCCGTGCCAGAGAGAAAAGTTAATTGGAATGTGTCCTTTTGATATTCTAGAAATTCTGAATTTTCTCAGATCACAAATAATATGGTTTAGATATAAAAATGTATCTATAAAAGTGAGGGATTGAAAGCAGGATTGTGGGTACATTTAAACAGAAGCTAAAACAGCCTGGGAGTTGTGACATAAATATCGTCTACTGTAGCTTGCTTGTGGTAATCCTTTTCCCATAGAATCTCAGAGCAGTTTTTTTTTCCCTTTTTGTTTTTTAATACTCTTAGACTTACAGAAAAGTTACAACAATAGTAAAGGGAATTCCTGTATACTCTTTACTCAGCTGCTCCAAGCATTAACATCTTATATGTTCATAGAAAGTCACCAAAACAAGGAAGTACTATACCAGGAAGTTACCCAATTTTTCAAGTTGTCACACCAATGTCCTTTATCTGGTCCTCTGTCCTTAATGTCCTCTATCTGTATATGGTAGAAAATGACAGTTAAAATAGCAACAGTAGTTTCCAGTATTTTCTTACTCTAGGACATTATATTGCATAGATAGGATCCTACATATATTTCTTATTTCCCTCCTTATATAATGAGAAAATATAGAGAAAATAAATCACAGACGTTCATTAAATGCATTAAATCCAGGATCCTGTCATGCATTTAGTTGTTATATATCCTTAGTATCCTCCATTCTAAGGCAGGTTCTCTGTTTTCTTTGTCTATCATGGCCTTAACACTTTTTTAAAGTTTTGAGCTATTATTTCATAAAATGTCCCTCAGTTTGGGTTTGTCTGATATTTTCTCATGAGTAAATTGAATCTGTGGATTTTTGCAATGAATACCACAGAAATTATATTGGGTACTTCTCAGTGCACCTTATAAGGAGGTATGACATATCAATGTGTCTTATGACTTGTGACGTTAACCTTGATCTCTTGATTAAGGTGGTGTCTACCAGGATTTTCCACTGCAAGATTAGTATTTTCTCTTGGTAATTAATAAGTGTCTTGTAGGAACTACTTCATATCTGCTTAAATATCTACTTTCATCTACTAATTTTAGCATCCCTTATTGATTCTTGGTTGTACTATCAGTACTGGGGTGTTTATAAAGTGATGACTTTTACCATTTTTATAAATTCTGACACATTTGTTAATTGCATTCTATTCTAAAGAATAAGTGTTTATTCTACAATTATTGGTTTATCTAATAATTTATTTATATCAATATGAACTCGTGATATATAATTTATGGATTATAATCTATTACCAGGACTGTATTAGTCAGCCAAAGAGGTGCTAATGTGAAATACCAAAAATGGGTTGGTCTTTATAAAGGATATTTATTTGGGGTAGAAGTCCACAGATACCAGGCCATAAAGCGTTGAGTTTCTTCTCTCACCACAGTCCATTGCCACATGTTAGAGCAAGACAGCTGCAGGGTGTTTGCCAGGGTTCAGGCTTCTGGGGTTCCTCTCTTCCCAGGGCTGCGTTTCTCTCCGGGCTTAGCTCCTGTTTCCTCTACAAGGTCAGCTGTAGGCGATCAGGCGAATGCCTTGCTTCTCTTCTCCTGAGGCCTTCTTTCCAACATCAAAACTGCTTCTCAAAACACTGCTTCAACTGTCCTTTGCCTTGCCTTTTATATTCAATTCCCCACCCACCAAGGGGTGGGGCTCAACTCCCTAATCCTAACCTAATCATGCCCAGATTAACAGGTCAGTTTACAAGCATGATTCAGTTATATTTTTGGAATTCATAATTACATCAAACTGTCACAAGGACTATTTATGTTGTGGCTCATATAATCCCAGGTTTGCCCTTGTGGAGCTCCTCCAGTTGGGGCCTGTGTCCTTTGAACATGATGCCATCACTTTTTTGCATACTCACTTTCGGACACCACAACCTATTCCTGACTCATTTTGTAATTTCCCTACCCCAGCCCAGGAATCAACCATCTCACAAAGGATCTCCAACTCCTTTGATCAGAACCCAAGACATGGTTACTAAATGCTACTGGAGTACCATTGATTCTTTACTCTCTTGGTGAAAAAAGTTGGGAAATATATGTACGTCTCCTCACACTTGCATAAATACACACATGCATACATGCACGTATTTATACATACATAAATATAAGGTGTGAATATGCACAATCATATATGTGTGTATGTATGTATAAAACCTGGAATTCATCCTGATAATGCTGTACCGCTGATTCCAACCCAGAGGGGTCCTTTTAGACTTCTTCCTGTTTCTTCTCTTGTAACTGCTTTCTTTAGCAATGTGAAACCTAATACTCATCATCCACAATGTGCTCACTTATTTGCTTAATCCTAGTGTACACATAAAGTAGCCTTTCCCCTTTCCTCTGTGTAACTGCTTTCTTGAAAACGTGAAACTTGACTGGCGTTATCCATAATGTATTTGCTTAATTTCTTAAACTTAATTTATATATGAAATAGTTTCAGAATTACTAAACCGATAACTAAGAAAGACAGGTTTACTAAGTACCTAAAATGTTTGTGTACAGTTCATAATGTCCAGTTTCACAGCATCCAGTCAAAATACTCTTCTCTAAAATTACTTAGGTTAGTTCTTTCCTTCTCCATCCCATAAATGTGTTTATGTTATGTGTAGGAGCAAGCAGGTAAATGAGCCCAAGACCCCCAAGGCAGAGGGAACCTGAACTAACCAATAGGAAGAGGGATCCTGAAGAGGGATAGAGGAAGAGAGTTTTCAACCAGTAGAATCTATTCCTTTAATGAATAGCCAATTAACACCTCCCATTGTCAGTCTAGCAGCACCTCTTGTAGTCAGCCAATCAGAATCGCCCAGTTAGGATCTCTATTTACATAATATGCTAATCTGGTTTTTCAAATCCTAACCAATGCCCTTGCTCAGAACCAGTGATTGAGCAGTCAAAGCAGGGCAACTGGGGCTCCACCCCCAGGGGCGGTGACACAGCTAAACTATATCAAGAGCAAACCCGAAGCCCTGGGCACCCATTGAATCGGGAATGCTGGGGGCAGCTGTGAACAACGAGCTGCTGCGAGAAGCGACCCCGAGTCGAGAGCACCAAGCTGAGCTGCAACAACTAACCTCAGGCTGCGGGCCGAGCTGCGACCCCAAGCCGTGCACTTCCACTGGGGCCTCGGCCAGGCTTATGCCCCTGCTAGGTTCGAGCTGCAACACCAGGGGATGTTTCCATCGTCACCCTGACCACGTTCCAGCCGTAACCCTGAGCAGATTAAATCAAGTTTGATTGTACTGAGGTCGCATTTTCTTCAAGCTGAAGTCCATCCAAACCAGAGAATAAAAGGGGCGACAATATTTGGTGCCAAGACCTGGGAACTATGCAACCAAGACCAGTGCGAGAGATCCCTCCATCGAGATCACCGCAGGACCCCCGGTAGGGTGGGTCCACTCCTTGTCCCCACATGCCAGGGCCACCCCTTTCCTGCTGGGTTTGGAAGCGGTGGGTTGGCAGGTAGAGAGTGTGCTTTCCCCTTGGCCTCCTAGGTCGTTGCGTTCTTGTTGGGTTCCTAGCTCAGTGGGAAGCATGCTCGGGTCTCAGCGGGCATCCCCCCCGCCCCCCAATCTCTACTTGGCCTATAGAGTTAATTTCAGTTTGTATTGTTTATATTACATTTTGGGTTCTCTCCACATTTTGGGATCTTTCCATACCTTTTTTTGGTTTTATCTCTTTATCTAATTTATCATCTATTACGAACGTAAAATATTATCAAGGTTCTAAAAGTCAAAGTTGTAAAAACAGGTAAATTCAGAAAAGTGACACACATCCCTCATCCCTAATACCACATTGCCAGTCTCCAAACTTTACAGTTTTTCTGCTAACTTAGGAATGGAACTAATTTCAATAATTTCTGGTTCATCCTTCATGTGTTTCCTCTGCACAAAAGAACTGACATATATACATTTTCCTGTCCTTTTTTTTCTGTGAAATGTAGTATAATATATACATTGTCTATGCTTTCCTTTTTTTATGTGCAAATAATATCCTTGAACATGCTACCAATCAATTCATGGAGCTGTTTTTCAATATTATTTACAGCTGCATGATACCCATTGGATGAAAGAATATACCATAGTTTATTCGTTTTCCTATATGTAGGTATAGATATATCATTTCCAATATTTTTCAATAATAAATAATGTTACATTGCATATAGATTTTTGCAATGTTGGCGATATATCATTGGGATAGATTAGATTCCTAGAAGGGATTGCTTGGTCAAAAGGTAAATGTAGATGGTTTTCAAAGGTCCCTCTAGAAAGTTTTAACAGTTTGCATACCCACAAATAATTTTAAAAGAGTGCTGATTTTCCCAGAGATATGCCAAAAGAATGGGATACAACACTATTTTTAATTATAAAGGCTTTATAGCTTTATGCTATGTTTTAATGTCTAGTAGGGTTATAACCCTTATACCTACAGTTCATTTTTCTTAAGCATTTTCAGGACTATTTTTCCATATTTTTTTTATCAATATGAACTTTGTTTAACTCCATTCCATAAAAATGCCCTTAAAATATAAATATAAACATAAATATAAAAATGTATTATAATTGGAATTACATTATATTTATAAATTCAAAATGGGAAAATTGTGATTTTTTTACAATGAAGGGTCATCCTATCCAGGAAAATGGATTTTATTTCCATTTGTTCAAATCTACATTTGTATATTTCAGAAGTATTTTAATGTTTTCCTCATATAGGCTTTGAAAAATTTCTTTTAAAAATTATTTCCTATATAGTTAAACTTCTTACTTTGTAAGTTAAATTTTTGCTACATTGTGATTTCTGTATAATCATTATTTATGTATATGAATATTTTGGTTTCTGTTTAGTAATTTTGTATCCCCATTCATACTATTTTTTTAAATTTTGTCATTGATTCTCTAGGATTTTCCAGGTATACAATTATATAAAGTGCAAAAAGAGGAAGCTTTATTTCTTCTTCACCATTTCTTATTCATCTGATGGTTTTCTCATATCTAATTCCATTGTCTAATACTTTTAGTAAAACGATGAATAGTAGTGGAGATAGAGAGGATCTTTGCTGTGTTCCTGATCTTGGTGGAAGTAGTGATAGGGTGAACACTCTAAAGTAAGATACTGACTATATAGTTCTAATATATACTATTAGAATAGATTGATACATATATAGATACACATAGGCACACACATATTTACAGTATATATAATACTTATTTAAATAAAGGACACCATATAAAAGATATGTTTGTGTTTATGTGTATATAAAATGAGGTTAAGAAACTATGCTTAAGTTCCTCTTGGCTTGAATGTCTTAAATCAGAAACAGGTACCAAATTTTGTCAGACTTTCTGAACAACTAGAGATGATCCATGTTTTTTTTGTTTGTTTGTTTGGTCTGTTAATATGCTTTATTTTATTAATGGATTTGTTTTTTTTATATTAAGCCATTGGAAAACAACTGGAAAAGCCTCTGCTGTTTCCAGGGGCAACCCTAGCAGTCACATTGAAAGGCACTTGGCTTTCTTAGAGGGCAAAGCGTTAGGGGGTTGCTGCTGTTTTCTGAACATTTTAGGCAATTTCTTTTCCAATGCCCAAGTTATTAACTGTAATTACAAATACCAGCATCCCGAACCCTGATGCCTAGAGGGTTTTGAGGGGCCCATTCAGCTGCTGTTTTAGCCTGGGAGGTTATTTTCTTAGAGTTGCCATCTAATTTATCTGTAACATTTAATAAATCACATTCCATGGTGTAACCCATTTTAGTTGTTTAGGTTTTAGAGTGGTGCTCAGTTCTTCTGAAAGGCTGTTAACAAAAGTAGAATTATTTTTTACTGCTAAGACCTGAGAATTTTTAAAAAGTTTTTAAACCTTTTAAAATACTCATATATGGGCTTATCAAGATTCTGGGTGGTACATTGTTGGATTTCCTTTAATCAATAGTTCTGGGAAAAACTTCAGGTATGACCTTATGAAATTCTTTAGCGTAAATGCTTCAGTTTTGTCAGTAGCTCTTCATTTTCAAAAGTAATATAGGGGTTTTTCCAATTAGCTTTGTCTATCCAGATTTGGGCATGACTTCCACCAGCAGTTATGTAAATTGATTGGCAAAGACCCTGAGTATTCAGGCTTATAAGTCTGATTGATAAGATTGAATCTATTTGTAAAACCCGCTTGTTCTTCAGTAGGATTTGGGAAATCTTATCACTATAGAAGAGCTAGGGCATCGAGGAGGATGACAGGTGGGGTTTAAAGAAGGGTTAGAACGGAGTCAGGAGTTCTGGATAATTTTTCAAGCTCAATAATGTGCTTAGATATGCCTTTGTTACTCTCTGATCATTTAGTATTTGTTTCTTGAAAAGAGGCAATTTTACAATTAGTTATACATTTAGGAGCTTCCAGGTTCCTTAAAATAAGTATTTCATTCAGGTTGTTTAGTTATAGAGCCTCTCATTTCTAGTTGAGCATGCAAATATACTGGTTTCACAGTCAGAATAGAGGTCAAATTAATTGTTAGGAAGGTGTCCTTCCACTGTAAAGAGCTCATAACACACACACACACACACACACCGAAAAGCTTCCCTCGTCTGTTTGCTCATTGTGTTTTTGTTCATTGTCTGTTTTATTTTTTTCTTTAGGAGACATCAGAAACCAAACCCATCCGGACCCCCCATGTGGAGGTAGGCACTCAACTGCTTGAGCCACATCTGCTCCCCAAAGTGGGAATTCTTAAAGTACCATTTGAGGACTCATCAGACAAGGAAATTTTCTAATTATACCAAAAAGGGCAAATGCAAGCCACAAGCCCAGGCCAGAAAGGGCAGTTACCAGCCCAAACCAAACAAACTGAAGTTCACAAACTGAGCTTCTGCCACAAGCCCACACCAAATGAATGGAAGTTCACAAAATGGACTGATGATCCAGAGCAACCAAAAGAACTGAAGTTCAAATTGCCCTTTGCCAGAAGAAACCTCCAAAAAGGCTTGAACCTCAGCCAAAAAGAGGGAGGTTCAGGGCCCAGAGAACTCAGCGACAGAACCCAGGGCTTCAGGGAGACAACAGGGCTCAAGTGGCTGTGACCAGGTACCAAACTCAAATCCAGTGAGCGCTCCGGCGTCAAGTCGGTGGTAGCTTCATATCATATTTTTGACACCGTGTGATGTCAACCTAGAAATAACAAATTAAGCTCTTCCCTCTTGGCATTTCCAGACAAGGGTTTTTAAAGGAAAATAAGGTTATAAGAGTCCTTCGTGTATATTTGGGGCACTCTAATACAGTTAGTTAACTGAGTTCTTTATCTTGTGGTTTGTTTATAGTGTCTGGATGTCCTTAGGGTTTTGAGGAATATTGTTTGAGACTTTGCATAAGACTTGCGTAAGAGTAACCTCTAGAATGTTCTCCCAATACCATATTAAATCTCATAGCCATAGAAATTCTATTTTATTTTTTTTAACACAATTCTGAAATATTGTAGTAGATACAAAACTACTTTCAAATAACTAATTACCTTAACTGAGAATTTAGAGTTTAAGGAGGCATGGGACGTTGGAGGTGGGCTAAGTGGGGCCAACCAGAAGTGTGATCGGTTTGTGAAGCATATTTGTCAATTGAGAAATATTCAGATAACTGTTTAAAATATCCATGGAAAAGATTCTGTAGAGAAATGCATGATATATTGTAAGTAAAATATCCATAACACATGGCAGATAATTTGGTATGTTAACAAGTACTCTTTCTTCTTTTGGCCATGTTGATTCCTCACTTGACTGCTCTTTAGATTAAACTCTATTCACTTTTATTTCAATCAAATACTCATTTATTTCTTGATAAGCCTGATCAAAACCTCAGAAACCTGCTCAACTCTGCACTTCATTCTACCATCACCAAATTTATATGAGTTGGCATGTGAGTTAAAATCTGTTTCTTAGCCCAATTAAGACTGTAGTTGCTGTAAGGATTATTTCAGGTTTGCATTTTAAGAGGAGGATTTAAATAGGCAATACAGTGATCATTTTCTTAAATGGTAACTCTTCTGGATAAAAGAAAAAGAGGAGAGCATTTTAGGATTCCAAGAAGAAATCAGAAAGTTAAAAATAATCTTAATTGGCTGAGAAGAGTATGCCATTGTAAATACAGTTAGGAAAGCATCTTGTGTTTGAATGTGGAGGGCTTTGAAGAGTAAGCTGGGAATTTTGACCATTACCCTGCAGTAAAAACAGAATTATATTTTATTACAATAAAAGAATGCCCTGAGTTGGAAGGAGGGGCAAAAATAAAAAATAATAGGGAAACTAGAAGTCATTGGCAAAGTCCTCACCTTTTATGGCCATTTACTGTTTAGGTTGTGGCTTGGTTTCCAAGGCTGCTTGCTGCAAAGAGTGGGTCAAAGTTCCATTGTCATAGGGTTTGACCATTGTCCATCTGTGCATTCAGTCTTTGAAGCCATTCATGCAAATCTGTTCAGATAAAGTTTTCAATGATAGGAAAGGAACTGTTACTTCTAGTAATGATTTTTATTCAATGAGCTTTACATCAAGAATATCTAATTTGCTTATGAGAATTAGTAAAATAAACAATTACTGATTTTTCAAATGCAAATGATCTAAAACTATTAAATGCAAAAAATGTTAAAACTCATACCTTTATGCTTAATACTCTTAGGGAAGGACATTTCGTATGAACTTGGTTAATTCCATGTTTTCCTTCTTTAATGTTATTTCCAATTCTGTTGATTGGTCTGAAAAAAATGTAGGAAAATTGGTGTGAAACACAACATTGTTTTGACTATATAATAAAGGATATTTATCTGAAAATGTTTGTCTCTCATGGACCAGGGATGGGGATCACTTTTTTCCTCCATTACTTAATGAAAATTGAGATTATCCACCAACTTCTTTTGGATTAATTAATAACAAGAAATTAACTAATTGGCACAAATAGCCATTTAGATAATGGGACAAAATCATGATCCTGAAAATCATGTGTGATTTTTCAAAAGCCAATTTGAGCTTTCATAGCTTACTAGTTTTTCCCAATCTAGAGAACAGATTGTTCTGAAATTCAACCACTATATTATTTTTAAGGGACTTCATGATAACATGTCTGCTCATGTCCAATTTTATTATTTACTTCCAAGTTTTCATAATGGCTTTGATTTTTGTGGTCTCTCTGCTGTGACAAATCTAAAAGGAAAATAAACAATTAAAATATTTGCATATGATTGATACGACACCACAAAACTTAACTTCATAACTTTATTTGATACTATCCATTTCACACTTTTGAAGAGTATTAATTTTTCAAAGGATAATTGTAACATTTTTCTTTTAATCGCTAAGATCAGATGAAACATTATTTAAAGATTTTCCACAAATTTTTAAAAAATAATTTTGTTTTTGCAAAAGCCATTCTGATACTTATAACCTATAACTAAAAATATTAAAGTTGCCATCCATTTAGAAATTATATTACTGGAGACAAATGTGGCATTTCAATTGCCTCTCTGATGATATATTATATTGAAGCATGATAGCCACACCAAAACAACAGAAAAGAAAATAGTGGGGTTTAAAATGTTTTTCTCAGAAGTTTGCAAGATTTCCCACCGGCTGGTCTACTTAAGTCTCCCCAACACTTTTCCTCTTGTACTCTTTGACATACCCCTTTCTAGATATTTTTAAAGCTATTAATTCTTGGATATATTTGGGTAGAGATCATCTTAAGGATATTTCAAAAGTACTCATAATTCTCATTCCCAAGATACCTGATTTATCCTTCAGGGTGTACTTCAAATAATGAAATAGCATTTATTTCTGTGGCACAATTGTTAATGTATCCTAAATAGCATTTTTGTTCATATAACCATCTCTGAATATAACCCATTAATAATATTACTCAAATGTCATTTGTATTGACATTACCTTAATTTTCTTCATTGTTGTTGGCAGAGTTAACAATGATTTTTGGAAAATGTCTTGGCCCATCCTAATAAATCCTGGGTTCCTCAATGTTGAAACATATCCATTGTAGCTCTGGTGGCAAGGTCAGCCTTTTTTAATATTCATAGAAGGAGGCAGATCAACATTACTCCTTAAATTCTAATTTCTGTATTGATTTCAAAGAGAAGAGTAACTAATGCAGTCATCATGACATAATCTCAGCACTATTTTCCCATTTCAACTCACTGTATTGCTATTAATTTTTGTTCTGAAATGTGCATCTCACCAAACATGTTGTGACAAATGCATTTTAAAGGCATAGTGATAGAGATCTCATCTAAGGAGAATTGGCTGAGATTGCAGACTAGTGTTTTTCAAATCATTTTTATTAGGATTTTTCATTTACCCCAAAAGCAACATTGGTGAACTTTATCATCAATTTACTTGTTTTTTTATTTAGAGGAGTTGGAGGAAAGCAGAGATAGGAGAATTCTCTAAAAGGGTAAAGAAAATAAGTACATGAATTCCTCAAGTAAGAGGACGTTTACCTTAATGTACTAGTTACAGTAATTTACTATTTCCTAATGTATTGTTTATCGTATGAACTTTATGATAAGGAGATCTGGAAGGACAAATACATGATTCTATTTCTCACCATTTTTTTAACATTCAAAAATCATAAATTGAAACTCAATGATTAATTGATGGCACAGTTTGTCCCCAATTATTTAATGAAATGGAACATAATTCTCAACTTAAAGTGCATTTCAATTAGCAAAAAGTTCATGACTTTTATTACAAAGAAGCAGGGAAACCAGAAGCATTTTGAACATGTATATAATCAGTGCTCCTTTTGAAGAAGGAGTGCATTTTTGATGCTACATGATCAAAAACAGTTATGAACAAGAATATATATTGGGCAACATATTGTTTGCTGTCAGAATTAATTCTTACATGTGCAGAACACTCTGAATTTTCCAGGACTGGGATGACATTTCTTTCTCCTTTGTGAAGTAATATAGTACTTCAAAGAGTTTGGGCTGTGGATCCAGAAAGTTCTGCATTTTTATAAGGTCCCTATCATTTTCTTGCTAAAGCTTTTATATTTTTGATATTTTTCTGAGCCTCAGTTTCTTTAGGGTTCAGGGAGATGATAACATCTATTCTGTAGGATTGCTATAATTGGTTATATTTTAAAAATTAATGTTTCATTAATAGATGCAAAAGAGAGCTGGAGGAGTGCACCAAGCCTTGGTAATTCTTTATATAAAATGGAGAAATTTAATGCAATAAAATATGTAAAACATTTACCATGGCACTTGGCTCACAGTTGGCAGTCAATAAGTGCTAGCAAGTCATGTTAATGTGTCTGCATACGGACTGATATAATAGTTTACTTTTGATCTTTCCTTCTTTCCCATTTAAATATCCAATTGGTTTCCCTGGTTATACTTTAAAGGGCTTGGCATAGAATAAACACTTAAACGTTTCAGTTAGCTTATTAATTGGTTTTGTTGACATTGTGTAGGTGTCAAATTATCGTCTTGGAAATTTTGGTTAACTATTTTAAAACACATTCAGCGTTTCTTTTTCATTAAAACGCTAAAATCTAATTTCTGCAAATACAGAAGTGCCCAAGTAAAATTAGAATGAATTTTTTTGAAATATGGTTTAAGTATTTCTCTAGAAAGATGATCAAAAGTTTCCATAACATTCTATAATGAAGACTATTTAAGAACTTATATTTTTTAATATTTGAGCACACTAACAGAAATTTTGAAAAAAGGCCTAACTATTTTTTATATGTTATTATAGACAGTATGTACTTTCATTTATTAGGTACCATGTAAGTCTAAGATATTAATTTTACTATTTTCCTTTTTCTTCTTTTAGGTTTATCACTGCAAAATGTAGCACACACATTAAAAAGAAATAAGCCTCATTAAAGCAGACTTTTATAAAAGGCATTGTTTATGGTTGGGCCACACTGTCTCTTTTCCAGCCTAAGTATCTACTTAAAATAATACATGGGATATTTTTTTAAATTTTTAAAAAGTTTTTAAATTATTTTTTAGGAGGTACCAGGGATTGAACTTGGGACCTTGTACATGGGAAGCAGGCGCTCAACCACTCAGCTACAACCACTCCCCTGTATGGGATCTTTTTAAAGATAGTCTGGATATTTGTTTAAAATGAGAATAGCTTACTATGAATGGAGAATGCTATGTGGTTTCCCATGCACGTGTAATCCAGAGACCTCCTAGTTCTGCAGTCTGCAGTCCTGGTAGAAAAGTTGACCTTTTCTACCTTTCCCAATGTACTGCTTTAGCACTCCTCTCCATAAATTTGAAGCTTGCTCAACATTAGTGGGTGACAGAGAGGATTGAGCTTGCCTGAGTTGATTTGAACTGGACTTGCTTCTCCTTAGTTGCATGGTTGCCCAAAATTGTGGTCTTTATCTTCTCTCCACACCACTTCAGTCAATTCATTTTCCAAGTAGCATTTAGTGAAAGTATGCAGTTATAATAGACTATTGACAATAAATGTTTCCCAAGAATGAAAATAGATGACAGAATAACTGTGAAGAGACACTTGTAATATGCTTAAGAGGGCTGGACTTGTAAATAGATTGCCAGGCCTGAACTCCATTAGCTTATAAATTTTGGGGTAGTAGATATCAATTGTTTTTACTTGTTCTCATCCACTAATCATTTCCTTATCAGCAACTCAGTTCCTCCATTGGAGAACCATGCTTTTGTTATGTTTAGTCCATGTGTTTCAAATGGGTCCAACCCCATCCTTTATGGTCCAGGAATTGGCAAGCGTCCAGTTCTGGTAATTAACCATCCCTGTGATTGGCTCAAAAATAGATGTGGATTCAAACCATCAAAGTGTGAGATATAATGTGCTGGAGCATCAGAAAAGAGGCATCCTCTTTCTGCTGTTGTTCCTAAAGCCAGCAGAATGTAAGACTAATACTGCTGGTGGGTAATACTGCACTACATTGGAGAGTATTTTTCTACAGAAAGAAAGTCAAGCTGAAAATAGAGATAGAGCCCTGGCAATGTTCTCTAAGCTCTGCATATAATGGTGCCTGAAGTAGGATCCATCTTTGTACTTTTCAAGTTCATGAGCCACAAAGTTCATTGTTCCTTTAGCATAATGGCTAATCCTGCAGATATTAGTACCAGACTGCTTAGGTTCAATCTCTTTCTAGGTGTGTGATCTTGAACAAGTTACTAAACTCCTCACTGTCCTCATTTTTATCTATATCATTGTGTTTTCAGGAAAAATAAATGACATAATATATGCAAAAACCTAGAACACTTTCTGCATATACTATGTGCTTTATAAGTCTAGGTTATCTTTACACTATTACTCATGGTATCTGTTGTTTAAACCAATTGAAACTTGGCTTCTGTCATTTATACTTAACTCATGGGCTATTATTGGATCTAATTAATAATCTCCAAAATACCGGTATGGAAGAAAAACTAAATATTATTTGTTATTGTTATTGTTATCATCAATATGATTAAACTCAACTTTTTTCTTCTTTGAAGTGTCATTATTATTTTAAAAAATTGTTTTCCCAGCTCTGAGAATTTCTCAGTAGTCATATTTTATCCTTAAGACTATACCCCTGACATTTTGGACATCCCTCCCTCCTCTCACCCCTGAAAACACAACACACCAACCAAGCATCTTATATTGTATTATTAACTGCACTACAAACTAGGCCATCCCTTATTTACCCCAAAGTCATTAAAATACTCTGCCATTACTCCTAATCCAGGCTTCCATTTTAAAAATACAAATTACCAGTAGATGCTTTAGAATTCCAAAATGTTTTTAACTATGTTCTGGATTTAATTCTTGTGAATAGCCCTTTTCCTAAGCAGTATCATGAACACCAAGATTAGAAGACAGAGGGTTCCTCTCATGTGTACATACTAGTAACAAAGGAGAAGCAATGGGTTTAATCTCCGTCTCCTGACAGTTCCCATTAAAGTCCACCCTAATATGGTGAAAGGAATCTTCTTTGCGCTGCTTCAATTTCGATTCTTGATGTTCTTGCATTACTTGTTCTTGTACCCCCAGAATGTCTGTTCTCCAGAGTATATGTTGTTGACCAAAGAGCCATCATTTCTTAGTTTAATCCTACACTTCCTTATACTGTTTAACTACTGAGTCTTCCACCTGGTCATGTTGCAGCTTTGTCTCTAATCTAAGCCTGTCTTGGAAGTTTTAACATCACTTTAGAGGAAAGAAATGTTCTAGTTTGGTATTTAAATTATAAAAATTGAATCCTTATTTCATAGCACTATGGTATTTCCTGTGTTACACCTTTAAATGTCCTAACGAGAAGAGCTTGTAATATTAGAGCTTAATGACTTTATGCTTAATATCATATAAATTACTTACGGAAATGTTCCCTTTACCTGGAATTCAGTTTTCTCTTTCCACAGCTCCTGTACCCATCTCAGGCTTAAACACACAAATGCGGTTAACTTCTAATGATCCAGAATATTGCTAGTTTTTCTTTCAAGTTCCCTATTGCTTCCTCTGGAAAATTATCCCTGAGACAACCAGAGTTACTACCCACATTTTTGTGCTTCCACAAGTGCTCTGTGTACACCTTTTATTTTAGTATTCACCACCATGCATGAATTTACATATATTTTACTGTCCCTCCTGTCATTTAACCATGAGCTCTTTGAGCATAATATTAATATTATTAATATTTGTTGTACTGAAATGATCTTGAATATCTTCATCATGGACTCTTCTTTATTGTAGTGTGCTCACAGCTCAAAAGCCTTGTGGCAACATGATCAATTTCTCATGTTAACAAGTTTGTGGAAGTAAGAGTTAAATGGCTGGTATCAATCAGGGATCTTGGCTGCAAACACAGTAACCAATTCAAGCTTGCAGTTAATGCTTTGGACCTAATTCAGTGGTTCAATTATGTATTCACATAACATTGATTATATTAAGAAGCTCCCCATGTTATACTTACATATCCTACCGTAATACAGGAAGAACCAAATAACTCAGACCAAGTTTATTCAGATACTCTTAACAAAATCAGTAGAAATGCAGGCATACTTTTAAAAAAAAAAGGTTATTATCTTGAGGAACTGTCACCAAAAATGAGTCAGAGTTATACTAGCTGATGATGACCTGTTGGGATGATTTTGCTAGGCATCTTCTCCAAAGAAATTGCTCTGTTAAGGCTTTCAAGGCCATCTCCCTGCTCCCACTCTTGAATTTCTTCAAACTCTGTCCTCAGGCACTAGGAATCAAACTGTTTTCCTATGAAAAATACTTAATCAAGTGGCTACTTGGGCTTTGTGTAAGCAGTTGCATTGTTGAAAAGATGCAATAAAAAGGAATACTGAGTTGAAATTTCACTTGCAAATATATTTTATTAAAAGAGTGAATGATTGAAATCCATAACCTATAACCTTAACAGCAATGAAATCCCACATTTTAGAATACACATTAAAATTTTTAAAAACAAGATCTTTTAGTGTCTGTAAGCCCTAAATTCATTGATAAAAAGTGAATGTTTTGATTATATAACTGGTGATAGAGATAATAAACTGTGTTCAATGACCTGAAGAAAAACATTGGTTCAATTATAAACATGAAAATATCAATATAAAAATAACTTGCAGAAGTAAATCAAGAAAATACAGAAGTGATTTTTAAAAAATAACCAGAACCCAGAAAAAAACACAGATACCATCTTTATGAATTATTGACAATTATTATATGTAAAAAATAACAATTTATCATCACTACATTAGATATGTTTTTAATAAAATGGATTGCTGAATGCCAAGATTGTTGCTGATGACCTATCAAGCATGATTACTAAACAACAAAAACAAACACAATCGTGGCCTAATATTTAATAAAGCTCATTTATGAAAATATGCCATGGGAATATGAAATGTGTGCAGTATCTTTGTTATCAGAGTTGGTCTCTAGGTTCTTGACGTCATTGTGAGAAAGAATTGAAGGACAAGCCACAAAAAATAATCAGGCAAGCAAAGAATTAATTAGGTGGTAAAGCAAGAAAACAAAAGGACACCCTCAGAGTTGAGGGCAGGCTTTCTCAAAGGAGAGAAATGCAGAGTTCTGCCCTATGGTTTCCTGTTCTATGGGAGTACAGGACTGGGCTGATAAGTAAGGGCTTAGGGTGGGGACACCAGGGTTGTGGGGAGACCAGGGGTGTGGGAGTTACTGTCTGGTGGATGATTGGCTTTTGGCTTCTGTACATGAGTTCTGCAGTGCATGTTGACAGGCAGTGACTAGCCTCTGGTCACTGCCCATGAGGCGTGTGGTAACCTGAAAGTTAGGTGGGTGGGTGGTGACCCTCTTTCCCCTTTCTTATTGCTAGCTGCCTTCTGATAATGCAGCCTTTGGGTGAGTGTGCTGTAAGCTGCAGGGTGAGTGCTGTAAGCTGGCCCTTCCTAACCTGCCTGTGTGACTCAGCAGGTCAATGCCAGCCAGCAGGTCAATGCCTCAGTTTCTCTTACCAGGTTTATTAGATTTTCTACTCCCTTTCTCCTTAGGTCCTTACTCTATTCTGCCTCAAATCCCCCCTGAAAGAGTTGTACACCCTTAATCTTAAGGGGGAGTTCAGGGGTGAAGGTCATTCTTCTGTATCTGCTTCCTGCTGGTTAGGGATTGTAGACCCTACCTGATAGGGTGTAAAACTCTTGCTATGCTACTGGGAGTAGAAGGAGGGGTACTTGCTTTAATGATTGAGACTGGGTGATATTTCTGCATGAGCAAAAGTATGTTTTGGAATGCATCAATCCTGGAAGAGATAAATTGAGTTAGGAGCTTAAATATACAGGGTCTGCCTAAAAGTATAAGAATGATGATTGAGCGGGGGCCTAGGAGGGCTGTAAACCAAGAAGAGTTAAAGAGGTAGGAGGGCAGAAAGAATAGAGTGCTGCTGGCAATATTTTCTAGTCTGATTGCCTGGTCTAGAGTCCTTCAGTTTTGAAGGACTACGGCAGTTTAAAGAATTGAGCTGAGGTTGAACAAGTTCTATGCTATAACACCAATAAGGGGTTACACAGGGTGTTTAGCCTTTGAGGGTATTGTCATTAGGTACTTAGCTTTTCCTTTGTGAAGAGGTATGTCAAGCTGACTAATGGCTGGCACTTGTATGTCTCAGCAGGTGTTTTTGGTGCACTGGCACTTCCTTGGACAGTGGGCTTTACTCAGGATAAATGCACTCAGCTGGCAATCTCTTTAATGGCCAACAGTCCATTTGGTTGTGTGTAGCTGCCCCAGTGGCCGTAATAGAGGAATGCATTGGGTTGAGGTCATATGAAGCTGGAAGATTAGCCTAAGGATACAAACATAAATGTTTAGTGGGTAATCAGAGAGGGAGACTTTCTCCAGTAAACAAAGTGACAGTTGAAATTTCTCCCATAAGTCCTAAGACATGGGCTGCTGATGGGCAAGCTTCAGGTTTGCAATACTATACATGTTGTCCCTCCATGGGAGCAGACCTTAATGCCAATTGTGTTTAAGTTCTACTGACATTACTCTGGCAATTATTGCTCCACTGAGTATATCCTTCACATAGCCAGCATACTGCAGAAGCTTCAGTATTCCATAAGCTTGGTGCATAATGCCCTCCAGGACAATGCAACAGGTCCAGTCTGGAGACAATATTGAACCATTGCCAACTGGCAGAGCTGTACGAGTTCAAAGCAGCAATGTTGTTCCATTTATTTCAGGACCGTGGCCAGATGTGGCAGATTGTTTTAGGGGTTGTAGTGACCCTTTTAGCCAATAACTCAAATGGAGAGACACCATGCATGGCACTGGAGAATTGGTTTAAATGCTCAAGAGAGTCTGACAAAGCTGAAGTTTATCCCCTTATTGTGTGGCCTTATGGATATGTTTACTGCTGTAAGGCACTGTTGGTGGCTTGAGCAGAGAACAGATCGTAAAATTTTGTGTGATGTAAACTAGATTAGAATACTACCCAATGCCCTAGCTATTCACCACCCTGTGGCAGCCCCCTGATGGCCACTTTTTTTGTTTGTGGCCACGAAGCTGCTCCTTTTGTAGGGGTGGGGCAGATTATTCAGATATGGGATTGAGCATTTGCCTCCTGATTCCCAGGCAGAGAGATTGTTTCGGCGATATATAATATCTTTAAAAATAATTAAACTTATGGTTAATAACATTATACTGCCATTCTGCAGAAAACATTGTTAAATCTTTAGGAACACTTTTTAAACATTTTTATGAACATTTTATTTATACAACTTTGATTAACAGAAAGTTAGACAATCCTTTTTAGTTTTTAAAACACTTTTAAACACCTTTTAGTTAACGTATAAATATCAAATTAACTTAACTATTTTTATTTTTCCACCTTTTTTACAAGGTGAAATAGCAAATCTTTTGCAATAGTTTGAAATAAAAAGATACCTTTAGGGTTTGACTTTGAGAGTGCAAAGCATCAAAAGTTGTTATGTTTGAATGTTACGTCCCTTCAAAAGTGAGAAAACTTTTGTTTTTCTACACAGCCAAGTACACAACAAAGGTATCACAAAGTACAAGAAGCTATTTTGGAAAACCAGAAACTCTGCTTTGTATACTTACCACTCAGGAGAAGATTCATTATAACCTTTCTCCAAAACAGATGAATGATTTAAGAAACGTTACTTTTAACAGAGAGAGAGAACTAAATTTTAGTTTTGCATTAATATAAATTTGACAATTGGATTATTAATTACTCTCATTTTAAGGTTATTAAAAAGTTTAAATTGGAGAATTACAGGACAGACTACAAGTCTTAATTTCCTGGTTTAGCAGATAAGAGTTTTAGGTTAAACTTGCATTTTCTTATCATGTCACACCCAGCTCTCTCCCCATAGCTCTGGCATAGAGACAGAGGCCCTGTGGGACTGGGTAAGTTAAGGAGCTTAGGAAAACCTTTTTTCTTTTCCCAATAGTTTTTATATTCAGATTTTCATTCTGCTTAACTTTTCTAATTTGGGCTCCAGGAATATTCATTTACATATAAGTGCTCATTTAACTTTTAGCAATTTTAATAGAGCTTTTTTAAGGATTTTCATTTGTTAATTTGATATTACCATCCTGAGGTGTGACAATATACATTGAGCAAATAGACATAGAGAGTTAGACACAGAAATACACACTTACTAATACTACTTATAGTTTTCATTTTCTTACAAGATAAGTTTAACTGTAAAATAGCATTATATTTAAAGGATTTCTTTGAAGGCTATTTCTGATTATTTTAACCTGCACTGTGATTACACAGTTTTGCACAAGAATTTCTTTCTTTTCCTTTTTTTTTTTCAGTTATTGGCTTATAACCAAATTGGTCCCAATGCTTTAAAATACAATCTACAGATTCAAACAGGGAAGAACAGTTACCATTACAAAGGTGAAGCCAGTCTTGAAATACCCATAAGAAAAGGCAAACATATTTCAAAATTACCATTACAATAGCAAGCATACAGGAGGGTGAGGTTTGACTTGAAATAACTATAAACAAAGGTAAATTTAATTTAGAATTACTATCACAATAGTAGGTCTAGACCAAATCCATCAGTGATAGAAATTTAAAATATTATCCTTTTGTTATTTGATAATGTAAAGTCATCTATGTAATGATCTTGTCTTAACTCTTAGTTACAATTTCTATTATATTTTTATTTAAAAGCAAACTGGGTACTTTTTTGCTAGCTAAGAAATTAAAACTATTAGTAACAATAATATTGCTAAATTTTCCCACTTTTTTAGCATGGTTTCTTTTATACATTAAATCCAATTGCAAGATAGAATTGAAATTTAAAGAATTACTTTTAGGTTATGTTTCACCGATACTCAATGTATAACAGGTGAACCCCAAATCTGATTTACAAGTTCCCAGGCTTGAGCAAACTAGCAAAGTCAAAATAAGCACAGATTAGAACAGGAAAAAGTATTACACACTTAGCGTGGGGAAAGATCCAGTTTCAGAATCACCTCCACAAAGCATCCAGTCCAGTGTCTGCCGATGATAGAGACTTCATGCAGAAACTTCCAGCTTCACTCCTCCAAGAAAATCCTTGGACAGATGCTAGGAATGGAGCTGGGATACTCAGGGAAGATTCACCCCCAATGAGACATGCACTGAGGCTGCATTTCCATTAGCTACCTCTTGCAAGAGTTAAAATGATGTTTTAAGACCAGTCTTTAACATCTGATATTTTTGGTTTATTATTTGAGTGTTCTTGGACCATGTATGATCAGACTGCTATCTGAATAAATAAGATAATGTGTGAATTCAGTGTTTTCTCTCTCAAACACTACATGAAAGATGACAATTGATATGAATTTCTTGAAATGAAGTTGAAGTGCTTTTTGCTTGGATACCTTAATAAAGCTCTAAATGCATGTCTTCACATAGCCTGAAATTGGAAATGATATGTGTGAATTTATCAACCTGGTATGTGTGTGTGTGTATATATATACATATATATATATATGGAGAACATTTTAGTTTGGGACTAAGGTTTGAAGTATGTTATTTAAGCTTTATTTCCAAAAAAGTAGCAGAGAAGGCCTTGAAAACTGGAGCTTGCCAAATTAGGAGAAATCATAATACCATGTACCAGAGTGATGTAGTTAAATCATGTCAATCATCATAAAGAATAAAATTTGGACTGTTTCACTTTGCTAAAATCACAGAAAGGTCCTTCTGTTAATAGTTCTATAAATATTGGGGGTACTTCTTGTCAACTTGAATGCAGCCTCCCAAGAGAGAATATCAGGATGGTATTCTAAGTATGTATCTTTGTAACGTCTTTTAACAGGACAGAGTGAAAAATAGTCATGACCTATATTTTAATATACTTAATCTAATTTTGATAGGTGTTACATTACTAATTGGTCTTACTTTATGATTTTTAGCACCTATCTGCAAAAAATATCCAATAAATATTTAAAGTTATAACTTTGGGTCTAAATAGTATATTATGTCCTGAAATAAATAGATGATTGGTAAAAAAAAAAAAAAAGAAAAAAGAAAAAAAACACCCATATGTGCAAAATCTGTGATAAGGGGGAAATGTGTAGCTATACAATGGAGGGGCATGACAGTGGTGTAATGATACTTTTAGGTTAGGCAGTCCTGGTTTGTCAGGGGGGTAGGGTGGGGAGGGTGTGTTGGACTGTCCATGGAACTGGGTAGAGGGTTGGGGGAGGAAGCAGGTGAACACTGGGGATTGGTGGGTACGTGGTTGAATCTACAATGTTTGGAATGCACTTTTGGCAATATGGCAAGTGAAGGTTGCTGGTTTGGGGTGTTGGATGTGGGGGGCAGGCTTCTAGGGAGTGTATGTGTTCATCTTGCCATAGTGTGTTATATCAGTGAGTAGAGACCCACACAATGAGCGGCAAGGTGGTGGACTCCCACCCTGGGGAGGCCCGCTATGCTCTCAAAGGGGCAGGAGTCTTCCAGAGCATGGGCGGTGTCTAATGGGAGAGGGCAGACCAGTGCGTCAAGACCTCAGTGTTGTTGCAAGTAACTATGAATTTTTTCCTTCAAGGAGTGAAGCCCGGTGGTTGCTGTGGGTCCCAAGGGGAGGGGGAGGGAAGAATAGAACAGATAGAACAAGTGGTATTTTGGGGGAGATGGAAGTGTTCTACATGATCTTCCTATGATGGATACAGGCCATGTTGAATTGCATCAAAGTTTATAAAAGTGTATGGTCCATAATGTAAACCATTTACCATGGTTGGTAGCTATGTTTCAACATTTGTACATCAGGTATAACAAATGTACCACCCACATATACAATGTTATTAATAGGGGAAAGCAGAAAAGGTGGAAGATGTTGGGTATAGGGGAGTCACCTGTATTCAGTATGTGACTTTTCTGTAATCTAAAAATTCTTTGAGGACCAAAAAAAATAGAGGCAAGACACTGGGGGAATAAATGGAAGACAATTTCACTGTACGTATAGGACAACAGATCTTATCGTGATGAAAGGGAAAATGTCAAAAAGAAAGTTTAAATATTTTTTCATTATTTTATCTCAAATTTTAATTTAATTTTTTTTTGTATTTTATTTCTTATTTTTAAAACTATCATTATTATTCATTTTCTTATTAATAGTATTTGGCTATTTTATTGGCCTCATTTTTGAAGAAGTTTTGGATCACAGCAGGGTTACAACTGTGGCAGGGGAGAATCATTGGTGCGGGGTGTCAGTGATGGGAGATATATGGGAGGAAGCTCACCTGGGCATACAAAAAAGGCATGTGAATGTGTTCAGATGTTCATGGGGCATTGTCATGGTGGGTGGAGATTGGCACAATAACCAAAGGAATATCAAATTCCCATTCTGGGGAGCTCTGCTACATTCTCTAATAGATCAGCAAGAATCCCCTGAGTACAGGAGCTAGCGAAAGAGGATGTTCCTTGACAGGCCTTTGATATTGATGGCGGTGCTACATGAACCTTTAGTCTTGAAATGGAAACCTAGCCTGGTGTTGTAGGGTGCCTAAGAGTTGCCTTCTGGGAGCTTCCTTGTTGCTTAAATGTGGCCTCTCTCTAAGCCGAACTCCGCATATAAATACATGACCTTCTCCCCAGCGTGGGACATGATTTGTGGGAACCCTCTGATCTTCACATCTAAGAAATAGTTTGGAGGCCTGTTTCTCTGCCCATGCAGAGAATTCTCCATTATTTGTTCCTGCCATTAGCATTCTTGCCTTGCTCTGTTAATCAGTTATCTTAGACCTTTGCCGTCACTTAATCACCTACCAAATTACTAATTTCTTCTGAAATCCTGCTACCCCATTATCGGTCTGAAATTCTTGTAAAATTATTTACGACCCTGACATGAACTATGCCTACCTGAGCTCCTGTACATATACCCTGATCTTTGGCTATATGAAAAAGAGAATAAAAGAACGTGTTAGGGATCAGCCCGAGAGCACAGCTTCTTCAGCTGTCTCCCCCTGACATCTTTCAACCTCTATGTTTGGAGTAATTTCATTGCACCGCCGCAAGTTCTGCTGGACAGATCCCTGCAAGACTGCAGGACGGATTCCCACAATGATTCTGGGGGTGAGCCTCCCTGGCACCAAAGGACTATTACTAGGAACCAACTAGCCATGCAACTGGAAAAAGGCCTTGACCAAAAGGAGGAAAATTTAAAGACAAATGAGTTTATATGGGTAAGAGACTTCAAGGTGAGTGGAGAGGTCATTCCAGAGATTACATTTATGCAGGATCTCTTTGAGTGCCAAAGTAGATATAACACCAAACAGCGGGGCTCCTGAGGGCTCTGGAGACATCCAGATACTATAGTCAGGGCAAATAGCTCAGGAGTTTGGTGCCTTGCCAGTGAACCCTACTTTGGAATTTATGCTCCCCAGTGTGACAGAGTTAGACTCAGTTGTGATTTCCCTATACATGCCTCTCTGTCCTTCTATTTGAACCTATAATTAGTACAAGAGTTGGTAGGTGTATGTCCAAGAGACTTAAATCTTTGGGCTTTCCATGTGCCAGCTGGACCCTGAATCTCATCGGAGTTGTAACATCTACTTTCCAGCTCATTGGTCTCACCCAGGACAACTAACATGGAAGTGATGGTGAACAACTACCATACCAAGGAACTGAGAGTTTACAACTGCAAGCAATAGAGTCCTATCCATCGGCCCTATGGCCTCACAGTCCCGTCTCAATTAGAGGTGGAGTGGACATCACCATTGCAGAATCCTCAGGATTGGGGAATGAACTGTGGACTAAAGTAGACTTACTGGTATTCTACTATAGATTGATTTTAGCAATGGAAGAAATCATATCATTGATGCTGAGGCAATGGCCACTGGAGGTTCTGAGGGCAGAGAGAGGGAGAAACAGGATTAATACAGGGGCATTTTGGGGACTTGGGTATTGTCCTGAATGACATTGCAATGACATGACAGAAACAGGCCATTATAAATCTTGTTATAACCTACAGTATTGTGTGGGAGAGAGAGTAAACTTTAATCCATGCTTAGTGGCAATGCTCCAAAATGTGTTCATCAATTGCAATGAATGTACCACACTAATGAAGTATATTGTTAATGCGGGAAAATGTGGGAGGTGTGGGGAGCCATGCATATGGGAATCCTCTATACTTTTTACGTGACATTTGTATAATCTAAGTATCTTTAAAAAATAAAAATATATAAAAAATAAAAACAAAACATGGGGATTGGCAAGGAAGTGGAAAGTTATTCTCCAGGAACCCTTTAATCATGGGCCAGCAGCCTTTAGCAACTTCCTACTGGGGAGAGGTTCACTAAATGGCCTAGCTCTTAATTCCCCATTCACTCCCCTTGTCAGGCAGGACCAAGATGAGAAAGGTCTGGAGTGGCAGGTAATAAAGATCGGGCAAGTGGCTTCTAGGTTAATTAAGAAATTAATGATCTTATCTGCCATGTCAAGGGTCACCCCAGGTCCTCCAAGTTGACAGTTTGCAGTGTTGTCCAGGGAGCCATTCCTGGCCCAGACCCTACCGTCCCACCCTGGGGCAAGGCCTTTGTGGGTCTTGGTGGCAAGGCAGCTTGGGCCAGAAGCCCACCTCTCCACACGTGAAGCAGGTTCCATACCTGCTTCTGTGCAATGTTACAGAGTAGTTGATTTTTCTTCTTCTTTTTTTTTTAACCCTTTGATGGACAAGGATGCCCATGCTAGAGGCTGTGCCTATCATTCTAGGGAAAAATGAAGAAGAGTTTGTCAAGCCTGTCTGTTATCCCAGACTCCAAGCCAGCAGCTATACCCTTGCCCTACTCCAAACCAAAGCCCCTGGGTTGCTTTGGTCCTGGGAGCTGGTTGGATCCCTGCAAGCACTCAGGTCTCTTAGGTCCTGGGAGAAACTTGCCTTTCGAGCACCCAGGTTGCTTAGGTCCCTGGAGAAGGCTGGATTTGCTCTGGCTCCCAGCATCCTGAGAATGCAGAAACCCTGCCACCAAAGAGAAGCCCCCAAGTCGCTTAGGTTTTGGGGAATATTTGGAGATGGCCCTTGTCTCTGGGTGTTCCCACAGCATCCTGAGACTTGGGAGGTATCTGGCACCGATGACCTCAAACTGAAATTCTTCCCTAAAAGGAGGGTGGGGTCCCTCAGCAGGTCTTAAATCTACTTTCTCAAGGGGTAAAAATTTGATCATGGTCCAAATGACTAGAGATTGGAGGTCAGGGACCTGGCTCATGAGGGAACACAACTCTCCCACAGACCCTTTCCCACATTGCACTAGATCTTTAAGAGAATCAGGAAATATGTTATACTTAAAGAGATGGGACCTCAAATTGGAGGGGCAGTTAAGGAAGTGGCCTAAGATTGATTTCATGACTTCCTTAGGAAGGAGTGGTGAGCAGATTTAGAAAGCAGTTTAGGATGAGATGGATCTCCTGGACTCCCATGCTCATGTCAGACTCCTCCTCTACTCAGGGACTATCTCCAGTAAGATTTCAATGACAGTGTCACGGGTTGCCCAGACCCTCCTTGATCTACATGGCATGGGGGCTGGTTTCTACCATCTCCAAAGAGGGAGCCAGAGGACTCTTGGTTAAATCAAGATTATGTCCTTTGGGGCAGGGCTGGACATGTGTATGGAAAAGGAGACAGACATACATGGTCAGATACATATGCCCACATCCTCCACCCTACAGACACACATAGACAGACTTCAGTTAGAAACCAAGAACTTGCCAGTCTCATCAGACAGAGGAGGGGGTTCCCAGAGATGATTTCTCCTGTCTGGCTCACCATAAATATGTTATCAGAGTCAGTGTCTAGGTTCTTGGTTTCATCGCAAGAAAGGATTCAAGGATAAGTCACAAAACAATCAGGCAAGTAAAGAATTTACTGGGGGCAAAGCAAGAAAACAAAAGTATACCCTCAGAGTTGAGGATGGGCGTTGTAAAGGGAGAGAAATGCAGAATTCTGCCCTGGGGTCTCCTATTTTATGGGTGTACAGGACTCCAGGGTATGTGCTGATAAGCAAGGGCTTAAGGGTGTGGGGACCCAGGGGTGTGGGGACTCAGGGGTATGGGGAGCCTAGGGTTGTGGGGGTTGCTGTCCATGACCCCTGCAGAGTGTGTTGACCAGCAGTGATTAGCCTCTGGGCACTGTCCACGAGGCGTGAGGTAACCTGAAAGCTAGGTGGGTGGGTGGTGGTGATGCCCCCCTTGCCCCTTTCTTCTTGCTGGCTGCCTTCTGATAATGCAGCCTTTGGGTGAGTGTGCCGTAAGCTGCAGGGTGAGTGCTCTAAGCTGCAGGGTGAGTGCTCTAAGCTGCAGGGTGAGTGCTGTAAGCTGGCCCTTCCTAACCAGCTTGCGTGACTCAGCAGGTCAATGCTAGCCAGCAGGTCAATGCCTCAGTTTCTCTTACCAGGCTTATTAGGTTTTCTGCCCCCTTGATCCTTAAGGTCCCTTTTCTATCCTGCCTCATCTTTATCCCAATTATAGACAGGCCTAAATGGGAGACAGTATGTAGTAAGTTAAATACAACTGCAGCATAATTTGAAAGAAAGTGTTGGAGAGCTGCTTGCTCATTTGAATTCAACATTTACTTTTCGTTTCAGGACTAAAAATTGTGTGTGAAGAGCCGGTCAAAGGTAAAATAACTTTATGAATTAATCCCTATGAATTGAGAAGGCAAACATTTGGCAAACTTATAAGTTAATATGATAAATACATAATGGAAAGACTCATTGTAATGCTGTTCAGTTTTTAAACACAGTACTTGAGCTGCATTACCCAGCCTTACCTGGGGTCAGATCAGACCAACACTGGGTAAATGATGGCGATTATCTGGCCATCAGCATCAGGCTGCTCCCCACCCTCCCATCAACATATTTCTGACATGGGCCCAAAAGTCAGAAATCTTTGCTTCTCTCTGGTTACTCAAGATTGTCCTGCCCAGTACTGTCCCACTATGCCTGACCTCTGAACCCTTTCCTCTATGGGGCACATCTGACAAACTTTCAGGAACTTAGGATAAATTGGATGAATAAAGTAGCATATGCAGAGCATGAAAAATGACTGGCTTTAAACATTATGTTTATATATTGGGTTCTCCTAAGCCACATTTTCATTGTGAATTGCCTTAATGATTGTTCAATAACAATGTGTTTAAACATGATTGACTACATGGGTGAATAGATAAATGAAAGCAAGATTGAATAAATATCAAAACTAAACAATTAAGCTTTGGAAAGGACTAAGTCTCCCACTTCTGGTCTCAAAATAGCCAAAAATTTGAAAATAAAAGACATAATTTGAAAAACTTTAAGGCAGAGCAAATTTAAACAATTGTGTTAAAATATCTACTGTGAAAAATATACCAAATTATAGATAAGCAAGCAATTGTTTTTTTAAAACTCTTTTTTAAATGTATTTCTCTGTTCACAGCAATTAAAATTTGAATTGGCTTTACTTTGAAGGTTTAACCCCAATGCTTTTCAATAAGGAGCCAAATATTCCCTTTCTTTGAAATAAATATTTAAAACTGGCTTTTTCTTAAAAAAATGTATAGTGTGCCCAAGTTGCATAGAAAAGTGATGAAAATTTGGTATAATCTGTATCTCTCATAACAACAAAACTATAGACACAATTCTAAATGAAATCGTTTGTCACCAAAAAAAGTCTGTTCTATGTAAACATAACAGTTAACAATGCTGATAATGGTTAAATGAAGGGAATAATCTCTTTTATAAATTAAACCATAAATTCTACTAATTTTAAAAGTCACAATTTCTTCCACAATTTTGTTTTCCACTTTTCCACCTGTGAACCTATTCCGCCTTCCTTTAGCAAGTGTCAAAGTAATTCCATACCAAAATTTTGATTGAATAATGAAAAGTATGCTGATATACATATACATGTATAGTGCATTGCATATCTCACTTAATCCATACAATGGTGAAAAATTAGGCATGGAGATATTAAATAACTTCAATAAAGTCACAAAACCAGTAAGTAGAACAACTAGGGATTTGGATGCAGATTAATCTGACTGCAAAACATGTGAACACACTCCACAGACATCCTTCAAAATAATTATATGCTGGCAGACCTATGTAGAAATATTGTATATACACTTGTGTATACATATATCTAGATATAGATATACATATACATACTACATATACATACTAAGTACAAGTAGCATAGATATTAGGTCAGCATTCTCTTCAAAGACAGTGGAAATTATAATAGCAAATGTAATTATAAAAAGAAAATAGTGTAGAAATAATATTTTCCTTTCTTGGAATTCATGTGCCTTCATTCAGTCACCAACTGAATAGAAATTTCAACTTTGGAGAACAGTGATGTTCACAATCTTCCATAATGACATATGAGAATTATATTTACTATTATCACATTACATCTGGTCAAATGTTTTCAAGTAAAAGTAACAAAAACTTGATTCAAATTAACTTAAACCAAAGTTTAAAAAAAATCCCAGATATAATTATAACACTGGTCATAGATGTGATTTGATCCAGAGATTCGAGGTGGCATCAGGGCTCAGAACTTTGTCTGCCATTCTATGCTGCTGTATTAGTGCCTGACCTTGTATGACCATTCCATCCCATCCTGGGCATGTCCCACCATAACATTTAATAACCTTCATATTCCTTCAGGATGAGACATCTTGGGGCATGTGTCCACCATTGAAACAATGTGTGACCTAGGACTGGTCATGTTTAACCTCCCCCCAGATCAAACAGATCACTAAGATAAATGGGGATCTGTGGGAAGAGAGAAGAGGGACTTAGGCTCTAGAAAATCAACCTATAAGACCAAAAAGTGTCTGCTTTGACCATTATATTTCCAAATAAATGTCAGTCTTGCTAAAATATATTTGGTATTTTAAATTTCCTTTTTAAACATATTTTATATTTTCTACTACTCATATTGTGCAGTTTTCCTCCCTGGTATGATACTTGACACAATTTGACTCCTACTTATTTTTTTTCAAGTACCATTTTCATCTGGCTTCCTTTTATATTTCATCAATGACTCAAATTATATTGTATGAGTTCCTGTTATTTGAAAAGAATTATGAGATAATTATAATCAGTTATATTTTTCATTTTTCTATGCATTTTCTAAGTTTTCTGCATGGGAAAATTATATTATTCTTTATAGGCCACTTTAAATATTGCATCTATATTTAAATCCCTCCTTGGATGCCACCTGCCACCGCATTTTCTTTATAAGTGTAAGTGTGGTAGCCAGCTTCCCAGATGATTCTATGATTTTCATCTCCTTTTGTAGCCCTCACCTATAATAAATAGGGTGACTCTTGTAACAAAATTAATGTGGCAGAGGTTAGGTTATGTGCCTGAAAAGACTACATCATAAAAAGTATTGTGGCTTCTTCCTGGCTCTCTCTCTTGGATCGTTTGCTCTGAGGGAAGGTAGCTACTATATTTTACATAGATTAAGGTTGCTCAAGCAGTCCTTTAGAAAGGCTCATGTGACAGAAATTTGAGGTCTCCTGCCAATAGCCATGGGAGAACCATCAAAGAAGGGGGTCCTCCAGCCCCAGCCAAGCCGTCAGATAACTGTTGCCGCCATCCGTAACTCATGGGATGCTCAAATAGTATATCCAGCTAGGCTACCCTCAAATTCCTGACTCACAGAAACTGAGATAATAAATGGTTGTTGGTTTAAGCCACTAAGTTTTGGTATAATTTGTTACGCAGCAATAGATAAAGATAACTAATACAGTAGCAACATGCTTATTACATTGAACTGAAATTATCAATGTATATATATTTAGTTCACATTAGTCTTAGTGTACCTTGAGAATAAGAAGAGTGGGGGTGGTTTTTTTTTTTTTTTTTTTTTCGTTTTTTTTTTATCCCCAGAGACTAGTACAGAACTTGGCATATTAATCAATATGCCGTATATAAACAAATATTAAAGGGAGTTATATAGAAAGGGAAATTAAAACAGTAAATAAGTGCATGTTGTTTTGCTATTGTTGTCATAGTCATTGTTATGGGTTTAAGTAGGTTTTCTTTTACACTGCTTTCCTTTCTGTAGCACGCATGCTTTGCATGACTTCATCAAAGCACATGGTAATACCCTGAAAACACTTCATTCATTCCTCAAACCTCAACCACTTCTCTAAACTCCCCAAATTTGCTCATCCCAGAATCTGCTCTCCGTAAGTGGAAATTTCATTCTTTCAGATGCTTAGACCATAAGCTAGAAGACGCACAACCACTTGTTCCTCCTAGATTTCAAATTCAATACTTCAGTAAATTCTTAATTAGTATCTACAAAATATAACTGAAAGCTGAATGACATCTTCTCATCATCTCACCTTGTCCAACACACTATCAACTTGCCCCTGTATTGTTTTAATAGCCACCATGTCTGCGCATCTACCTGCTTTCACTCTTAAACCCCTTACAGGCTTTTTTCCCCACAAAGAAATAGGTATAATTTCAAACTATAATTTAGATGATATCATTCTACCTCTTAATAGCACTTGTGATGTCCCTTTCATTCAGAGTGAAAACCGAAGTCCCACTTGCAATACGCTATGTGGTCTTCCCATGTTTCCTTTTTTACTTATCTTCCACCATTCTCATTCTTCTGCAGCCATAATCACTTCCTTGGTGTTCCAAGAATATACAATACACGCTCTCTTCTCAGGATTTTGCACTGCTGTCCACTCTGTCTGGAGCACACTTCACACAATTTGATCCAGTGCCTTCTACAGATTTACTTCTTTGGGAGTCAGGTGGAGGCACTGGCAGATGCAAAGACACATAAGATGGAACAAGTTCACCTAATCTGTGGAAATACATAGTTTAACAGAGATTTGTCAATAGTTATATGTCTTGCAGAAGAGCAAGTTTATGAAACATCAGCATTTCTAATGTTTTTGCTTATAAGTATATTTAATCAGTATATTGTAAAAGAGAACATAGAAAAATCATAATAAATTATTTTTCATGATGTATATATAAGTATTAGAATGTCTCCAAAAACATATCTTTTTATGTTAGCATCTTTTGTCTCAAGTGACAGCAACACAATTGAACCAACTCAAGGGGGAAAAAGTAGGTTTATAAAAAAGGCAGTACTTCATCTCACAGAATTGATGAGAGAGCTGTGAACCTCAGGAGCTGAAATTGGAAAGAATCTGAATCTTTTGGGAATTAACTGGAAGGATCAGGATAAACAAACAGATTGCTGAAATTTTTGGCTAATAAGAGAAAATGTGTGCTAGCTGTCTTAAGAGGGAGGAAATGAGGGCTTTAGTAGATAGGGAAGAAATTAGGAGGTATAAGAATGTTGGGATGGTGAAAAGGACATGATGGGATTTCTGAATTCTCTTTGTAGAACAGGTAGAAGATTTTTAAAAAATAAGGATATTTAGTATATTTAGTTTTTTTTACAAATCAATTTTATTGATGCATATTAATAAAGCATATATATTTACTTTTAAATTATATTCTGCTAACTTATGTCAGTCCCATCCAGGACTGTCAGCACTCAGTATAAATGTGATACACACTGCTGTGTGTTAATAGTACTATAATGTTAAAAAAAAAAAAAAAAAAAAAGCTGCATTCCATATTAGAGACATTTAGAGTCAGAAAGGAGAAAGAAGTAATACCAGGGAAGATGCAGAACCACAGGGCAAAATACAATCGAAGAAGATAATATCAGGACAAAGGTAATTCTCTCTCCTAAAGAATACTGAGATATTAGGAGATAGTTAGCTCTGGTTTTCATACCATATGTGGAATGGGAGTTTGCAACAAGGTTCTGGTATTTTTACCTATTAAATTAAAAAGATGCTTCAGATAATTGCAGAGCTTTGGGACATTCAGGTTTATATATGACCTAAAGGCCTAATGTGAACAATATCACCTACTTTCTAGATATTTACCTGCCAAGGCTCTCAAAGCCTCGAATTACAAGTCAAAGTTAATCACTTTTTACCCAAATTGCACACATTTTTCTTTTCTGAATTCCTGAATTACTTAACAGAGAAACTCAAATCAGACACTGAGCCAATTTCCAGAGAGAGGAAATGATTACTTGAAGGTCACCAATAGGAAGAAATGGTCCAATATGATTAGAAAACTTCCTGTGGTGTGTAGTATGGAAAATCCACATGCCTGAAGGGCAGAATTACCTCCACACAGAGTGTGAGTCTGTGCAAGCTACCAGCAAGCTATGGCAGACAGAAAATTTAACCTTCTCCTGAAACTTACTTGGTTGTCAGATTTAAAAGGTTTCCAAGTGTTCAATCTGTCTCAAAAGCCCAGATATTAACTGCATATATAGAATTTAAGTGATGGCTGCTTAAGCTCCACATTCTTCCATACCTGGAGTAATTCTTCATTTTTTGGTCACGTGATTCACTTAGACAGGCAGTAGTGACCCCCACCTACCTAGGTAACATTTTACTTTCTGAGGCTGATTAAGAGCTTCCTAAGTAGTCTCTTCTAGACTTCCATTCTTTCCTCCCTTTGTCTTCTGCATCTTTAAATAAAATATATTCTTTTATTGTTCTCATAAATCCTTTCAGAATCATTATTAAGAAAACTGCCATAGATGTATTTTTCCTTATTACACATTCCTCTCTAGTTTTATGAGCTTCTTCTAGTCGTTTTTCCTGAGCTTCTTTTTGTACATAAAAAAATTCTATAAAGGAATTTTACTAAACAAAAGGAGTCTCTTCATTAAGAAGAATATTAGTGCCACCTTATAAAGACATTAGGGCCTTTTTAATCCCCATTTTATTAAGTTGCAGTGAAATATTATCAATAGGATTGAGAAATCAACTCAATGTGAAGAATAGAGGCTTCTCTACCCCAAAGGAGATGCATTTTAGTTCACTTCACCATTCATATCAGGCACCAGGAGAAGAGTGCTTTGTCATCTTGGTACCTTCAGTAGCTTGATGTCTTAGGAATCTCTCATTTTAGGAACACATACGTTTAGTTACCTGGCTGGTAAAACAAATACCATGTAATGGATTGATTTGACAAACAGGAGGCTTTTTGTTCACAGTTTTGAGGCTAGGAGATATTCAAAATTAAGTTACAATTAAGGCAATGGTTTTTCCCAGAAGATTGTGGCACTCT
Organism: Tolypeutes matacus; assembly: GCA_026826555.1. Classification (NCBI taxonomy): domain Eukaryota; kingdom Metazoa; phylum Chordata; class Mammalia; order Cingulata; family Chlamyphoridae; genus Tolypeutes; species Tolypeutes matacus. Next base: position 14,072,983 of record JAKSZT010054462.1, on the reverse strand, counting down.
GGGGCTGTCAGTGATCCTTGGCTCTTGGCTATTCTGTCATATGATTAGTGTACATGGTGGCCTCTCTAGGCTCCACTGACTTCCAGCTTCTTCCCGTAGCTTTCTTTCTGGGTGTCTGAATTTCATTATGCTTTTAAGGAACTTGAGTGATAGGAATAAGACCCATCCTGATTGAGTTGGGTCAAACCTTAACTGAAGTAACCCCATCAACAGGCCCTATTTGCAATGGGTTCAGACCCACAGGAATGGATAAAGATTAAGAACTTGCTTTTCTGGAGTACACAATTCTAAACCACCATAACATATAAAATAATAAACTAAAGTAGCTTGAAAAGGGTAGGAATACCATTATTAGGAAGACCATGGGCTTCAAATTTTTACCAAAATTTGGTATTTTTTTCAATTAATGTGTGAGTTTTGGTAAATTTCTTAAACATTCTGAGACACAATTTCCATTTCTGTAAAATGGGAATCATTCTATAAATCGTATCTATTATCTATCTGTCTTATCTTCTATCTAATCTTATCTCTATATCCACTGCCTTATATTCCAAACTGAGTTATCACAAGATAAAGTTAGATAAATGAGAAAATTGTAAAAGGCAAAAATCAAGGAAAGAAAACTTAGATGATTCAGAGATGAGGCTGTATATAAAACAAATGCTGTGATGCACTGTGCTACTGAAAATATGGATTTTGAACATCTTGGAAGCTGGGACAAAAGAGAAATCAATAATTGCTCAGGAAAAATATGATCATTTCTATCATAGAGACCTAAAATAATTCTTCTGTAGTTATTAAAGAGAATCTAGCTTATGGATGTAACCAACATCATCAAGAGCATCCTTGGAGTAAATGCCTTAGCTTAATCAGGTTGCCTCAACTTGTTTTTATTGTGCACGAAATTCCTGATGCTTAAGCACAGTTCCATATTTGAAAAAAAAAAAACAGATGTGGAGGTTTGTGATAGTTTATAGAAAAGAGGTACTATGTGCTGAGCACATCCTCTGGACCTGATGTGTTGCCTTCCTGTTATTAGCATTTTCAGTAACATTACTGTTATGTCAATAGTGGTCTAATAGGTGATCTCATAACGTGTGCAAGATTTTGGCAGGATAAGCAAATAATCCTTACCATATGTGCAGTTCCTGGATTTGCTGTAATGAAAATTTAGGAGTAGAATACACTTTATGACATATATATATCAAACCCTGAGTTTTATATAAGTAGAAAGTTGCAAAGTTTATAACTTGAGAAGGGACAAAAATATGATATGAAAATAAATATAAACATATTAAATGAAGAAAAGTAGTTGAAATGAATAAATCCTAGAATGTGACTTTCCATATAGCATACACTCAACAAATATTAGTTGCATAAATAAATGAATAAGTGATTGAATAGACAGGTATTTTTAAGAATGGATTGTTATTTCAAACATATATTTCAGAAGTTTAACTTCTTCCCTATCATTTTGGATGACTTTTATTTATTTTTCTTGCCTAATTGTTCTGGCTAAGATTTCCAGCACAATGTTGAATAACAGTGGTGAGAGTGGGCATCCTTGTCTTTTTCCAGATCTTAGAGGGAAAGCTTTCAGTCTTTCGCCATTGAGTATGATGGTAGCTGTGGGTTTTTTATATATGCTTTTTATCAGGTTGAGGCAATTTCCTTCTATTCCTATTTTTCTAAATGTTTTCATCAAGAAAAGATGCTGAATTTTGTCAAGTGCCTTTTCTTCACCAATTGAGATGATAGGTGGGGTTTTTTCACTTAACTCTGTTAATATAGTATATTACATCCATTAATTTTCTTGTATTTTACCACTCTTGCATAGTTGGGATAAGTCACTTGATCATGGTGTATGACTCTTTTCATATACAGTTGGATTCTATTTGCAAGTATTTTGTTGAGGATTTTTGAATCTATATTCATTAGAGAGATATGTCTATACTTCTTTTTTCTTGTAGTATCTTTATCTGGCTTTGGTATTGGGTTGATGGTGGCCTAATAAAATGAGATAGGTAGTGTTCCCTACCGTTCAATTATTTGCAAGAGTTTGAACAGCATTGGTATTAATTCTTCTTAGAATGAATGGTAGAATTCACCTGTGAAGAAATCTTGTCCTGGGCTTTTCTTTTTGGGAGGTTTTATTTTTTTTCTTTATTAAAGAAGTTGTGGGTTAATAGAACAATCATGCATAAAATACAGGATTCCCGTATACTACCCCACCTCCAACATTTTGCATTGGTGTGGAACATTTATTAAAATTGATAATCAGTCATTCTTACAATTTTACTAATAATTAACATCTTTGTTTAATTTAGGGTTCACTGTTTGTGTAGTGTAGCTCCATGGATTTTTAAAAAATTTTTATTCTGTTACCATACATACAATCCAACATTTTCCCTTTTAATCACATTCAGATACATATTTCAGTGCTGTTAATTGCATTGATATTGTTGTACCATCATCACCACCCATTACCAAATCATTTCCATCATTCCAAATAGGAAACCTCTACTCTTAGCTTCTCTATCCCCAACCTGTTCCTTGGTAAACTATATTCCAGATTCTGATTCCATGAGTTTCTTATTCTAATTGTTTCAAATCAGTGAGATCATCCAATATTTGTCCTTTTGTGTCTGGTTTATTTCATTGAATATGCTGCCTTCAAGGTTCATCCAGGTTGTTGCATTTATCAAGACTTCATTCCTTTTGTTTTACAGCTGAATAACATTACGTTATATAGAGAGATCACATTTTATTTATCCATTCATTAGTTTATGGACGCTTGGCTTGCTTCCATCTTTGGCAATTGTGAATAATGCTACTATGAGTATTGGTGTGCAAACTCTAAGGTCCTGCTTTCAATTCAGTTTGAGAGGTTTTTAATGACTGATTCAATCTCTACATTGTTGAGATCTATTTCTTCTAGAGTCAGTATATGTTGTTCTTTTGTTTCCAGGTATTTGTCCATTTCTTCTAGGTTGTCTAATGTGTTAGCATAAAGTTGTTCTTAATATACTCTTACTACCCTTTTATTTCTGTGGGATTATGGTAATGCCCCCCCTCCCCTTTATGATTTTATTTATCTCCACTTTTTTTTTTGTCAGTTTAGCAAAGAGTTCGCCAATTTTATTGATATTTTCAAATAACCAACTTGTTTTTAGAATGCTCTCTATTTTTTATTCTCTATTTCATTAATTTCTGCTCTAATCTTTATTTCTTTCCTTCTGTTTGCCTTGGGTTTGGTTTGCAGTTATTTTTCTAGTTCCACCAGATGTGCAAGTACGTCTTTGATTTGAGCCTTCTTTGCCCCACTGATTGTTTAAGAGTGTGCTATTTAACCGCCACACTCTTAACACTCTTAACAATTTGTGGATTTTCCATTTCTATGCCTGTTATTGATTTCCAGCTTCATTCCATTATGGTCAGAGAGGATGCTGAGTATAATTTCAGTCCTTTTAAATTTATTGAGACTTGCTCTTTGACATAACATGTGGTCTATCCTGGAGAATGAACCATGTGCATTTGAGAAGAATATATATCCTGCTGCTTTGGGGTGCAATGTTCTGTATAGGTCTGTTAGGTCTAATTTATTTATCATATTATTCAAGTTCCCTGTTTCCTTATTGATCTTCTTTCTAGCTGTTCTATCTATCGAGGAGAGTAAGTGTATTGAGGTCCCCAACTATTATTGTAGAAGTGTTTATTTCTCCCTTGAGTTTTGCCAGTGTTTGCCTCATGTACTTTTGGGAACCATAGTTAGGTGTATAAATATTTGTGATCATTTTTTCTTCTAGGTAGATGACCTTTTTATATTAATATATAGTGTCTTTTCATGTCTCTTGCAACAGTTTTTGACTGAAAGTATACTTTGTCTAATATTATTATATCTCTTTTTTGGTTACTTTTTGCATGGAATATCTTTTTCCATTCTTTCACTTTAATTCTATTTGTGTCTTTTGGTCTTAGGTGAGTGTCTTTTAAACAACATAGAGATGGATCATGCTTTTTAATCTATTCTGTCACTGTTTTTTGATTGGGGAGTTTAGTCCATTAATATTCATTGTTATTACTGTAAAGGTACTACTTACTGCAGCCATTTTATCCTTTGGTTTTTATATATCATCTTTTCTTTTCTTTTCTTTTTTGTCTATCTTCCTTTACTGAATCTTCCTTTTCTATAGAGTTGATCATTTATTTTAAATATATCTGACTGATTCTTTTATCATTTCTGTCTTTATATATTCTTACAATTCTTTCTTTATGGGTTTATACTACACGACCTGCATCTATAACCTACTAATTAGAAAAGATATCAACTTAGCTTCGATAGCATACATTTTCTCTACTCCTATATCTCTCTCTTTCCCCTCTTTATGTTGGTATAGCAGTTTGCATTGTTTATGAAATCCAAAAATAGATATTGGATTATGTTTGTAAACTGATCTGTTCCTCTGGGCATGACTAAGTGATAATTAGGGCTTTGGTTGGGCCATGTAAGTAGGATGTTGAGTCCCTGCCCCCTTGGTGGGCAGGGATTCACAGAGAAACCAACAAGGCACAGGAGTTAGTTGGAGTTTTGAGCTGAAGCCCAGGAAGTAAACACACAGGAGAGAGCACAGCAGCTGAGCCTGGAGAGAATTGAGCCCCAGGACAGAGACAAGACTTATCACAGACTACCACTGATTTGGAAGAAGCTGGGACCATGGAGCCTTAAGAGGAAGAAGAAGGCTGAATGTTGGCAACTATCTTGCTCCAACATGTGGCAAAAGACTTTGGTGAGGGGTGTAACACTTTATGGCCTGGTAACTACCCCAAATAAATACCCTTTACTAAAATCAACTTATTTCTGGTATTTTGCCTCAGCACCCCTTTGGCTGACTAATACAGAATTTGGTGTCAGAGAGTGGGGAAGTGCTTTTGCAATTACCAAAATGCTGGTACAGTTTTATAAAAGGGTAAGGGGTATTTTTTGGTGGAATTGTAAGATGCTTGGTAGAAATTACCTACAGTTCTTTGAAGAGACTGTTGTTACTAATGTGGATGCTAAAGAGACTTTTTATGAGGCCTTAGAAGTAAGTAATGAAACTATAATTGTAAACTTGAGGAAGGCAATCCATGTTTTAAAGTCACAGAGAACTTAGTATGATTAACTCCTGGTGTTTTTTGGAAAGCAGAATTTGAAAATGGTGAACCTGGGCATTTAGCTGAAGAACTTTCCAAAATAAACTTGGAGAATGTAGCTTGGCTTCTTCTTGCAGCTTATAGCAAAATGCTAGACAAGTGAGATAAGCTGAGGAATAAATTGTTGGGCACAAAGAAACCAGAAACTGATTCCGGAAATTCCAAGCCTCTGGAAATCAAGCCCTCAGATGATAGTGCCCCATTTGAGAAATTGACTAAACATAGAACTTGTAAATCAGGATCAGAAATACAGTTGTCCAGGAAAGACTTGTGGAAAGTCTTGCTGTCTGATAGCTTGGACCCCTGCTTCTTGCATGCTAAAACAACAAGCTTTTTGAGAGAGCTGTATGAACAAAACCACTGTCAACTTGGACTAAAAGGGACATGTAGGGGAAAGATGGAAGAGGAAACAACTTCAAGATGAAAATCGTGGAAGCTGAGATCTGGAAATAAGACATCTCCTCAGGCCAAGAGAGAAACCCCATCTATGTGTGTACAGAAAGGGTGAATTTGCCCCAGCAATTGAAAAGGGTGGATCTTCCTGCCCAATGTTCAGGGAGAGTTTTGCCACCTCAGGGTATAAAGACGGGTGGAGCATGTTTCCCAAGGATTAGGGAGGTTGAGGTCCATGCCCCATAGGTCTGATAGGGGCATGCCTGTCCCCATGGGCTAGGGATGGCCAGGTTTCTAACTCATTGCTCTGAGAGGGTTGGGCTTGTATGCCAGAGTTTAGGGAGGATGTTGCCTTCACTTCATTGTACTGGGGGGATAAAATTCTAATCCAAAGATTGGGTAAAGTGTGGTAATCACTCCAATGCTCTTGGAGGGTGAGGTCTGGAGCTTGGGGACACCCAGATGCTTGATGAGGGTGTAACCAAGAAAATGGGCAAGCCTGTGGAAAGGGTGGGTTCCCATGTGGCCCCAGGGAGAAGAAACCATTGAAGAATGACTCTCAGACTTTGAAATTGAGTGGATTATGCCCTGTAGGTTTACTGAACTGTAGAGGACCCATGACTCATGTTTCCCTTCCAATTTCTCCTTATTGTAATGAAAATGTTTATTCTTTGTCCATTTGTGTATTGGATGAAGATAAAATTTTTTGTTTAAGTTTCAGAGGTCTACAGCCAGACAAGACTTTGCCTCAAGACAAATTGTATTTCTTTAAATTGATTGTGATATGATTTTGTACTTGCATTGTTACTGATTTAAAGTTTTTTTGAATATTGCAATGCCTTTTTGGAATTCAGAGGGTAGACAAGCAGTTTGGCATTGTTTCTGAATTCCAGAAATAGATATTGGAATATGTTTGCCATCTTGCTTTAACACGGCAAAAGATTTTGGTGAGGGAAGTAACTTATGTTTTATCTCCTGGTAACTACCCCAAATAAATATCCTTTATAAAAACCAACCGATTTCTGGTATTTTGCATCAGCACCCCTTTGGCTGACTAATATAGTTGGTTTTCTCCCAAATATCTCTTCATATTTGTTTGTCCGTTATCAGGAAATATGCTTTTTCTTATTCAATTGTATTCTGACTTTTGTATATTGAGGATATAGTATTATTGGGTTTTGCATTTACCCTTTTATTTACCTTTAATGAAATTCTTCAATTCTTCACACTACTCCAAGCCATCATCACCTATCTTTTCCTTTCAACCTGCAGTACTCCCTTTAGTAATTCTTGTATGATAGTCTTTTGTTAAGGATCTCTCTCAGTTTCTGTTTATTTGTGAATATTTTCAACTCACTCTCATTTTTTATGACTGTTCTGCTGGATCAAGAATTTTTGGATGGCAGTTTTTCTCTTTCAGTACCTTAAATATATCATACATCCGCTTCCTCATCTCCATGGTTGCTGATAAGAAATCGGCACTTAGTCTTATTTAGGATCGCCTGTATGTGGTACGAATCACTTTTTTCTTGCTGCTTTCAGAACTCTCTCTTTATCTTTTGCATTTGACATTCTGATTACTATGTATCTCAGAGTAAGTCTATAGGATTCATTCTGTTTTGAGTATGTTGTGCTTCTTGGACATGTTTATTTATGTCTTTCATAAGATTTGGGAAAGTTTAAGCACTGTTTCCTTAAATATTCATTCTGCTCCTTTTCCTTTCTCTTCTCCTTCTGGGAGATCATGTTTATATTGTACACTTCATGCAGTCACTCAAATTCCTGAGACATTGCCCTTTTTTTTTTCAATTATTTTCTCTATCTGCTCTTCTTACTGTATGATTTCAATTGTCCTTTTTTGAGTTCACTGATTTTTTTTCTTCTTCTTTTTCAAATCTGCTGTTGTATGTTTCTGCTTTTTTTTTAAGCCAAAGGGTAATAGTCATTCTTCTGTATCCATTGTATTTTAATCCTCATTATTGTGCCTTTCATGGCCGTAATTTGTTATGTTTCTTTATAAATTTTCAAATTCTTCTTTATGCTCACACATTGTTTTCTTAATATCACTTAGCTCTATATACATATTTTCCTTCATCTACTTGAAATGATTTAGGAAATTTTTTTGAGCTTCTTTGATTAGTTGTTCCAAGTTCTGTATAGTTGTGTTTTCATAAGATTTAATTTGTTCCCTTGACTGAGCCATATCTTCCTGTTCTTAGTATGGCTTATAACTTTTTTGCTGCTGTCTGGGCATTTGATTATTTTGATGAGTTAACTATGAAAGTCAGTTTCTTCCTCTTGTCTACAGATTTTTGTTAATTGGCTTTGTGTTTAAGCTCTTGTTTGATGCTTCATCCTACTTATTCTGGACCTATAGAGAAGCCAGTGTTTAAATGTTCAGGTTTTCTCAGCTCTTCTTGTCCTGGGCAGGCAGTTACATTTTTAAAATTGAACATTTGGTGCAATTGTTTTACCTCCAGGAAAAATCTTCCTTTCCTCTGTCCCCTCTCCATGAATCTTTTCTGTTTGTTTTTGTGCAGACTTTTCTCCCCAGCTCATGATTTGTTTAAATTCTCTCCCTTGCTCAGCGACCCGTTTTCAAAACACTTTTTTCAGTTTTGCGACCCACCATGTCTTACAGCAATTATGTCCCCCACCTCCTTATTTTTTCCTGTGGCTTTTCTGCTGCTGGTTTCTTCCCCATTAGGGCATCAACCCTAATCCAGATGGGGTGAATCCGGAAAGTTGGGTCAATCCAGAAAAGTCCATTTCACATGTAGGTGGTGCAGCCAACATAGACTGGATTGAGTGAGCCCACCTATTGCCATAATTCTATTGTGTTCTCTCTCTTTTTTCCTTCTTGGGGGCCCTTTTCTATGTGACACTCCCTAGCTGGATGTGCTCCATCCTGGGTCTCAATGGACTTGAGTCCCTGTGCCTAGATATGTGGGTTTCTAACTCGCTGCTCTGACTGTCTCTATATTCTGACCTGTAGCGGGAGGGACCCAAGCTGTGATGCCTCTTTTGCGACTCCCAAGCTGCACAGAAGTGAGTAAGGGGGAGGAGTCTGGACTGGCAGTTACAGGAAGAAAATTTCTTACATTATTTTGTTTTGGATATTGTTTTCCCTTTTCATAAACTCAGCATTTGTGGAGTCCTTCTCCAGTCTCTATCATCCTCCAGAGTTCCAAACAAGTGGGATTTGTTCTTTTATTAGGTGATTCTTAGGGGAGATTTTTTTTTTTCCATGTTGATCACTTGAGTTAAATATGTTTTTAATTTCACAGCTTTTCTCCACCTTTGGCATATTATCCAAACCTTTTTGTTTTATTATTTATGTATTTCAGTGATTACTCCTTGATTTACATTATCCATCTTTAACTTATTATGCCACATTGCATGTAATATAAAATACTTTACAAAAAATTATTCCTTTTTTCCCTCTGAACCATTGGTGCTGTTGTCATACATTTTACTTTTGCATATAACATCAATCCCACAACTCTTTTTACTATTTTAACTTGACCTATATTTACAATTTATAGCTCTCTGCATTCCTTTGTGTATATCTTAATTTCCATCTGGTATCATTTTTCTTTTGCTTCATGAACTCCCTTTATCATTTCTTATAATTCTGCTCTGCTGGTGATGATGAATTCTCTCAACTATTATTTGTCTGAGAGAGTCTTTAGTTACTTTTATTATTGAAGGGTATTTATGCTGGGTAAAGAATTCTTTCTTTCTAGAGACTGAGGTAGGTACTACTCATGCCTAGAAATGTGCATCTCTTTTCTGCCAGGTTTTTTTTCAAATGTCTGTTTTTTGTTTTTAAAGAAGCTTTAGATTACATAAATGTTACATAAAAAACATAGGGGATTCCCATATGCCCCACCCACTCCCCCTCCCACACTTTCCCACATTAACAAACCCTTCATTAGTGTGGTACTTTTGTTAAAATTGAGGAACACATATTGAAACATTGTTACTAACCATAGAATATAGTTTACGTCATAGTTTACACTCTGCCCCACATGGTTTTATAGGTTTTGACAAAATGTATAATGGCCTGTATCCAACATTGCAATGTCATGCAGGACAATTCCAATGTCCCGAAAATGACCCCATGTTAAACCTATTCTTCCCTCTCCCTCTCCTCAGAACCTCTGGGGGCCAATGCCTTTATGTCAATGATACAAGTTCTTCCATTTCTAGAACAATAAGTCTATGGTAGAATAATAATAAGTTTACTTTAGTCCATTGTTCATTCCTCAATCTTGAGGATTTGGGGATGGTGATGCCCACTGTTTCTAACTGAGAGGGGACTTAGATCCCAGAGAGGGCAGATGGATGGAACTGTCTTGCTTGCAGTTGCAGACACACTCTGTTCCTTGAGATGGGTGTTGTACATCAACATCTCCTTGTTAGTTGTCCTGGGTGAGTCTAATGAACTGGAGAGTAGGTGTTGCAACTCTGCTGAGATTTGGGGCTCAACCAACACATGAACAGTCCTAAGATTTAAGTCTCTGGGACATATATTTAACAATAACAGTGTCAATTATAGTTTCAAATAATTGGGGCAGAAGAGGCTGGTACAGGGAAACTATAAATGAGCCTAACTCTGTTTACACTGGGGAGCATAAATTCCAAAGTAAGGCCCACTGACAGGGTGCCAAATTCCTGAGTCTGCCTGCCCTGCTTATAGTGTCTAGATGTCTCTAGATCCCTCACAAACCCTGCTATTTGAGGTGCTATATACCATGGCAGTCAATGCCAGGTTGTTAAAATGTTGTGTTGAGTCAAGTTTATCTATGGTTGAACAGCATTAGGATTTTGTTGTTTCTGTAAGTATCTAAGTACACTGTAACTTCAGATTCCTGCCACTACCTTGGACTTGGACTTGTTGTGAGGCTTGAGGTGCCAGAAGATTTCAGTATTTTGCCCCACTCACAGCTGATGGCAAATCCTGAATACCTGCCCTTCAGTTGGATCATTTTTCCATTCTACCTCCAGGGATAAACTTCTTTTGCTTCTAACTGGAGCAAAGTTTGGTTTCTCTGCTCCAGTCCCAGTTAAGCAGACTCAGTGTGTCATCCTCAGCATCCTTGTCCTTTGCCCAGTTGTGAAACACCTCCCCATTCTTCTCATTGCATGGTCTAGAGGGCAGGAGTGTTTCCTGCACACACAACTCATTCTCTGCCCCACATAACAGTCAAACTGTGCTTTGTTCCAATGTGAGGGGTTTGGGTGTGTGTGTTTTCCTGCCACTTCCTATTCTATGGTAGCAGACTCCTACCCTCAGTCAGTGCGGAATTCTGGCATGAGTGGATTTCCTCCCTTCCACCAGTAGCAGATGGCTTTTGTTGGTTTTTTGTCTGTGTGTTGGGGAGAGGGGACAGTATTTTACCCCCTTCTTAGAGGTAGACAGCTGTTTTCTGGCACCTGGTTAGGTGTGTTTCCTGTTGCTTCCTTGGGGGTAGATAGCTTTTGCCTCATATCACAGCGAGGTTTGGGGCACAGGCAGATTCCATGCCCATTTCCCTAAATGCAGATGTGTTTCCTATGTACTCCTTGCTTCACCCTCAAAACTAAGTAGTTTTATAGATTTTGACAAAATGTATAATGGCCTGTATACATCATTGCAATATCATGCAGAACATTTCCATTGTCTCAAAAATGTCCCATGTTATACCTATTCTTCCCTCTCCCTCCTCTCAGAATCTCTGGTGACCACTGTTGCTATATCAAAGTTACAAGTTTTTCCATTACTAGAATAATAATAAGTCTACTTTAATTCATAGTTGCATTCCCCCCTTATGTTTGTTAATTCCTCAATTTGAGGATTTAGGATGGTGGTGCCCACTCTGCTTTTGATTGAGAGAGGCCTTACATCCCATGGGGCAAATGGATGGAACTGTCTTGTTTGCATTTATAGATACTCTCTGTTTTTTTGGGATGGGTGTTCTTCATCATCCTTTTGTTGGTTGTCCTTGGTGAGTTAGATGAACTGGAGAGTAGGTGTTGGCTGCAAAACTGCTGAGATTCAGGGCTCAACTGGCATATAGACAGAAGATTTAAGTCTCTGGGACATATATTTAATGGGTAGAGTGCTAATTATAGGTTAAAAAATAGGGAGCAGAAAAACCCTGTGTAGGAAAATGATGAATGAGTCAAATTCTAATACATTGGGCAGATAGGTTATCATATATGCCAAGGTAAGGCCCACCGACAGGGTGCTGATTTCCTGGGATTGCCTGCCCTGCATATAATGTTTAGATGTCTCTAGAGCCCTCAGGAGCACCCCTGCTTGAGGCACTGTTTACTGTGGCAGTCAATGAGATCCTCCTAAGATGTGCATATGTGTTGGAATGACCTCCCAACTCACTTTGAAATCTTTTAGTCAATGAAACTCTTTTGTGTGTAGTATTTCCCTCTTTTGGTGAAGGTCTTTTTCCAAATGCATCACTAGCTGGTGCTTGGTAATAATTCCTTGGTGCCAGGGAGGCTTAACCCTGGGAGTCATGTCCCATGATGGAGTGTGTGTGGATGGGGGGGTAGTGAGTTTATATGTTGAGTTTGGCTTAGAGAGAGGCCACATTTGAGCAACAGTTAGGCTTTCAGGAGGTAAATCTTAGGCAATATACAACACTAGTATAAGTTTTAATTTCACTAGATCAAGGTTTATAAGTACAAGCATCAATATCAAGGCCTTAGTGTATTGGTCTGTCTTCCTTTGCTAGTCACTGTCTATGTACTCTAGAGATTCTTGCCACTCTATTGGAGAATATAGCAAGACTCCCCAGGATGGAATTCAATATTTTTTTGGTTATTGTGTTGGTCTCCACCCACTGAGACAAATAACCACATGACCACATTCATATTCCATAAAGGTAAAGGCATACCCCAGCTGCATTCCTCCCCACACTTAACCTCACCACTGACACCCTGTACCAGTAATCCTCCCCTGCCACATTTGCAACACTTCTTCAACCCCAAACCTCCCCCAAAACAAAGCCAAAAATAAATGAATAAATAAATAAATAAATAAATAAAAATTTTGCATTGTGCCTTTCATCACCATAAGAACTGTTATCTTTTTGGTATATTGAAAATGTATTCTTTATGTTCCCCTAGTGTCTTATTGATATTCTTCAGTGAGAACATTTAACTCAGAAAAAAAATAATCCTCTTTATTGTATTTGTTTGTGTTATAACTGATATTTTAAGTTTTGCTTAGGTTTCTAAAATATTTTATATTCTGCTGAAGATCAGAAGCAAGTGTTTAATTTTCACATATTACAACATGTTTTCTAAGTCAGACCCTTTCTGCCCCATAAGACTTTATTTTCTCCCAGTGGCCTTTACATTGAATGAAAGGGATTTACTAGATGTGTAACCTATGTCAGACTTGCTGGGAGTTGATGACATTTTGTTGATTGTCATATTAGCAGGATTGCTCAATATCATTTGAGAAGTGTGAGTATAAAGGTGTCATAGAAAACCTAAAATCATGTGGAAAGGTGATATTCTTAAGTCAAATTCTAAAATTTTTAGAATTCAAATTCTAAAATATTTTTTGATAAATTAAAAATGCAGAAAACTCCTTCTTGAATCACTTTTCTCAGCTTTGCCTTGATTTAATTGTGACCAAAAATACTGTATTGCTGTTACAATTGTTGAAAAATAACTATTCTACACTAGTCTGTCAAAGATTTTATTAACAATTTTTAGATAAGTCTATCTGTATTCTCTGGTGTCAGAGGCTAGAAAAAAACAGAAAAACTGTATAATGTCTACATTTCTGTCTTACCAATGTTGAACAGAGACCATCATGTGACAATGGTGGTCTTGAAAAAATGCTACAAAATGACAGAAAATGAAAGCAACAATTATACATTTTCTCTAGCATTCAGATGCAAAAACATGGGATATTTCTTTTCAGTTTCATGTATTTTTTTTTAATCAAATTAAGAGAAAGATTAAGAAAACACTTACCAACATGGCAGAAGACCCAATATCTGCCATTGTTCAGGGAGAATGGTGTTCTTTCTTATTAAGGCATAAAAATAGTCCTAAGGCATTACAACACATTCGAGGAAATTTGAGGAAATTCTTTCTCCTCTTCAGAATACCTTGGTCATCTATGGAATGCCCATTTTGAAGTTGGGCAGTGTTGCTTTTATGGGCAAATTCAGAGATTTCTAAACCAAGGCATATATTTGTAGCATCCCTAAATATGCAACACATAAGTTCTACCAAGGTTTAAAATTCGCAGAAACTTTACACCTCATATCTCTTCTCTAGTTTAAGGAGATTCACCTCACTTCACACATTAGAAAACTTCCCTAAATTCCTAAGACATATATATAGTTTTAATTCACACCTACTATTACCTCTTAAAAGTTGCAACTCAATCTCTTTTAGTATGCCTAGATCAGTGGTGTCCAAATATTCTTCTAATTAGAATCACCTGGGGATCTTTAAAAAATACTGATATTTGGCTCTTATTACTAGATATATTTTCCCTCTACTGTTAAATACTTGTGTAACTACTGGGGAATTTGATGTAATTATGAATTCCAAAAATATAATTGGATCATGCTTGTAAACTGATCTGTTAATCTGGGCATGATTAAGTTATGATTGGGCGCTGAGCCCCACCCCTTGGTGGGTGGGGAATCAAATATAAAAGGCAAGGCAAAGAACAGTTGAAGCAGTCTTTTGAGAAGCAGTTTTGATGTTGGAAAGAAGGCCCTAGGAGAAGTGAAGCAAGCCGTTCGCCTGATCGTCTACAGCTGACCTTGTGGAGGAAACAGGAGCTAAGCCCAGAGAGAAATGCAGCCCCGGGAAGAGAGGAACCCCAGAAGCCTGAACCCTGGCAAACGCCAGTAGCTGTCTTGCTCTAACATGTAGCAATGGACTGTGGTGAGAAAAGAAACATCGCTTTATGGTCTGGTATCTGTGGACTTCTACCCCAAATAAATACCCTTTATAAAGACCAAGCCATTTTTGGTATTTCACATTAGCACCCCTTTGGCTGACTAATACAACTTGTGATGGTTAATTGTAGTTATCAGCTTGGCTAGGTTACAGTGTTCAATTCTTTGGCCAAGCACTAGCCTAGATATTGCTGTGAAGGTATTTTGTGGATATGATCTACTTATCAATTTACTTTAATAGACACAATTACCCTCAATAGGGTGGGTGGGCCTCATTCAATCAGTTGGGTGTATTACAAACAAGAAATGTGGTTTTCAGAAGTAGAAAAAATTCTGCTTCAAGACTATACCCTTTTCTCCTCTCCGAGTTTCCAAACTGCTCGCTTCTCTTATGGGTTTCCGACTTGAAACTTCAACATTACTTGCACTAGAATTCCCAGCCTGCCTGCCTGCCCTACAGATTTCAGACTTGCAACCCTACAATCAAATGAGCCAATTCCTTAAAATAAATCTACATGTATATATACCCTATTGGCTTTGTTTGTCTGACTAATACAATCTTCACTCTACCACTACAAATTTTTTTTAAAACATTATTTCTTGGTAATATTATGCTCTGCTGACTAAGTGCCTTCCATTGGTCTAAGCCCTTGACATGCACTTACATATTTAAATTCATTTAATTTTCCCAATATCCTTATGAGACAGAAAACATACTTATCTCAGTTTACACTTTAGGAAACTGAGTCACAAATAAGTTAACTAACTTGGCCCTGGTTACACAGCTAGTACATGGCAGAACTGAGATTTGGACCTTAACAAGCTAAATCATTATAATTTATATCTCTCATAGGTTCACATTTATTATCCATGTCCCAAGTCTTCCAAATCTATCTTTCTTCCCCATTCAAAACAATTTGTGTTCAGTGCTCAATATCTTAACTCTACCATTACCATAAAAAATAATACATATATGCACATCCCTTGCTTTTGGTGGAGGAATTGTTTTCCAAGGCTATAATGTCGAATAGTAAGGAGTTAGGGGGCTGTTAATTTATGAACATTTTTCCCTTGCTATTTCTATTTAAACTACAGATATCTCAAAAAAAAAAATAGGCTCTCTGATCTCACAGATGCCCACATTTACCTCTATTACTCACACTGCATTTTGTCTATTTATACTATTTATCTTATTTACGAGATTATAAGGTTTAGCTTTGGAAAATCAGGTCCATTTTGAAATAGATATTTGTTTATTTGTAAAAATCATTGTTTTCATATTCTTCAGGCCCAAATCTTTTCAGTCGTGAAACTGAACATCATGGGTACATTCAGCTTTCGATACCCAGGTTATAATCTCTATGGGTATAACAGCTAGGTTCTAAAATTTCTGCATGTATGGACACAATTAGAAACTAACATAAAGGGAAAAATGAGAAATTTCTAGACTTGCAAACCTGTCCTCTACCATGCCATGACCACTAGCACCATACAAATATCACGAAATAAATTGTATTTTTGGAAGTAATTGTTTTGCTTTGGAACTGTAAACCTCTTATTGATCATTTCTTGAGTCAACGTGTATAATTTCAAGATATAATAACCTGAGCTATTAAATCACAGTCTAAGAACCTTATGGTATTTTAATTCCAGTGTTTAACAATTAACAAGACATGTCCATTAATTTACTTTGGATTTCCAGAATGATTTCTTGCCAAATGGGGAGTAAATTCCATAAGACTTTATTTTAAATTGTTTCTCATGGATTTCTTACTTTGAGAGTTTGTTTAAAAGAGCAAGATATGTAATTCATAGTCAAGTATAATCTTGTTTGCACAAGCAGAGTAGAAAGTCTCAATAGTGGTTTCATTACTAAACTCAAAGTATCTGACTTTCATGCTAATACTAGGGTATATGGTTTTCTTTCATTTTTATTCTATTTCAGAAAAAACGTATTAAAATGAATCCTCTTTAGTCAGTATTTACTGATAGGGGAGGAAAAGCATAGAATTATGATTGAGGAAACAATCCTGAATGGAACTACTCTTGCTTTGCTTTAGTTACTATATGAGCAGGTATCTCAGCTGTCCTTGCCTCTATTTGTTCCCATTGTACCAGAGGCTCAAGGACATGAATGAAATATTAAGGTTACTTTTCTGAGTCTTTATCTGTCTTATTTTGGTTCAAACAACCAAGAAGCCTGAAATATAGACAGCATTGCACAGCTCTGATCTTTTCTTCTTGTACATGCTCTGTGTCGAGTCATAGAGAGCTCCGTGCCAATATTCAAACGGCATCATCTGTAGTCTGGCCAATATTTTCAATTCTGGGACACTCTCAAGGTAATTTGAGCCCCATATATATATTAACTGCTGGCACCCCTACTCCTCCAAAACTTGTATTGTCCTGTGGGGTCCCCAGTCTCTCTTGGGTCCTCTGTACTTATTGTTCCCAGGGGCTTCTTCCAGTAAAGCCACAGCTATTGTGGTAAACAATTTCCCTGTGGCTGCAGAAGTAATCTTGACACTTTTCTTAGCATTCTATGATGTTCCAAAAGACATTCAGCTTTCGATACCCAGGTTATAATCTCTAATTGTCCATTGAAAATGAATAGGATTAATTTCCTCAATGAGGAACACAACGTACCTAAATTTAGAAATCTTGGCAATCATTGTGTTTGTACTCTACTGAAAACTTCCGTATCTGCTCTCTCTGTATAGATTTTACATGTTTCTTGTTGTTTCCCCAGTTCAAAAGAAAAAGTATTGATTCTCATATTTAAGTTAAGGTCTACTAATATATTTACCACACCTCCTTCCTAGTATATCTCTACTTGTAACTTTTTTAGTGAATCTTAATATAGAAACATAATAATCTTGATGGAAAGATTGTATGTTTACTTAGTTTTGGCCTTCTTTGTGGACTAAATCTTGATTCATAGTCAGATAGAATCAAATTGACACAAGAATTGTTTAGAATAACTTAGAATTTGTGAAAATGGTAAAGCTTGAGTTGTTTAGATTGACTGACTCAATATCCTGGAATGAGAATCCCATACGGTGTTTTCTATGCACATTTATACAAGGGACTACAATGTGTCACATCAATCTCTAGTTCTTCTTCACAGAAGGAGGAATGATGATAAAATGTCACCAGTGTTACTAAGGTAGTGGCAATAATTGAGACAAAGTCCTTTTAGTGTGTCCGATTATCTTCGGAAACTGATGGAACATATTCTTCTTTCTCTGAGCTTTCTATTGCTAGATTTTTAGACTCTGCTCATGCACCTCTTCAATAATCTGACAATGTATTAATTATTTTTGATGAAAACATCCAATAAATATTTGTTGAGTACCCACTATCTGCCAGGCATGGTTCTAAGCAGTAAAGATACATCAATGAACAAAACAAAGGAGTCTTAAATCCTCCTAAATCTTACATGCTGGAGGAATTATTATAAGATCTGTATTTTTAAAAAATATTTAAGTGTGTGTATATGTGTATGTATGTTGTGTTAGCTTAGGTTATATTCTCCTTATTCATAGTACAATTTTGGTGGTAAGTCAGCATTTATTCTAAAAGTACAAATTAAAGAGAGTTATAAGTTCTTTCTGCTATGTTTGTCTCTCATTATCAAAGACTTTATTAATTAGTAAAATAAATGTGACATATAGGTTTCCTCAATGAAAATTGTGGATGTTAGAAGGTAGCTTTGAAAATTAAAATTTTCAAATTGTCTGTTATAGCTGAAATATCTTCAGAGACTTTGTATAGCTATTAACAGGATATAAAAATCTATTAATCCCCATAGCTTGTAACCTTAGGGTGATGCCAATACTATCTCTTATTGATCTTATGACCATCCTTTGATTTAGAGGATTCTGGCTAATATCATTTTAGTTTTCATTCCCATTCCTTATAATCATCAAAATTCTCCTCAACATTATGAAACTGCTCCAAAGCAGGGATTTTGTCTTATCCTTCCAGTCCTTATAGTCCTTTAGCTCAGTACAATATGCCTACTATATAACAAATCAGTATTTATTGTATGAATGAGTGAATAAATGAATGAATCATTCTGAACCTTATTGATCATTGCCAGATGAATAGATATTTCTAAATTAATTTCTAAATTAATAGGTTGACTCTTAAATGGCATCAAAATGGTCTCTGAATGTTACCTTTTTGTTTGAAGGGTTTGTTAAAAACATTTTAATCAAAATCTTGAATATGGGCTTTTGAAAAACAGTTATTTTATTTTGTTATTTATATATATATTATTTATTTAATTTATTTTTATGTTTAATGTAGACTACAAGGGAAACATGCAAAAAGTTCTGGTTAATTGAGAGTTCTGTTAAATTGGTTTCCAGGAAATAGAAAAAAATTATTTGTCAGAATTGCTTCCTTATGCTATATCAGAAAGATTTTGGAGAAATCTGAAAAAACAAATGGTCTAATATCTTCCTCTTCTGAGGCTGAGTTGAGGCACAAAGGGCATCACCCATATTTCGAACATACTAGACAATATGCATATTTTTTTCTCAACTTCATCAATATATCTGAATTTCAGGCAAGAAAAGCTTTTGAAAAGACCAATTACCATTTATCTTTATACACACCCTTCCTCATCCAAGAAACACATTTTGCCAACAGCTAATGTCTACTGTGATTGATTCCCCGGCAAATCTTTCAAAACAGTGTCAATCTAATTTTTGGAAGGATGTTTTTTTGGAATCACATAACCTCATCAGAAGCAATAGAAGTTCTTAAAAATAACTTTTATGCCAGAAGTTGAATAACTTTGTACAGCTTGTTTTTGTTTTTATCAGAAAATAGAGAGAGAACTTAATGAGATGCCATATGTCAAGTCTGGAGTCAGATTAAAAACAAATAATTAAAATATATCCCTTCTCTATCAAAACAGATTGTAATATGTTGGTGGAAGGAAACTGAATCTGACATGTCATGTTTTGACAGTTTCCTTTCAAGAAAACCAGTCATATTGTTAGAAGTATTGTTTTTGAAAGTTGTATTTTTCTTCCTGTGGAACATAAAGTTTTAAGCCATAATTAATCTAACCTGCTATGTCTATTAACCTGCCATAATGAAATAAGGAAGGCACATATTTCAGGACATATGGAAGCATCTGAGGAACTTGCACTTGGCACACAAGCATTCAAAGGAAAAATGAAATCTTGAGAGGTTTTATGTGTTTTGATATTGTGTGTGTGTGTGTTTGAGCATGTTCACATTTCTCTCTAAATTCAGATTAATTAACTAAATAGCAAATTATTCCTCAATTAGGACATTTTTCGGTTTTGTCTTTTTTTTAATTCAAGGTTGATAAACAATTGCTGACATTTTTTAACATAAAAATTTTTTTTTTTAAAGTATAGGCCAAAATTTTATTATGTGAAGGTAGGAAGAGAATATCTATAAATAATGAAATTTCTCTTCTTACTCCCCAGAATGGCATAGAAATAAAGCATTTCAAATCACCATTGTGGTCAGTCCCATTTGGAAATGTTTGATAGTATTCCCACCAAGGAGGATTTTAAACACATGACCTTCCCATAAAGCAAGGGCTTTCTCCACATTCCACCCGGGTCTAAGTCAACGGTAGGGTGTCTCAGGAGGGGAAGGTGAAACCCTGAGATCTCTTGTTAAGTAGACTTCACACAGAGAGCTTAAATGAGCCTGGAAGTTCCATCAGGTCACACAATTAATAAGAATGGTCAAAAATAACAATACTTGCTGAGCATGAAGCTTGGAGAAGCTCAGAGCACAATGGTCAGTGTAGGTGGAATCATCAGGAAGCTGATTTCTCATTCCCAAGTCATTGAAAGCCCTAGTCCTCTGAGAGCACACATTCGTTTGTCTGGGTGAAGCTGGGGAGGTCACTAAGAAAGCCTCTTGAGCTATTAGTGTTAAGTGTAATTGTGACAAAGTCACTTCATTATGAGCCTTTTGCCAGACTCTGGTTGGCAAAATTGTGTGACACTATAGGATATTATCTGTTTGTTAAAAATAGACCCACCCTACTGTCTTTCATTCTTTAGAAGGAAGCACCTTGACATTATCCCAGAGATTTCTTTGTAGCAACTTCCAAGAATTATCCCCTAGCTCAAAACCTGTGATAGCTCTTATCTTAATGATATATTCACTGCCGTTTCCTAGGTTTTCTGTTGTTGGACTCATGAAGGTCAGACAGAGCACACATTTCTCTCAAGGCAGCCAATTTCATGAGCAACATGCTGAGGAGTAGCATATAGTTTGTAAAATATTTTGGACTGGAAATAAGGAAACGTGGTTTGCAATCCCAGATCTGCCATTAATAACGTTGTGACCTTTGACATCTAATACCTTTTGTTGCATTTTTTTCCTTCCCCAAACTGAAATTCTTGCCAAACTGTTTACCTTATAGGGTTGTATAAAGGATAAACCAATGATACTACTGTTTATTTTCCCAGGAAGGAAACTAAAACAGGGTTTGATAGGATAAAATTTTAAAAAATCAATCCCAAGACACTTAAAATAGTTGCTTGACATGTACTAATCCCTATGAAAATTTTAGCTCTCATTATTTTTTCCGCCATTAATGAACAATATTTATGGAAAGTATATTACATTCCAGACATTGCTTTAAGCATTTTACAAGGATGATCTCATTTAGTCCTCTGTTTTATGAGATATACTTTACTATTATTTTTATTTTATTAATGTAGTGAGTAGAAATGGGAAGAGTCATTAGTGACTTTCTGTAGCCCAGACCTTCATCCCTAATTACTTGACTTTTGTTCTTTAATTTTCATTAGTTGTTCAATCTTTTTAGGAAAGACTTCACTTTGTCTTCTAAGACATATCTACATATAGGTAGAAATACATAAATATTGTTTTAAAACCCTAAATTTTTCCAAGCTATATGAAAATGATCATTAATTGTTATTATTAATTTTTCCTTTGAACATTACATAGATTTACTACATCATTGAAGAAGAGTGTTAGAATGTAAGAAAGGATTGTGTATGAGAAGATGTGGGTTCCAGTAGCAGTTTTGTGACTAATTCTCAGTTGATCTGCCTCTAGTTGTTTAAACCTTCTAGATCACTGCTACTCAAAGTGCCAGTCTGGAAAGACATAAGAAGCTTGTTCAAGAATGTAAAGCAATATGCTGCTTTCTTCACCAAAAAAAAAACGTTAGCCAAAACAGTGTGCTTAGTGATATGCTGTCACTTGTGCTAACTGCTAATTTCTTAGCAGGGCAGTAATAAGTAGTTTGAAGGTCACCATATCAGTAACCTGTTTAGAGACTACATTTTGTGTAACATCGCATTAGACCTTAGTATCATCATGTGTAAAAGAGAAGATGGATTTGCTGATCGGTTCAATGATTTACATTTATAGCATTCTGAGTGTCAAACCACAATTGCCTTTGTACTGAGAGAAAAGCCAAGTCAAATAGAAGGCTTAAGCCTCTCCTTAACTACTTCAAAATGAGGAGAATAATATATCTATCCATTAACTTTCAGCATGGAACTCACTGCTTTGCACCATTTTCAAAGCCATAAGATGTTCCTTTGTTACCCGGAAAGAGTTACCATCTAGTGGAGGAGACTAAGGTCCATACAGCTACTCAAACTTCGTGGCCACTGGCCGTGTATTGCTGGAAGAAGCTATT
The DNA here is from genome assembly GCA_026826555.1 of Tolypeutes matacus. NCBI lineage: Eukaryota > Metazoa > Chordata > Mammalia > Cingulata > Chlamyphoridae > Tolypeutes > Tolypeutes matacus. The sequence goes on along the minus strand of JAKSZT010054462.1, from coordinate 14,050,780 downwards.
CTTACTCTGCCTAGCGGCACAGATCCCAGGCTTATTTACTAGATGTCTGTTCTACTTTGCTACTCCTTTTAAAGGGGAACCCATTCAAGGACTCATTTACAAACAATAAATGGAAGTCATTAGGAAGGAGCACTACACAAATTCAAAGGAGGAGGCTTTTCTCCTTCTCTTGAAGCGAGATAGAACAAACCATGGTTTGACCAAACTATACCAGAGGTTGGCAGGTACTGTCCTACATCCAGGCAGAGCCAGCTTTTGTTAATTAAGAAGAGTCCCTGTATACTAATGTCAACCAATACACTAGGTAAGAAGGTTCATTTTCCTTTCCCTTCCATTTTATCTGAAACTCTCTGGCTCTAGCTTCAGAAACTATATGCTGTCCCACCACACTCCCTATTAAATTAAATCTCACTTAGGGGTTATCACTGTAACTTAGGGTAGGAGTCAATATTTATTGAGTACTTGCTTTCTTCCAGTCTTTTCATAAATTACCTTAACTAAATAATATAGCAACCCTAAAAATAGGTACTATTTTTCATTTTACACCTGCTCTATTTTTTCTAAAGTTAAACACAAATTTTAGAATGGTAAGCAAGTCTTTTTTTTTTAATTAATTAATTTATTTATTTTAAAGACATTTTAGATTACATACATGTTACTTGAAAAATGTAGGGAATTCCCATTTGCCCCACTCTCTTCCCCTCCCACACTTTCCCACACTAACAACATCCTTCATTAGTGTAGTACATTTTTTACAATTGATGAACACATATTCAAACATTGCCATCAACCGTGGATTATAGTTTACATTACAGTTTAAACTCTCTCCTGCACAATTTTATAAGTTATGACAAAATATTTAGTGGCCTGTATCTGTCATTGCAACGTCATGCAGGACAATTACGATGTCCTGAAAATGCCCCCATATTACACCTATATTTCACTTTCCTTCCCCTCAGAACCTCCAGTGGCCACTGCCTCCACATCAATGATAAAACTTCTTCCATTGCTAGAATTACAATAAGTCTATAGTAGAATAATAGTAAGTCTACTTTAGTCCGTCGTTCATTCTCCAGTCCTGAGGATTTTGGGGTGGTGATGCCCACTCTGCCTCTAAATGAGAGGGGGCTTAGATCCCGTGGGGCAGATGGATGGAACTCTCTTGCTTGCAGTTGCAGACACTCTCTGTTCCTTGGGATGGCGTTGCCCAACACGCAGTCCTGGGTTAGTCCAAAGAACTGGAGAGTAGGTGTTGCAGCTCTGCTGAGATTCAGGGCCCAACTAGCTATGGGCAGACTAAAATCTATCAAGTATTGTACTATAACTATAGTTTCAAATAGAAGTGACAGAATGGCTGATCAGTGAACCAGTTGATTTCAGTCCACTTCAGGAACACATATTCAGCAATATAGGTCTTTATCCCACAATGATTCTAATGGGTTGTGTACCATTTCTTACTGTTGCCTACATTACAATCAATACCTATGGTTTAACACAATCTATGTTGCCTTAGATATGCAAGATATGCATACAAGCATACCTTGGAGATATTGCAGATTCAGTTCCAATAAAGTGAGACACAGTTTTTTTGGTTTCTCAGTGCATATGGAAGTTATATTTACACTATTCTGTAATCTGTTATGCATGCAATATCATTAGGCCTTAAAAAACATTGTACATACCTTAATTAAAAATACTTTATGGCAAAAAATGCAATAAATGAGCCTTCAGTAAGTCATAATCTTTTTGCTGGTTGAGGGTCTTGCCTCAATGTTAATAGCTGCTGACTGATCAAAGTGTTGGTTGCTGACGGTTGGGGTGGCTGTGGAAATTTCTTAAAATAAAACAGTTAAAGTTTGCAGCATCCATTGACTCTTCCTTTCACAAAAGATATCTCTGTAGTATGTGATGCTGTTTGGTAGTATTTTACCCACAGCAGAACTCTTTCAAAATTGGAGTCAATCTTGTCAAACCCTGCCACTGATTTCTCAAGTCTAACTAATATTCTAAATCCTTTGTTGTCATTTCAATAATGTTCATAGCATCTTGACTAGGATTAGAGTCCATCTCAAGAAAACACTTTCTTTGTTCATCCATAAGAATTAACTCCTCATGCATTAAAGTTTTATCATGAGATTGCAGAAATCCATCTACATCTTCAGACTCCACTTCTAATTCTAGTTCTCTTGCAGTTACTTCCTCCTCTGAAGTCTTGAAAACCTCAGAGATATCCATGAGGGTTGTAATCAACTTCTCCAAACTCCTGTTGATGTTGATAATTTGACCTCTTCCCATGAATCACAATTGTTCCTAATGGCATCTAGATTACTGAATCCTTTCCAGAAGGCTTTCAATTTACTTTGCCCAGATACCTCAAAAGAATCACTATCTGTAGCATCTATAGCCTTACAAAGACTCTTCCTTTCACCTGAACATTTAAAGGCCATTGTAGGGTTGTTATTTGGCCTAATTTCAGTATTATGTGTCTCATGGAATATGGAGGCCGCCCAAGGAGAGGCAGAAAGTAGACTGGCCAGTTGGTAGAGCAGTTAGAACACAGACATTTATTGATTAAGTTCTTCATCTTATATAGGCATGGTTTCTGGTGCCCTAAAACAATTACAATAGTATCATTGAAGATCACTGATCACAGATTGCCATAATCGGCATAATAATACTGAAAAACTTTGAAAGAGTGTGAGAATTACCAAAAGTGACACAGAGACACAAAGTGAGCACATGCTGTTGGAGAAACGGTGCTGATAGATTTGTTCCACACGGAGTAGTCACAGACTTTCAATTTGAAAAAAAAAACCACAATATCTGTGAAGCACAATAAAGTGAAGCACAATAAAATAAGGTATGCTGGTATTAACGTCTCCTGCATAATGGCCATTATAAACAGATACTTTCAATTATAATCATAATAAGCTCCCCCTGCCCATGTCTATTTGGGACAAAAACCAGAATTTTAATTTTAAACTGAGACTTTTACTCTTAGCTAACACTTATACAGTAGATTGTTGTGTGTATATACTGAAGACATTCTGGCTGAGGTCCTGAGGAAACTGATATTTATAGTCAGGACTGGGTCCCAGGGAGCCTAGCATAATTGCTTTAAAAAATAGCCATACTGCAGGATGATAGTTAGTGGGGAAATCTAATCCCCTTTTCACCTCTCCAGCAACCTGGGAACATTAACAAGGAAGTAGAGGCCCAGAAGAAAGCTCGGACACCTGTTGCCTCCAAGTGTAGCAGGAAAGGGGAGACTAATTGGGTTTGTGGTCTAATTGCACTTAGGCTTAAGGGCGTTCAGCTGTTGTTAGGTTGGGTGCCAATTAAGCTCTTATTTCCTCCTCTATAAGACAAGCCTTCTGAGGAAATGATGGTTTTATTTCTTTTCAAGGTGACCTGACTCCCTTATTGATCCTTTGTTTTATCGTGAACCACTTACTACACTGTTGGCTGACAGGGAATTAGCCTCAATTCCTACACTTGATAGAAATAAAATAATGTCCATGGTGAGGAGCAAAGAATCTGCTCATAATACTTGAGGTAAAACATGTGAAGGGGAATATGAATAAAAATAGCTCACGTTTGCATAATGTTTCATAGTTTCCAAAGAGTATGGATGATGAGTACCAAACCTAGACAAAGTAAAAATCAGACAGTATTCTCAGGAGGCTTTTGTTGTTGTTTTCATTTGTTTGTGGGGTTTTTTGTTCTTTTTTTTTATTATTGTTGTTTCTTTCTTTGTTTTGGTTTGCCCAGTGGGGGGGGGGGGGGGGATAGTGGCTTCAATGGCTGGTTTTGAGTCCATTCAGTCCGAATATATGTTTTTGACAATAAAATTTAAGAATGTACTTGAAAAAGGCACATTCCTTTGCCTCTAATGAAAGCAATATATAGTTCACTGAAATCACTACAATATTTTGTTATAGAGATATGAAGCTAACTTTTAATTATTTTACTTTAAGTCTATTTTAATGCATTTGACTATTACCTTTCGTGATCCAGTCTGAACTGCTCTTATTTTCTTTTATCATTATGCAAGTTCAAGTACTCTCAGTGTGTGCACATATCCAGTTCTTTAAGACAAAACGCAAGGGAAAAATCCATCAGCTCATATTTCACTTTAACCCAAAACTTAGGCACCCTTGCTCCCTTAGAACTACTTGGGAAAAAGGACTGGACATTCTCAATACTGCCCATAAACTCTCCTTTTTTAAAAAATGGAAGTGACTGCTATGCTTAGGAAAAGGGGTTACTAAACCTGCATATCAGAAACATTTTTGGGTGCTTTCCATGGGGATCTGTTTGCCCATGAATCTGGCCCCTCATCTCTCCCTCTGCCTCTCTCTCTTTTTTAAGTCAATCAGGCTTTCCTCCCTGGTGGGTCCCCTTGCCTGTGACTAGCATGTCTATAGTTCAAGGTCATCAGAAAAATAGAAGACACTCTGATTATTTTAAACAGAGAAAGCTTAATAAAGAGAATGGGTTACACTGGGGTCAGAAGACAAAGAAGCCAAACGGTCTGATACAGCAAAAATTAGAAACTGCTATCCTACTAGGCTGGAAGAAAAAAATCATAACTATGGTGGTTCTGTCTGGAAAAGCCAGGGCCTGAAATAATACCTTCCTTTCAGAGATTCCCCCAAGACAAAGAGAGAGGAAGAAATAAGCCTGACCACTTCTTTCTTCCCACCTTCTAATTTTGACCTGAATCTCCCAATGGTTAAACCAGTCAAAATTAATTGACAGAAGCTGGCACCTGCCAGATTCTGTCCTCAATGAAATAGAACAGACCAGGGATTGGGGGGAATTGCTCTGAGAGCAAACGGTATCAGCACTCAGGTTAACTTATGATTTTTCTATGAAGCCATGTTTCATAGTTCTAAGCCACATTCTCCAATCCTGCTATATCATTTAAAAAGTAACTCTTAGTTATATTTTGATATTTTCCCCATGTATCACTACATTCTTAACTTCCTATAGTAGAACAATTTAAGTACTATAACTTATAGACTATAGTTAAGAATAATATTTTCATGTTTTTGTAGCAAAATCAAAGAAGGTACCATATTAATGCTAAAGGTAAAAAAAAATATGAGATTTGGTTTTGTGAAATATGAATATGGTTAAGCATTGTTTTTCTTAAGGTATAGGCAAAGCTTGCTTTCTCCCAGCATCTAGCGTTCTGGTGCTGGCTGCCCGTTATCCCTGGGGTTCTTTGGTTTGTATTCCCACTTCCAATTACATGGAAATGCCCAGTGGGTTCCTACTAACTTCCAGCTTCTGGCTCCTTCCCGTGGTTTTTTCTTTATATGGACTTCAGTAATCAGTATTAAGACAAACCCTCGTTCAGTTAGGCCACTCTTAACTAAAACTAACATCACCAAGAGGTCCCATTTACAATGGCTTCACACCCCCAGGAATGTGTGCTAAAATTAAGAACATGTCTAAAAATGGGTACATAATTCAATATACCATACCAGAGTATTGAAAAAAGAATTATTATTATTATTATTATTATTATTATTTTAAATGTAATGGATACATGTAATTTTTTTTTTTCAGTTCCTAAAGAAGTTGAATATAGACTTGCCAGGTATTTTTGTTCTTAACCGGAATATATAGCTCTTTCTTAGCACACCAGGTCTTTGTTGCAGGAATGCACACCTATAGCAGATTCTCTATTTCTAATTTGATGGTTGTAAATTACTGAGTTTAAAAACCATAAAATTCGTCTCAATCAATGCAGTTTTGTAGACTGCAGATAGAGAAAGCCTCCTTTAGAAAGGCTTTGCTCCTTATCTCCACTTGACACTGACAACCCTAGTCGTATATCTTAAACACAGAAAATTGGGTTTTTTTTTCCACTGTATTACCATGAAAATTTTCCAACCTACAGAAAGTAAAAAGAATAGTATAGTGAAAACACACACACACACCACTTAGCTTCCAAAATAAATGTTTGCTATATTTACTTTATCACTAATCTATCCAACTATACATCTCACTACATTTTCATTAGTAAACTGTACATCAAATGAAATGAAAAAATCTTAAATGTGTCATTCAGTGAGTTTCAGCAATGCACATACTTGTGGAACCCAAACCCCAAGATGTAGAACATCTCACTGTCACCTGAGAAAGGATCCACATTGCCCTCTGAGTCAGTCCACACCCCATTACCCTGAGACAACCACTCTCCTGACTTTCTCATCAAAGATTAGTTTTCCATGTTTTAGAATTTTATATGAATGGACTCATATGGTATACACACTTTTGGGTCTGGATTATTTTGCTCAGCATATGGCTTTTAAGATTTATCCCATTTTGCTTTGTGTAATAGTATTCATTCATTTTTATTGCTATGTAGTATGCTGCTATGTGAATACTCCATCTTATTCCTTCATTTGCTTGTTGATTGACACCTGGGCTATTTTTAGGTATTAATGGTTATGCATAAATGTGCTTTGAATTTCTTTTTTTAAATATATTTATTTATTTTTAAAAGATACTTAGATAACATAAAATGTTACACAAAAATATATAAGGGATTCTCATATGCCCCACTCCCCACACCTCCCACTTTTCCCCACATTAACTACTTTTTTCATTAGAAGTGTGGTACATTGGTTGCAATTGATGAATACATTTTGGAGCATTGCCACTAAGCATGGATTATAATTTACATTGGAGTTTACACTCTCTCCCACTCAATTCTGTAGGTTATGGCAGGATATATAATCGCCTGTATCTGTCATTGCAATGTCATTCAGGACAATTTGAAGTCCTGAAAATGACCCCATATTATACTTTTTTTCCCTCTCCCTGACTTCAGCACCTCCAGTGGCCACTGTCTCCACGTCCATGACATAATTTCTTCCATTGCTAGAATCACAGTAAATCTAGAGTAGAATACCAGTAAGTTAACTCTAGTCCATATTTTATTCCCCGATCCTGAGGATTCTGGGATGGTGATGCCCACTCCACCTCTAATTGAGAGGGGGCTTCAATCCCATATGGCTGATGGATGGGACTCTCTTGCTTGCAGTTGTTCCTTGATGCGGTGTTTGTCCATCCTCACCTCCTTGTTAGTTGTCCTGGGTGAGTCGAATGAACTGGAGAGTAGGTGTTGCAACTCTGCTGAGGCTCAGGGCCCAGCTGGCATATGGACAGCCCAGAGGTTCAAGTCTCTTTGATGTATACCTACCAACTCTAGCACCAACTAGGGGATCAAGCAAAAGGGACAGAAGAGGCATGTGTAGAGAAGTCACATCTGAGTCCAACTCTGTCACACTTGGGAACACAAACTCCAAAGTAGGGCCCACTGGCAAGGCACCAAAATCCAGAGCTATCTGACATGACCGTAGGACCTGGGTGTCTACAGAGCCTTCAGGAGCCCTTCTATTTAGGGTATTATCTACTTTGGCAGTCTATGATATCCTGCTGAGACATGCATAAGCGTTATCTCTCTGATGACCTCCCGACTCACTTTGAAGTCTCTCATCCATATAAACTCATTTGTCTTTACCTTTTCCCCCTTGTATTCAAGGTCTTTTTTCCAGTTGCATCACCAGCCGGTGCTTAGTAGTAATCCCTTGGTGCCAGGGAGGCTTGTCCCTGGAAGTCATGTCCCACACTGGGGGGTAGGTAATGCATTTATATGCTGAGTTTGGCTTAGAGAGAGACCACATTTGAGCAACAAGGAAGCTCCCAGTAGATAATTCTTAGGCACCCTGCAACACTAGGTTGTGCAATTTAAAGAGCAAAGGCTCATAAGCATAGTCGCCAATATCAAGGGCCGATCAATGGACCATCCTTCTTCACTAGTCATTGCACCTGTACTTGGGGGATTGTTGCTGTTCCATTAGAGAATGTGGCAGAGCTCCCTAGGATGGGAATTCAATATTCTTTCTGTTGTTGTGTGAATCTCTACCCACTGTGGCAACGCCCCATGAACATTTGAACACATTTATATATGAATTTCTTGTACAAGTTTTTTTTGTGAATATATGCTGCATTTATTCTGGAAAATATCCATTTGTGAAATTGCTGAATCTACAGATGCATGTTTATTTTTTTTTTAATATTTTGATAAACATTAATAAGCAATTTTGGTGGCATGTACCAATTGTAGCAATATGTATGAATAAGAAAATGCTGAAAAAAATAATGCACAGTTTCAATAATTAACAACATTTTTGATGTTATCTGTTCCCAAAAATTTTAATTAATGCAGTATAAGGTTCAGAGTCTAGTGTTTAAGTTCAGCAATATGGTCAATCTGTCCAGATGGTCATATGTAGACAGATATAACACGTAGAAGTCCATATGGATGTTGTTTTTTCTTCAATGAAACAGGAAGAGATAACATTTGCTGCTAGTAGCTGTATATTGCCATTAAATAGTGAATGTTTTTATAAAAAGTATATATAATGGGGAGAGGAATTAATGTACACTGACTTTGAACATGATAAGAGACCATATTCTAATTCATCTTAAAGTAATAAAAAGGACAAAAATGTGGAATGGGGGCAAGAAATGGAGCAAAAAAGAAAAATAAAGAAAGGTAATTTTAGAAGACAGCTATCCTTATAATGTAATGTTTTGCCAAAAACTTCTAAATCCATTGACTGGCTAGTGCAATTATTTGTGACATAAATAAGTCTCAATATTAAGGTATATCTTTATCCACAAGGTTCACCTACACTGACTTCAGTTGCCAGGGATGGTTGCATTTGCTTGGGATGATTAGTGACTCCTTTTGACAAGAAACTGCTGCCTTCTCTCTGATGGAATAGATTTAAAACAGGGTTCTTGCCCTGATTCTTTTTTGAATTTATGATTACAAGGCTTGGGTTTTTATGACATTCAAGAGAATAAAAAGAAAAAGGATAAATAATAATTAGAATAAAAATGCAAACAATACATGGAAAATATGACTATTCTTTTAAGCATTTTAGCCCACAATTAATTTTTCTAAATTCAATTTCAAAATCAATCACCACATTTCTGAACATTTGCTAGATCATCTGGTTGGCAAGCATTGCTTGGATGAGAACGGAAGGCGGGCAAAAGGCCTTTCCCAGCTTAGCTTGTCTGGACTCTTGGGGATTTGGGACACCTCCTGTCACTCTCCAGAGAATATGTCTTGTGAATATGTGGGAGAAATGTCAGGGAAAAGGTACAGCAAGAAATAGAAGACTGAGATCCCAGCACAGTGTGAACAGATTTAATGATTCCTGGCAGTCTTCTTCTAGACATGCCTGAAGCCCATGAGGCTTCTCCCTCAGTGTGATCAGCCCTCTGGGGGGTTCTTTCTGTGAAGAGGAGAAACTGTCCTTACCACGGGGATGGAGTTCAGCTCTGGCGGTGCATTGATGACTCACCCTTTATCCTACCTCCCCCACTTCTCCAGCTCAGGAGGGAAAGAACACATAAGCCTGCACCAAGCTTTACATGTAAAAAAGGCAGTTATTTTTTTCTGTTTCTCTTTCTTCCTCTAATCTTCTCTAGGAATAAGAGATTAAAGCATAAAACAGAATATTCTATAGGGCACTTTCCTTACATCAGAATGAAATCTTCTCTTAGAGAACCAAGTTGGTTGTATAAAATAAAGTGATAATTTCAGGTGGAAGAAATAGGTGGGAAAATACCAAAGAAAATCTCCTCGGTGGAGGAGATATCACTAAGCATCTACTGGCCCCTGGCATCTCTTAAATTTCTCACTGGGAACTTTTTAAATCACAGAATGCATCCTATTTGTAGGCTAAGAATTAAAGAATGAGTTCAACATTTAAAAGCAAGAAGTTAAAACCTATATTCAAATTAAGGTGATAGTTCTTTTGAAAATAATCTTGATTCCCAGCATTTCACCTCCAGGGATTCTGATTCGTTCTATTTGGGAGAGGCCTGGGCATTGGCATGTTCTTTCAAAGACCCCCAGGTACTTTCTCTATGGTGCTAGGGTTCAGAACCGCTGGTCTAGCATGTCAACTTTTAATTTTTAAATCATGGAGCAAATTTCTTTTTAATCCTTAACTAGAGGTCTATGTCATCACCATGCTAACTCACTGTATATATGGAAGCCAAGCATACAAATATTTAAGACTCAGGATATTAAGGAACATTGCTAATCAATGGATAACTATGATGGTTTTCATTCCTATTAGTGTCCTTTCATTTGGATTCAGATAAAAAGAATCAAAATTAAATCATAAAAAGTAAATTTTTGAAAATGGCTTAAAGAAGATAAGGAGGTAATTTGTATGTGAACCACTTGTGAGTATTAATAATTTTGGGGTGAAAAATTAACTCCATGACTTAATTTTACTAGCTAAAAGGGGTCTAATAAATATGCTAAGAGTTATATTCTGTTTCTGAGACTTTCATACTAGAATACAGGCTTTTTTTTTTTTTTAATTTGCCAAGTTGATCTTTTTTTTTTTTCTTTTTGTTTAAGATACTTTAGTTTACAAAAATGTTACATAAAAAATATAAAGGATTCCCATATGCCCCACGTTCCACACCTCCCACACTTTCCCACATTAACAACATCCCTCATTAGTGTAGTGCATTTGTTAAAATTGATGAACACATATCAAAGCAGTGCCACTAACTGTGGGTTATAGTTTACATTAGTTTACACTCTGTCCTGCACCATTTTGCAAGTTTTGACAAAATATATAATGGCCTGTCTCCATCATTGATATGCAGGCCTCTTGAAGGCAAAAAAACTTTTTAAAATTGTATATTTGGGGGTGGATGTGGCCCAAATGGTTGGGTGTCTGACTCCCATATAGTGGGACCTGGTTTCGATTGCTGGGACCTCCCAGTAAAAGGAAAAAAGAAAAAATATAGAAGACACATGGGCCGCTAGGCCCCACGTGCGAACGTGTAGTCAGGCCCTGGGAGCGGGCAAGCCCCCAGGCCCCGCGCACGGGCGTGCCAGGCTCTGCTGAGCCACACAGCAAGATGATGATATAATGGGAGAGTGACACAAAGGAGGTGGCACAGGTGGCAGAATGCCTCTTTCCCACATCGGAGGTTCCCAGGATCGAATCCTGGTGAACACTGGAGGAGGAGGATGAGAAGAGAGGGCAGGAAACAGACACAGAGAATTGCCCAGCAAATGGACACAGAAACAGCAAAAATGGGGAGGGGGGGAGAGCGTTAAAATGGCTAAAAAAAGTAAAATAAATTTTAAAAATCATATATTGTCTATATCATAATGACTATATAGTACACGGCGGTTACTTGAGCAATACTTATCTATTTTGTTATAGAACCAAACAAGAAGGATAACTGAAAGTGTTAGAGATGTTAGTAGAACATAAGGTGGACCTTCATAAAGAACAGACTCCTAAAAAAGTGGAATGAGCTAATACTAGCAGGCAATGTTTTGCTGGAAGATTTCAATAACCATCTAGCAGGGTGATCTAAAAGGGACTTCTGTAATTGGGGTAGACTTTAAAGTTCTTCCATCCTATCCATCATCACTGTAAAGCCTCTTCTTGAAAAAGTCTTACTTTCTTTTTGTATTCGTGGAAATTCTTTATCTCCCAATTGGTGGTGACCTAATTCTAGAATGGCCAAGCTAGAAAACTTGTTGAGTTTAATAGCCAAAATCTTCAGGAAAAAAAATAAGTCAGTGTCTCTCTTGTGCGGTGGAAAGAGTGTGGTCTTTGGAGTCAGAGAAACTTAATGCTTTAAATCTCGGTAAACTAGAGTAACAAAACCTATCCTACAGGATTTTCATGAGAAGTAAAGATCACACACATATGCAAGGAGAGTATTTGTGTGCGGAAATGAGGGATGTCCTGGGGAATGACTGATACCCACTGAAAAGAGAGAGATAGTGACAAACAGGGTCAGCATGGGAAAAATTGAAACACTTTGAGTGTAACACAATGTCTCTCAGACTGTATTTTGGGGTAGTCAACATGTATTCATATATTAGCTTTTGGAAAATAGGGCAGCTTTTAAGAACAGAAAGTAAAAATAGAAGGTTGTTGGGCTTGCATCTGGAGCATAAAATGGACTCTAAGGCCTGAGGGCTACTCACCTGAAATAGAGGAAAGTGAGGGAAAAACAAGGGGCTTGAAGCCTTCTGGAGCAACAACAGACAGCCTCATAGCTGTTTGAGCATGAAAGGAAAGAATAATGGAATTCCATCTTTCAATGGCTAAAAGAACTTATTATTATTCAGACTCTGGATAAATTAGGAAAAAAACTGACATGGGGGCTGGATTTCCCTCACAATGAGTCAGAGTGGCATCAGAGACATATTGTTTCCTTATTGTTTTGTGAATCTAGATTATTTCTGGAATGCTAGTACAAAATAAACTTGCAAATATGTGGAAGCTATTCCATCTTAATCAGCATGCACTACATACTGCCTCCACCATCACTCTGTGTTGAGCCTATAGGTCACAATGTCTGGATATTTGATGGTTGTAATAGAGCCACTGCATTATTCTCAGATTTTATGAATTTTTATCTTAATAACTCACCAATAATCTGTTCATCAGCAGAGGTTACTACGAGCTAGCTCCTCCCTTGACTGCTGATCATGTTCAGGTTACTGCTAGAACCAGAACAATCAAATGTCTTTTCTCTAGGCTTTCCATGACTTTAGACTTTAGCTGATCGCTGACACTGGGTCTTAACTGCTACACGGAAAGAGTCTTCTGCTAGGTCACAGGGAGCCAAGGTGGTTTCTAAGACTGCTAAGAATGATGTCTTGTGCATTATTTACTACTGGTGATCAGACAATGAAAATAAAACACACTAATCCAGGATGCAAGTGAATGATTAAGCTCTCATACTTTTTTCACCCCAGACTCACTTGGAGATTGAAGGTTAGAGCAGTCTTCACAGAATAGTCATTGGGGATCTAATAGAGGTCTCAACCATTGCTTTTTTGTTACTGACTTTGGGAAAGGCTCAGTAGGACACAAGTGTGTATGTACTATAATATAAGGAGAGTTTTGACATATTAAAATATTTTTGCATTGCATTTCCTACTGCTCCATTTTGCCTACAGTCATTGTAGAAATGGACTACCATGGAGGGCATTCTTAGACTATCAGGGAAGAAGTATGAATATAATTTGAACCAGAAAAAAGAGTCATCTGGCAGAAAAGGAGACAAATTACAGTGAGAAAGATGACATTGAAAAATCAGATTGATGTTTTAGTTCCAGAAGGATAAGAAATAATTGCAAGGATGTCCTTCAACTTAGGGAGAGTAGTTTAAGTTCTGTTTAACTAGATAGGAAGGAGTCAATGTCTAGAAGCCTTAGTCAAAGCATTGGTGAGAACATCAGTGAAGATGATGATGATGATATTAAAAACAGGTACCAAATAACAAGCACTAAAGAGAAATTTAATTCACATTTTGAAGATTAAGGATGAGTTTAGGTAAACAAATTAAGTCATGATTTGTGGTCATGTCTGTCCTACTCCAAATACCACATTGTTATGCACCATCATAGAGAAGAAGAATCTAACATAAGACAGAAGGCCCACTCTCCTTTCCTCACTGGAGATAAGAATACAGCTCCAGTGACACTTGAGACAGAACTAAGATACAGTTAACATAAAATCTAAAAGCATGGGTAACTTCTGGGAAGTCTTTAGATGCTAGAATGCAGGTCAGGCTGGAAAATATAACAAATGCTGAATTATGACTAAATAATAAAATGTTGGAAGGGACTTCTAGTTTAGCTCTAACATACATAGAGCTTGGAAGTTATTGCTCCCATCTTTCCACAAGAAAATCTGAATAACAGTGACATTTCTTGGACCCATCAGAGAACTGAAGCTGCACAGCAAAACCAACACTCTGAAATCTGGAGAGACAGGCATATCTAGAAAGTAACAACCGAGAAGTTTTGAACTGAAGCAGAATCCTCTGGAACCATAAGTTGGTAAGAACATGTAAATAGTAATTTTGATAAGTTTCTTCAGGCTGAGTGTGGAAAAGCATGAGAACAAGAAAACTCTTGGAATCCACAGTCTTTGGGGTTCACCACATTCTCATTGGCTTTATCCCCGCAAAAGCTACCAAGTTCTCATAGTGCATATATAAGAAAGATTCACTCATAGAATCTATGCAGGGTGAGGGGAGAATAATCACTGTGAAATACACCCAGATCCATCTCCACAATGAAGGTCTATTCTGCAGGGAAAAGATGTTGCCAGATCATTATACCAGCTATGGGGAGGACATTCTTCACACTATATCCATCTTAAGCATTACTGTCTCACTAGGAGAAATAAAGCATAATCAATAGGAGTCATAACATCAAGAAAATGGATTAAGAACACTGCAGCCAAGGAAGACAGAGGGGAGCAGGGTGGGAAAAAAAAGCTGTACTGGAGAAAACGTTTGTGACTGTCATTGCCCCGAGAAACAGATAAAAAAGAAGACTGCAATTTAAACTTAAGATTATCAAACACCCTCATCCCCACATCCCTTGCCATCATATCAACAAAGCTACAGTATGAAAATAGTGGTTTATAGCCAAAAAAGAGAACAAGACATGCATTCTCTCTAAGGGGGAGAATTAGGGAAGCACAAGGTTGAGAGGGATGAAAAACAAGGTTACTTGCAGGAATTTCAATCCTCTGGCACCTATAGCTACAGCAAACATTAAGTTCAGCCCAACACCTAACCAAATTAACATAAATTCTCACACGAAAAGCCTATTTTCTCCAGTCCTTTGACCCATTATAACATGCCTAGCTGTCAACAAAAATATTTCAAGGCATGCCACCATACTAGAAAGAAACAGTCTTAAGAGACAAAGCAGTCATCAGAAACAGACTCAGATATGACACAGATATTGAAATTATCAGACAGGGAATTAAAGATAGCTGATTAATATGCTAAGGAATCTAAAGGAAAAGTAGATAACATGCAAAACAGATGAACAAAGAGTATAGGCACAAAATGGCATAGTAGGAAGTTTTACAACTTGTTCTCTCCATTAGAAGGATGCAAGAGCTATAGAAAAAGACTGTAATGAAGTGGGTGGTAACCCTGGAACCAGAATGGACATTTGGAACAACTACAGGAGTACCAGAGTAAATGAGAAGCTGCTGAGAGTTCAGCTCTTACAAGTGGAAGCATGAATGCATGATCTGCCTTCATTGCTCAGCTCTGTGGCAGCAGTTACGGAGAGGGCTGTGGCTTGGCAATGTGGCCTGGATTCTGGGAGCAACTGGCAAGAGCCAGGGCTGGCAGGAGAAATGTCTTCCTCTAAAAGTTAAGGTTGAGGGTCAAAATCAGTCTGGGGGAATCCCTGAGGAACCACCACTTTCAGCCTCCCACCAGCATCCACCTAGACTTAAGGAGCTGGTGCACCTTCTTTGGCTGTTTATTTTTTTTTATTCAGTGTGTTAGCATTTTCTGGTCGGGCAGATCCCTGAAGGCAAAGTGTGGATTCTAGTCTTGGTTTCAGCCCTCTTTGCAGCAGCAGATTCCGACTTCACTCTAGCATTTAACAAGACTTAAAGACCCAGTACACTTTTTGATTGGTTGAGTTTCTTCTTCTTTTCTTGTGTTGTTTAGTCTGGCAGCTCCCTGAGAGCCAAGTGCAGATGTTAACCTATGTTTCTCTCACAAGCAGCATCTCTGACGTTACACAAACATCCACCAGGATGTAGAGTGAGTACACCTCTTTATCTTTTCTTTCTTTCTTTTTTCTTGGTTGGCTGTGTTTTTCTTTCCTTTCTCTATTTTTTTATTTTCTTATTTTTGTGTCTGGGAGACAATTAGGGAGGCTGGCCTAGGTTTCAGCTTTGACAGCAGCAGCTTCTGGAGTCACACTGGCACATAACAAGATTTAGAGACAGAGCAATTCATTATCTTTTTTCTTGTTTTCCTTTTTTTTATTTCTTTGTGTGTGATGGGGGTACTTCTGGGAGTTTTTTATTCTTTATAACATTTTTCTTCTCTTTTTCTCTTTTTTCCTTCCTCTTTTGTTCCTTCCCTTTTCCTTCCTTCCTTCTTTCCTTCCTTTCTCTTTCTTTCCCTTCCTTCCTTCCTCCCTTCCTTCCTTCCTTCTCTTTGTTTTTTTTTCTTAGTCTGAAGAATGGGAGAACTAGATTTCCAGAGTGACAATAACATAATATTCAGAATATCCAGTTCTCATTAAAAAATTATGAAACATTCAAGAAGACAGGTAGTATGGCCCAGTGAATGGAAAAAATAATAATTTTATGGAATTTATCCTGGAGGAAGTGCTGTGTCTAGAATTACTAATCAAAGATCTTAGGTGAACTACCATAAAAAGAATCAATGAACTAACAGAAGACATGGACAAAAAGGTAAAGGAAATCAAGAAAACAATATGTGAATAAAATGAGAATTTCAGTGCAATAGAAATTATAAAGGAAAACCAAATAGAAATTCTGGAATTCAGCAGTACAACAACTGAAGTGAAAAACTTAACAGAAGGCTCAAAAGCAGATTGGAGGAGGCAGCAGAAAGAATCAGCCAACTTGAAGACAAGACAATTGAAATTGTCCAAGTTGAAAAACATAAAGAAAAAAGAATGAAAAGAAAATGGAAAGAGCCTGAAGAACCTGTGGGACACCATCAAACATACCAATATACACAAGATAGTAATCCCAGAATGAGAAAAGAGAGATAAAGGACCACAAAAATATTTGAAGAAATAATGGCAGAAAACTTCCTAAATGTGATGAAAGTTATGAATATAGCAAGCCAAGATGTTCAACAAACATCAGGCAGGATGAACCCGAAATATCTACACTGAGACAGGTTATGATCAAATTGTCCAGTGACAACAACAAAGACAAAGTCTTAAAAAAAGCAAGAGAGAAATGATTTGCCACATATGAGGGATCCTTATTAAGACTAACATCTGATTTCTCAATAGTAACTATAAAGGCTGCAAGGCAGTAGAAAGGACATACATAAAGTGCTGAAAGGAAAAAAAACACAAAAACTATTATTTCAGAATAATATACCTAGCAAAGCTGTCCTGGCAAAACTTGTTCAAAAATGGGGGGGGCGGGGATTAAGAATACAAGGGGACATGTTATGAGAAACCCATAGCTAACATTTTAACTCAATGGTGAAAGACTCAAAACTCCACTCCCACCCCTAAGATCAGGAACAAAACAAGGGTGTCCCTTTTCACCCTTATTCAATAATGTACTAGAAGTTGTTGTCAGAACAATTATATAAGAAAAGAAAAACAAAATTTCCAAACTGGTAAGGAAAAAATAAAACTATCTCTATTTGCAGATGGCATGATCTCTTATATATGGAAAATCCAAAGGAATCCACTAGAAAACTACAGTATTCAGTAAATTCATCAAAGTAACTGGATACAAGATCAATACAAGGAAAACAATTGTGTTCCTCCACACTAGTAATGAACACTCCAATCAGTAAATTAAGAAATCAATTCTATTTACAATTGCATCTAAAAGAATAAAATATCTTGGAATAAATTTAACTAAAATGCAATAAATTTGTATTCTGAAAACTATAAAACACTGATAAGAGAAATGAAAGAAGACCTAATAAATGGCAAGAGTTCATGGATAGTTAAAATGTCATTATTACCCAAAGCAATATACAAATTCTATGCAATCTCTGTTCAAACTTCCTGCAGCCTCTGTGCAGAAATGGAAAAACTGATCCTCAACTTTCTTTGGAAATGCAAGGGGCCCCAAACAATTGTTTTGTTTTGTTTCAAAACAATCTTGAAAAAGAAGAATAAGGTTGGAAGACTGACAACTTCCCAATTTCAAATTATATTACAAAGTGACAGTAATCAAAACAGTGTTTTACTGGCTCAAATATAGACAAATAGATCAGTGGAATAGAATTGAAAGTACAGAAATAGACTCACATATCTATGGCCAATTGATCGTTGACAAGGATGCTAAGTATATGCAGTATGTAGTAGGGAAAATATAATCTCTTCAACATATTGTATTGGGAAAACTGACTATCCACATACAGAAGAATGAAATTAGACTCATACCATACACAAAAGTCAACTCAGAATTGATCAAGGTCATAAATATAAGAGCTAAAACTATAAGACTCTTAGAAGATAACATGGAGGAAATATTTCATAGCTTGGGATTCAGTAATGGGTTCTTAGATATGATACCAAGAGCATAAGCAACAAAAGAAATAATAGATACATTTGATTTTTCAAAATTAAGAATTTTTGTGCCTCAAAGGAACTTATCAAGAAAATAACA
Source organism: Tolypeutes matacus (assembly GCA_026826555.1). Taxonomy (NCBI): domain Eukaryota; kingdom Metazoa; phylum Chordata; class Mammalia; order Cingulata; family Chlamyphoridae; genus Tolypeutes; species Tolypeutes matacus. Next base: position 14,032,517 of record JAKSZT010054462.1, on the reverse strand, counting down.
AGATAACCCATAGAATGGGAGAAAATAGTTTCAGACTATATCTCAAGTAAGGGTTTAGTATCCAGTGTATATAAAGAACCTTTACAATGCAACAACAAAAAGACAAACAACCCAATTAAAAATAGGCAAAGGAATTTAGCAGGCATTTCTCCAAAGATATACAAATGACCAATAAACACATGAAAATATGCTCAACATCATTAGGCATAAGGGAAATGCAAATTTAAACCACAGTGAGATACCACTTCACACCCATAAGATGACTTATTTAAAAAAAAAAAAACAACGTTGTAAAATATCAAGTGTTGGAGAGGGTGTGGAGGAATTGGAAGTTTAGTGTATTGTTGGTGGGAATGTAAAATTGTGCAGCCGCTGTGGAAAGCAATATAATATTAGTTCTTCAAAAAGTTAAGCATAAAATTACCATTCACCCAGAAATCAGGGTCACAAAATGAGGCTTGTACACCAAAGTTTATAGCAGAATATTCACAATAGACAAAAGCTGGAAATAACCCAAGTATCCATTAACAAAAGAATGGATAAACAAAATGTAGCACATACACACAATGGAATATTATTTGACCAAAAGAAAGAATGAAATGATGAAACATTCTGCAACATGGAGGAACCTTGACAACACGCTCAGTCAAATTATCAAGACATGTAAGAAAAATCGCATACCACTTATAAGACATGACTAGAAATAGAAGTTTTGCAAAGATAGAAAACTGATTACAGATTTCCCAAGGGAAAGGGGTCTGTGGGAATTTAGGAAGGATGAGAGTTTGTTCCTAAAAGATTTTGATAAAGAATTGTCTCCAATGCCAAGAGCAGGGATTTGAGAAGGCAAGAAAAATAACACCCTTTTTCTGATCCTGATAGTAAATCCATTGAGAACCACCTATCACCTTCATGACTGATAATGTTGACTGTAGATACTAAAGCTGAAGCCTGAGTGGTAACAAAAAGAGAGATGGATAATGTAAGCAAAGAGATACAAACTCTAAGAAAATAGATAAAGGATATGCTAGAAATAAAAATATTGTAACAAGAAGAGAAAATACAGACTGTGAAAGACTGAGGAAAGAATCAATGTGTTTGAATATGGGTCAACAGACACTTTACAAACCACAATGAAAATGAGAATAAAAAAAAGGAACAGAGAAAGCACAACAACTGTGGGATGATTTCAAAAGCTGTATCATCTGTGACTATAATATTGAAAGGAGAAGAAATAGAGAAAGAGCACAAGAAATATCGAAGTAAGAATGGCTGAGAATTTTCCAAATTAAAGACAGACACCAAACCACAGATCCAGGAATTTCATAGAACATCAAGCAGTATATAAACGAACAAACAAAAAATACACACTTAGGTATATCATATTTATATTTTATTTTATTTTTAAAGAAGCATCAGGTTACATGAATGGTACATTGAAAATATAGGGGATTCCATATACCCCACCTTCTCCCCCTTCCACACTTTTCCCCTTTAACATCTATCATTAGCGTGGTACATTTGTTACAATTGATGAACACATATTGAAGCATTGCTACTAACCATGGTCTATAGTTTACATTATGGTTTACACTTTCCACTGCACAATTTTATAGGTTTTGATGAAATGTATAATCTGTCATTGCAACATCATGCAGAACAATTCCAAGTTCCCCAAAATGCCCCATGTTACACTGATTCTTTCTTCTCCCTCCTCTAAGAAACTCTGGTGATCACTGCCTTTATAACAATGATACAAGTTCTTCCATTGCTAGAATAATAATAAATCTACTTTATTCCATAATTGCATTCCCCCTTATGTTTGTTCATTCCTCAATATTGAGGATTTGGGGGCGGTAATGTCTACTCTGTTTCTGATTGAGAGGGGACTTAGGTCCAATGGGGCAGATGGATGGAATTGTCTTGCTTTCAGTTGTAGATACTCTGTTTTTTTGAAATGGGCATTGTCCATCATCCTTTTGTTAGTTGTCTTGGGTGAGTCTGATGAACTGGAAAGTAGGTGTTGGCTGCAACTCTGCTGAGATTCAAGGATCAAATGGCATATGAACAGCCAGAACATTTAAGCCTCTGGGACACATATTTAATGGGTATAGTGCTAATTATAGGTTCAGATAAAATGGGGCATAAGAACCATGTGTAGGAAAATTGTAAATGAGTCAACTCTGATACACTGGGGGGATAGGTTATCATATATTCCAAGGTAAGGCTTACTGACAGGGTGCTGTACTCCTGGTGTTATCTGCCCTGCCTATAGTGTTCCAATGTCTCTATAACTCTCAGGAGTCCCTCTGCTTGAGGTACTGCTTACTGTGACAGTCAGTGAGATCCTCCTGAGACATGCATAAGTGTAACCTCTGAAATGACCTCCTGACTCATTTTGAAATCTCTTAGCCATAAAAATTCATTTGTATTTATTATTTCTCCCTTTTGGTCAAGGCCTTTTTCCAAATGCACTGCTAGTTGGCACTTGGTAATAATCCCTCAGTGCCAGGGAGGCTTATTTCCTGGGGTCATGTCCCTATGCCGGGGGCAGGGGGGGTAGGTAATGAGTTTATATGTTGAGTTTGACTTAGAGAGAGGCCACAGTTGAGCAACAACTAGGCTTTCAGGAGGTAACTCTTAGGCAACATATAATACTAAGGTATTTTAATTTCACAAGAACAAGGTTCATAAGTACAATCATCAATATCAAGGGCCTGTGTATTGGTCTGTCCTACTTCACTAGTCACTGTCCATGTACTCTAGGAATTCTTGCCACTCTATTAAGGAATGTAGCTGGACTCCCCAGGATGGGAATTCAACCTTTTGTCAGTTATTGTGATGGTCTTCACCCACTGAGACAGTACCCCATGGCCAGTTGAACACATTCATATTCCATGGAAGCATGCCTCATGTACAGCCCTCGCCACACTACCCCACAGCACTGACACCCCACTCCAGTGATCCTCCCCTGCCCACTCTTCTGCAATCAAAATCTCCCCCAAAACGAAGTAAAAAAAAAACATACAAAAATGCATTATGATATACACTTAGGTATATCATATTTAAACAACAGAAAACCAAAGACAAAGAAAAAATCCTGAAAAAAGCCACACTTTACCTATAGGGGAACAAGCATAAAAGTTATATTGTTTTCATAAAAATCCATGCAAGGAAGAAGAGAGTTGTGTGAAATACTTCAGGTGTTAGAAGCATAAACTACCAACCTCGAATTCCACATTGGGCCAAATTATCCTTCAAAACAAACATGGGGTCGGGGTGGGAGGGAATGCAGCCATGGACCATAGTAGACTTATTATTATTGTAGTAACAGAAGAACTTCTAACATTTATATAAAGATATTGGTTACCAGAGTTTCTGAGGGGAGGGAGAGAGAAGAATAGGTGTAACATAGGGCATTTTTAGTCTTTGGAATTGTTTTGTATGATTTTGCAACAATGAATTCAGGCCATTATACATTCTGTTAGAACCTATAAAATTGTATGGTGAAAATTATATGCCATGGTTAATATCAATGCTTCAATATTTGATCATCAATTGAAACAAATTTCCCATACTCATGTAAGATGTTATTAATAGGGAAAATGTGAGAGGGGGAGAGTGTAGGGTATATGGGAATCCCTTATATTTTCAATGTAACTTTTCTGTAGTCTAAAACTTCTTTAAAAATAAAGTTTAAAAAGTATACTAGTGATATTTAAAAGTGGAGTTTTATTAGTTTTAATGTCTAATATATATGCTAGGGCATTCACTAAATAATTTTTTTAAAAATATGATACACTAAGAGAAGAGAGAAAATGAAATTATATATAAATCTCAGTTAAAACCAGAGAAGGCAGAATGATTTAAAGGTTAGACATTAAATATATAATTAAAATTAAAAATCTAAAGGAAAGATTTTAAAAAATGAAAAAAGAGCAAGTGCAATGAATGAAAATTTTTCAAAAATGGTACACAATAATCCAATGATATCAATAATAAATTCAATTTTGGATGGGTTAAACGCATCAATTAAAAGAGATTGTCAGAGTAGATAGAAAGCAAGATCCTCCTACAGGTTGTCTAGAAGAAACCCACTTTAAATATAAAGATAAATATGGATAAATTAAAATAAAGGGATAAAGAAAGTTATCCCATGCCAACACTAATCAAAAGAAATTTGGAATAGTTATATTAATTTCATACAAAGCAGATTTCAGAATAAGGAAAATTATCATAGAAAAATTGGGGGGTTTCATAATGATAAATGGGTCAGTTCTCTAAAAAAACATAAATGTATAATAGTGTGTATCATCACTACACCTAACAACAGAGTTTCAAAATATGTGAGGCAAAGACTGATAGAAGTGAACAGATAAATGGACAAATCTATTATACTTGGAGACTTCATCACATTTCTTGCTATAATTGATGTACCCAGCAGGCAGAAAATAAATACAGGTATAGCTGAATCAAAATCCATCATCAATTAAATGGATCTATTGAAATTTATGGAATTCTCCATCCAACAACATCAAAATATATATTCTTCTCAAGTTCTGATGGAAAATTTATCAGGTCTATTAGTCAAGGTTCTCTGGAGAAACAGACAAGCAGGAAATATGTGTATGTGTGTCTGTGTGTGTGTACGTATATGTTTATGTATGTATGAGGGGCAGTATATATTATATTGAGAGGGCCTACAAATTTGAAATATGTAGGGTAGACTAGAAGGCTGGAAATTCTAATAAGAACTGATGTTGAAGGTTTAAATCCAAAATCAACAAGGGGGTCCTGCAGGATAGAACCTCAGAGAGGAATTAATAGTGTAGTCTTGAGGCAGAATTCTTCATTTTATGGAATCCTCAGTTCTTTGCCCTTAAGGCCTCTAACTGATTGGATGAGGTCCACCCCCATTACTGAGGGTAATCTCCTTGATTAAAGTCAACTGAATATAGATGCTACTCACATCTATAAAATACATCCATAGCAACATCTGGGGCATTGTTTGACCAAACATCTGAACATCCTAAGTTAACCAAGGGGACACATAAAATTAACTATCATGTCAAGATAGATAACATTTTGGACCACAAATCCACTTAAAATTTTAAATGATAGAAACCATACAAAGTAGCTCTCAGTGCACAATGGAATTAAATTAGAATCAATAGAGAATATAGAACTAGAAATATCACAACATATTAGGAAACTTACAAACCTCTAAATAACACAGTTCAAAGGAGTGCCAAGAGACATTAAAAATATTTTGAAATAAATGAAAATGAAAAAGAAAACATCAAAATTTGTGGGATACAGTGACAGTAATGTTTTGAGAAGAATTTATAGAACTGAATGTATATATTAGGAAGGAGAAGAATCTAAAATCAATAATCTAAACTTCTACTTGATGAAATATAGAAAGAGATCAATTTAAGCACAAAGAATAAAAAATTTTAAAAATTAGCAGAAATCAATGAAATTTAAAACAAGAATTCAGTAGATGAATTCACTTCCAGCCAGGCAAAAAAGAAAGGTAGTTACAGACTACTAACATCAGAAATGAAAGAAGGGCCATTACTATTGATCACTATTAGTCCTATAGGCATTAAAAAAATAATAAAGGAACATATATCCTAAAGGAATATTAACCATGCTCACAAGTTTGATAACTTAAATAAAATGTCCATCTCCTTGAAAGACAAAATTCTAAATTTCACTCAAGAAGAATGAAATAATATGAACCGGCCTATAACTATTAAAGAAATTGAATCAATAATAAATAACCTTCAGAAGAGAAAGTACCAGGCCCAAATAATTTCACTGCTGAATTCTACCAAACATTTAAGGAAGAAATAATACTATTTCTATACAAACTCTTCCAGAAAATAGAAGAGGAAAAAATACTTCCTAACTTAATCTATGAATCCAACATACTAAATGCCAGCATTAACCTTGTACTAAAACCAGAGAAATTCATTATAAGAGAGAGGAAAAACTATAAACCGGTAACATTTATGAACATAGATACAAAAGTCCTAAACAAAATATTAAAAAATAAAATCCAACCATGTATAAAATTAATTATACTCCACAACCAATTGATATTTATTCCAAGAAAGCAAAGTTGGTTGAACATTTAAAAATCACCAATGTAATCAATTCAACATATCAACAGGTAAAAATGAAAAACCTGTTTGATCATATCAACTTACACAGAAAAAGCATTTTAGAAAATTCAAAAAGCATTATTATAGAAACTCTTAGCAAACAAAGAATAGAGCAACTCTTCCTCAACTTTGTAAAAAAAAACACTCAGCAAATACCCTGCAGTTAACATCTTAGTTAATGGCAAGAATCTAGATATTTTTAACTAAGATTGGGAATAAGGCATGTCTGCCGTGTCTCACCACTCCTATTCAATTCTACTGGAAGTCCTAGCTCTGGCATTCAGACATAAAAGGGAAAAAAAAAGCACAGTTTGGAAAGGAAGAAGTAAATTGCCTTCATTTACAAATTACAAAAACGTATATTTAGAAAATTCTAAATAATAATATTTTTTTAAAAACTACTGGAACTAATAAACAAATTTAGCATAATTGCAAGATACAAGATTAATTACTCTCCTATATACCATGAATGAACAATTGGAATTCAAAATTAAAGACACAATATCATTTACAATAGCACCAAAATAACACATAAATTGACAAATCTTTAGTGAAAGAAATCAATTAAGTTCTGAAAAAATAGAGAGATAGTCTGTGTTGAAGTATTAGAAGACTGGATATCATTAAGATATCAATTCCTTCCCATTTAAACTAGAGAATTTATACATTTACAATAAAACTTCTAGCAAGCTATCTCATAGATATAGACAAATACATTCTGAAGTTTATATGGAAAGACAAAGGACCTAGAATAGTCAAAACAATACTAAAGAGAAATAAAGTTAGAGGACTCACACTACCCAATTTCAAGATATAATATAATACTATAATAAATAAGAAAGTGTAGAATTTGTAAGGAAACAGACATAGAAAAATGAAACCAAGTGGAGAGCACAGAAATAGATATACAGAAGCACATTCAAGTGATTGTTGACAAAGATGCAAAGGCATTTCAGTTGAGAAGGAATAGTCTTTTCAACAAATAGTGCTGGAACATATGCATGCCCCTATAAATAAAAAATCAAACCCACAGAGAGTGTATACCTAATATTTAACTCAAAATGGATTTTAAAATCAATGTAAAATGTAAGATTGTAAAACTTCTAGAAGAAACATGGGTTTGGTAATGCATTGTAGATACAAAACCAAAATAATATCCATGAAAGAAAAACTAACTGACAAGCTGGATTTTATTAAAATTAAAACCTTCTACTCAGCAAAAGATACTGTTAAGAGAATGAAAAGCAAGCCACAGACTGAAAGAAAATATTTGCAAAGCACTTATCTGATAAAGGACTTGGATCCAAAATGTGCAAACAATTCTTAAAATGTAACCATAATAAAAATTACTGAAAAAATAACTTAATCATAAGAAAACAACTCAAATTAAAAATGGACAAAAGACCTAGACATACACCTAGCAAAAATAGTGTGCATATGCAAATAAGCATATGAAAAGAAGCTCAACAACATTTGTCATTAAGGAGATGCAAATTAAAAAATAATGGAATGCTACTACATATTTATTAGCATAGTTAAAATTCATAAAAATATTGACGATACCAATTGCTAGTAAAATATAAAGCAATAGTCACTCTCCTGCATTGTTGGTGGAAAGACGAAAAGGCACAACCATTCTGGAATTATTTGGCAGCTTCTTATAAAGCTAAACATAACCTTACCATACAATCCAGGAATTACACTCCTAGGTATTTACTCAAAGGATTTGAAAACTTTTTTCATACATCATCCTGCACATGGATATTTGAAGCGGCTTTAAAATCACCAAAACTTGAATAAACCAGATGTCCTTCAATAAGTAAATGAATAAACTAATTCTGTCACAGCCTTATAATAAAATACTATTTAGCAATAAAAAGGCATGAGCTGTCAAGACACACAAAGATATGGGAAAATCCTAAGTGCATGTTCTTTTTTTAAAATAAGAAATTAAAAGCGCTTTTTATTAGAAGACACATTCATAATTTGATACAGTAAATATTTTACATTGTATATTAAGTAATTATTTAACATTATTACCACACTTACAAAATTGACTTTTTTCCCTAAATAAGGATTATGAGAAATAAGTCAACTTCCTGATAAAAACATTGAGCTAGGTTCTGTTTGAGGGTATGTAACCAATGTGTATCATAAAGAAACGATAATAGATTTTCCCTGAAATTTGCCCTTGAATGTTCAAATTTCCTAAGTAAAACTTTTGGTCTTGGCATGTAAATTTCAGAATTTGTTCATGTGGAAGGAAATATATGTTATTAAAAAACCTTTCAGCCGTGGTTGCAATGAAAATATATAACCTAAAAAGGTGCATTCTATATGATTCCACTTCTATGGCATTCTTAAAAAGGTGTGGCAGACAGATCAAGGGTTGCCAGGGGCTGGTGAGTAGGGATGATTGAAGAGCAAGGAATTGTGTAAGGAAGTTAAAGTATTATGGCTGATACTCTAATGGTAGTTACTTGACATTATGCATTTGTCAAAATTCATAGAACTTAATACTACAAAGAATAATCCATAACGTATGGAAATTGAAAAAAAAATTAAGGATGTTGAGAGATCCCAGCATGGAATGCAGAAAATCTTCAAGCAATCCAACTATACCACAGAAGTTTGAAAAACCTCACTGAAGTGGTTGGGGCTGAGGGAATAGGTGCTGACCTAAGTAAATTTGGAGATAAGTAGTGTCTGAAAAACCATAAGTTACAGCCACACACTAATCAATAAAGTTGCCTCTCAGTGGCATATGGGTTAACAATTCCGTAGCCACTATACAAGCACACGAGAATTGAAAAAGTAAGTAAATTAGTGACAGATGGAGGGAACCAGATTTCTCACTGTTGGAGTGGGAGGTTACAGATAAGCAAGTTGGGAAGGCTATGGGGTAATGGATTAGATTTGAAGACATAAGAATTAACTCATGTTTTAATATAGATACAGATGGCTACAGAGAAATATTTGTAGATAGGTATATAAACATACGTATGTTAATATACACTCACAACCTGCATGTATATATGCTCTGTCAGCTGAGAGGGCATACAATCAAAGATGCCCCAGTATCAACAAACTTACTTGCCACCCGTATCTTGGTTTCTAATGCTACTTTACAATGCAAGCAATCAGAGCTCCTTGGATAAATGGGTGATTCTATGAAAGGGGTAGGAAATATACAAGATGGAGCATCTTGTAGTGCCAGAATTAAGAAAGTGTGAACACACACACACAGATTCAAATATGGCAGTATGTCAAAGGGACACAGGTACTAACTGAAAGAACTCCCAATGACCAAAGCTGGAAAATTTGTGCAACAAAATTTAATAAAGTAGTATTGTACTACAACACAAGGTATAAAATAAATACCTATGATTTCATGCTGACATAAATAAATGATTGGATGAATTAAATAAGTGGGGAGTACAGACAAATGCCCCATAAAGAATTTCAAATAATTTATGTAGATATTCCATCGTCAAAGGGATGAATGTTAATTGTACATATTGTCTTCATTCTAAAGAATATAATATGGAAAGATGAAAAGAAGAGTAATTTTACAGCAGAGAACTGATAAACACATCTTCAGTCAGGACATCAAGGTCAAAATCCACATTAATAGTATGGATCCCTGATATGACAGGATGAGAATTCCATTTTCCCTCTGTGGTATTCCTCCCCAAAACCCATGACCCCCATCTAATCATGAGAAACAAAATTATTTTTTAATCCTAATTGAGGTACATTCTACAAAATATCTGACCAGTCCTGCTCAAAATTGTCAATGATGTCAAATCAGGAAAGTCTGAGAATCTGTCACAGACAAGAGGAGCCTAAAGAGACGTGATGGCTAAATACATTGTGTTACTATAGATGGGATCCTAAGACAGAAAAAGGACATTAGGTAAAATTATAGAAATCGGTGTAAAGTATGGACTTTGGTGAATAATAATATATTGATACTGGTTCATTAGCTGTGTCAAATATACTGTATTAAAGTTAAGATGTCAGTAATAGGGGAAACTGGGTGTTGGGATGTGGGGACGCTCTGTACTAGCTTCAGGATTTTTTTGTAAACCTAAAACTATTCTAAGACAAACATTTATTTTTAAAAACCCATACATAGGAAAAAGACATGAAGGAAAGACATAAACATTTAACAATGTTTATTTTTATATAAAAAGATTAGATTGTGTATATGATAGCAATAAAAATTAAATTAAAAATCCTTGAAACGATACTACACAAACAGTGGACCTTAAATTAATCCATGGATGTTAGTTAATAGTACAATTATAAAAAAACGTGCTATCATCGATTGTAATATGCCACAGAAAAGCATAGTGGTGGTGGTGGAGTGATGTATGAGAATCTTTTATTTTATGCATAATTGTTCTGTAATCCCAAAATTTCCTTAACAAAGAAAAAAAAATTTAATTATAGATGTTTTCTTCTTTAAATTTTCTGTTTCCTAAAGGTTGTCCAGTAACTGTCAATTTTGTACAAAAAGTTTAATAAGGGGTGACAACAAACATAATTTTCAAGAAATTTGCCATTTGTTTGTGTGTGCATGGCCTTGACTAGGTTCCTTGACTTGCTGAAACAATTTCCTTTGTTGTGCTAATAGGAACAAGAGTAAGGAAATAGAGTAATATGATTCTGTAGGTTAACTCGTCTCACCTGCTATTGTATGCTCAGTGTAGAGAACTGACTTCAGGGATTGCTGGAGCGTCATCTCCTAAAATCTCCATCTCTCTGCTGAAAACTTCTTAAAACAATTGCAACTTCCTCTCTAGTGCATTCCCATTTCAATTTTCAGAACTCAGCTCAAATGTCACATTTTGAAGAGAATGCTCCTTGACTACTCTATCCAGTTCATACTTCCTTGTTAAATACCCTCATGTCCCCATATAATTTCACTTCATAGAGCTTAACTAAATTGTATTAATTTATTGTAAAATTAGTTGCTTATGTCTGTGTCACGTACTTGAGTGTAGGTTCCTGTGGGAAGCAACCACGTCTATCTTGTTCACTTGCTAATATCAGGGACTTAATCATATTATATGCTGAACAATAATTGTTGATGTCATTCTTAAGTACGTAAAAGAAAATGGGCCATGTCAATTTACTCATCTATTTAAAATGGGTTTGACAATGTAATCTACGACTTTAGATTAACATGGTAAGAATAACAATCATGTGTTTAAACTCCTGAAAAGTTGTGCAAATGTTATAATTACTTTACTATTTCTATTTAAATAAAAATTTAAAAACCTGATCTTTTCTTTCAATGGTGTACAGTCAGCAGAGAAGAAAGAAAGCTAAAACAAGCAAATAGTTGGTGCAGAAGATGCATATTCTATTAACTAGAGTAGGGAAATGTGATTGCTGAGGTTTATAAATGACTTAAGCAAATTTCCATGATCATTCATGTGGTAGAAGAAACAGATTCTGTAGCCACTGGGAGGACCAAATGACCCAGGCTTTGGGAATCATAATGCCAAATCCCCTAGAAAAAAAATTATCCAAGAAATATGTACATAACTCAAGCAGAGCCAAAGAGAGGTTTTTCTTGGGCTTGATATATATAGGCCTGCAATAAATTATTTATTTTTACTCTAAATCACAACAATCACTGTCATATTCATAGCTACATAAAGAAGGTCTGTCTTCAAAAGTAGAGGATGAAACCAATATGTAGAGGAACAAATAGAAAAGTGCAAGTGTGAGCTATGCAAGAAAGGACAAATAAGAGACTAAAATTGCACAGAGGGAAAAATCTTTTAAAGATCAATCGAGAATCTGGGACTATTGGTTGATTATGAACATGGACCAGAGTCTGAAAATTTGGTCTTAGCCAGGACAGCAGCTGCTGCTAGGAAATGAAGAGCCTGCATGGTTCTGTTTTCCGTATAAGGCAGGAGTGGTATGGAGATTTGAGGGGCCTCAAATGCAAGGCTGATTTTCCTCAGAAGTTATTTTCTAAAGATATGCTGGGCAATAGCATACAAACCAAGGCGAAAAAATATGTATTTAAAAGCTAAGAAGTAATGTCCATAGTTTCATGGTGCTTAGGAGAAAAAAGGTATACCAGGGATCTGGACACTGAGATCATAATAGATAAGAATTGAAAGCCATGGAGGAGAACTGACACTGATAATTTACACAAATTAGTTTACCCTGAGGCACTTCCTAATTTTTCAGAATTAAATGCTATTAATCCAGTTTTGACTCTTGGAGGAACCATAACTAAAGGATAGAGAATCTACTGGAGTTTTGCTGTCGCAACTGGAGTGACAAATTGGGAGACTTATAAGGCCTTAAATATACAGCTGATTTCCAAGTCAAAAAGTTTCCCTAAGGCAAAAATCTTTGAAGAACAGAGCAGAAATCTCTTGAAGCTGAAATGACAAAACCCATCAGGGTCTCTATTGAAAACACTGAGACCCGTGTCCTAGAAACAGGCAGCTCAGAAGTAGAATGAATCTTGCTCATTGAAGTCCAACTATTATCAGATAAATATGATCAGCTCCTTATTCTATTTGATTTCAATGAAAAGAGTTAACATCTTTTCATTGTTAACTGGTGATAGTTATCATCTGGATCCTCGTAGATTTTTAACTTTTTAATACAAAACAGTTTGTAAGACCATTTGGTCAGTAAATAAACAAACAAACAAAAAAAGACAGTAGAAGTAATCCCACAAGTGACCTAGGTATTACAATTATTGACCAGTAACTTTAAAATCACTATTATTAATGTTTTTTAAAAATTTAGAGAATGATGAACTATGTAGATGAATTTCAAAAAAAGGATTAAAATTCTAAAAAGTGATCAAATGGGAATTTTAAAAATAAAAAATAAAAACAATATTTGAAATTAATATCATGGGTAGGTTCATAAAGATACGTTTCAGATAAAAAGGTAAAATTATGATTTTCATACAGATATAGAAATGAGCATGTATTAAAAACTGTTTTGCTCATTAATCAGTGAGTGGACGAAGCATATTATAATGGGTTCAAAGGAAAAGTTACGAAGTACAAATTTATATAGAGAAAATAAATCAAATCGCAAATGGAGTCAAAAATGGGTTTTTTGTTGTTCTGTGGGTGGGAATCAATCAACATTATATCGGATGAGCTCTAGTTTCCATATCCACCAACTATCTTCACTTTACAAAGATGTGAAAAATAGCAAAGAAAATGAATAAGGCTAGAATCATACAGCCTGGAAGAACATATTGCAGATAATGCATAGTTCTTCATTGAAGGTCTACATTTTTTCTACAGGTTTAAGAGCAAATTTGACATAGAAAAAGAGAGGCTTAAGAAACAAGAATACAGGTAAGTAGAAAATATCAAAATAATCAGAATTAAAACACTAGGGAATGTAGATGCATGTGGGACATGCTCTAAATAATCTAATATGTGTACAGAGCCCTAGGAGTGCAAACTGAAAAAAATGATTCAGAAGCATTATTTCAAGATTGAATGGTCATACATTTTTTTGAAATAGATGAAATATATGAACTCACATATTCAAGAAGTTCAGCCAATCCAGGCAGTATAAGAACAGATAAAGCAACACACATATGTACACATACACACCCCTAGGAAATTCATAGTAAAACTGATGAAAATCAATAAAGACACAGTTTTAAGAGCAGCCAGAAGAAAAAGACATACCACTTTCCAAAGAACAATGAGACAGACAGGCGACTTCCCAACAGAAACAACAGAAGTCAGAAGGCAACACATAATATCATTAAACTGTTGGAAACAGCCACTGAAAATATACTTAAAAAATAAAGTTGAAGTACAGATGTTTTGAAAAGTACAAAATTTAGGGAATTCATCATCAACACTGATTTTTTTTTTAAATGTTAAAAGGAGTTTTTTAAACAGAAGGAATATGATCCAAATCAGAAACATAAAAGGCAAGAAAGAATGCAGAATAGAAGAAAGAGTAAATATACAGTTAAATATTAATAAGTGTTTAAATATCTATTTGGTTAAATATAAATATTGGTTATAATAATTCTAGTAGTTTCATCTGGATTTTATAATCTATGTATAATTCGAATGCATTAAAGCAGCAGCGTAAAAGGTGGGGAAAGTAAAACAGATTTTTCAAGAAAGCAACAAAAAGAGGAGGAATGAAAGAATAACAACATAAAACTGAAGATAGAAAGATAAAGGAGAGAAAAGAAATAGCGTAGGTAGGAATAATCGGTAAATGAAATAAAATCAAACAGGGAAACAAAGGAAAGGGAAACACAGCAAACAAGAAATGATACAGTAGCAACTTGTTTTAAAAAAGGAGAAAAAAAAGTAAACATGGAAAAACAGCCTTCCCTCTTAGACCCCTAAGGATCATCTCAGGCTCTGGTGTTCATCGTCACCCTGCAGCCTGCCCTCTGCAGGTTTTGGTGAATAAAATAAGGAAAGGTTTAAAAAGGAACCTTTTTTTTAAATAAGAGACCCAAGAAAAGCTAATATAAAGAGAATGTCTATATGTTCCCTGTCATAAAGTTTCAGCTGGATGCCTGATAACCCCAGTGAATCGCTTCTCTAAGAAGAGCTGGGAATCAAATCAGGGACCTTGTATATATAAGGCAAGACTTCTTCCAATGAGCTAACCTGTCTCCTTAGGTTAGTTAAACTTTCAGAAGGCTATCTGCCCCCTTTACCTCAGGTAGGTTAGGTTCCTTGCAGTTTGCCAAAGTCCTGCTGATTAGGTAGGTTCCTGTCCCTGCCTCCTCTCTAATCAAATCCCTCTTTTTACCTGGCTATCTATGTGTGACAGCCTGCCTGAGGAGACCCCCCTCCCCTCTCCCTGTCAAGTCAGGATCCCTTCCAATATTCAAAGGGGGCTCAGCTGGCCTCACCAGGAAGAAACCACTCTGCACCCTCCCAGACCCCTCTTCCTCCCAGAGAATCCACCCTTACACCTCAGAGCAGGGAGTCAGCAGCTCCACCTAGGCTATTTGCACTGAGGGTGAGGTATCTGTGCAGCTTCCAGCCACAGGGGTGAACAAAGTGTTTTCCTTTGGCTTCTTTAACTTTCCATTACCCTCCTAGATGACTCAGAGTATCCCAAAGCAGCTCCCCAAGGCAGCCTTTGGCTCTTTCTCCATTGTTTTAGTGAGAGCTAAACCTTATCTGCCTAACCCGAAAGCCATGTTCCCATAATCTCAAGAAAGTAACAAATGCAAACTTTGTATTAGATTATAATAATTATAAAATGTATTTTAAGTACTGGGTCAATCACTAAAAGAATTGAAAAAGTGTGTAAATTATAACTTAATAAAGAGTAAATGGAATAATAAAATGTATTCAAATAAAAATATCAAGAGAGGAAAAGAAAAGTATATAAAATAAGTTGGTCAAAAAACAAAACAAAACAAAACAAAAAAGACAAATACAAATATATAAATAAATAAATAAATAAAATATGAAAGAATCACTCAAATCAAGAACAACAATTGTCAGAATTAAACTAAAATATTCTACTGCTAACAAGAGTCACATGTTAAGTTTAAGGACAGAGAGTAACTAGAAGTGAAAGGATATAAGGGAAATACTGTATAGATACTTGCAAAAGAAAGCTGATATAAAATTTTTTACTAGTATCCTGACATTTTTGAAGAAATATTAGTAGAGATAAAAAAAGGGACCTTTCACAATGACAAGGATATCAGCTGAACAGGAAAGATGAATAAAACAAAATTAAAGAAGAATTTACAGAAATTCACAAAAGTATCAGAAGACATTACCCCCCAATCCATTTCAATAAATGATAGAAAATGCAGACCAGAAAACTAGTAAGGATATACAACATGTTAACACTGCAATTTACAAAACTTTACTTAACCAATGTAAAAAAAACTGTACCCAGAATCAACAAAATTCATAATATTTTTTGGTGCTAATGAATCTTTTTACCAAAGTTGACCATCCAGTGGACCGTAAATAAACTTGTTCAGAATCTCAAAAATTAAAACTGCTCAGAGTATGTGATGATAGAGGTAGAAATCAATAAAGTGAAATAACCAGAGTGTTTAGCCATCTGAAACAATACAATTCTAAATATCTCAAAAATGAAATAGATTAACAATATTTTAATCAAAACGCTGGTGATGACACTGCATATCAAAACTTGTGGAATGCTGATACAACAGTGCTTAGAGAAAAATGTGTAACCCTAAATGCACATAGTTGAAAGAAGAAAGCCTGAAAGCCAATCTTTCCAGAAAAAAAAAAAAAAGAGCAAATCAAAGATAAAGTAAAAGGAAGAACTTGATAATAAAAATAAGACCTCAATGTAATAGAAAATAAAATGGAGTAACTCAACAAGCCGAAAGCTAGATCTTTGAAAAGATTTATTCAATTAATAAACCACTGGTGATATGGATCAAGGAAAAAGAAAGAAAAGACATTTCACCAATGAAATGACAAGGAGATATCACTAGCAAGCCAAAAAATAAAGGATTTCATCTTTCCCACATACTATGAATGCTGGACAATGGCAGTTTCAGGGTTAATCCAATGGTTCAATGATTTCAGTGTACCTGGTGTGCCCTTCTTGTGATGGAGGCCAGAGGTTCAGTATTATATCATCAAAGAACCCTAATAAAAGGCATTAAGCAGGACTGAGACTTTTTTCTCATCTGCCCAATGTTATCAAGAAGACGTTCTTTGCCAGATATAAGCCAATAGACTCCCTTTATATGTCATTATTAGAATTGTATTCCCATGTCCACTATGAGCACATACCTTGATATCAAAGGCTCCTCAACTGATATTTTTTAAATTTTCAATGGTCAGTGAAAGAAAGGAACAGCTTTGGGGGTAAGCAAACAATGTTCTCTGCCACATTCCGTATTTTTCTCAGTGACATGAAGTAGATAGATTCCCTCTTTTGAAAAACCTAGAATTGGGTGTCCTTTACTTGCAACTGAAAGTATACAGACTAATACAAACTGATCCTATTTATTCATTAATATGTATCTTTATGAACCAAAAAATAATGAAAATACTAACTATAGACCAATCCCAGTCATCAAGTAATAACGTTAGAATTCCATTTCAATCATTATTTAAAAATTTTTTATACTGCAAAGGTTAAATTTTCAACCTCATGTATAAATACAGGTATACAGGTAAACAGTTCTATTCCCAAATGTAGTTCCATTCAAGAAACAGTTCCAGGTTGCCTACCATCGACAAGATACTTTGCTATAAGATGGTTCCATTGACCTCTAGAAATGCTCAGTCCAGGACATGCACAAAATAATGCAGATTTGCTGAGGAAGGTGCTAGTGGAAGAAGTATAGGGAACTAAAGGAGAATAGACACGAGTCTAGTAAGAATTAGAAAAAAAGTTTCTGGAAGAGATGCATTGGCTGAAAATACATGTCCCAAAGGCTTACCATGTCCTTTTTCTTGCTATAACTGAACAGAAAATGACACGGACCAATGCTGTGAGACTCATCCTTGAACTGTACTCTCTGTTTATGATGAAACTCTATACTGAAATGTTTACCCGGAACTGGGTGGCGACCAAAATGTTGGTGCTGTGATTGAATCAGAAATGTGTTTGTATCTCTGTTTATCACATAGCTAGTTTCCTAAACAAATCTGGTTAAAACAAACATCAAAGATGTTTTTCAGAAAATAGAATTTGGGAAAATAAATTCAGTCCAGCTGACATTAGATGCTACCCCTGTCAAACCAAACAGGATTTTAATGTTACTTGCCTGTTAAGTATTAGCGAAGAAATCTGTCGAAACAGTAAAAAATAAAATCCCACAGCCATTAAATCAGAGTAATTAGAACTCCAGTGATGGGTGAAAGTGGAATCAGATGTTCTTCCTCACTGGGAGATAGTTGGCTGGGATATTTGACAGTCCATGACTTCAGAGGGAGAGCTGCAGCTAGAAATTGTTAGGGGATTTTTGTGTTATATAGATATTACATGAGCTACATTTTCATTTTTGTCATTTCAGAAATAAACTATGTAGTGAAATTAGATATTTTCAACCTATGTGCTCATCTTTTGATTTCAACCTATAGGAGTTAGCTACTTATATATTAGTAATCTCCAGGTATTGTGACATTTGCCTGGTAAATGGTTAGTGTAGAATTCTTTATTTTGGGTTCTGGTATATTTTACAACTTTAAATCCTAAAACAGGAAGGAAATTCTATTAGCCATGCTGTGGATTGTAAAGCACCTCCAGCAAAGAGGAAAATGTCAACAGAAATAGCAACCACAGATGCTTTATGAATCAAAGGAGCACTAAATCTTAAGTTAATTGGTTGAATGATGAATGGCTTTCTCTGTTAAGTAGATTTTAACATTTGAAAATGTTTTTCCATGTTTATGTTTAATCCCAAACAATGTATGTTGAAGAATATACAGTATAAACTACTGAAATAATAGAAAAACTCCAGAAAAATCACTGCCTGAATAATTCCTTATAAAATAAAATATTTAACTCACACTTTGATGACAATCTGCAAAGTCCCTTTGTTGCGTCATATATAAAATGAAGAAACAAATTTAGTGGTTAAATGTTTAAGATTGATATAGACATTGACATAACTTGCATTTCTAAGTATAAAAATACAAACAGAAATAATGCTAACATATATTATTTGCCCATGACTACATGGCATACATAGTCTTAAAAAAGCTCTTGGTGCAGTAGAGCTCACAAACCTCGCAAGGATCCTGTAAGGATCATTACTCTCCATTTCACAGATATGGAAATTATAGTCTTGCCTAATTCACATAGGCAAATAGCCTAATATCATGCAATTACTAAATGTTTTAGTATTGTTGGTAAAATGAGATTTTAATTCTGAACTATCTGACCACAGAACCAGTTGTTTTAACCACTTTCCTCTACCACCCCCTCATTTAGAAACATGACATGCCAGGAAAGATCGTCTCATAATACGTTGTCTGATGATTTTATCAACAGTCATTTTCATCCTTTAATTTCAGACTATCAGGTCACTACTTCAAAAAATGCCCATGTTCATCAATAAATCATTTCGTAGACGTTAATAATGATAATGGCACTTTTCAAGCAACAAGGAGTTTTGAGGGACAATTGCACAGGAGAAGATGATGCTCCTGAGTTGTTACGTGCCTTACTGTGGACACAAAGAGTTAGGGTCTTCGGTGTCTTCATGACCAGCCACTGCTCTTTCCACAGCCCTCTCCACGATGCATCTAAGTTAGTCAGCATGTTGTAACTAATGCAATTCTTTCTTTTTTCTTCTTTTAATTCCATCATCCCAAGCTCATAATCAGAGTGGTGGTGGAGATTCATGTCAGTTGGGTGGCAAAAGTCAGGAAGCAGTGGAAATGGGGCAGGTAGACATATTCACAAGGTAGCCAACCAGCGACTCTCTGTGGGGATCTCCAAACCACCTCTGTTCTGACCTGAAATTTCCAACATTAATGTTTATTCTGTGGTTAGAGAGAACAGTGTGTCCCTTAAAGCCACCTGATTTATGTAAAAATGTCATCGGTCGGGGGGCTTTGCCAGCAGAGCACGCACATGCTATCTCATCCCAGTTTCACAGCAATCCTACATGACATATTAATGCCTCTGTCTTACAGATTTGAACAGTAGGTTTTGGTACGGTCTATCATCTTGTTCAAGGTCGCAGAGTTTGTAAGTGTCTCAGTTGGAAATCAATCCAAGGTCATATTGAATCAGTGTCCCTTTCACTACTTAGACTACACTGGAGAGTATGTTGCCCTGGGAAGACAAGACAGAATTTTCTGGAATGATGAGATACCTGCAGATTAGTCACCATGGGGCTTAGACTTTTTGTCAAGGGAAGCCTTGGATAAGAGCATAGTTCCAGCTCTTTTATTTCTCTCATATGGGACATTGCCACAATTAATGTGTGAATTTCTCTCTCCCACCCCAAGTTTGGATGGCTGGCACTGTGATTCAGAGTAATTAGGCAGATATCATCCGCAAAGTGCAAGTTTTCTATTCTACATAAGTCAGAGAGACTGCCCAACTTCACTTTCAGTCATGGCCATATCAGAAGTTGACCCTTTAAGAAAAATCACAAGGTTCTTTCTGCCATATCATCAGAGCCTCCAGAAAATCTCAAAATGAACATATTACAGGTAATGTAGGAGGTTATTGGGAAGTATAAAACCATAACTACAAACCTGGAATTCTGTACAAGTCCATCACAGTGCTTCCAGCATTTTCAGGTGGACGTTTCCACAAATGTTTTCTTCTTTTAAATGATTATTCTGCTGTGGTGCACTCGACTGTCAACCACTTTCTTTAATATGTAACTGTATTACCAAGTCCATTTGTGTACTGCAGAATGACCATGAGATTGACAGTAAGAAGAACTAATTTCAGGAACTAGTTCTGCCATACAATAGTGGTACCACCTTGAAAATTAAGTTCCTCAAGTATCAGTTGTCTTACTTTTAAAATGGGTAAAAGAAAAATATGAACCTAGCAAGTTTATTTTGAGGATCACAAATGAGGTATTTGTGAAAATTCTAAATAAAAATGTAAGGCACTATATTGATGCCAGTTATTATTATTAAATATAAGGCTTCTTTGTAAGGAGTTATATGCCTGATATAAGGGACTCTACTTGGTGGCAAATTCATTGGGGTCTAATTGAAGATGGGAAATTATTTAGGGAAAGTGGTGGGCCTTGCAGAAAAGGACCACAGAGAAAGGAATGGATAGAAAATACATGCTTTGTCAACCTGGATAGAATTGGCTCCTAAAACTGGAAACTGCTATTATCCTAAGAAAATATCTAACTCAAGTGAATTCTAAAGGGGCTTGTTTGCACTTTCTCCTGTAGAGCACAGGCATTAGCAGGCCGGTGGCCCTGGAATCATCTTGCTATGCTCTACAACTTAATGTCCCAGAGTTATCAGCCAGGCATCTCTGGCCTTTGGCTGGAACATAGATTATTTGTATTATTGAGAAATGATCTCCTTTTATACTGAGTTTTGTGGACAGAAACTGATGTTTGCCTGCTAAGCATACTAACACCACTTGGTTTTTCCATCTGTATTTATCCTAGAGGACATCAGATCAAGGTTTGGAATTCACACAGAGAAAACTCACCTGCTTTCTGACACTCAGAATTGCTACGGTAGCAATCACATTCCGATTTCCATTAGCAAATGTGTGCTAAGCTGATGGTGGGGATAGACTGAAAAAATCTTTCCCAGGGACTGTTACTGTCTGATGCTTGAGAAAAGGAATGTTTGACTTGCAATCCTGACACAAAAGATCAGGGCAGACCATCTGGTCCTAAAACTAGCAAGTGTAATTGCTCTTGATTTTTCACTAAAACTTTTAGCTCATGGTTTAATCCATGAATGGAACTGGAGAATGGTGCCCATCTTAAATGAGTTCCCAGGGAAAGGGCTAGAACAGGAAGCACTGCCTGAGTCCTTCTGATACAAATAAGCGGGGCTACGAGGCAGGGTCTCCTAAGGCAGCGGATATTTCTGCTCCCACTTCTTCAAATGGCTCCTTACACTTCCCAAGAAAATGCATAGTTTGTTAAGGCCAGTTTTGGGGAGGAGAACTTTCTTTCCCTTAAGGAAATTATGAGTCATAAAGTAATGAATATTTTCCTTTCACAAACTTGAAATTAGGAAGTGCCTCTTATGTCTCAGGCACTCTATGAGTGCTACTGATAGAAGTGTATAGCTTTGATGTTCTAACAGAATTCACTTTCTAGTAGGACAAGAGGAAGTAAATAAAATATTAATAATAAAGGAGAGTAAGTACCTTAATACTAATGTGCTCAGAATATTATTAGAGCATTCAGTCATAAATAATTAATTCCGCCATGGATGCCATGAAAGGCTTCATAGATAGTGACATTTGAACTGGGTTTTGAAAGGTGAATAGACTTCTCCAGTTGGAGAAGAGAATAATGATGGCATAGGGATTTGTATGGGGAAACATGTGACGCTATGGAAAGGCTTGGAATATTCTGGGGGCCATAAAAAGTAAAATGTGACAGCTGGTGTGATATTTGCTTTGGGGGTGTGTATGGAGAGGAATTGGAGACTGGGGAAAATTTTGAAGATCTTGTAATACTCTTTTAACATACTTATACTTTATCCCATGCACAAAAAGAGAAAATGAAACCTTTAATATGACAAGGCATGACCATATGTGCTTTTGCGGAAGAGAACTCTCACCATGTTCAGACTGGAAACAGCTCTGGGGTAGCTTAGGAAGTTTTAAAATAATCCAAGGGATAAGAGCACTCAGGTTTGGATAAAATTAATTGGCATTTGGAAATTTATGTGTAAAAATGATAGGACATGGAGAATGTAGGAAGGTATATGAAAAGCATTGATAAGGGAGTGATTAGATTTCAGGCTTGGTGGTTGTTGGATGGAGATACTATTAACCAAGACAGTGAATTCAGGAAAGTAGGATCAGATTTTGAAGCAGACAATAATATATTTAGGCTTGGGCATGCTTTTATTGATTCGTTTTCAGGACACAGACCAAGGTAACACGTTGAGCTAATTCATTTATGAGAACACATGGCATGCATGGGGAACTGAGAGTTTCTACTGTCTCAAAACAGAGGTCATACGAGGGCAAAGTGGTAGGTGATGTGTTTTGAAAAACAGTTTGGGGCTAAATTGTGAAAGACTTTTAAAGACAGGGACTCTGTCCAATAGGAAACAGAATCTTGAATAATTATATTGAAAGCAGAAAAAAATGGATATAAAGGAATTTCACCTTTTAAAATGTTGACAGGCATGTGAAGAGGAGGGACTGGTCAAAAAGACTCCAAGTTTTCCATATACAGCTAAGACATTTGGCTGACACTCATTATGGTATATGGTATTAAGTAGGGTTGAGTGAGTGTAACCGTTACAAATTATAGTAGTGCACAACTCATTAGTGAGTCAGAGTCCAGCAAAGCCATGCATCTGGGTCATGTTTAAACACTCAAAATCAAGAAGTTTCTCTAAGCAAATCAGCTGCCATAAAGTCAAATTGCTTAATTCAATAGTCTAGATATGGAGAAAGCAAATTAAAAGAGGACACACCGACAGATGACAAAAGGGACATTGAACATAAAAGGCACACTACAGAATAAAAAATTTTGAACAGTCTAAGGACATTTGGTAAAAATGTAAATAGTCATGCCTATTTCACTAACCCATGATAATAGTCCTTTAAATCATCCCTGTTTAAAATGGTGATTTAAACTCACCACAAAATTGTTTAGAAGTTTAGCTATACATATAATAAAATTTGGAAATATTTTCATAAAATGTTAAATTTTTAAAAACAATGTGAAGTATTTAGTTATATTGAATGTTTCTATATGGAAATACCCTCCCTGCCAAATGGGTGTTGGATAAATAGGTGAACAGTATTAATAAGCAGAACTGATAGGTGGAGAAATAGGAATAGCACATGTAACACTGATTTTACTTTTTTTTTTACTTTATTACCATTTCACCTGAATGGTCGCCATTCAGTTTTCTTCCACAGCTCAAACTTACAATGTTATTTTGATAATGGGATTCCATAGTTTAATTAATATAATCGACTATATTAGGCATTTATTCTGGACTTAAGCATTTATATAAATCCTAAGTTCTATAGAATTTCACTTAATCAAAAAGAAATTATTTAAAAATACACTCAAGAAAGGAAACGACAGAATGCATATAATGATGTGGACATGTTAAGCTGTGTTCTTGACATTTTAAAAATATCAAGCATCATCCTAATTTTATCACAGCCATAGTTTATCATCATCATCATCATCATCATCATCATCATTTTAATTTCTGAAATATGTTGGCTTGCTCAGTTTCTTGATTACTACCATTATTCATTTCCATTATCTATTAACCATACAAAGTTTTAGACATCCAGATTGTATATTTTTTATACACTAGTGAACATGTCATGCTTTAAGATTTATTTATTTACTTTTATCCATTTTAAACCCACCCTCTTTTTTGTTGTTGTTGTTGTTGTTGTTGTTGTTGCTGTTTTTGTGTCCATTCGCTGGGCAATTCTCTGTGTCTGTTTCCTGTCCTCTCTTCTCATCCTTCTCCTCCTGTCTTCACCAGGATTCGATCCTGGGAACCTCTGATGTGGGAGAGAGGCATCTGCCACCTGCACCACCTTAGTTCCTGGTTTTTCAGTGCACCTCATCTTGGCCTTCCCTTGTGTCACTCTCCTGTTACGTCATCTTCTTGCTGCATGGCTCAGTGGGGCTTAGGGACTCACCCGCTAGCGGGGCCTGGTAGCCTGCACGCCTTCTATATTTTTCTTTTATTTTACCAGGAGGTCCTGCAGATCGAACCCGTTCCTTCCATATGGGAGTCAGATGCCCAACCATTTGAGCCACATCCACCTGCCCCCCAGATTGTATTTTAGAAACCTGATAGGAGAAGTCTCTGGCTCTCAAATCATTTAGTAAAAATTGAAGTACGTGATCTTTAGGAAACTGAAATTAGTAGAATCGTGCCAGGAACTTTCCTGAAACATGAGAGTCCATAATCAATGATTTAGGGCCTAAACTAATAAAATAAATAACTCTCTTTGGCTTTGAATATTTTCTGTTAAATGGCAAATCCAATCAATCATGCTGAGATATTAAATCATTACTATAATTTCACAAAGTAAGTGTTGGAGTATAAAAAGGATTCTTCTGGGGATTTTCAGGAAAGCTTTATGATATATTGTAAATTGTACACGCTGTGTGACATTTTCAAAATTATTTTAACTTTCATAAATCCCAAGTTCCTCATCTGTAAAATGAAAATATGAACTATAGGACAACGTTGTGAAAATTAACTGAGATTATAAATATATACAGTAGTTGGCACAGAGGAGGTGGCAAATGACTGTTAATCCCTACCACTCTCCCTTTATGCTAGAACAGTTCTTGAGGTCTTAAATTTATTACCAAGGCACATAAGACAACCTCAGTATTTCCAATATTTGGTAGGTCTCTGTCATGCCAAATTTCAAGTTACATATTGGAAGGTTGGGGAATGTTTCCCTGGGCAGTAGAATTCCTTGGAAACAGTTCTGGATTTTTATCTGATGAGTGGTACAAGTGTATCTTTTCTTTGCCTAAATCCTAGAACACATCAAATGTGAAGCAAAAAGACACTCAGAAAGACAAATGGAGCAGTTTCAAGGTAGTCTTTAGTTGCATATTGTATCAGCCAGGCATCTTGAGTGCTTCCATGACTCATGTGAGATGGTATCAGAGGTTATGGCCTAAGGTTCCTTAAGAGCATACTCTGAGCTTGTCCGAGAAAGGTCATGTTTTACTCCCCATGAAGCACAGCTAGTGAGTCACAAGACACAGTCTACCAAAACTTTCTAAAATCTCTTTCAGAGAGGAAACTTGGAAAGGGAAATGGGACTTGACCTATTCCTTTGCTTCTAGAGGGTAGAGGAGCAGAGTAAGTACAGACATTCCAAATGGTTCTTTTTCAAAGAGGAAGTGGGAGAGAGCAGAGAAAAGATTAAGTTCTAATAGACAAGAAAACACTCAACCAACTGCTTGATCAAAATCTGGTTTATAATCCATCCTGCAAAAGACTCATCCAATAAAAAGAATCATAAGAGGATATTATGAGAAACTATATGCCAACAAACTAGACAACCTGAATGAAATGGACAAATTTCTAGAAACTCATAACCAACCTACACTGACACAACAAGAAATACAAGAACTTAACAAACCAATCACAATTAAGGAGATTGAATCCGTCATCAAAAATCTCCCAGCAAAGAAAAGTCCAGGACCAGATGGCTTCACAGGTGAATTCTACCAAGCATTTCTAAAAGAATTAGCACCAATTCTGTTTAAACTCTTCCAAAAAATTGAAGAGGAGGGAAAATTACCCAACACATTTTATGAAGCCAACATCACCTAATACCAAAGCCAGATAAAGATTCCACAAGAAAAGAAAATTACAGACCAATCTCTCTCATGAACATAGATGCAAAATTTCTCAACAAAATACTTGCAAATCGAATCCAACAGCATATCAAAAGACTTATACATCATGACCAAGTGGGATTTATTCCTGGCATGCAAGGCTGGTTCAACATAAGAAAATCAATCAATGTAATACACAACAATAACAAATTGAAGGAAAAAAAAACACATGATCATCTCAATAGATGCAGAAAAGGCATTCAACAAAATCCAATATCCTTTTTTGATAAAAATACTTCAAAAGATAGGAATAAAAGGGAATTCCTCAATATGATAAAAGGCATATATGAAAAACCCACAGCCAACATCTTACTCAATGGGGAAAGGTTGAAAGCTTTCCCCTAAGATCAGGAACAAGACAAGGATGCCCACTGTCGTCATTGTTATTCAACATTGTACTAGAAGTTCTAGCAAGAGCAATTAGACAAGACAAAAAAATTAAAGGCGTCCAAATAGGAAAAAAGGAAGTAAAACTCTCACTGTTTGCGGATGACATGATCCTGTATTTAGAAAATCCTGAAGTATCCACAACAAAGCTACTTGAACTAATAAATGAGTTCAGCAAAGTGGCAGGATGTAAGATCAACACGCAAAAATCAGTAATGTTTTTGTACACTAGTAATGAACAATCTGAGGAGGAAATCAGGAGGAAAATTCCATTTTCAATAGCAACAAAAAGACTCAAATACCTAGGAGTTAATTTAACCAAATAAATACAGGACCTATATGCAGAAAACTACAAAACAATGCTAAAAGAAATTTTAAAAGACCTAAACAAATGGAAAGACATTCCATGTTCATGGACTGGAAGAATAAATATCGTGAAGATGTCAATCTTGCCCAAATTGATTTATAGATTCAATGCAGTACCAATCAAAATCCCAACAGCTTACTTTACAGAATTAGAGAAGGCAATTAAGAAATTCATCTGGAAGGGTAAGTGCACCCGAATAGCCAAAAGTATTCTAAAAAAGAAGAACAATGTGGGAGGAATTTCACTGCCTGACCTTGAAACATATTACAAAGCTACAGTGGTCAAAACAGCACGGTACTGGCATAAAGATAGACATATCGATCAGTGGAATAGAATTGAGAATCCACAAATAAACCCTCACCTGTACAGTCAACTGGTTTTTGACAAACCTACCAAGCCCATGCTGATGGGAAAAAACAGTCTCTTCAACAAATGGTGTTGAGAGAACTGGATATCTATAACCAAAAGAATGAAAGAGGACCCCTATCTCACCCCCTATACAAGAATCAACTCAAAATGGATCAAAGATCTAAATATAAAAGCCAGAACCATAAAACTACTAGAAGAAAATGTAGGGAAACATCTTCAAGACCTTGTAGTAGGTGGTGGTTTCTTGGACCTCACACCCAAAGCACATGCAACAAAAGAAAAAGTAGATAAATGGGACCTCCTCAAAATTAAACACTTTTGCACCTCACAGGACTTTGTCAGAAGGGTGAAAAGGCAGCCAACTCAATGGGAAAAAATACTTCGAAATCACATATCTGATAAGGGTTTAATATCCAGGATATACAAAGAGATGTTACAAATCAACAATAAAAAGACAAATGACCCAATTAAAAAATGGGCCAAAGACTTGAACAGACATTTCTCCGAAGAAGAAATACAAATGGCAAAAAAACACATGAAGAAATGCTCAACATCACTCATGATTAGGGAAATGCAAATCAAAACTACAATGAGATATCATTTCACACCTATCAGAATGGCCACTATTCAAAAGACAGAGAACTACAAGTGTTGGAGAGGATGTGGAGAGATTGGAACACTTCTTCACTGTTGGTGGGAATGCAGGATGGTACAATCACTATGGAGAACTGTTTGGCAGTTCCTAAAGAAGTTGAATATAGACTTGCCATGTGACCCTGCAATACCACTACTGGGTATATACCCAGAAGAACTGAGAGCAGTGACATGAACAGACATCTGCACACCGATGTTCATAGCCACATTATTCACCATTGCCAAAAGTTGGAAACAACCCAGGTGTCCATCAACAGATGAATGGATAAACAAACTGTGGTCTATTCACACGATGGAATATTATGCAGCTGTAAGAAGAAATGAAGTCATAAAGCATATGGCAACATGGATGAACCTGGAGGACATTATGTTGAGTGAAGCAAGCCAGACACAAAAGGACAAATACTGTATGAATGCGTTACAATGAACCAAAAAAAAAAAAAAAAAAAAAAGACCCCTCCATCTAGTATTTAGCTTCTTCTTCAACTTTGCAGAACAACTTTGGGATTCAACACTTAAGGATGCCCATAGGCATTTGGTGTGCTGTCAATGATGAGGACCCACACTTTCCACCTGTTTTCCTATTCTCAACTGGAGAAGATATTAAACTTGAAAGAAGACATAAGCACTCACAGAAATGATTCAGCCTAAAGTTATAGGACGTGTATAGATGGGCCTATCTCTCAGTTCTTTCTGTGGTTCCATGCATAGGCATTTTGCTTTAGAGAACAGGTTTTCATACTGACTCCCAAACAAGAAAACCTGTAATAGTATCAAGGAAGTCATAAAGCTGCAAACTTTGTAGCCTGAGATTGATTTACCTTGAAGTATTAAGGCATAATCTGTATGCAAAACAGAATACTTTTGGGTTCTGATCATATTTCTGGTCTATTTACTATTTTTACATAGACTAAGTATTGCTCTACCTTTAGGCACCTGTTTCTATTCAGAAAAACTAAAGACCTCTTTTTCCAAGGGTCATCTTGGGTCTGTTATCAGCATCTTGGCTGATACATGGATGCTTGGATGGTTAAAAATCTCTATTGTAGTTTTTTTTTTTTAATATATCTTAAGACAGTTCTAATTAAGTACTGAAAAAGTGAAACATATCTAAGTCTTCTACTGAGTTCCCTAAGTACTTTGTTTTACCTAATTTGACATTTATTATTTTATGCTGTAATAATGATTTATATATCATATCTGTTTATGTCTCATTGAATTGTGAGCTCTTTCTGATAGGGAGCATTATTTTTAATTACATTTTCCTCGGTGTCTAATACTCTGCCAGATGTGTTGAAGGTATTTAATAAATTTGTGGTAAAAAGGAAAAGGGGAAGAATAATGGAAAAGAGGAAGAAAAGACAAGAAATCCTTCTTGTATTTGTCATACAAGAAGCTGGTATCAATTAATTATATATATATTTCTTCCATTGTTAATTGTTTTCCTTCTTTTCCTTCTTTATGTTAAGACTTTGAATACTGAGGGGCCTTTAACATTTTTGGCCTAGTTCCTATCTTTTAGCTTAGTCTGATTTAAGGTAAACATTGTCCAACACATAGGGACCTATAAACATGGTTGTAACTCTTTCTCTCTATTGACTTGAATAAGCTATACTCCATTTAGTCTCTTAGTTTTTCACTGATTCTTCTTTTGTCATAGTAGCAGCAGCAATTAATAATATATCATTTCTTATGTTTACCTGAAACTGTACAGAGCCCTATGAGGCTATATATGCATGACTTGGAAATTATGGACCTGGATTCTAATCTTTTTCTACTTCTTAAAAAGTGAGCTCATGGCGTCACTGCTTACTATGACTAATGTACTTTCTTCATCTCTAAATTGAGCATTTATAATTAGGTATTTCTTAATTTATTTACCAACATTTCTAAATAAACACCTCCCATGCTTCAGGCATTATTCTAGGTCTAAATCCCTGCCTTTGTGGAATTTGTCTTCTGTTATAGGACAACAGGCAATAAAAAAAGAGAAAATAATCACATTTTAGAGTTGCATGGAAAAATAGGTGCTATGGGAAAAAAACAGAGCAGGTAAAGAAAAATGGAAATGCAGAAGGACTTGCAATATTAAACAGGAAATCGTCTTTTTAATGTTAACCTTTTATTTATTTTTCTTTAGTAGAGTAGTTGTAGGTTTACAGAACAATCTTGCATAAAATTCAGGGATTCCCATATACCACCTGTAACCGTTGGGGAATTTGATGTAATTATGAATTCCAAAAAATATGATTGGATCATGCTTGTAAACTGATCTGTTAATCTGGGCATGATTAGGTTATGATTAGGGCGTTGAGCCCCGCCCCTTGGTGGGTGGGGAATCGAATATAAAAGGCAAGGCAAAGAACAGAGTTGAAGCAGTCTTTTGAGAAGCAGCTTTGATATTGGAAACAAGGTCCCAGGAGAAGAGAAGTGAACTGTTCACCTGATAGCCTACAGCTGACCATGTGGAGGAACCAGAAAAGCTAAGCCCTGAGAGAAACGCAGCCCCAGGAAGAGAGGAACACAAGAAACCTGAACCCTGACAAATGTTGGCAGCTGTCTTGCCCAAACACGTGGCAAAGAACTTTGGTGAGAAGAAGCTTAATGCTTTATGGCCTGGTATCTGTGGACTTGGCTGACTAATACACCACCCTATAATTAACAGCTTGCACTCGTGTGGTAATATTTGTTATAATTGATGATGGCCCATTTTTATAATTGTACCATTAACTATAGTCCATGGTTTAATTAAGGATTCACTGACTGTATAGTATAGTTCCATGGAATTTTCTTTTTTATTTTTATTCTATTACCACATATGCAATACTTCAGTAAGGTTAATTGTATCCACAATGTTGTGCTACCATTACCACCATCCATTACCAAACATTTCCACCATTTCAGAAAGGAACCCTGTATATTTTAAGCCTTAACTTCCCGTCTCTTATCCCCACCCTATTGAATGGTGCCCTGTAATCTAAATTCTGATTCTATGAGTTTGCTTATTCTAATTATTTCAAATCAGTGAGATCATACAATATTTGTCCTCTTGTGTCTGGCTTATTTCACTCAACATGATGTCTGCAATGTTCATCCATGTTGTTACATGTATCTGGACTTTATTTTTACAGCTGAATAATATTCCATTGGATGCATATCCCACATTTTATTTATCCATTCATCGGTTGCTGGACACTTGGGTTGCTTCCATCTTTTGGCAAATATGAATAATGCCACTATGAATATTATTTGTTCAAGTCCTTGCTTTCAATTTTTGAATAAAGATCTGAAGGAGGTAAGGGAATAAAATACATGGATCTGATGGAAGACTTACAGTTGGAGGGAACAATAAACTTTTTTGTCTTATTTGATAAATAGCAATGAGATCAGGTTCACTAGAGAGTGGGAAATCAGGTCAGAGAAATGTGTGATGGAACATCAGGATGAGTCTTCTAACTATAGGAAGACCTCTGCTTTTACAATGAATGCAGTAGGGATTCAATGGGAGATTTTGAGTGAAAGGCGATGCTAAAGCACCCTTTGTTTCTGAAAAGTTTGTGTTAGTAGATGTTGGGTGTTTGACAATCTGTCTTCAATATATTTTTTGAAACTCTACTGGGCTACAAAATCTGGAATTAAAGTAACTCTGTAGTTAAATTTTAACCCTCTATGTACTATAATGCCCTCTTCCCCTTTCAAATGAACCAGCACCTGGGACTTTATACATCAGAGTGATCCCATTGCCTTTCAGATGTTCTAGGCGATCATTAAACATTTATTGAGTAAATGAATAAAGATCCATGTTAAAAACCTTGTTCATAATTTCCAGAGATCAAAATTAGCATTTGTTGGGTGCTAGAAATAGAATATCTTCTTGTATGTATATGTGCCTAATTCAGTTTATTTAACTCTCATACAAAACATCAAGGGCATTATTATTTCTCCAATTTTATAAATAAATAGACGACAAGAATTTTTAAGGTAATAAGTAATAGAAATATTTATACCAGGTTTATACTCAGGTCTTTCTGGGTTAAAAGCCTAATCACATTTAATCACACCTATCTGAATTCATAGACAAGCCCTCTTTTTGTTTCTGTGGATTCTGATTTCCATCTTTTAGCATATCTTGAAGGATTTATATTTCCAATTAGAATTCTTAGTTTTGTTTCAGTGTGAGGATAGCTAACTAGCTCTCTCCTAACTCTAGGATCCATGTGGCATCATATGTTTTTATTATTTTTATTATTTTTAGCACTGTATTTGTACAGTACTCACAAGATAGTGCACATGACAGATACTTCATTAATTTGTTGATTAAGTTCAATCCAGTTTTAAATCATTCTTTAGAAATGTGGAGCATTTTCCTCAATAGTTATTTAACTTTCTTCCTTTGTGTTGTGATCTATCTCTTCAACAGTATTATAAACATCTTTACTCAGATCCAGAAGGCATATGCCTGAAAGATCTTCTATTTTTATAATGTGAGGAGGGGGTGTTCAGTCAATTATCAGACATAAACAATGGACAGAAACTTACTGAAAACAGAAATTCAATGTAGCTTAAAATAATCCTGTGCTACTTGAGGTTTCTTCTTCTTCCTATCAGCATGAATAACAAGATTACATTTTGGTAATGCCTACTGTCTGAGCAATTAATTGAAATAACATATATATTTAAAAATATAAGTGATATTGCTATGGCAGTTCTTTCAGTGTGTTGCATAATTTTAATTACTTTGCTATCCCTATTACATATTTAGTTGCTATGAGACAAACTTAAAATCAAGGCTGGAAGGAGAAAGACTTCCTTGAATAAAACAAAGAACAGATGACTCTGCTATCACTAAAATCAAAGCATCGCCTTCTTATTTGCTCAAGATGGAATGCAAGTCATTGTATGACATATCCAAGTATCTAAAGCATTAAGTATTTCAATGAATTTAATTCAGGACACAGGTTTTTCACATCTGGATTATCTTAAGTGTTCCCTGCTTTTGTTTTTGTAAATATCTGCAGCTTAGAAAAGATAAAACACAAATAATAGATATAAAGCATCTATCATTAAATTTGGACCATCCCTTAGGTGAGATGCTCTCTCTGTTTTCACTCTAACGTATCTTTCTCACACACACATGCAATTATATTATCACACAGTCATAAACAAGCATATACCCATAATGGTTAAGAAGATTTTCCCTCAAATGTTCACTGTCTTCTTGAGATGCCTCTCTAGGAAATAATTAAAAGCTATTTCCCTCAGGTCTTCAGATCCTGTGTAGATTTATCCTGCAGTCTGAAGTTCCCTTTGACATTTCTCTGCCTTCTGGAAATCTATTTAACTTTCAAGATTCAAACCAGATGCTATATCTTCATGAAGTCTTCCCTGATTGCCTATTCAATATAAATTACTACTCTTTCCTCTATGCCCCTATATCAAGGTCCTCCTCCACTTTGCAGTTAGCATATGATTCAGTTGGCTTTGCATTATGGTTAGATATTTGCATGTCTGATAGTAGTATTCTTATGAGATAAATTCCTTTTCTCTCAGGTATCTCACTAACTATTATTATATTTAATTGTAGGAAAGAGAAAGTTTACAATGCAAAAAAATTTTGTTAACTCACTCCATTCATCTGCTTATTACCTTTTGGGGACTTAAAGTCTCCCAAGTCAAAGCATTTATAATTCCCAGTCATCTTAAGGAATTCTAAATCACCAGTTTGGGAAATGCTATCTTAGGCCCATGAGACTATTTCTTTCCCTTCCCTTCCTTCCAGAACAATTCAATCTTAAAGCTATTAGGCAGGGCCAAGTAAAGTTTAGTAGGAAGCAAGGTAGGTAGGGGATGGAGTTGGGAGAAAACATGGCCCAGAATTTTGTGTCCGAGCCTGGGAGAAGAGGCACCATGAATGGGTTATCAATTGGGCAAGGATGACTTCCAAAGGGAACGGAGTAGCCAGGTGTTCCAATGCACAAGCATCTGTGCGTGAAAGGGGGTGGCAGGTGTGATGGAGTTAGTTACATTTAAAAAATGAAGCAAATAAGAATGTTAAATAAGTACATATTTTAGGCTAATGGAAGCCATAGTTCTCACTGTTGGAAAAGGTAGTTACAAACAAGAAAAGGGAAAAAGTGGGAATGAACCCTGTAGAGTTGGACTGGATTTGGAGTTATCTGTATGGATTTGTGGATTTTAAAATACATACATAGATATAATGATACATAAGTTTATAATGTTTATGTATGTGTATGTATACATCCATATATTCTCTGGTTCTGTCCAGTGGCAGTACCTGGAAGCAGTAACACTGAAAGCATATGCAGTGCCCAGATCTTGATTATAAATATTGCCCTCCATCCTCCACTGAAGAATCTAAGTCTGCTCAGAGAAATAGGTGATTTCAGAGCAGGGTCAGGGAAACCACGAAATAAGCCTGAAACATCTTGTGACAGAAAATAAAAAAGTGCTCAAGGAATGATAGGCATACCTCAAAAGGACAGAGAAGCCAGCTTTGAGGGCCTACCACTGGCAGTATCAGAAATAATTTGAGCATCAAAATAAATAATGATCTTAATGGATTATTATCCTTTGAATAGAAGGAAAAAACAGGAAACCACAAGTTCCTAGTGATATATATAAATAAATGAATACATCTCAAGTGTGTTGAGGAACAGAATATTTATAGTTTCAAAGCACCATCCCACAAAATACTTGTTAATTACAAAATGTTAAAGAGTGAGTTGAAAATGAAGAAGCTAACAGATACCAACAAATGTTTCAGAAATATAGGCCATCAGTTAGTTGTTCTTTAAAAGGAGTTCATCTGAAAGCCACATTTAAAGTGCATTTGTATTAATTAGAAATATTTTTCTGTCTGAGAGGAGAGAGCAAACTGATTTATAAAATATATACTTTTTATCCAAATATCAACCATGTATTAGCCGCTATTAGTCCCCAGTTCTGCGGACTATGAGTTTGATAACCTTCACATTGTAAACATCTGGCATTGTGTCCAGAATATAGTCGAGCATCAATAAATATATATTAAATAAATAACTTACCTTAATACTTACAATGATGAAAAGTTTATCATTCCAGGTCCTATCTTTCCAGAAAGAAATTGTCTTTAGAGAGATTAATTGGTATGTCCTAAATCTCACAGCTGATAAATGACAGCAAAAAATCTGGCTTTGCTTCTCTGTATTAGTTTCATATTGCTATTATAACAAATCACCATAAACTGATTGGCTTTAAACAAACACAAATTTGTTACCTTACAACTCTGTAGGTTAGAAGTCTGACATGGGTGTCACTGGACTAAAATCAAGGTGCTGGCAGTATACATTCCCTTCCAGAGATTCCAGGGGAGACCCCATTTCCTGGCCTTTTCAGCTTCTGGAGGCTGCCCACCTCCCTCGGCTGACGGCCCCTTCTTCCATCTTTAAAGTTATCAATGTAGGGCTGAGTCTTTCTCATGCTGCCTTCTCTCTGGTTTTCTATCTTCTAATCTCTCTTCCATTTTTAAGGGCGTTTGTGATTACACTGAGACTATTCAGATAATCTAGAATATTCTCCCTATCTTTATGTCAACTGATTAGCAACTTCAAATCCATTTGCAACTTTTATTTCTCCTTGCCATGTAAGCTAACATATTCACGGGTTCTGGGGATTATGGCATACTCATCTTTGGGAGTCATTATTCTGCTTTACACACCATAATTCTGTTATTGCTATCTAGAAAATTTCTACTTTACAAGTACATGTGGGAAACATATCTATTGGTCAGGTTTGTAAGCACATATGTGCTTCTCTTTCAGGTCTGCATTAGATTTGGTGATAAAAGGGAAAAACTAAAAACATAATCTACCCTCTCATCCTCTAGTGACTTTCATCATAGTTGCAAAAACAATATTGCATTTTCAAATCAAGAGGAGAAAAATATACCAAAAAAATACCTAATTGTGTGATACAGACAGAATAGTGTAAAAATTCAAAGAAGACAGTAATCAATGAAGGGTGAGTAGTCCCAAGTGGGTGATAATATGTTCACCAGCTGTACAAACAAGCCTATTCACCTTACAGTTGATCCATGCTAAGGAGGTCAACTATCCATTCTGACTGAGCTAGATTTCTCTGTGAACTTTTCTGCTAACATCCATGAGTTTTATTCACTGGAAGATCACTGATGAGAGTAGTCTGAGTTGAAAGCACAACTCTTTCTCATTAATACTGAAAGGACTGAGCCTATATTTCAAAACAGCTGAAAATCTAATTTGATCATTTCTGATGAATAGGCATATATGAGTTTTTGGAGATATCACGTAATACTCTGCCACCATCCCGCTTACAACAGTGACCTTGCCCTTTTATCAATAGTAGTGTTTCCATCAGTCTACCAAAGACTAGTCTTAGCAGGTCTGCTCCACTGGATCAACATAAATGGTAAGAAAATCCATTACAATAATCCAGATGAATGAATACTTGGGCTAGCAGAATCACCACGATAGTATGGTGAGATCATAACCAGCATCTTTAATATACGGATGACCACTGCCCTCCCTCTTGAAAATACCAAAGAAGCAAATATTTTCAGCCTGGAAATTACTGTCATCAGGAGACCTCAATCTAGCCCAGGATACCAGGATTTCATTTGTAAAATTGAAAAATCTCATTTGAGCCTTTTGAGAACACATATTATTGATGAGGAATTTAGTGCAGATTTTTTTTTTAAAGACTGCACATTTGAAGGTCTGCCAGATGTAATAATGTAAAGACAACAAAACTTGGAAAAATACTTTTCTTTATTTCACAAGGGAAAAACGAAAATGCCGAGAATGGCTACAATTGTTTATTTGACAAATGTCGACTAGTATAAGCTTGTTTTTGACATTGGTCCATTTTCAAGGACGAAAATGGATGTTTGGAGAAGAAAAGCTTTATCTCTAAAAATTAATGGCATATAATATTGTTCAGAGATCAAAGGGTTTGAAAATGTTGAGAAGAAAATGTAAAAAGCCATTGGGAAAATGCCTGGGTAGAGAATAGGTTCATCCATCCATTCAATGATTCCAAACAATTTTGTGGGTGCCAAATTGTGCCAGGTACTAGAATAAACACCATGAAAGCAAAAACCATATAAGACCATTAAACTAATGGAAGAGCTGGACATACACAAAAATAAATGCGGCAACAATTATAAGTGCAGTGGTGATCAAAAAAAGGAGTGATCAATTCAACTACGATAAATAATGAATGGCATTATAAAGATAATTTTGTTTTATTCATTTGACAAGTGACAAAAATACATTTTTAGCATCTATCATGTGCCAGGAATTATTATAGACACTGTGTATCCTATAACCAGTTTATATTCTGTGTTTACATGAACCTTATGGTCTGGAGAAAGACACTGACCAGTAATTTAAATTGATGAGTTCTGTATTAGGACTGTAAAGAATATTCCAGGAACATCTAACCGAGAATAGAAAAATTAAGGAAGGACTTTCATCTAAGCTGCAACCTGAGGGTTAAGAAGTTGGTTTGGCAAAAAAGGAAGGGGTGGGAATGTTGTTTTGGATACAAGGCAGAAAATATGAATAGCTCAAGGCATTTGTATAAAAAAAACAATGAACAAGACCTGAGTAATTCCTGTTGGGGTATAAACAGCCACAGTTACTCAAAAAATAGTTTGGACATGAGGGAACATTTAAGAATGTTTATAATGTTCTATATTTTGATTTCTATAGTGGTTACACGGACATATATGTGAACTTATCTAACAACTTATAATTGGTGTCTTTTATTGAATGCCTTTATGTTCAAGGTTTAATAGGGCCTGATATAAGATAATCATATGAATGTAAAAGGAATATGACAAATTTTTAAAAAATTGTATACAAATTATTCCTTAATTAAATTGATTTTTAAAAAACAAACTCAGTTGTTATCAATTGGATTTTTATAGCAAATATTCACTCCTTCCCACTTCCATGGGCTTAATCACATGATATTAAGTTAGGGAGGCCCATATGCCTGTCTATGGTCTCATTGTGTGTGTAGTATATTTCCCAGCCCACAACATTTGGACTTACCTATGCAACTTGCCATAGGATTGGCATATTGTCAGGTATGAGTCAAGCCCACATGATTCAGCCCAAGTCTAAAATATGGTGGCATCATAGATCATCACCATGGCCAGGTGCAGCAGCAGATGCATACGTGTGAAGCAAACAAGAGCCCACCCTGCAAGTCCAGCCAGATCTACAGCTGGGAAAAATTTTGCCACTCAAGCCCAGCAAAGATCAGGTGAATCCCACCTGACAAATAAATGTGTGACTGTGACAGATAATAAATTATTATTATTTTAAGCCATTGTGTTTGGGACTGGTTTGTTACACAGTATGACTGCATCAATAATTAACTTATGTACCAAGAAGTAGATGTAATCTAAAGGAACTAAAATAATTTGTAATGTATCTTTCATCACAGAGGCTACAAGCATCAATTAATGTATGGATATTTTATGGTGTTTATATTAAGGAAATTACCTAAATATTTGTTCATGTAAAAGAAGAGTAACTAGCAAGTACAATAATTTTTTAATTTGAAAGATTTTTTCCATTTTTAAGCATAAATGATTCCATATATAGATTGCATTTCCAACAGGGTTTTGTATAATGTTTATCTGTACTGCAAGCTACAGGCAAGCCATAATTTAATCTAATAAACAGGATAAATCCCCCAAAAAAGTACCAAAAATAACTGAAATGTAAATTTGGTCATTATCCTTTCTATGGACTTGATCATTATTTCAAATGTTAATATATGTGTGTATACATATATATACACACACACACATACACACATACTCTAAGATTCATGTTATCCATAATATTTGAACTGCCTTTACTCCTTTAATGGAATACACCAAAACTAAATAATGCTATATAAATAGGATATATGGCAGCACCACATAATAATTCCCAAATGATATTTGTGTAGCCCTAGTTAACTTACAGATTGATTTCTCTTTTCAGCTTCAGAGCAGTTCGGTGAGCCTATTATAATTTACCTCAATTTCAAATTAAAGATTAGATTCAAAGACTATATGATTTGGCTTAAGTTTACCAGTTTATTAGCTATTAATGTTGAACTAAGATTTAAATATATGTACATATACATATAATAAAGTGTCTAGTAAGATATAACCTTGTGTGTATTTATATGAATATATTGTTGATAGAGCATTAACTAGTTCCATATAAACTATTTCAGTTGTAATATAGGTAATAATCCGAATTATGAACTCACAAGTATCAAACAAAAAATGGAATCAATATACAAGTAAAGGAATTAAGTTGGTAGTAAGAGTAAGTCTATTTTATCTAAGAGTCTAAAGCTTTGTATAGAAACACATAAGTTAAGGTCAAATAATTAATTTTTTTCTTTGTTCATTGTGCACCAGATATTTAAGTTCACTAAACAAATATGGTTAAAGGAACAGCAAAGATATTTTCAATATAATAGAATTGGAGAAAATAAATTGGATTCAACTGCCTTTAACTATATTCTTGTGAAAATAGGACAGAATTTTAATGTTTTATTTTCTACTATATATCTGTGAAGAATCTGTCTGAATAGTAAAAAATAAAATCCCATAGCTATTAAATCAAAGTAATAAGAACCTCAATGATGGGGAACAGTGGAATCAGATATCTTTTCTGAAAGCTAACAAGTGACTAAAGAATGTTTTTGTAAATCTGATGCATGGGTTTGCAAATTCCTTAAGAGAAATGTTTATCCTTAGAGTGAAGTCTGCTAGGTTAAATGTTTTAGGGCCTGATATAAGATAATCATATAAATTTCAAAGGAAAATGACATTAAACTAAAAGAGTTGAGGTCAATGACATCATTAATGATAATGAAAATTATGAGAACTATTTAAGAGAATAACTCCTTAGATCATCTAGAGATTAAGGATCGTTCACTACTATTTCAAACTTCACATGAGCATAATTAAGCTTGAACAGTAAGACTGCAATGAAATATCTATTTCACTAGTGGATACACTCTTGGAATAATCTAGATTACAGCACTTTATATTAGAAGAGATTTTTTTTTTACATTTTCATGATTTGAATGAACAATTATGAAGACTTGTGAGTGATGTGATAATTTCCATGTCAAATCACAGTTTCCATTGATCCCATTTAATTTATAGAAACATGTTCCCAGGCTGAGAATTTTCAGCTTCCAGGAATTACATTAACATTCCTATCAAAGACAATTCTTCATGAGCTTTGTTCTTAGTATGGTCTTTTAGAAATTTTCTGCTATCTTCTAAAAATAGAATAATCAAAAGATAAAATCTTTTCAAAGACATATATGAATATGGTAAAACTGACTTAGCAAATTTTATAGAGTTAACTCCTCTTGTACTTAATACGACCACTCTGCTTTCATTGTGATTTTCACAGTTTCCAAGACCTACTAATATTTAGTTTACCAATCATTTACATCATTTCTGCATTTATACATATTCAACTGAGCTCATTAGCTCAAAGAACTGCAAGAATATTTGTGTGAACTGAATTTGTCACTTCATCCGTACCAAGCATCTCTGTGTTGAGAGTCCAGGGTCATTGCCTCTTAAAAATCAAAACCAATTTTGCAAATTCCCTCTTAAATCCTTATTAGGATGTAGGTAAATTTTATTCAAGGAGCCATTAAACAACTTTCAGATAACCACCCAATGGTGGTAATGAATCCTACGGCGGATCTTTGCAGGTCAACTCAATTTTTGTAGCTCCTTTGAAATTGTGATTTAGCCTAAGGCAAACAAGGTGGGGAAACAAATCAACTGATTCAATGTTTTAAAGCAAAACTATCCTAAGGGAATATGCTTCCCCAGAGACTGACCATATAAATATAAATATATGTGTGTCTTAAGTATATACATATATAAACTGCAGATACATTTTTCATAAATCTGGAAAATGCTTACATATTTCAAACTGTTTTCAAAACAAAGTTTTGATTCTCTAACTGAGCTTTTTTAGGCTTCCTTACATCATATCCCTAATTCTAAAACAGTATTTTCCTCATGAAAGTAAGAGAAGCAACTAAAATATTATCATCTGTATAAAGAAATAACAGTCTCAACAAATGTTAGAACATGAAATTGTACATGATGTTCCATAACAAGGAGTTTTCAAATTAATCTCTGTAGGAAAAAAAACTAATATGCAAAAGAAGAATAAAAATATGTACATGAATCATTGATATTTTGTTACATAATCCGTTAACAAAACTTCTGTCTGTTTAGAAAAGAATATTATTTGATAGTTAATTGCCAATGGAATATAAATTTCCTCTACTTCTGCACCATCACTTGAAAGTATAACCCATATCCTCCAAGGCAGACACGTTTCTTTAATTCACTGGCTACTTCTTTATAATACAAGCATTTCAAATTATATTAAGTATTTTACCCTCAAAAGTTTCCCTGTTTCTGACATAATTGTTGTTTTAGCTACATAGTCGTAGAAATGGGTACCCAGGACTTGACAGATAGAAATAGACATAACCACTAAGAACCTCCTCAGGTGCCGTGAGAACTCTATAAAATGAAATTCTATAACATGCCCCTCTCCATTTAATATTTACTCTCTACCATTACTACAGATTTTATTAATATGCATGGATTGCTTAAAAAGAAAAATGCTTATTAGACATCAAATTATCCTTATCACCAGCCTCTTGATTAGTATTCATTGAGCATCCTTGTGCCAGAGAAGCAGACCTGGCACTTTATATGTCAACACAGAACTGCCATTTGAGGTAACCATTATCTTTCCCATTAAATAGATAAGAACTGTATTGTAGTCTCAAAAATTTTTTTTTTCTTGTAGATATCCAATTAGCATATCTATTTAATTCTGGTTGATTCTTTAAGGTCTGTTTCGTGCCAAGAACCAATATTCATTTCATTCTGCCACACTGCTCCCAATTTTCACCTAAGTCTTGAGTAATAATACAGTTATTAATGTTGACAGTACAGCATCCATTTACCTAGGAGAGAAATCTGACTGTTCACCGAGGGTTGGCAGTGCCGCTGTGTACCTCGAACCTGAGAAACATTGTGTCCTGAAATGCCTAATAATTTAAAATATTCAGTTGTGAAATGCATGTGTGTGTGTCTGTGTATGTGTGTAAATAGGGAGAAAGCCAGAAGGAAAAAGAGAGGGACATTATTTTGGGTGACACCATCTCTCAATCATTTCTCTTAATTAAAAACTGCCATGTCTTTCGTATTGGTCTGTAACTGCAACCCCTAGACCGGCCACACACTGTGTGAGAAATAGAAAAGCCTGGTCCATGATCAGGTTTGATATACCCATTATCACCATCGGTAGTCTCAAGTCAGTGGGTAATCAAGGTGTGAAAAGACCATGAGATCAAGAGGGCCAGGGGCATTGCCATAATTCAGGAACATCTTCACTAAGCACCAGGTGATGGGTTTCCTGGAGGATCAGGTTTTAGGAATAGCTTACGGCTATTTTCCACTTGAGCAACAGGTTCTCCACGCACCTCCTGCGAATCTGATCGAGTAAAATTCTTCATCACCCACAGGTTAATTTCAAAACGCCTTAAGTCGACATTTTAGATTGCTCATGAGCCTGAGCTTGCTTGTAACTCTCTCCAGCTGTACTGAATTAAGTACTGCTCCTTTAAAAACACAGTGCTCTTTCATCCTCGAATATGGGAACTGAATGTTCTGGTATGTCCCCCACTATCTAGTCCTTTTAGCAACTCTGATTATCCAATTGGCCAACACAAACTCATCCCTCAGGAGCTAGGTCAAATGTGAACCAATCCTACTTTCCTGCTGTAAACCATGTTTCATGGAGGTACCACCAAATAAGTGGCCTCGTTACTGGTGCTTAGAAGTCATTCAAAAAATATTTGGAAATGAATGAATTATTAGTGTTTTCATTTGGGATTTAAGTTATTTTACTTATAAAATATATAATTCTAGTTCTCTTATAATGAATATAATTGGTACCCTCTAGGAAAGCATTGCTCCTTTTCCCCAAATGGAGAAGAATACAATAATATGAACTCTCAATTTCATGCTGTCCTAAGAATCTGCATATTTCTC
The DNA here is from genome assembly GCA_026826555.1 of Tolypeutes matacus. NCBI lineage: Eukaryota > Metazoa > Chordata > Mammalia > Cingulata > Chlamyphoridae > Tolypeutes > Tolypeutes matacus. The sequence goes on along the minus strand of JAKSZT010054462.1, from coordinate 13,989,357 downwards.
AATAACTTATTTCATGACCTCCCTTCTACTTCTGGATCCTAGCACACGATTTTCATCACCGCCACTTTCACCAACACACGTACCCACAAGCAATGTAGAATTTCACAAAAGTTCCATAAAGATATTGGGGAAAAGGTTATATTGCAACGCCCGAATTCCTTAACTAGGAAAGTGAGATCTTTTTGCTCCAGCTTTTCCCACACGAAGAATCCTCCCTTATTGTTTCCTTTATCCTTCTCCCTGTTTGAGTCCCCTTCTGGAATTTCAAATTATTGACTCCTCTACAAGACAAATCCATTTCTCTCTGGCTTGTATTACCAAGTTTATCCATGTGAACTCATCTGACTATTTAGAACAATTTACAATTATCTGCAACTGTTATTAGAGGTAATATGTTCTTCTTTTTAATGTATAATTCATTTTTTATACATTAAAACTGTTATTAGAGGTAATACATTCCTCTTTAATGTATAATTCATTTTTTCTTATGCACTACCGTGTTTTCTAGTTTACCTGTATCTTTTCTATCTATGTTATCTTCTCATCTATACAGCTAAAATTTGTTACACCTGCCTCTAACAGCAATCTCCTATCTTACTTTTTGTTTACTACTCTCCTTACCTGGCAACCATTTCAAACTATTTGCAAAATAAAACAAAAGACTTTGAAAGAGAGCCTGTGGAGTTCTCTTATAAGTATACTGTATGTTTTAAATCACTCAAGGACATCACACACACAAAGACACACACATACCCATCCGTACATATTTCTTAGGATCCTTGTTATAAATGATTGGCCATTTTCATGATATTGTATTAATACTATCTTAGAATTACAGCCAGACTGTCCTGTTAGCTTATCAAATAAAATGTTTATATGGTAAAATTATAAAGCAATGACTTTACATAATTTTATACTTATAAACAATATCATCTTTGCAAAATTAAAATAATTACAATAAGAGAAGAAAGAACTCAGCCCATAGATACTTCTTCAAACCTGGCTATTCTCTCTACCCTGTGACTGACAGATTATCTCATCTCTTCTGTTGTCTAGGGAAAACTTTGGCTTCTCGTACTAATCTAAAAATTGACTATGTTGTAATTCTAATAAGAATATGACAAATTATGAAACAACTAGAATCACTTTAGAACATTATGTATTCAGGGAGACTAGTAATTAAAAGGGCCTGTGGAACAAGAAAAGTCTTTAGTGGAGTGTTTCCTAAATTGCACAGTACATAAAATCATTTAGGGAGCTTTCTACAACACTCTTCCCCCCAGCCTCGCAGACTAGTTATTCCAGTTCAGGCAGGCTGAAGTGTGGGGACCAATAGCCTGCATCTTCACAAGAATGGGAGATTCTGAGTAGATGGTTGGCAAAGCACACTGGAAAACATATCTTAGTGGGTGTAATTTTCTAAAGTGAGCCATCAGAAAGTGTCTAGGCACTCTGGGTGTTTAACAACCAGCTATCTGAGGAAAGCAAAAAATCACCTGGTTTACAACATCAGCTGATTTCCATAGTGTAAATATTCCCACTATGGATGATTTCAAGCTTCCAAGATTACATCACTGGATGTGGAGTTCGTAAGAGATTTGGCTCCAGTGAGCCAGTGTGAATCAGCTCCAGCACACCTCTGGTGGGGAGATACTCAGATCTCTTCCCTGGAGATACCTAAATGGAAAAGGAACAAAAACGTTCAGAACTTCTGAAAAAAGGTTGCAAAGAAAAGTCACCAATGGCTGGGCAGAGAATGACTGTGTATACATAAGCAATGGGCTGAAAAATCATTTCTAGTAATATAAACAAACCTAACTTTATTACTCTATTTTTGTCTTTCACTTTCCTTTAATGATTGATTGATTGATTGATTTTGATTTTGATTAGGGTATTTATCACCAGATATTGGCTTATAATTCTGGGGTGCTTCCTTGGATTTTCTGTTCCTTCTTAGTTTTGGGGTTACTTGTCTCTCAAGCACTATTTCAATTTGGTGTCAAACATTTTTCTGCAACTTATACATAGGCTAAAGAGATTATCAGGTGTCTTTCAGTATAGTACTGGATTTGGATTTATTGATTTGGCTATTGTACAATTCTGGAGGTACAGAGGAAAATATGTAGGTTTTTTTATCCAATAGAGAAACAAATAATATCTCTTTGGTGGAACAAATATCCCCAAAGATTTAGATTTATTGCCTTCTAAAACATTAACCAGTTTTTCATCTATTCAAGCAATTGTATACTGACACGTCTTTATAAAATATCTCATACAAATCTAACTTCCCAAATGCTCTTTGGATCAGTATAAACATTTTACCTTCTTTCATTAATAAATGTGTTAAATTAAATCTTTGACCTGATTTCATTTGATATTTGCCTGGGGGTTGTGGTTTTTACTTTCTTGAAAATTATACTTTAATGTCAATAATGTAAATGTCCAGTTTTATGAAAATAATCAAATTTATACACTTGGCTTTTTCTCAAATTATCTCTTTACCTCATACTGACTCAGAAAGCAGTGGAGAATAAAAACCCCAAAAATTATGGTTGGCCATTACTTTTCATTTTTCTCTGCTCCCCTCGTCCCCCACACGGCCACACATCACCAGGTTTGGGATGGGAAACGGGAAGTATAAGGAACGGTGTCCATTGGCTTTGGTGGACTTAATAAATGACTAAAGCTGACTTCTATCTTGGGAGACTTTTGTGATATCTATAAGTGATCCCTACTGGACCCCCAGTCTCCTTCAGGATTGTTGCCCAATCATAGCAAGCTTTAGTTTGGATAATCACTGGTGGATTCTCCCTCATTTTGGGGGCTTCCAGCCATGGCCTTTTAGCCTCCTTCTGCTGCAATCTCTACCCATCCAGGCAGCTGGCTCTCTCTTATAGCTGGAGCATGGGGACACTGCCACCTCTCTTGCCTTGACAAACTCTGGGATTCCGTGATATCCCTGTGTGACAGTGCAGGCCTAGATCCATCAGCAGAGCCATTATTGAGTCCTCTCACGTGCTAGATTTTCCAAGCAGGAAGTAGACCTCAGTCTTCCTGAATATTCCCAGTCATGCACAAAGCCTCAGTCTTTTGTGTCTCCCTACATTTCAAAACCCTCTCAGCCAGCCTGGAGTCAGAAAGGAGCACAAAAAAGAGGCCAAGAAAAGAACCCACAGCAAGGAACAGCTTTCTCTAAAGAAATCCTTCCCCATTATTTGCCACCAGCATCTTGTCTCTAATCCCACTGTTGTATTTTATTTTTATATTGCAAGGGATCTAAGCATTTTGAAATAAATTTCCCATTAATAACTTTACAAAATCTCTATATAGGGGATATGTTTTATGCTCACTTTGTCATCTGAGTGCTATGACATTAGCTCTGCAGTGAAAAATGAAGCTGGGAGAGCTTTATCCAATCATCATCTGGGTCCAGAATAGATCCCACCTTTTCGCCATCTTGGCACAGAAGTGTCAGAATCTCAGCAGACGGGCAACATAGATTGTAGCTGAGATGTTACCTACTATTTACTAAATTCATTAAGCTCAAAAAGGAAATGAAAGAAACCAAGTTTCTGAGTGCTTCATATTAATGACTTGATGGCATTTCTCTGCTAAATTTATTTACTCCCTGTTAGCATTCTCTAGACACTAGTCAATTTAATTTCTAGCTGCCCCCATCCTCTCTGTCTTTCTCCTAAGCAGACTCTCTTACTCTCACTTTATCATTGCTGTTTTTCTTTTTATTTTAGGTTTTAGCATATCTGCGGTAGTTCCTCTTTATTCAGTAGAATTTATTCAATAGCATTTCCTGCCTGTCCACCAGGCACTGTACTGGAACTGAAGATGCAAAGATAAATAAAATATGACCTTTGCCGTGAAGGAATTCATATGTTAAAAAGTTGGGAAGCAGATGTGGTTCAACCAGTTGGGCACCTACCTACCACATGGGAGATCCCAAGTTTGGGTCCGGTGCCTCCTAAAGAAGATGAGCTACACGCCGCACCCATGGCAACGAGCTAGACGCTGCACCGCCGCACTGATCAGATGCCTAAACGAGCAGATGCCACAAGCCAGCAGGCACTGTAGCCCACGGGGAGTGGCTCAGGCCATTGGGCACTCGCCTACCATGTGGGAAGTCCCAGGTTCGGTTCCCAGTGCCTACTGGAGAAGGCGAGTAAACAATGAGCAGACAGATGAGAGAACCATCTGTGGGGCAGGGGTGGGGGTGTGTGTGTGATTAATTTAAAAAAATAAAAGTAAATAAATCTTAAAAAAAAAAAATCAAGGACATATGTAAAGTTGTTACTTTAGGGGACGTATTAAATCCTGATATCCATTCAAGGGAATCAAGTCATTCAAACAGGCCAGTTATTCCAGAATTTAGTAAGGATGGAAATACAGGAACTTAAACATAATTGAATAGAAGGCCTGGGAGGCTCTTTAGTGGATTAAGAGCTCTTATTTTAGGGTTAAAATATAAAGATGCATCTGTCCAAAATCTGGCACATAATTGGCATTCAATAAAGTTTAACTGGAAAATTGAATTCCTATTTTGAACAGTAAAATTAAGATGTGAATATCTTAATTTCTGTTATTATATTATTATTAAATGTGTATAAGGTTAATATCTTACATTTGTAGGCCCAAAGCTGGTGCACTTTTGTGACACTTTTTGTGAAGGGGAAAGTTGGAGAAATAATTGATATTCACCTGAGAAAGTCAGAATGTTGGCCTACTGCCTACCATAGATTGGTTATACCCATGTGTTTGCTAAAGGAAACAGACTCCTCTTCCAATATATTACTTAGGTGATTTGAAGAATACTTTGTTAGCCTTTACATAATTCCTTGAAAGCTGAGAAAAAGACATACTAAATAATTACATAGACTATATGAATATATACTTACACATGCATATACACTTTATGCATGTGAAAATATTCCTTCTAATTCTTAAATTTGAATTGTGATCAATCACATATACATAGAACACCATAATTTTGTTAATGTATATGTTTATCATTCAAAATCAAGCTAAACATACAATACTCGGCTACAGGAATGATCTCATTTGTGAATACAAGAAGTTGGGCTTACTATACATTGTGGAACAGAGACCCTTTTGATGAAGGCAAATGCCACTCGTAAAGAAATTTGGATCACTGAGAATATGCTGGTTTGGAAGAAAAAACATACACCCTCATGAGGCCCTAACCTCTGAACTTCCCAAAATACAGAATTCACAATCTTTCATAAAGTGACCTTACTTTCTTCTTCCTTTCTAAATACGAATTTAGTCTGCTCTTGATGTTACATTTTAAAGTGGCAATTTGATTTACAATAACTTCTAATCTGTCTCCTCATTGTTGTTATAGCAATGTTCCATGACCTACCACCAGTTTTTTTGCATATTAACTCAAGACTTTTGCTAATATCCTCATTTAATACAAAAGGTTTGCTGACAATATAACATGTACATTACTATTGCTAAATGATATAGAAAATATATAATTAAGTCATGAAACATGGAAGTCAAGATAAATATGATGGCAGGTTAGGGAATCCTTATGCCTTATGCCTCAGTAAAAAGCAACACCAAAATCTAAGTGGCTTTACAAAACAACAGATTTTTTTTTTTTTAGTTAATGTCCCTTGAGGGATCAGGCTACTCTCCAGAGCAGCTGTCCCCTATTCAGTGGCTCAGTGACCCAGGACATTTTGATCCTTTGGCTCTGTCATCCATCATCTCAACACATCATCAAGGCAAAAGGAGAGAAAGACACTGGAGAATCATCCTGGCCCTTTGATGCCTTGGCTTGCCAATAGTAAATGGTACTCCCACCCAGAGCCCATCAGCCATAATTGATTTCATGGTCCCTCCTAACTACACAGAGGCAGGAAAATAGAAGCCTCCAGTATGACCAGAAAGAGAAGAGAACCATAAATGGATGAGCTCTAAGGGGCCTGCCATTGAAACTTCTTTCTGTGTAGCTTAAATTCCCCCTTTTGTCTATAGTGCAAACTTCTCCCAAACTGTTCTCCAAGGTGGATCTACCTAGCGACCCAGGCTACGCATCTAATCACAGTCAGTGATACAAGAGGCTTTTACTAACATCTTCACCCTAATTAGGTCAATATTTTCTATTTTTTTGTTTGCTCCTCTCATGTGTTTCACTAAAATAGCACAAATTATCCCACTCCCCTAAATGACATCTCTTTGTTTTATATTTTTCTCCAAGATCCCATGGACCTGACCTGACTTCATTAATTTGTTTCACTGCTTGAAAAAAAAAACTAATTTCAATACTTTTTCCTCCTTTTAGCATGATATTTTTCTCCCTATCATTTGCCTATTTGATATTTTCATGTTACAAAGGAATTTAGAAAGTGAGATAATCTGGTTCAAAAGAATCTTCTGCAAATGACAGACAGTTTATCTGCTCTCTTTCAATTGCAGTAAGAGTAATGAATTTTTAAAACAGGGGTATGTACACATTTATAAGGCAAATGAGAGCTATTTCAACAATACTCTATAAGACAGAAAGTGTATGGAAGAATGATGAGGCAGAATGAAGACTACCAAGGCCTAGAGGAGATAAAGGGGAGGGCATTAGAGGGGCTCATCACGTCCTCCTACCAGGATATACAACCAGAAGGCTCCAGTTTCAGAGATGGCCTTTTGCATGGCAGATGTAAATGAGAAATGGGACTAAAAATAGGCATGGGGTAGTGATAGAAGCAACTTAGGTTTAAAAGGACAGAGTCAGTGCAAATTTTAAAAGTCCTTAGGACACCCAAAGTTCCACAGGCAGGAAACATATAAATCCTCAAGGGCAAAAACAGGTTTTCATTTATGGAAAAAATAGGATAATTTCAGAGGGCATGACCAAGTTTGTAGCAGACAGAAGAAACAGCAGTGGTCAACAATTTCCAGACAACAAACTTGAGCTCTAATCAGGGAACTGAACATGTGTTCAGGTGGAGTCCCGTGTGCAATGGACAACTCACTCCTTTTTACCTTCCATTCTCCCCCCTTTTTTAATGGAAGACTATATATTAGTTTTCCTATGACACACCACTGTATGTTGGGTAAGAAAAGGAAAAATAACTTGACTCCTTAGGTCCTCAGATCAAGAGAAATTCTATCTATGGAAATGTGTGTGTCTGTGTATATGTGTGTGTGTGTGTGTGTGTATACTGCACTTCCTAAGCCTCATCCACACTTCAACCTAATTTAGAGAATAAGATGCCCTGGACCTCAAGCCTGGACATGAGTCTGATATTGTACTATATTGTACTTGCATACAACATTGAGGAGTTTGGAGACGGATGTGCTAGATTTTGCATGTGGAAAGGATGTGATTGTCTCAGACAGAGGATAGTCTCTTATTGATTGTATTTTTTCAAAAAATAGTCACAGCAATATTTCTAGTACTTAGATCTTCAGATATTGTTCATATCTCCCATCAACCCATGTTCCCTCTATTTCAATCTGGGCAGTAATGATGCTGGATGACTTTGGAGGCAAGATCACAAAAGGCTTTCCCTGGTTCACTTGTTTGCTCTCTCACACTCTCTCTCAGGAAATGTGCCTTCAGAGACTTGATCTATTATCTAAAATTTCTGCCTAATCTGAAGTGAACATGTTAGAGAGAACACATAGATATAGAGAGAGATGCTTACAGACCCCCAGCTGTTCCAGCACTTACCTGTCTGAGTTTTCTCAGCATAGGCACCTAGAACATGAGTGAAATGACTTCATACCCCAATAGTTAGTCATCCAACTCAATGCTAAACAGATCAGAAACAAGATGTTTTTTTGTTTTTTTTTTTAATTCCAGCATAAAGATTTGGAAGCAAAATCAATATTACTGTTGTCTTATGCCACTAAGTTTGGGGGTGATTTGCTATGTAGTCATAGTAATTAGACCAAAATTTTATATATCCCTTTTCAGGACAATACATGAAAATGTACTATAAATTAGAAAAAGATAAATATAAATAAAGAAAACTATATGGGAAACAAGAATTGTAGGACCTCACATAAATGTCCAATGAGTAGAAATCTAAGATCATACTTTGGCAAGTTGAGAAAGAAATCATTTTGTATTAGAAAAGTCAGGATGCTTCAAGATGAATGTCCTGAAAAAAGGATGGAATTAATTCCAGGCAATATAATGAATGTTTAAGAAGTTCAATGATATGTCTATGAGGTTTTTCTAAGATATTTTTCTTTGGTTACTAAATAGGCTATATTATATTAATGGATTAACTAATATTAAACCATCCTTGCATTGCTGAAGTGAGTATTATTTGTCATGTCTTATTATTTTTTAGTTAAATATGTTTTGCTAATATTTTATTTAGTATTTTTTCTTTGATATACACAATAGAGGTCGGTCTATAGATTGTGTTTATATATATGTGTATGTGCACTTTTTACATTGTTAGGTATCAATGTTGAAAATATTACTTGACAGTTTTATTTTCACTATGTTCAGGAAAAGTGTAAATAGCTTTGAAATTTTCTGGTTTTTGACATTTTGGTAGAATGCCTTTGTGTGGACTTCTGGTCCTGATGTTTTTGTATGTATATATCAGGGAGGGGGCATTTCTTTGATTACTTCCCCAATTTTTTTCTATTTAAATATAACTGATGAAATTTTACCTCAATTTATGTAAATTTCAAGAAATTTCAATTCCTAAAGAATTTATACATTTCATGTATGTTTTAAAATTTGTTTTCATAGAGTTGTGCAAAATGGTACCATTTTAAAGAAATTCTTCCATTTTTAGTTTGTCGTTTTAAATTTACTCAACAGTTGTTAAATAGACTTATTTAAGTGTTCAGTGGAGGAGCATTTTATTTTATCATGTTATTCGCTTTCAATTTATTGCACTGTGATCAAAGAATGAATTTTGCCTCATTTCTACTTCCTGAAGTTATTGAGATTTTCTTCTTGTCTAAAAAAAAATGTCATTTTGATTGATCTTGAAACACTTGAAAGAAAGGTAAGTTCTTTATTATTGGAATATGCAGTTTATATTTCCATATATTTTGACTTTTTTATTACTTTTTTATGAATGCTTTATACTAACATGTTTATTTCCCTCCTTATATATTGTCCAAGACAAATGGTGAGTTTTTCTCTTATGGAGATGGTTGTTGGGATACTTTTAGTTCATAGATATCCATATTTATTGTATCCTCATTGCATCATTTTATAACATTGATTTAACTAATATAAAGTGGAACTTGTTTACTTTGGATTTTCGTCACGATTTCTAACTTGGCAGATATCAAAAGTACAATACATGCTTTTTGTTGTTGATGTTGTTGGCATTTGGTAAGTACTCATTTGTTCAAATCATTGTTGTGCTTGGTTTCAAGCACACCTTTTAACAGAAAGGTGTTTCTGCTAAAAATACTCTGTGATGTCATATTTGCTGAGTATCTTTCACTACATGGTCTTTTTTTTAATTTTTGATATATTTTTAACCAGCTTAATTTAAACAAATGACATGCAGAAAAACATACATATTTAAACAGTAACATTAGATAAGTGTTGACATAATTATATACCAGTGAAATTATCACCACTATAAAGATAGTTAATGTATCTATCATCCCTATTCCACTTGGCAGTGGCTCCTCCCAGTCCTTCTCCCCATTCTCAGACAGCAACTGATTTGCTTTCTGCTATTATACGTTAGTTTACATTTACAAGCAATGTATATAAATGTCTTCCTTCACTCAGCATACATATTTTGAGATTCATCTATATTGTTGAATGTATTAATAACACATTTCTTTTTATTGCTGAATAGTATTTGATTATATGACTGTAATACAATTTGCTTATATATTTACCTTTTGATAAGCATCTAGGTGCTTTCCAATTGGGGCTATTACAAATAAAGCTGCTATGTACATTGATGTACAAGTTTTAGGTGGTTACAAGCTTTCATTTATCTTGGGTGAAAACATGGAATGGAAAAGGGTGAAAAAACGTGGTAGGTGTAGGTTTAAATATTTATGAAAGTGTCAAATAATTTTCCTAAATGACCATACCATTTTGCATTTCTAATGCACTGTACAATGGTTGTTCTGCATCCTTTCCAGTACTTGGTATTGACTTTTTTTATTCTAGTGTTAGCCTTTCTAATAGATGTGTAATCTTATCACATTGTGGTTTTTGTTTGTCTTTTCCTAATGACTAATGGTGATGAACATCTTTTCATATACTTAATCTGTTCTTTGATGATGTATATGTTCAAATATTTTGCCCATTTTTTACTAGCTCATTTGTTTTCTTATAGAAGTTCTCTATGTATTGTAAATACAAGACCTTTGTTGGAGACATGTGATTTACAAACATATTCTTAGATCTTAGTGAGGTCCACATCATGATGCTAACTGAGAATAAAATCCAGAAATGAAACCACAACATCCAGAGATTAAAAAATATACCTATTCTTCTTGACAACATCTGAGTCCTAGAGTTATCTGTACCTAAAAACAGTCAAAGTCATAAAAGATTGTTAGCCAAAAAGTATTTACTTTTCCATACTACTTATCTTAGACTAGACTATGTGATCCACACTTTTAATAGTTAAATGGTTCATGAGTCTGAAATCAAATTCAGGGTACTCAGCTTCACTACAGTCTTGAAATTATACAGAAAAGAAAACAAGAGATGCTGAGATTATTCTAATATCAAGCTGCAACTCATAGGCAAATGTGCTCTTTGGTACTGGATGAAAAAACCTGGGCTGGGGAAGGGGGAGGCCAATGCATTTGTGCAATATTGTAGGAGTAAATTATATTGACATTATTTTTTAAAATACGAGAATCCCCAAAAGATAGCAAATTATAAATTAGTTTTATTCTCAACAGTCATAGAGACTTAATTTGCTTATATTCTTGCAAGCCAAGAGGGTATTGAGGCTGCATCAAATTAGACCAATTTAAAGACATATCTTAGTTATACATGCATAGACTTTATTCCTTGAAAATGCAGCTGCAATATTGGGACGTATGATAAAAGAGATATTCAAAATATTTCTAAAAGCTATTTGTTTCCAGAAACTTCAGAAATTTTGCACAAGTGCTTTTCCAGGGTCTAGTTAAAGGGATTTTGAATCACAGTCCAATGAAGTCAAATTCACATTAATGGGACAAGAGTTGTAAATAACACGGGTGGAGAGAAAGGGAAAGGAGGGGAGGAAATGCAGTTTTGTGAGAAGATGCAAGATCCTTTCTTGGGGCTATTTCAGAGTCAAAGTTACCCTAAAACAATTACATGATAGGGTGAACAACCATTGGAAACCATGTGTCAAATCCCAATATATGGTGAGGAGATCAATGCCTTGCTTTTCTCTCCACCTTCAAGAACTACTACAGTTTGCTCATCTACTGGGAAATGGTTGTATAAGGGCTTTGAGGCTCACAAACAAATAAGTTGAGTTCATGTTGGGGAAATCTATAGTTATAACTTAAAATATCCCTGAATTTTGTGATTCTCAAAGGAGCCACATAATTTCTTGCTGTTGGTTAACCAAATTAGAATCGAATAGAAATAAGCTGAATCTCATTGTCAGCAAGGAGCAGAATTGAATAGAAAGGTTGAGAACAAAATGACCAAAAGAGTTGGAGAAATTGGTTATTAAAGCACCCTTGATGAATGATGCCCTAGAAGGAAATAATAATAATAATAATCAAGCATCTCAATCCAGATATGAAAATTCCTCCCAACGCACCCATGTGGAAGTCCAGGGTCTGAGTTAAAGATTCCTCAGTTGATTTTCAATATGGAAGAATAGCTATTAAACAAGACCACAGTGGTTATAACACATACCCATCAGTTTTCAGAATGGGTATGGTAAGAGATGGCTCTGAACTCACTTTTTTTTTTTAGTCACAAAAAGAGATACAGTGGCTGCTTGCTCCGATGCGCTGTTCTCCTCACTTCCATTTCTCCAACCCTAACACACTGATCGAGGACGGAGATGAAATTAAATGCTAATGTTGAATGTTTTTCTCACTAGTTAAATCTCCAATTCCTAAGCTCAAAGGTGTATAATGGGACTTTGAATCAGTCAGGATCTCTCTAGCATCACTTCCAGAGATACTTAACTGGAATTGTCACATATCCATTGGAAGGAGGAGAAGACATTATTAGATTATAAATAGAGATTAGATTATAAATAGAGATTATGAATAGAGACATTATTAGATTATAAATCTCGAGATTATCCATCATAAAGTCATCGTGAGTAATACATGCGGGGAGCAAAATTAGTCAGCCGAACCTTTACTCTCCTCTTGTTCAGAAAAGAAAGTGGGGCTTTGCCCATTCAATGTATTCCTCTATTCAAGAGCCATTTTCTTTTGTATTTTGTCTGGTTTTGGTTTTGGTTCCCATTTGGTTTATTTTTCTTGTTAGACTACTCGTTTGGGTTTTGTGATATAGACTCTGGACTGAGGGGAAAGAAACAGCAATAGGGATGTATCTAGCTAAAGGAAAATAAGACAAGGAGTTAGAGAAACTTAAGATATGGCATAAATGGATAGGAGTAAATAAAAGTTTTACGAAGTATTGCTTATATGACAACACATCTTCATGCTGTTCAGAAATAAAAAATGAATACATTTTCACTGCTTTGTGGTAATTCTGTGATATAGATCGTGTTCTAGGGTTTAACTTTACTAATACTCCTTGAAATAATAGTCCTTCCAGTTTATGACATGCTGTGATTTGGTCATACACTAATACTTACTTCTGCATGTTTTAGAAGCGATTTACCAAGTGTATATGTTCACAGATTCTGGAAGATATTGCATCTACAAAAAATTAAAGGCGTTCTGAAAATTAACAAATCAGAGAAAAAGTTCCTAGACTTTGAAAAGTCAATGATAAAAATTAATGAGCAGAAATAAAGTTATGGAAATCTCCTGGAATACCGAGTGAAAAGAGAATGAAAACCAATAATTAGATGATATCAGAGGAAATATGGGAGTTAGAGAATTAATAATATATATTTCAGATAGAGAAAATAGAGAAAACAAGAAGTAAAAAATTCACAACAATGTAAGGTATTGGTGGTGGGGTGATGAATGGGACTCCTGTATGGTATGCATGATTGTTTTATAAACTCATAACTTTTCAAATAAAAGTTTAAAAAATTAAAAATCCATGGATCATTTAAAAATTCAAATAATATAAGTGTTTTCTCAGGGGAAAAAAATGAAGATGAGCCTTCAGAGGTAAAAAGTCCACCCTTTGCAGAGAAAAAGAACATAAAATAAAAAGTCCATATGCCCTTACACATTTCCATCACATTTTGGAACACTAAGTGTAAAGAGAAATCCTAACATCTTCTAGACAAGAATTAAATCCTGTAAGAAGGATGGAAAACTGGGCTGTCATCAGACATATTAAGAGCCACCCTGACCTCTAGAAGAGGCTTAGGTCCACTATCTTCAAAATGATTAGAACTGAATAAATTATATTACTTCCTCAAGCCTCAGTTTCATCATCTGTAAGATAAGGGAAATGACCCTTACTGCCTTCGGGGTTTTAGAGGGCTTATTAAAATGCCTAACATATATTAGAGCTCAATAATTATTCGTTATTAGCATTCTTATTACTGTGGTTGCTAGTAACAGTGACTCAAGAAACAAGTGACAATACTAGAGCAATGCATTTGTAGCTGTCATTGATCAACCCCACTTAAAAAAGAAAAGTTTGGAATGACACAATATCACAACAGATGGTTCAAGGAAGTACTTAAGATTATTGTGCCTATTTAAGATTATTCTGATTAATATTTTATGCTTAGATATAAGCTTTTATAAAGATTCTGAGATAGAAATGAAGTTTCAAACCCTTTAATTGCGCTTATTGAAGCATAGCCTAGCGATTGGTAATAAAATACTGCCATGGATGGATATACCAGAATGTGGCCGTTCTTATTTATATTAAGAAAAAGCCATTCTTGGGATCTGAAATGGGAAACCACCATGTTGGGTATATTCTGGGTTTATGGGGCTAAGGGTTGGAAAAGGAAGAGAATGGAGACATGTACCTTTGTTGAATTTAAGTGAATTGATTGTTTGGAGTAGTAATTGATTCAAGAGCAGTAATTACTACTTTATGCCAGACAATGTCTCAGGGGTTTAGACATAATATTTTGACCTTATCCCCATAACTATCCATTTAATAGAGCAGTGCTGTAAGGTAAGTGGTATTATTACCCTCACTTTCACCACTAGGACTGAGCCTCTGACTCTTATTGTTACAGTTTTTCTATTTGGTGGTATTAAACCTAAGGATTTACTTAATGGGAACCATGATATCCTACTTGTCACATGTGCAGGGAAGAGCAAAGACCTGGAACCATTGCTATAGCTTTGTTAGGCCTCTTACAAAGAGGCCTGGGGCTTCTGCCCAAGTATTTAGCAGAAGTTTGCTCTGCTAATTAGCAAGCCTGCATTTCTTCATGGCCAGTCTGACTCCATGCCATGCTCTAACTAGCTGTTTTAAACCGTGTTAACGTAGAGAGAGCCTTGACCACAAAGCAGGATGACATGCATGTTTTCTCTTTCTCTTTTTTCTTTTTCTGCAACCCTTAGATGACACTAGGGTTCAGTATTTTTCATTTCAAAGAGTACAAGCAAAATCAGGATTCTTTAAGCTGTACCTTTTTATGATTTTAGGTTCCTCAAGCTCCTCTATGCCCCTGGAATGTTTCAATGCAGTGTCACTTGCACTTTTTGCCATTTTTAAAAATAAGGCTGTTCGTGAAGGTAGTATTAATTTCCAAACTCCTTGTTGTTAAAGTTGTAAATAGGAAGTAAAACAAACTTTTCAAATATTTTGAATCATTATAACATACATCGGAAATTCTACTATGATGTATGTTATATACTGATCACCCCTAGGTACACTCCAACCCTATTTTACGTAAAAGATTAAAATTATTCTCCAGGTGCCTGTTCATTTTTCTCAAAGACATAGCAATTTCAATTCACATGTAACTTGATTACGAAAAAAAACATGGTATTAAAGAGAACAGAAATAAAATACAGATAGTCTGGCAAAGGCTTTGAATATACTGCTTCCCAGAAGGGGTAGGTTTGAGCAGCATCCTACAAACTGGTTTTATTTGTTGTGGAGTTGGATATACCTCCTGCCTGTTTAATCTGCCTCGTGCCAAGCTCCTCCCAGCCTTAAAACCGCCTTCCGTAGGTAATATTCTGAATGACTCTATTACTTATTGTCATATAGTATATATTAGAGCTTTGCAATTTCCTTTCAATTTTATGCTCAATCAGATGCAGAAGACAGCCAGTTTTGTTAGACCATCTGTTTAATTTGCAGTAGGAGAAGGATTGATAATTTTTAAAACTTCAAAAGTTAAAATAAAATAAAATATAATATAATATAAAAAATACTTGCTGCCATGGAATATTTTTAAGTGATTTTAAGCAAATGGATTTTGTGTAAAATCACGCCCTTTAAAAAAAAAAAAAAAAAAAAAAAAAACTTAATTTAAAACCTTCAAGTGAGCAGTTGCTTAAAAGGCAATAGGAAATCATAGAGCCAATCAAGGGGAGATCTTAAGTTTTGGGAATTTGGTGTCTTCCTCCTCTCTTTGTGAACTCCTTCTAAAAAGCATTCTTTTCTTACTCACAGCCTGATGAAACAATATTTAGGAAGGCAAAGACCTTTTAGGAGAGTGCATTTTGCAAGGAGAGCCAGGGCAGAAAGACTCTGACCTGCCTTCAGGGTCTGATGCCCATCATCTGCACACTAAGAATGTCTTTTAATTCACATCAAGACATACTTAGTGAATAGTTCATGTTTGCCAGCTCTTGTGATGAGCCTGTTTAGACAGAAACATAAAATGCAATGTCCTCAAATCTTGATCAGCGGAGTGGGAAAGGCAGGCATGCAAACAGTCAATTTTTAAATGATGTCTCATGGAGACACTGATAGCTATGACATCATGGGAGAGTGACGGGAGAAAAATGAGGAGGGCCTCCAACTCACCTAGAGCTTCAGGGATGGAAATGATGTCTGAACTGAGATTTGACGTTTAACTAGGCAAAAAGTGTAAGGAAGCAGCGTGGGTGGAGATTTTGTAACAGGACTGGGAAGGGACAAAGGTCGTCCTACAGAGAGAACAATGTGTCACAGATGCCTGAAAAACCTGTTGCCTCTGGAATTTTCATTATAGAATTATAGCCTAATAGGTTACAGAAGTCTCTCAGCAGTACTCATGTACGTTTCACCAAAAATTCCACTTCAAACATGTTTTGCTTTACCTGATGTATGTAAAAGAAAAGCTTCCAAACCCAGACAATGGGGAAAAATGGATTTTTAGGTACTTTAAACCTTTAGTAGACCTAAAGGTTGCTTCCAGAAACCATGAAACTTATTTCAAAATAATTCTGAAAAAAACAATTTTCTAAAATAAATTATTTTTCCTATTAATGAAAACCACTGTTTTCTACTACAGTCCACATAAGTAAGTTCTGTTGTCTGCAATTACTCTACTTCTCTCAAGAATCCTGGAATAAGGTTCTGCACTTTGCAGAAGTGGAAACAGGCTCCAAGAGCTTGAGTAATGTGCCCAAGGTCCCCTTTCTGCATCACCTCTTGCTGCCTATACAGATGGCCCCTCCTTCAGAGTGAGCTCATCTCTGGGCCACAGCCATTACTTCCAGCTCCCACCCACCATCTGAGGCATCTCCATGCGGCCTTTCCTCATCCCCAGCTGGGAAACAAACTGTTTTGTCTGAACGACTGCACTGTTTTGGCTGGGCAAGAGCAGCCCCATAATGTGTACTCTCTTATCACTGAACAGCTGTTAGAATTCTTTATTCTCGTTATGTTCAAGATAGGGAAAATGACTCTTGGTGATATTCAGATGGATGTACAATTTGAGTTGGGTTTTTCTGGCCAATCACTAAATGTACTGATGATTTTTTAAAGAAAAATATCTTTGAAATATCTCACTACAAATGGCAAATGGAGAGAGAAAGGCTTCTATGGCTTTAGAAACTCAGAAATACAGCATATAATGGCAATAAAACCTGGAGTCCTTTTCCTCTATACCTGTAAAGAATACAAGGAGCTCTTTCAGGTTCCCATAGGCATTTAAATGTCTCCAACAAAGTAGCATTTTTATAGGACAAAGGGGGATTAGTATGGGAAAGAATGTTAAATATCCTGTGCCCTTACCCGGGGCAGGCTCTTCACCAACATCATATCATTTGAAACTTGCAACAACCTGTAAGATACTATCATTATCCCATTTTATAGATTAGCAAACTGAAGTTCATAGGGGTTAAATCACTTACTCAAAAAAAAATAATAATAATAACTTAAAGCCAGTAATTGGAGCAGAAATAATTTAAAACAAGATCTGTCTGTTTGCCAAGCCCATGGAGATACTCTTACTTAAAATTATTAATCATTCAAGATCTCAGTTTTTTGATATCTATGAAAACTGAGCTGTTGAACTCCTATTCATCTATACAAGTTGGTAATTGGCTGCTTGGGACAACAAAACTGTGATCAGTGGCATAAACGATATTGCTTATTTTTCTCATGTATTAGAAGTTTAGTGTTAGGCAGTTGAAATCCTGGCTAACAACTACGTGGTCATGAAGAACCCTGGTTCCAAATCTCACTATTGTGCCATTTTTAAAATGTGACTCTGATTTTTGTGGCCAAAGATGGCTACAGAAGCTTTAACCATGACATTATATTTCCATGGAGCAAGTTGGAAGTGAGAAAAGAAAGGCGATCTCTCTTCCCTCCCTTCAAAGAAAACTCCCTAGATACTGATACATTCTTTTTATATATCTTTATCAGAACTTAACTACATAATCATACCTAACAAGAAAGGAAGCCAGGCACATTGCCACCCAAACTGGAATCATTGTTGGGATAAGTAGCAAACAGCCTCTTCCCACCATCTTTCATCCTTGAGAATCTCAGGCTGGACTGTCATTGAAGAAAAGGCATGTTCTTTCCAGGTATTTTGGATATGCCTTCTTCCCTCCTCCACAAGTTGAGAAACTTTACCTTCATATAGTAAATATGCAAACT
Organism: Tolypeutes matacus; assembly: GCA_026826555.1. Taxonomy (NCBI): domain Eukaryota; kingdom Metazoa; phylum Chordata; class Mammalia; order Cingulata; family Chlamyphoridae; genus Tolypeutes; species Tolypeutes matacus. The sequence continues at coordinate 13,971,236 of JAKSZT010054462.1, read as the reverse complement.
TCAACCTGTTTATGAAAGCAGGTTTATGAATAGCCTGATTAACATTATTGAAAAATTCTAAAGAATGAGTGCTATAGTCTAATTTGTGTGATCAGGATTAATTCAAACAGTTGAGGACAGGAAAAGTTTCTTGGCAAAGCCTTTTTAAGTGTCTAAGTTGAGCCATTTATTTTCTTTCTCACTTGAACCTTAAATTTGATATTAAGTGAGCCCACTAACAAATTAAATAACTCCCTGTGCCAAACCAACTACTAACTCCGGTTTTATCTCTATCCATTAAAGTAAATTAAAAACATGCAAGAATTCTAAAAAAGGTGACAAATGATTTTTCAGAGTTGTTCTTATTGAGATATATACAAAATCCAATTTCAAAAAATGGCCTGCTTCCATTCTGTTTTTGCCTTTGGAATTTAGGTTGGTTGGAAATGTATTCATCATAATCTAACTTGTAAAGGGAGGATGACAACTAAAATTAAAATTTTAAGTTTTTCCCACCTAAAATCAGTTTTTGAAATAAAATATTAGGTACTTAATGATGGTTAAAGGAAGAAAATGATAATTCAATTTGATCAAATAGCTGGGTTTTGAAAATGCATGCTCAAAGCAATCAGAGATAAAATGTTGATTAATTACAGTAAAGTCATCACTCAATGCAAAATAGAAATGCTTAATGAAGTTAAGCATCAAAAATTTTATTTGGATATATTATATTTTCATAGACCTGAAATATTGTGACTAGTAATAATCTTACATAGAAAATATAGATTTATCTTTATAATAGCCTCACCTGCCTAACTCCCCACCCCACCCCCTATAATACATTCTAAATGTATATTTCAGGGTACATAAAAATTTTTTTCTTAGAAAAGCTAAGACAAGCTTGAAGTAACGTGACTTACAAAACTCATTCAAACAAATTTGTTTCACTATTTATTAAAAGGACCCAGTTTGCATATGAATGTTGAACTGTAGGCAAATATCCTTCTTGGCATTTTAATTAAACTCTGACTTACATCTTGGGTTTGGTCACTTGAAAATGATGGCCTACTTGGAAATTAACTTTCCAACCCTTATCTGACCAGCAAACCTTTCTTCCTCCCTCAGAACCTTTTCCAGAAATCTCCCTTGACATTCCCCCAGTTGAATTAATAATTTTCTTTTTCCTAGTACCTCCATAGCCCATATACACTTTCATACCTTTTGGCTTTTCTTAACGCTATCATAAAACACTAAATGTTGTTACATCCAAATTTCTTGATTAGACAGTGGCACTTCTTGAGGATGAAATTGTATTTTACACTGTCCTGGGTCTGTAGTGCCTAACACCATACCTAATTTGAAGTAATAATAAATGTTTACTAAATTAAATTATTGACATGTTTTGTAATTGGGGAGGGTGTGTATAAATCTTGAAGAATATAAACCTTGAATTTGGAGGAAATGACTAAGGGAAATTTTAAAAAGTTGTTCTTCATGGAAGCAAGATAAAATAGAAAAATAACATTCATGTATTCACTTATTCATATATATATTCATATTTTAACCATGTTCTATTGGGGAAGGGTATTGAAAATGTTTCAGTGGGAAGCTAGGAAAATAGTACAACTTCTTAAACAAAAGGAGAGCGGTCAAGAGTGTCTAAATTGGAAAAAAGAGATATCTTCAATTATAGAAGACAAGAGCCTTGTGACAAAAAGAAATCTTGAAAAACTAGACCAAGAGATAAAATAAATGTAAAGAAAGCCTGTGTAAAGCAAAGAATACAACATCTATTGCAATGAAGTGATAATTTACTTCTAATGCAACCTCTAGGAAAACTTTTGCTCTCAGTGAAGAAATTTTATGCTACACTTTCATGATGACAAAGTAATGTCATCTCTTCATATGGAAAAGCTTGAGCACAAAAGTATACTACAACTTTTGCAATTATTTAGAGTAGGTCTTTCTGGAGTATAGATTTATCACTTTGCTTCTTTTCCTAACTCTTCTCAATCATATTTTCTCTGTTCTTGATTCTCTGAAACCTTCTAAATTACTATTATTTTTTGTACTTTTTCCAATTTTAGCCTCTTTAGATAATTGCAGAACAATTTGAGATATTAATACTTTTATACCTAAATTTTAAATATTTTCATATGAATTTAATGTTTTATTTCATCATAAGTCAGAACTTCAACCGACTAAAGTGTAAAGCACATTTCAATTAGTTTTAAGATATTTTGATGCAATTTTTTAAACATTTAAATACTCCAAACATAATGTATAATTCAATTTAAATATTTATAAGGCTGGAGGAGACACTTATGCTTAAAAGATATTTTTCAATGTTAACTGTATCAAGAAATAGTTCATAAAGCATCATAAGCCTAAATACTTGTTGACAAGAACATGATATAATATATATAAAAGTGAATTCAACTTATGTGGATATGGAGGAAACACTTTTCTCTATTCCTCTTGCAATGTACAACTGAAAATTCTACCATTTTATATAAAATAAGCATGAGAAATGCTAAATGGTAGAAGATGACAGAGCAGCTCGAACCTCTGGACCCAAAGAATTACACAGAAGTGATTTTCCCTGTTTTCTCTTTGCCTCACATATTCTTGGTATGGAGCTGAAAAAATGAGAAACCCAGAAAAGTTAATGGCACAGACAAAAAAATAAATAGATCCCCCAAAAAACCTTTTCTCTTGAGCCAAAGAACCAGGACGAGAGAAAAACCTTTTAGACAATAGCCACTCTACTTCAGACAACACTCACAAGCACAAAAACTATGAATCTGCCCTACCCATGCCAGCAAAGGCTAAGTAGAGATCCTGGACTAACACTGTTACTCGGCCATAACTAGATGCTGATCTCCCCCTTCCCAAGTGGTTGTCAGATAAGACTGAATAGGTAGCCAAGTCTTTAATTCTCACTTGGTGGAAATGTAGGTCCCTCTTTCTGCAGTGTCAGTAGAAAATCTGTCAGTAGATTGGACTTCCATCCCCTCGCCCCCCCGATAGTAATGAGGACCCTCTCCCCCTTTGGGGATGTGTCATAACAAGCCTTGTGGAGACTTAGGGCATTTACCACTGCCAAGCAATAAAGAGGCCACATCTCCCTGGTGTCTATGGAAGCCACATAGGAAGCAGAAATGTGACAATTCCTTTCCTCCCAGACATGGAGATATCAGTGGAAGCATACCCATGCCCAGCAGTGATGAGGATTCTCCTTCTTTGGTGGAAATGGAGGCTAGTGGAAAACCTGACTTCTATCTTCACCTGGAAGATGGACATGGCACCTGCCCTTCTACTCCAGGAGTGATATCATAAGAAACCAGGTAGAGTAGAAGGTTTAAATAAGATCCAATATCGCATACCATTGTATCTTGGTTTCAGTAGAAAACCACTCATCATACCAAGCCTCAAGAATAACTCAAACTGAATTTAAAAAGCCAATCAGTAGTTGCTAAAACCAAGATGACTTAGATGTCAGAATTATCTGATCAAATATTTTAAAGAAGCAATTCAATCAGCTTCAATCAGCAATTATGAACATGCTTGAAAAAAATAAAAAGGAAATTCTAATAAAAGAAATAGAATATATAAAGAAGAACCAGAAAGAAATTTTAGAACTGAGAAAAATGGAATAACTAATATAAATACTCAGCAGCAGAATCAAAGGGAGAGAGGAAGAAATCAGTGAACTGGATAATAGAACAACAACAACAACAAAATAACCAATCTGAATAACAGAAAGAAAATAGACCAAAAAAAGAACAAAATCTCAGGGATATGTGGGCCTATGTCATAAAAGTCCCAGAGGGACATGGGAAAATGGGAATATGGTGCCTCTATGAGGCACCATGGAGGCCAGAAGAAAGCGGCATAACATTTTCCAAATACTAAAAGCAAACAACTGTCAACATATAATTCCATCTGCAATGAAAATATCCTTCTAGAACAAAATGGAAATCAACAAGTAGACTTTCCCTAAAAAATGACTACAGTTCTCTATGCAGAAAGAAAATAGTAAGATAGGAAATTTGGGCCATTGAGAAGAAAGAAATATTAGAGCAAGCAAAAATATGGGTAAAATATAATAGACTTTCCTTCTCTAGACTTCTTAATTATCTTTCACAGAGGAAACAAAAGTTATAGCACTGTCTGATGTGGTTCTAAATACATGTAGTGAAAATATTTAAGGTAATTATGTTATAAATGGAGGAAGGTAAAAGTATGTAAATGGAATTAATATTTTTACACATCATTTGTGATGGTAAAAATGTTAATACTAGTAGAGTGTAAAAAGTTAAATTTAAAAGTTAAATATAATATAATACCTAAAGCAAATACTAAAAGTGCTGTAGAGAGATACACCAAAAATAAATTAAAGATAATTCAACATGAAACTCTAAAAATAAATCTTCAAATAAACCACAGGAAGACAAGAAAAATAAAACAGAGAAGAAAAAATAAAATGGGAAACTTAAGCCCTAACATACATACATACATAATACAACAAATGGAAATAGTCTTCATACACCAATTAAAGACAGGTTTGCAGTGTGGATTATAAAATTATAGTCCATATAGTTCATCTGTATAAGAATTTCTGCAAAAATATATTGACATAAGTAGGTAAATGGAAAAGGATGGAAAAAGATATGTCATGTAAATATTAATCAAAAGAAACCAGAAGTAACAATATTAATATCAAATAAAGTAGACTTCAGAACAAAGGAAACTACCAGAGACAAAGAGGGATAACATACAATGATAAAAGGCTCAAACCACCAAGAAAATAGCTACCTTAAAAATGTATGCATCAGAAACAACAGAGAAACAATACATGAAAAGCAAAATTTGATAGAATTGCAAAGAATAGAAAAATCTACAATTTTGTTTGGAAACTTCAACACCCTCCTTTCAGCAGATGAATGAGCCACTAGACAAAAAAATCAGAAAAAACATAGAGGTCAATAACACATTAAACGAACAGGATCTAATCAGCATTGATAGAGCACTTCACCTAACAACAACAGAATGCTCATTAGCTTTCAAGCACCAATGGAAAATATGCCAAAGTGAACTATATCATGGGCCATAAAAGAAGCCTCGGAAATTTTTAAAGAATTGAAATCTTCCATAATGTGCACCCTTACCACAATGGAATCAAACTAGAAATTAATAATGGAAAGATAACAGAAATTCTCCAAACATTTGGAAAGTAAACAATATACTTCTAAATAACCTATGGATCCAAGTAGTCTCAAAGGAATATTTTTTAAAAAGCAAAATATATATATTTAAAATAGTACATTCAAAACTCCCATCTCAACAACTAGAAAATACAGGTCAAAATAAATCCAAAACAAGCATAAGGAAGGAAATACTAAAGATAAGAGCAGAAACCAATGCGATTAGAAACAGAAAAACAATAGAAGATATCAATGAAACAAAGAGCCAGTTCTTTGAATAGATCAATAAAATTGAAAAATCTGTAGCCATACTGACAAAAAAGGGAAGAAGATATAAATTACCAATTCCCTATAAGTAAAGGAAAAGAGAAAATCACTGCAGACCTTCATTCATCAAAAAGAAATATACTGGGAAGTGGATGTGGCTCAAGTGAATGAGCTTCCACCTACTACATGGGAGGTCCAGGTTCGGTTGCAGGTGCGTCCTAAAAAAGATGAGCAAAACAGCGCGCTGATGCGATGGGCAGGCACAACAAGTAGATGCAATGAGATGATGCAACAAGAGACACAAGGAAACCATGAGAGACACAACAGAGCAGAGAGCAGAGGTGGCTCAAGCGATTAGGCTCCTCCCTCCCAACAGCTGAGGTCCCAGGTTTGGTTCCTGGTGCCTCCTAAAAAGAAGAGCAGCACACAACAAAAACAGACACAGCAAATGCAAACAATGCGAGGATGGGGGAAAATGAATAAATAAAATAAAATAAAATAAAATAAAATATACTCTACACACACAAATTTGACAACTTAGATGAAGTAGACTAATTCCTTGAAAAACAAACTATCACAACTCACCCAACATAAACATATAATTTGAATAGCATTATAATTTTTAAAAATTGAATGCATAATTTAAAATGTCACCACCACCCCCCAAAAAATCTCTAGGCGTGGTTGGTTTTATGGGACAACTTTACTGAATACTTAAAGAATTAGAATCAGTTCTATATAATTTCTTCCAAAAAGTAAAAGAAAAAGGAGCATTTTTCAATTCATTTTGAAGCTAATAATACTCTGATACCAAAACCAGACAAAGGCAGTGCAAAAAGGAAAACTACAAATGAAAATCCCTTGTGAATGTTGACGTAAAATTCTTTGCAAAATTTTGGCACATATAACACAACAATATATAAAAAAAGAATTATATGCAATGTTCAAGTACAGTTTATTACAAAAATACAAGACTGGATCAATATTCAAAAGCAATCAATTTAAGCCACCATATTTTAAAATCAATGCTGAAAAAGAATTTCACACGATTTAATACCTATTCATGATTAAAACTATCAGAAAAATAGGAATAGAGGAAAACTTCCTCAAGTTGATAAAGAGCATCATCACAAACTCTGCCTTTAACATTATTTTCAACAGTGAAATTGAATGCTTTTCTTGTAAAATAGGGAAGAGGGCAAGGATGTTCACTTCCACTATTCTATAAAGCTGGAAGTTCTAGTCAGTGCATGATTGAAAACATAGAAAATCCCAAGTAATCTACGAAACAGAAAGCAAACAAAATCTCAAGAATAAATAACAATCCAATTATAAAATGTGCAGAATAAAAGAACAAGCATTTACCAAGTAGATTACAGATGACAGAAATATGTGAAAATATCTTCAACAACATTAATCATTAGGAAAATCAAAATCACAATTAGATATCATTGCATTGCACACCTATACAAATGGCTAAAATGAAGAATGCTGACAAGAATAAATGTTAACAAGGATATGGAGAAACTAAATCATCCATTCATTGCTATTTGAATATAAAATTGTACAGCTACTCCAGAAAATAGTTTTGCCAGAAAAGTTTTAAAACTAAATATGCACTGACCATATGACCAAGGAATTGCACTATGGGCAATTATCCCAGAGAAATGAAAATTTATGCTCACGCAAAAACCTGTGAATGAATGTTCATAGCAACTCTATTCATAATTTTTGAAAACTGGAAACAAACAAATATGTTTCAATGAGTGAATGGTTAATCACACTGTGGTACATCTAAACTATACTACTACAGTGCAATATCAATTTTATGAAGTATGGAGGCAAGACCAAGTGATGTAGAAGCATTCTAATTGTCATGTTGTATAAACAAGATGAATGAGCCAAAAATGGAACTGTACCTAATACAATCCTGAAAAATGTCAAAATTCTTAAAATAAAGCATGCATTTTAAAGCTTTCTGATGGCAGAGTAGGAAATTCTCAATGACTCCATCTCCAAATAATTATATTGAAATCTCTGGAGTTGAACACTTGGATTTTTATTTTTAACATTTGTGTATATTAAAATTTGAGAAAAGAATGCACTATAAAATTATATATTTAATATTTAAACACTAAGCAAAATCAAGTAAAAATAAAAAGCAAAAAATAAAGATAATTGTGGTTAATATAAGACACGAAATAATTTGGCAGCAATAAATCCAAAATATCTGTAATTAAAACATATGTAAATGGTCTAAATTCATGTAAATTAAGACTCTCAATTTGGGTAAACTAAGAAAATGCAACTTTATGAATTTAAAAAATAAACCATCCCAAAAAAACAAAAGTGGAACCTTTGAAAATAAAACAATTCCGGAAATATTATTATATTCAAAAATAGAATATGAGGCAAAAGACATTAGACACAATGAAAGAATGTTCAACATTTCTGATACAAAATCTATCAAAAATCATAAGTCTTTACCCATTTAATATTCCTTTGACACATTTAAACAACACTGGAAATGAAAACAGAATAGAAACAAAAACAAATTCAAATTGAAATAAATATTTGTACATATACTTAGAGTTGACCATTAAGTTACATAAAGAACTTCAATATTAGACTCTAATTATGAAATTTAGCAAGGTCAAAGAAAGAATTACATATACATATTTTATGTGCAAAGAGTAAATACTTAGAGAAAAAAAGAAAGAGAGAGAGTGGGATATGAACCCATGAAATATTTTCAGAAGTTAAATATTTGTCAGGTAAAAAGAAAACACACAGGGCTCCTGAGGGCTCTAGAGACATCCAGACACTATAGGCAGGGCAGACAGCTTAAGAGTTTGGTGACCTGCCAGTGGGCCTTACCTTGGAATTTATGCTCCCCAGTGTGAGAGAGTTGGACTCATTTGTGGTTTCCCCCACAAGGCTCTTCTGCCCCTCCTATTTGAACCTGTAGTTAGTACGATACTTGATAGGTGTATGTCCACAAGACTTAAATCTTTGGTCCGTCCGTGTGCCTTTTGGGCCCTGAAACTCAGCAGAGTTGTAACACCTATTCTCCAGTTCATTGGACTCACCCAGGACAACTAACAAGGAGATGATGATGGACAATGACCATCCCAAGAATCAGAGAGAGTCTGCAACTGCAATCAAGGTAGTTCTATCCATCTGCCACCCAGGGTCTAAGGCGCCTCTCAGTTAGAGGCAGAGTGAGCCTCACCATCCCCAAATCCTCAAGATTGGGGAATGAACAATGGACTAAAGTAGACTTACTATTATTCTACTGTAGACTTATTGTTATTCTAGCAATGGAGGAACTTTTATCATTGATGTAGAGGCAGTGACCACCAGAGGTTCTGAGGGGAGGGAGGGGGAAAAATATGTGTAATATGGGGGCCTTTTCAGGACATTGGAATTGTCCTGCATGACATTGCAATGACAGATACAGGCCATTATATATTTTGCAATAATTTTCAAAATTATGTGGGACAGAGTGTAAACTATAATGTAAACTATAATCCACAGTTAGTGGCAACAGTTCAATGTGTGTTCGTGAATTGTAACAAATATACCACAGTAATGAAGGATGTTGTTAATGCGGGAAAGTGTGAAAGGGGGAGGGAGTGGGGCAAGTGGAATCTCCTATATTTTTTATGTAACATTTACGTATTCTAAAGTTTCTTTAAAATAAATTTTAAAAATCACTGAAAAAAAGAAAACAATAATTTTAAAAGCATATATAAATTATGATCTTTGACAACATTGTTTTAAAACTAAGCATTGAAAACAAGATAGAAACAATTACCACCTTGAAATTAACAATTCAAATTCCTTTCTATTCACATAAATAAAAAGTAATATGGATATTATTAAAAAACAGAAAACATTAGAATATAGAATATCAAAGAGAATACCATTTTCCCAATAAAAACAAAAACAATCTGGGTAATCTAGGATTTTTGTGTGTTTTTTATGAATCACTAAAAGAGAAAGTAAAGGAAATAAACCTACGTGGCCTAAAACTTCAAAAGTTATGAGCCTTTCATAGGACACAAGGAAACACACGTCCTCTCACTGGAAGCTGAACTGCAAGAGGAGAAAGAATCTGTGATAGAAAGAGGTAAGGAGAAACTACCTGAAAATTTGACATGTGTTCAATGATGACAATGAGGACTGGCATGACAGATAAGAATTTGAGAAGCACCAGCCAGAGAGACTGTGCCACCACTTAAAATTTCCACAGGTTTTCACTGAGTGGTCAAGGGTACTCAATTACAAGTCACATTGTTTTAGTGTCCTCATCTAGCAGCTTCACATATAAAAAAATTTTGCTCTTTTGTGGAGATAAATATTTTTACATCTGTATCTTTCATATATGTATATAATTTCCAATATATACTTAAACACCACAAAAGGCAAGAAAAACAACCCACGGTCAAGAGTAGAAACAATCAACAGCAAGGGCAGAGATGGCCCAGATGTTGGAAGCAACATTCATTGATTTTAAAATAAGAGAAAAGTCAGAAGGATCTAATGGAAAAACAGATGAAAAATTACAACAGAGACATGAAAACATTAAAAGAATTGAGCGGAAATGTTAGAAATAGAAAATACAATATCATAAATAAAGAAGTCACTAGATGAATATAAGATCATTCTAGACTCAGAAGAGGAAAGAATCAATGAACTTGAACCCCAGTGACTAAAAAGTATTGAAACTGAAAAATAAAGGGAAAAAAATGGTGGAAAACCAGAGCAGAGTTAACAGGGAGGAGGATTGTGGGAAGAAGGCAGAGCAGGAATTTTCTGGATTCAAGCATTCCACCAAAACAGATATTAGACAGGCCAGAGCTGACTGAAACAACTATTTTGAAACTCTGGAGCCAGTAGAACACTGTACAGCATCAGTAAAGAGTAGAAGAAGAGGCTGACAAATGATGGCAAAAAAAGTAAGTTGCCTTCTGGTGCAGAATTACTTGCATCCACCCCCAACTTCTGTGGCAGGCCCCCATGGAGTCCAGCCCCTGGCTAGCTTGCTAGTGACAGAAAGGGACATAAAAAATCCTCTTCCCAAAAAACAGAAGATGGACACAGCTGATCACTGATCACAGTTTTGTTGTTGTTGTTTTAGGAAGTACCGGGGATTGAGCACAGGACCTTGTATATGCAAAGCAGGAGCTCAACCACTGAACTACACCTGCTCCCTGATCACAGTTTTTGATTAGGGAATTTGGATCACTAGGGGCCTAGCTCTGAGGGTAGCTATTATTGCAACCTGTCAGAAAAGGGTGGCCCCAACCATAATTTCAACCCTCCTCAGACAGAGGCAGCAGACTTAAAAGATGCAGAGATTCCTCAGGGCAGTGGGGGAGAGTTAGATGGACAGCTGCTTTGGCTAGCCAGGCCAGGAAATCTCAGGACTGGGGAGAGTCAGAGACGCCCTCGGTGCCCTTCCTGATCCACTCCCTGGGGCAATTTGGAGATTCGCTGTGCTCATTTCGTAGGTCCCTGGACCTGTTTTGGCTGGGAAAAAGTGACTTTGGAAAGTTCTTTCCAATGTGCCCCTCCTCCCTGAATTTTCTTTCCAGGAAAAAAGCAGTTTGTATATATTTATTCATCTGTGTTTACTTTTTAGTTTTTAATTGTTTATGTTTTCAATTATTAAATGTACAAAATAAAGCTAAAAAAAAAACCAAAAAGACAGAAGTAGTGTTGGAAACTATCGAGGCAGAGATCAAAGGCTCGCCAGCTTCAAATCACCTTGAGAGAGAGATCTGTCTCCTGGGAAACACAGGGGACGACCAAACTCCTACAAACATGGGAACTCCAAAACAAGTAGCAAGCAAAAGCCCAGGAAAAAAAACAGAGAAAAAAAGGCAGGGAAAAGACGGCTCACTGCATTTGCCTTGAGCAGACTTTCCTGATAAGAGGGCAGAAGCTCAGGAAAATCTCTGTCTTACCATCAGCCAGTTAAAAAACCAGGGAACTGAAATCTCAGGGAGTAAATCCCATTTAAAATACTAAAATGTACAGTGTGAAACAAATGAATACAAGACAAATAAAGAAACAGGAAATGCTGGCCCACTGAAAGGAAAACGATAAAAATCCAGAAAACGCCAATGAAGAAGATGAGAATGTAGATATACTGAAAAAAGCCTTTTTTAAAAATTGTCTTAAAAATCCTCAAGGAGATGAAAGTAAATACAGAGAAAAAAACTAAAGGATATCAGAAAACCATGAATGAGCAATATAAGAGTCTTATAGTAAAGAGACAGAAATTTTAAAAAGGAACAAAACAGAAGTACTAGAGTTAAAAACCACAATAACTGAAATGAAAAATGCCAGGCCCTATTTCAAGAACAGATTGGAGTTGGTAGAAGAAATAATCAGTGAACTCAAAGACAAACCATTTAATGAGGCTGAGGAGCAGAAAGAAAAGAGAATAATTAAAAGTGAAAATAGACAATAAAAGACAATAAAGAGAATCAACAAAACCAAAAGTTGGTTCTTTGAAAAGATCAATAAAGATGACAAGGCTTTAGCTATACTGATAAAAAAGAGAGAAATGAAAATTAGAAATGGAAAGGGAGACATTATTACTGACCCCACTGAAATAAAAAGGACTATAATAAGATACTGTGAACAACGTACACCAACAAATTAAATAATCTAGATGACATGAACAAATTCATAGAAACACACCTACATTGACTCAAGAAAAAATAGAACATCTCAACAAACCAATTATTAGTAAAGAGACTGAATCAGTAATCAAAAACTTCCCAAGCAAAGAAATGCCCAGGACCATATGGTTTCACAGAGGAATTCTATGAAATGTTTCAAAAAGACTTAATTCCAATTCTGCTCTAACTCTTACAAAAAAATTGAAGAGGAAAAAACACTCCCTAATTGGTTCTATGAGGCCAACATCACCTTCATACCAAAGCCAGATAAAGGTACTACACGAAAACTACACACAAATATCTGTTATGAATTTAGATGCAAAAATCCTCAATAAACAAATTCAATGGCATATTAAAAGAATTATACATCATGATCAAGTGGGATTTATCCATAATATGCAAGGTTGGTTAAACATGCAAAAATCAATTAATGTAAATACACCATACTGACACAGTGAAGGAAAATACCCACATGATCATCTCACTTGATGCAGAAAAAGCATTTGACAAAGTCCACCTTCTTGATTTAAAAAAGTTAGAGCACTAGGAATAGAAGGAAAGTTCCTCAACTTGACATATATGACATATATGGTACATGTATGAAAAGCCTACAGCTAACATCCTACTTAATAATGAAAGACTGAAAGATTTCTGTGTAAGATCAGAAATAAAACAAGGATGACCACTATCACCAGTTATTCAACAATGAACTGGAAATTCTTACCAGAGAAATTAGGCAAGAAAAAGAAATAAAAGTCATAGAAGTCAAAAAAGAAGATATAAAACTTTCCCTATTTGCAGATATGAACCTATATAGAGAAAATCCTGGAAAATCCACAACAAAGATTCTAGAGCTAATAAATGAATTCATCAAAGTGGCAGGGTACAAAGTCAACACCCATAAATCAGTATTGTTTCCATACTCAAGCAATGAGCAATTAGGAGAAGAAATCAAGAAAAGAAATTCCATTCACAATTGCAACTAAAAGATTCAAATATCTAGAAATAAGGTTAGAAAGGACTTGTACACAGAAAACTACAAAATATTGCCAAAGGAAATCAAAGAAGACATAAATGGAGGAACATTCCATGTTTATGGAATGGAAAATAAATATCATTATGATGTTAATTCTAACAAAAACAACTTATCGATTCAATGCAATCATAATCAAATTCCAATAATTTTGTTTGCAGATGAAAAAGTCAGTAATCAAATTTATATGGAAGGGTAAGGGGTCCCCAAAAAGCTAAAGTCATCTTACAAAAAAAAAAAATCAAGTTGGAAGACTCACAATTCCTGATCTTAAAACTTATTACAAAGCCACAGTAATCAAAAGAGCATGGTACTGGCACAGTCACAGACATATAAGCCATTGGAATCGAAGTGAGAGCTCATAAATCAACCCTCACATTTATGACCAACTGATTTTTGACAAGGGGGCAAGGCCACTCCATTGGAAAAGAATAGTCTCTTCAACAAATAGTGCTGTTAAAACTGGATTTCCATTTGGCTAAAAACAGAAGGAGGATGCTTACCTCACACCATATACAAAATCAACACAAAATGGATCAACTATCCTAAATTTAAGATCTAGAACTAATGAACTCATAGAAAACATAGGAAAGAATCATCAGGATCTTGTGTTGGCAATTAGACTTTACACCCACAGCACAAGCAACAAAAGAGAAAATAGATCAATGGGACCTCCTCAAAATTAAAACTCACTCCTAAAAGGACTTTACCTTGGATGTAAAATGACAACCTAAACAATGGGAGAAAATATTTGGAAACCACAAATCCGGTAAAGGATTAATATCCAGAATATATAAAGAAATCCTTCAACTCAACAATGAAAAGACATACATCCCAATTACGAAATTGGCAAAAGACTTGAACAGACATCTCTCCAAGAAAGATAGACAAATGGCCAAAAAGCACATGAAAAGATGTTCATCGTCATTAACCATCAGAGAAATGCAAATAAAAGCCACACAGAGATACCATCTCACACCCATTAGAATGGGTGCTAGTTAAAAAAATGGGAAATAACAAGTGTTTGAGAGGTTGTGCAAAAATAGGAACACTCATTCACTGCTGGTGCAATGTAGAATGGTGCCTGCTGCTATGGAAACAGTTTGGCAGTTCCTCAGAAAGCTAAGGGTAGAAACGACCATATGACTCCACAATCACACTACTAGGTATATACCCAAAAGAACTGAAAGCAGGGACTCAAACAGACATTTGCACACCAATGATCATAATGGTATTATTCACGATTGCCAAAAGATAGAGGCAAAACAAGTGTCCAGCAACAGAAGAATGGATAAATAAAAGGTGGTATATAATCCAATGGAATATGATTCAGCCATAAAAGGGAATGAAGTCCTGATACTTGTGACAACATGGATTAACCTGGTAGGCATCATGTTGCGTGAAATACCCCAGACACAAAAGGACAAATATTGTAAGATCTCACTGATTTGATATCATTAGAATAAGCAAACTCATGGAGTCAGTACCTAGAATATAGGTTATCAGGGGATGGGGTGGGGATAGAGAATGGGAAGTTAAGGCTTAAAATATACAGGGTTCCTATTTGGAATGATGGAAGAGTTTTGGTAACGAATAGAGGTGATGGCAGTACAACATTGTGAATGCAATAAACAGCACTGAAATATGTACCTGAATGTGATTAAAAGGGGAAATGTTTGACTATATATATGTTACCAGAATAAATTTTTTTTTAAAAGTCCATGTAACTACATTACATAGTGAACCCTAAATTATACCATGAACTTTAGTTAATGGTACAATTATCAAAATGTGCTATCAGCAATTGTAAGGAATTTTCCATACCAATGCTAGTTGTAGGTGGTGGGGTGGTGAATGGGAATCCTGTATTTTATGCATTTGTTCTGTGGACACACAACTTTTCTAACAAAGAAAATAAATGCTAAGAAAAACAGACCAGAGCTTCTAATATATGTATCACAATATCAATATTCTAAAGTACCTGTAAGGGAAAATGCCAGAAGAAATATTTAAGAGATTATGGCTGAAAATTATTCAAAATTGATGAAAGAAATCAATCCATGGATCCAGTAAACTCAGCAAGACATAAGAAAGATCAATCAAGGAAAAGCAACTCAGATGCAAACTGCTGAAAACCATAGATAAAAATCAAATCTTAAAAGCAGTCACACACAAAAAAGATACATGCATTTGGGCAAACAATAATACTAATAAGGGATGACATCACCAGAAACAATGGGTGCCAGAAGACATGGGGTAGATAATTTTTAAAGTGCTAAAATAATAATACTAACTATAATAGAAATATTTATAACAGTTAACCTGGAACATCATATTACCATATCCAGCAATAAATTCTTCAAAAACAAAGGCAAAATATTGCCATCATCAGACAAGATTGAAAGACTTTATCTCCAATAGATCGAGTCTACAAGTAATGCCAAAACAGTTTTTGTTCTTACAAAAATTAACACGAAATGGAACATGAAATTTGCAGCATTAAATTAAAAGGCCCAACATTGGGTAACTGTTTTAGAAAGAAAAAATTTTCTTTCTAATTTATATATAATATATATATTTTTATCTGTCTACCAGTTTCTTTCAAAGACAATTAGATGTTTTTAAAAATTAGCATTGTGTTGTGGTATTTATAGTAAATATGGAGCTCAAAGATAAGTGAGCAAGAGTACAAAGTGTGAGAAGAGAGTAATGAAAATTATAATATTATAAGAATCTTCTTGTTTATTAATTGTATAATATTTGAAGTTAAGCCATGTATTTTGTAATCTCTAAAGCAGGGGTTCTTAACTAGGAGTCAATGGACCCCCCAGGGGTCCATGAAAAGATTTCAGGAGGTCCGTGAGCTTGAATTGAAAAAAATTAAAATATTATCTTTATTTTCTCTGACCTATAAATCCACAGGGAAGTTTAGATCATAAAACTATCTGCCACTTCATTCTGAGACGGGGTCTGTGGTTTTCACCTGACTGGCAAAGGGGTCCATGGAACAAAAAAGTTTAAGAATCCCTGCTCTTATAATAATAATCATCATCATAGCATGAGATAAAGTTTACAAGTCAATATAGAAGGTAAAAGTGAATATTAAATTATATGATTTACCCAAAATGATAGTAGAAAAAGAGGAAAAATAACTGGAAAACAAATACTAAGGCGGGAGACTTAAAATCAGCCATATCAATAATTAACAATAATGTAATGGACTATAACTTTCAATTAAAATGCAGATAAAGTTATAATGAATTAAATAAACGTACATGCACACACACATGCTTGCTGCATGTATACATTTGCACACACACACCAAAATCTAAATGTATGTTGTTTATAAGAAACTCTTTAAATATCAAAACCCAGTTAGGCTAAAAATAAAAATTATATATATATAGCATAAAACATAGTACTACATAATTGTTTGACTCTATCTATACAAAATGTAAATACAAATACATTTGTAGAGCTGGAAATAGATTAGCAGTTATGTATGGCAGGGGACGGAGAGGGAGATTGAGAGGTGACTACTAAGGAATAGAGTTTTTGTGGTTGGTTGGTTTTGTTTTATGTAGAGTAATGAAAATGCTGTAATATTGATTGAAGTGATGAATGCACAACTCTGTGATTATACCAAGATTGTACACTTTAGATGGATTGTATATTTTATGAATGTTTCAATAAACTTGATTATAATTTTTATAAAAACTGCAATAAAAAACTTGCTTGATTTTTCATCAAAGTAGAGTTCAAGGAAATGGAATAATCAGCAATATAAAGGGATGTCATAATGAAGAAAATATTAATACAGGAAGAATTGATAAATATTAACTATGAATACTCCTCATAAGAGAGTTTCAAAATACAGGAAGCAAAAATTGAGAAGAAAGGAGAAATACAAAAAGACACGATAGTTGGAGATTTTAATACTTGTCTCTCAGTAATTGAAATATCTGGTAGGCAAAAAATAAAATTATAAAAAATTTTTGAAAATCATAATCAACCAATTTGCTCTGATTGATATTTACAGAAAATTTCACCAAATAATTTCAGGATACACTTTTTTTTTCAAGTGGACATAAGCATTCATCAAAATAGACTACAAACAGGGCCCTAAAACAGGTCTCAATAATTATCAAATAAGTAAAATTATACAAAAGAAATTCTCTGAACATAAGGGCATTAAATGAAAAATTATTAATCATAAGATATATGAAAAAATTCAAATGTTTGGAAATTACACAATACAAAACTAGAGAACTGCACAATTCAATGCAATTATACAATAAGTTTAAAACAGGCAGCAAAGAAGACGTTTTTAAATTTAAAAACTGTATTTTCAACTTAATGTTAAGAAAAATAATATATGAAAATCTTTGGAATTCAACTAATGAAGTTCTAAGAATAAAATATATACCATAAAATCCATATTTTAAAAGAAATAAAAGGGTCTAAAGTCAATGATCTAAGTTTGTACACTGTGGTAGTTTGAGATTATTTATGAATCCCTAAAAGATTATGTTCGCAAACTATTCCTCTAGGTATAATTCCCTTTGAATACATTAGATTCCGCTGACACGTCTTGATTAAATTGCCTGCTAAGATTAGGGCTTTGATTCAACTACATCAGTAGGGCATGACTCAGATTAAGCCCGCCCCCCCTCCAGGTGTGCTGATATAAACGGACATTCACTCAAGATGACACAAAGATGATTAAGAGCTCCATACACGGAAAGAGGAGAGAGCTCTGTCATGTTTGATCCTGGGCCTCTGGGGAGAGATGAGCCATTCACCTGATAGTTTGCAGATGAAGAGAACAGAGCCGCTGAGCAGCTGAGAAGGTCCGGAAAGAAACGGGCCCTATGCCAGGCTACAGCTGATATGAAAAGAAGCTGGGACCATGGAGCCTTAAGAGGAAGAAGGAAGGAGAGACCCGGCAGAGACCACCCACTATCTTGCTTTAACACGTGGCAGCTGACTTTGGTGAGGAAGTACCTCTTATGGTAGCTTGAATTGGACTCTTTCAGGCACGGGTTCTTAAACTTTTTTGTTCCACATATACCTTTGCCAATCAGGTGAAAACCACGGATCCCTCACTAAATCCACACTATACTGTCTATTATTTAATAAATATATCACACACTCACCAACATGTCCCCACAAGAATGATGTTTTTGTTCATTTCAATTCAAGCTCACAGACTCCTTGTTAAGAACCCCTGCTTTTTGGGCCTTGTAACTGTAAGAGTTTATGTCAAATAAATACATTTTATAAAAGTCAACAGTTTTCTGGTACTTCACATCATCACCCTTTTGGCTAAATAATACACACACCAAGAAAGTAGAAAAAAAAAAAAAAAAAAGCAAATTAAACCTAAAGTACACTTAAAGAAATATAAATATAAGTATTAGTGAAACCAATGCAATAGAAAACAGAGAAAAACCAACAAAGCAGTAATTGGTAATTTGAAAAGATTAATAAAATGGATATATCTCTAGCAAGACTGATCAAGTATAAGGCGAAAAAGAACAACTTGCTGACATGAGGAATGAAAAGGGCTCATCCCTCAAGGACAGAGTTTCTCCGTCTTGGCCCTCTCGACATTTGGGGCTGTGTAATTCCTGGTTGGGAGGCTGACCTGTGATTGTGGGATGCTTAGCAGCAATCCTGCCCTCTACCACCTAGTGGCCAGCTGTAAAAATCAAAAATGTCTTCAGTCATTGTCAAATGTCCCCTGGAGGCAAAATCTTCCCCTGTTGATTAACACTGCTCCAAGTCCTACTTACATTATAAAGAAAATAACGGGAACATTGTGAGGCTCTGTGCCAGTAAATGAACAAATTCCCTGTAAAACAAAACATTCCAAAATTGATACAAGAACATGTAGGAAATTTAAAGTGGACATATCTATTAAAACAATTCAACTCATACACACAAACCTTTCCAAAAAGACAACTCTAAGCACAGATGGCTTCACCAGTAAATTCTATCAAACTTTTAAAGAGGAAATAATACTAGCCATATCATAATTCTTCAAAAAAATAAATAAGAGGGAATGTTTCCCATTTGGTTTTAAGAAGCCAGACAAACTTTGATTCCAAACCTGAAAAAAGACATTTCAAGAAAAGAAAATTACACATTCCTCATGAAAGTAGTCACAGAAATCCACTACAAAGTACTAATAAATCAAATTTAGCAATACATAAAATCGATAATACATCATGATAAATTGGAGCTTGACCTGGAAAGCGAAAATTGTATGATTTTCTATGTGAGGGAACCATAGAAAAAATGGGGGGAAAATGTTTCTAAAAGAAACAGAAAAAGCATTTGAAAAAATTCCAAACTCGTTTCTTTTTACAATCTCTCAGAATGCTACAAATACTAGAACAGTTCTTTAATTGTTGGAGAGGATCTGGTAAAACCACGTAATAAACATTGTATTAAGTGAAGCATTGGAAGCAGTTTGATCAAAGTCAGAGGCTTTCAGTATAATTTTTTGTAAATGTAAATCTAAAACTTCTTTAAAAATATATATTTTTAAATGTTCACAATGGTACAGCCTTCGATTCAACAGGGAAAGAGATAAGTACCTGTCTTCCAAAGTAGAATAAATGGTATATGTCTCCATAAAGATCTTTGTTTTAATATTGCTTTTGATATGAACAAACCTAAGTGTCCAAATGAGTAAATAACATTTAATTAAAATATATCATAATTTAATATATGATATATATATATATATATTGTCAAGGAGATAAAAAAATGTTGCAAATGAATCTATACTGATATGGAAAGTTCTCCAAGACATATTAATATTATTGAAAGGAA
This sequence comes from Tolypeutes matacus, assembly GCA_026826555.1. NCBI lineage: Eukaryota > Metazoa > Chordata > Mammalia > Cingulata > Chlamyphoridae > Tolypeutes > Tolypeutes matacus. The sequence goes on along the minus strand of JAKSZT010054462.1, from coordinate 13,951,215 downwards.
AAAAACTAAATAGCCTAATAATATGTATAGTATAACAGCATTCTATAAAATCAACACCCAAAATTCTTACATGTAGTTAAGATAAAAATAAGCATATAAATGCATAGAAGACGTATGGAAAAGCAAAATACTAATTTTATAATGGTGATTTCTTCCGGGGCAGAGTGTTAGATGGAGGAAACAGGACTGGAGGAGGCAAAGAATATGAATATTCATTTTATATGCTTCCTTATATTTTGGATCTTTTAAAATGAAAGCATATTGTTATCAAAGTTGTTTACATATTAAAAATGAACAAAAGTAAGTTTTATTGATTAGATGCCTACCATGTGCCAGGAACTTTAGCACATTCATTGTCTCACTTAAACTTCTTCACAATCCTGTTTTACAAATGAAGAACCCACGAGGCAGAGAGGATAACTTATCTAGGACCACCGGCCTGTAGGTATCAAACTTGGATTTGAAGCTAAGCTTTCTGATTACAAAGCCCATCTCTTCTGATCAGTGATCAAGGGAATCATCATTACTCCCTTCTCTCCATTTTTTCAAAATCTAATAAGGATATGAGAGTGAGTGCTTCATCATTAGTCTTCAATGATCTCCATTCTAAAACATTAATATCATGCAAAATATAAAACAATTGAAAATATGTGTTTGGCATACAATTTGATATACATATCAGAAAGATAATAATCCTGATTATAAATATAAGAATTAGAGACCATGTGTTACTGATTATTAAACTAAACTATTATGTCTCTGAACTTACAAGGTAATAAATGTCACAGTAGTAGTGACGACGCCGTTATAATAGTAATGGCAATGGCTTACTATGTGCCAGGCACCATTTGAAGAGCTTTATATGAAGTATCTCAATTTCTCAGAATGACCATATGCATTAAGTATTATTATTCTCTCCATTTTATAGGTAAAAGATCAGAGGCACAACATTTTAAGTCATTTTTCCCAGGTTCATATGTAGAAAACATTGTAGCAGTGAACCCCAGAATCTGGTCATAACCTATAATTATTTCAAGATTCTTATTTCGCCCAAGGAATCTGTTCGGATGAGTAGAAGATACTAGAACCTTCTGGCTGGGAGAGGAAGAGAAAGAATAAACAGAAGCCTGGTTCTAGGGCAAGATCTGGACACCTACAATGTGGGACTTTGTATCAGGTAATGGATCACTCTGCTCCCAATTTTCTTCATTTGTGAATGAAGAGTGTGAAAGATAATTAGATTTCTAAGCAACTGAAGAATAAAAAAAAAATGTCAAGGAAATCTAACCATCAGGAACTTGGCTTTTGTGCATATTATAGTGGTCCCAGACAAATCATTTAACATCTCTTTGATTGTTCATGTCTTTAAAATTTATGGAGCTACTGTAGATGTGAGATAAATGAGAATGAAGGTCTTTATAAATATTAGTGTGAAATAGATACAAGCCATTTTCATATAACTTGTGTTCCAAGTAAGTGGAAAAGAGAACACAGTATTACTAAAGAAAGAGAGGAATCTCAATGATATTTTGTCAGTAGCTGAAAACTAGTCAAAAGTTAGAGGCTTTCCTGTCCTTATTTGACCTACACTGGTTTTTACAAAGATTTCCAAATGAAAAATGTAGCCAACAAAAGTTGCATGAGTTCAATTTTCTCCTATTTGCTATCACCATGCAATCAGTTAGTGATTCTAGAAACAAATTTAATTCTTAACTATTTTTAGGACACTTGTGAAGATTGGCCTTGTTTGCTAGATGGATATCAATACATTATTTTAATTAATGGGCCCTGAACTTTTGCCTAGAGGGTATACAACAGTGGTGAAGAAGATGGAGAAGTAATGTATCTGCATTCCCTTGGAGTTGTCTATTATCTCTGTGTGCCATCATTAATGTAAATGTGATCCTAAGAGAAAAAAAATACAACCACATAACTCGTTCCTACTCCTATTGTTTAATTACACAATTTATAGCCCACTGTTGGAAAAGAAAATAGAAAATTCTGGTAGATTATTTAATTCAAAAATAGCAATCGTACAACAGTTTAATCCAGTTTACAAATACCTGAGGAATCTAAAAATAGGTTTTCACTCCACCGCAACCTCACTATATCAATCCATGAGTAGAGAAGGGGAATACTCATAAATGCCACCAAGTATCATACAAACATAATCGATAATTTTTTTAGAATTTTGCATTTAATCCGAAACTATACATGACAATAAAGCCTTGGAGATCAAGTACGAAGATTGTCTGAAGGAATAGGATAACAAAACCACCTGAGAAAATAAATGGTTATAAAGTAAATTAGGAATTAGTCGGATGATTTGAATTGAGGGAAAGAATGCCCATGCTAAAGATCTGTGGGGGAGGGATTGAATTTGATTTGCCAGCACACAATTGAAAAGTACCCACCATTACTTTAAATATGCTTATTGAATGTATTTACATGTAAGACCCCAAATGACACTTACTCTTTTATACAGTTATTCCTTCCACATCATGGGATTTAGGAGCACTGTGCTCCCGGGATCTGGAAAATCTGCATAAAATTTTTTGGCTCTCCCTTCATACCAGGGAAGTCTGAATTTTTTCTTTTTCTTTCTTTCTTTTTTTTTTTAGCTTTTGAGCGCTCTCAGTGACATTAATGGCATTGGCAAAATTGAGCTCCTTCTACACTTCCGTTACTTTTTCTTTAACAGGGTTTTCTTCTATAGTCTCTATGACCTTCTCCCCTGAGCAGCATGTGTAGTGTGCCTTAAATGTCTGCATTACCTCCATCAAGAGCCCAAATGAGAGAAGTTGTGTTAGGTGGCATGTAAAGGACTTCAACACCTTCAGTGTGGAATTCATGGGGTTCTGGATGGCCGGGGCATTGTCCAGAAGAAGTAACACCTTAAACAGTATAATCCCTTGCTGGCAAGGTATTTTCTAACCTCCGGTTGCACAAAACACTGATGGAACCAGTCAGGAAAAGTGCTTTGGTTTCTTACTGAACATGGTTTCTTACTGAACATCCAGAAGATCAGCAGCAGATCTCGTGGTTTATGCAAATGCTTTGCAGGTGTTGGTGTAGCTACAGCAACAGCTTCACAGATTTCCTTCTCTTTTTTCTTGAATTACCTTCCAATCTACTCATTAACACCATAAGGGCCCCCAACTGCAGCAGCTATTTTTCCTGAGAGACCATATCTAACAATTCTACTTTTCCCTTCAAATTCATCACTTTCCTCTGTTTCTTGGGAGCACTTTCCAGACCACTGGGAACACTACACTTGGGACTCATGATTTTAATAGAGTTTATGGCATTTAAATGACACAAGATAGATAAAACTCGAGATGCAAAAGTCACTATAAGATTAAGGCAAATTGTCACCTGAGAGATTGTCGTAAACACGTTTGGCATCCCCAAACCAGGATGTAAAACAGCAGTTCTTTTACTAAAAATTTAATATTAAGATAAAAAATTGTGTAGCTGTTTATTTCTTATTAAACAGTAAAATACATAATGTACAGGTAATATTATACATAAAAATACATACATTTTAGGCATTTATGAGTTACCAAGCTTTTTTTTTTTTTTTTTTATTGTGGGTCCAAGCTTTTTAAGATATCTCTACATTTCTAGCCTTTGTGTGTTGCCTGCTGGCCTTTGTGATCTTTTTGGATATTTTTTACTTATTTTAACTTTAAAAAGGAAATTATGTATATTTTTGGTAGTAAAAGATAAAATATTTTGAAATTATTCAACACTCTATATTTTTTAGGCATTTCTGAGTCTCTAAACTTTTTGTGTCATCTGCTGGATTTTGTGTATCATCAGCAACTATAGCAAAACTCCCCAAAAATTCCCATTTAATTTCTTATGCCAACCCACTATATATCAAAACTGTGATGGGGAAAGTTTCGATGTGGAAGGGATAATAACTGTAATATCATGAAGTTTTACTTCTGACATCAAAGGTCTTCAAAATAGGAATATCTAGTAGAAAGAAAAACACTGTGGTGCTATTCAAGTACTGTAGGGTTGGAGAGTAGAGGGATGGGAATATAAAACAAGACAAGGTTGAGAGGCTACACTTGGATGCCCAGTGGGAGGCTGAGTTCAATTTATGCTGTGCAAGCAGTAGGAGCAGCCAATAGTGGAGAGAACCAGGAAGGAGCCAAGTATGGTGCATCTTGATTAGGCAATACGTAGAAGGCAAACAAAAGAAATGGGAAAGGGATGGTTATCAGAAAAGAAATTAGCTGATTTCCAGAACTTAGCAGCTCTAAGTGTTTCTCTGCACACCGCCACTTCTGAGATCTTTCTGCCTCACTGGTGCAGATTCAGTTCTTCTGGGTCTTTTGTTCCTTCTGCCATCATGTGGATTTCTTGGCTCAGGAATGTGGCTATAATGTCCCAAGTCTACTTCCCTTGATAAAATGTTATGTGTTTTTGGAATTGGAATTAAAGGCTGGAGGATAACAGAGCTGTAACAATTTGAGCATAAGACCCAAACCTAATCTCAGTAGATTGGGGAATGGGAGAGTGAGAGAGAAAGAAACTTACAAGTCCTAAATTCAACACACCAATGGAAATATCCACGTATCTCTACACTTTGGAATTCAGCTCTGTGGTAGGTTGAATTATGGATGCCAACAAGTAAGTATCTTTAATCTTGATCTGAGTCCCTGTGAGTGGGAACCCATTGTCAATAGAAAATTTGAAGATGTTATTTTTAGTTAAGGTGTGGCCTATTGGGACATTCTCTGCTAAGGATGTTAAGCTCCTTAAGAATGATGGAACAGAACATTTAATATCTTGGTATGACGCATCTATCTGTATTTGAGTAATTTTGCTACCTTCAGTTCTTTCTAAATAAGAGTTGGTCAATATTTGACATATATTAATAAGTTCAAAGTGATCCAACAAAGTGGATCTTCAATAACAAATTCGAGAGGTTGCTGCAAAGACAAATTTCAATTTCCATTTTAAAACACAGTTTGTGAAAAAGAAATCATTTGCAGTGAAAGGCATCGGGACAAGGTGACATTTAAGCTATGCCAAAATGAAAGGATTATGTAGAATATCCAAAGGAAAAAGTCAAGTTATAGAAATGAGAAGAAGCATGTTAGAGTGAAAGCATTTCTTCAGTATAGTTTGGTTGGATAACAGTTATATGCATTTGATTATAAGAGGCCTTGAATGCCAGCAAAGTATTTTGACATTCATTTGTTAAATCATTACTCATTAAAGACTGTAAGCAGGACCTTGGTACATTCTAATAGAGCTTTAAAAAGACCATTATATATTTTGTCATAACTTACAAAATTGTGAAGGACGGACTAAACCATAATGTAAACTATATTCCACACTTAGTGGCAATGCTCCAATATGTGCTCATCAATTGTTACAAATATACCACACTAATGAAGGATGTTGTTAGTGTGGGAAAGTGTGGGAAGAGTAGGGATTGGGGCATATGGGAATACCCTATATTTTTTATGTAACATTTATGTAATCTAAAGTATATGTTAAGAAATTTAAAAAATGTATTTGAAAAAAAAAAAAAAAAAGACAAGTGTTGCTTCTGACAACCTAAAACTAAGAAATTCGACTTTGGAGGCAGAGAAGAATCTTGAAGTAAGCCCAAGTAGGAAAAGAGTGGAAGAAGTGGAAAATCTAGCAAAGAAGAATGGAAAGAGCTTTCCCCTGCTTAGATGCAGGGAATAAGAGAGAGGCAGGTATCACTATTCATGTGTCAGTATTGGCAATCAAAATACATACTGAATTTGGAAGGAAGAGCCAGTTTGATAGAGAAGGTTGCACAGTAATTGTGTTTAAAATAAAATTTGAACAACATGGAAAATACAAAATTCCTTATCAGGAAATTATAGTCTAAATAAAAAGGGACACGTGTCCATCTGTCAGGAGTTGTTAAAGACCTCACTGGACAGAGAAGGTCATGAGGTGAATTCCAGATCCAAACTTCAGGGTTTGTTATTGTCATATTCCCGTTTCAAAGTAAAAGAATTGATTTTTTCATCTTGAAAGCTTGAACCAAACACTTTTTTTTTTTTTTGCATTTATTAGAAGCAATAGCAAAATATTATTTAGCTGATATATTCTTTTATATATTTTTCTTAAAGAATACTTAGGAAAAAGAATAACTTTTTACACAGAATACTAATTTCACTGTAATGCTAAAATGGCTCATAGAAGCTTAAAGCAGATTACCAAGAGGGAAATGATAATCCTGAGAGTGTGGAATCAAGTCCCTAAATTTTTAGATCTAAATGAAAAAATAAAGAGGCAATTGTTAATTGCAGATACATTTCCATTAAAATCTTGATTCATCAACCTCTACATTTTAAAACATAGATACAATGGACAGTAATTTTTCATAATTTTTGTATTGAAAAAGTCTCACATGAAATGGGACTTCTTATTCAAGTGATTTATTATGGGAGAAAAAGAAAAAAGGGAGTGAGAAAGCTAAGCAAGAATGTCCAAATAAAACATGGTCTCGCTCGGTGTCTAGCGTCAGTCTAGACTGGGAGCAGGGTTGGGTGGGTCCCTGGAGGGCAAATTGCACCACAGGGTCAGTCTCAGCAGTTAGGTGAGGGAGCAGGCCTTCTGAAACCCAGGAGAGTCACTGGCTGCTGGCTGGGGAAGTGCACGGGTGCTTCAGAAAAGGAGGCAGCCCAGTTCTTATTGCCAAAACCGCCATGGGAGCAGGAGGGTCTTGCTCAACAGCCCCCAACACATGACGTTCCTAGTATTCTGGTTTCCCACATACAATTTCTTTTCTGAGGCTCTTTTCTATAGATTTGAAAGTAAAGTTTGAAGCAAAGCTTTAAAAATACTTAGAAAATATTCTTACTTTATAGCTTTCAATTTCAATTTTCAATTTTTAAATTATCATATTTGGTCACCATTAGCAGCTTAAATTTTTTCCTCCTCTTGCTCGCTTTCTCTACTTTCTCTCTTTCATTCTCTCTTTACCTTCTCCCTCCTTCCCTCCCTCCCTTCCCACTTCCTCCCTCCCTTCCTTCCTTTTTCCTATCTCTCTCCTTATTTCCTTTCTTTCATTTTCTCTTAACATGTAACAATTTTAGAAAATAATATGTTAGAAACCAAATTCATAATTAAATATCTTGGCAAAACTTGATGGCCTTTAAATCACTTAAAACTGATAATGTGCAATAAACTATTTTACGCAAGTGGGTTAAAAGTAGAAATCATGGGCCTGTGTGCCTTCCTGTTGTGTAGATACAGAAATAAGAAATAAGGATCTTCTATGAATAAAGTTGAAAATCTACAAAAACTACTGACAAGATTTTTGAAAATCCATCAAGAAATCAAATGGGGTTTAGTCAACTTTCAGGATATTTTATGAGCACTTAAATACTTGAGACTTGTGTTAGTACCTCAAGAAAGAGCTAGATAGTATGCTTGTCACAGAATTAAGTGTTGTACCTATTGTAGTATGTATCATGAAGAACAAATTTTTAGCATCTTCAGAACAATAGCAATGCACTGAACCTTGCCATTCTATTAAGCAATAGCATGGGCTGAGGAAATATTTTTTTCTTTGTCTCCAAAATGTTGCTGTAACAAATGAAGAGGAAAGGCTCACCTATAGCTTTAGAATTCTCTTTCCCAGAAATGCTATTACTTACTTCTGGCTTTCTGTTAGCCTCAGAGAGTTATGATTTAGGTCACTCTTCTATCCTAATAGCATTTCCTCAATGAGCTCTGATGAGCGTTAATATCTTAAATAATGTTTTGCCAATTTCATTCAATTAAGTGAAGGGAGAAAGCCATTTTGGCTTTAAGGAGCAGTTCCCATCATTTTGAAATTATAATAATTGCATGTTCTATATTTAATTAGATATTACCGAGTTACAAGGCACCTGAAGCAGACAAGAAGAACAGTGCCATGATCACTCTGAAATGTGCCCAGTGACTCTCTTCTCCCCATATTACCGCAGCCTTTCCTGGAAGTTAAAAAAGGATGTTAGGAATTTTCTACCACGAAGGGGTCTTCTTCCCAGAGCCTTTTTCTGAGATGCAGTTGTTAGGCTGTAATCATTATGGAATGGGCTGAAAAAGAGATGAAGGCTCTCCTCTGATCAGATCACCCCATCAGAAGCACACTCAGTGTAGATGTGGTTTAAAGGAAATAGCAATGAACGTTAGGGGGCTTGGCATAAGTCCTCCTTCCATCACCAATATTTAGCCTATTCCCTTGAAGGCTCTGGATTTTATCTGCCCCATTTTTTTAAATTAGACATAAAAGCACTCCAAAGTTGCATCACAGTGTTGCTTGGAGAGCAAGTCAAATAATGAATACGAAGTTAATTTTGCAACAAGTACCAAGTTCTGAGAAGCACAAAGGTATCCCCATTATGTGAAAATTGGATACAAGGATATGTATTATAAAATGTGTCTGTCCACTGCCTTTCTTCCCATGAAACTATTCTTTAGCTCTTAATGTCCAATACAAATGTCACCTCCCTTCTGCATAGGTTACATGATATCTTCTCCGTGATACACATCTACTAAATTCTTTACTCCAAACAACTCTTGTGAGGTGAATTTCCCATATCTTAATAGGATAATTCTAATAAAAATATATTTTAAATGAAAGAATTCATAATGTCTACAGTGATATAAAGATATAGATAATACCTGTACTGTGTTTAGGAAATTTTTGTCTTGCTGTCTAGGCTTTAGAAGATATATTGTAGATTAATTTCCAAAAAGCAAACTGGATAAATAATTGAAGATAAGATTTTAATTCATGGGAAGTGGTGTCAGCTGAAAAGATTTGTTTTGGCATCAATATTAGTCCATTTTATTGGTGATTTTACTTCTACTCTTACAAAGTTAAAATTAACTTTTGATGTGCATTAGGAGATATGATTTTTCTACCTTCTATTCCTTACTCTACTTCCTTTAAACATGTATTAAGTGTCATTTAGTTAAATTGCCCAACTTAAATTCACTGTATGAATTGTGAAGGAAATTGAAAGCACATAAAGATAAAGGGTTGTGGAGTCTAAAAATTTTTACAGGATAAGAAAGTGAACATTTAAGTAATGTGCTAGTTTTCTCTTTTATACTAAGCTCCCATGATAAGGGGTTTACCTCACGTAATATACGTGTATGCAATATGCAGGTCTTTTGGAAGTCAGATTTTCTTACAGTGAGACAGGCTTTCTCTAAAAACTTACACTGTTGAGAAAACCTGTCAGGGTTTTCTTTTTATCTTCCTCCTTTCCACAAACAGAAAGGAGTGGGCAAGAGTGTGCTTTCCCCTCTTATCGTAGCATCCTCAGTTAAGCCCTGAAAAGCCAGAAAAGTTTGAAGCTGCTCGTTTTTTAAACAAAATATTATCCTAAAGGTAAATTATTCAATTGAAGTAATATTATCATAATAGACAGATATACTCCTTTAAAGAAGCAGTGTCAGAGGTAATGCAAAGATAAATTTCATTGGTTTTGTAAAATTTTTCTGCATGTTTTTCTATGATGGTACTAAAATTTTTGTAATTTTTACTATCTTACAAGTTGCATCCTGCTTGAGATTTTTATTATCCCAATTTTTCTGACTTATCCTCAGTTGAACCTTGACATTCTTCAATTAGAAACACAAATACATTTTAGGGTCAGATAGATCTAGAATCAAATTTTGTTTGCTACATACAAGCCAGGAGATATTGAGGAAGTTATTTTATTATCATCTATTTGTCAGAGTCTATGTTAGGTACATGGAATACAATAATGGAAAGCACAATGTCCCTGCCTGCAACAACTCACAGTATTCTGAGTTGGATGTTCAAATGTGGTGATGACAGGCATGATTAACTCTGAAAGAACAGGGAATTGAGCCTCCCTCATAGGGTTTATGTGAAATAAGTGCTTAGCTGGTCAGTCAGAATTCAGTCAAGAAAGGAGACTCATTCTAGGCTTTCCAAGAAGAAAACAAATTAAAAGAATGATTTAGGATTTTGCTTAACAATTGGAAAGTCTGAAGAACAAAAAGTCAAAGGGACCACTACCAGCTTACAGGTTTACTAGCATTGTTGAGGTTCCAGTTACCTGCTACCCCAAGGTCCAGGAATTGCAAAAAACCAATATTTCCATGGCTCATACACAGAACTAGTGGAGAACTGGCAGGGAACATGGACGCTGCTTCAAAATCTGCATATTTGCCACCATTGATGCACAAAGAAGAATGGCTTCTGAACCTGCCTTCCAGAACTCATGAGATATAAGTTATACACAGAACCCTCTCTGAGACAAATTGTCTTTTTATTTTATAAGTCACTGGACTTCAGGGAGCCATATTAGGGCCTAATGGAGACTACAGCACATCATTCAGATATTTTATAATTTTATATGAATTCAGAAACTGGATGGGACCTTGAATTATCTCACTTGATGAGCAAAAGTGTGTTTTATGAGGGGAAAAATACATACACACAGGTACTCAAGGACAGAAAACAAACTGGTAGAAAAGAACTAATTGTCCACCAAACCCAACTATTCTTCCTTTCTAAGGAAATAGAGAAGACAAAGAACAGCATAGAACACACAAAGTAAGTTATCTCCATTGGAATGTGATCCAGAATTATGTGTGTGTCACTTCCTGGTCAGTGCTTCCATGATATCTTTCTCATTCTGTGAGTTATAGTAGTGATAACTAAACATGGACACTATTTTCAAAGTAGCTGAAACACCTGAGGCATAAGCAAGTAGGTAGGAGAAGTGGTTGTAGGAAGAAAAATAAATTCATTTACAGAGTAAATGAAGTGTGTGTGTATGTGTGTGTGTTTGTTACAGGCAGGGTGAGTAAGAAGTGGGGAATTGGATTGAATATGTATACTATATGATGTTGTTCCTATGTAATTTGTTGACTTTTGTAGCTTGGATACTAAGATTGCAAGTGTATGTTCTTGCTCTGAAGAGATTTTGATGATTACATTTTGAGGGCAATCAATAGAGTACTATGTTCTGAGATTTTATCCTACAGTAAAGTGCTTATTTAATCCATCTCTGAACAGAAGAAATGGCCAGTGGCAAAACCAAAAAGTTCCTGATTAGAAAGCTCTTGCATTTTCATCTAATCCCTATCAAATTCAGAAACAGATACATTTTCTCTTTAGCTCCTTTATGAAACAAATTTGACTCTCAAAATTCAAGTTTTTCCTGGTGATGTTTGAACTGGTTCCATGATAACATTGAATAAGAATGACACCCTTTCTTAAAATGAGACTTGACTCCTATAGGATATGGGTAGAAATGTTTACAAAGACTCACTCTTCTACAAAAAGAACCCCAAAAATCAGGTCCCACCAAAAAAACAAGAAACATCAATGAATAATTGAATTAATTTCAGTTCATCAATAATTTTATTGTGTACAAATCATTATGCTGCATGCTATGTAGGAACAAACAAATCCAAGATAAAACCCCTGTCATAAAGAGTCTATAATAGTTAGTGAGATAAACATTCAAAAAAAAAAAAAAGAAAATATGCTGCATTATATGATAGTTTCAAAAGAGTCATAGGAGAGGTTACAGATCACTGCTTGTCTGTTACTGGCCAAAAATCTCCTCAGTGGTGTGAAGAAAATGCTGTGAAATGAATTATTGGACCTCCATTTCACAGATGCAGAAATAGAGGATCCAAATGGACATATTTGAATGATATCCCCCAAATCACTCAACTAAGAAAGGAAGATCTAGGAAATGGATGCTCCAAATCCAGTTTGTTTTCAACTGTATTAATGAGGGAATAGTCAGTATTAATATTAGAAATTTTGTTTGCTATGAGATTGTTGAAGGCTTTGATGAGAAGCAAAAATTGTTGAAACATATACCTAGTATAATGAAATTTTATTTTCAGCAGCAGAATAGTGCAATTTAAATATTATTTTAAACAATAGATTGACAACAGGATGCAGGAAGGATTCCATTTTGAAAAGATTGAAAATATTGAGAATGCTGAGTGATTCTTCACTGAGTTAAAAGTATATTATAATGGTCTTATTATTACAATAAAAATGGTTGAAGGATCTGTTTGAGGACTTGTCCTTAGTACTAGTGGTTGACTATGCTCATTACTTCCACTGAAACCATGATCACCCTCTTGGCAGCAGTAACCTCTTGCAAATGGGGTGGAAGGAAGACTCCAAAATGGTTGTCTTGCCTCTTCAACTGTTAAAATTTATTTTCTGAATGCTTTATTCTTAACTCTTAATAGGTAAATCTGGAATGCATACAAATGTAGATATTTCAATTTCTGGATGAAAAAAGTATTCCAAAAAGAAATATTCAAATTGTTATCATAACGATATTATTTAGCATTTCATTCCTCTTTTTAGTAAATGGGCATTTATATTCATAGCTATAAAAGATGAATGAATGGCCAAAGAATGACTTTATTATTTCTTTAAAGCACTATTATGTATGTCATCATCACACCTAAAGAAAACTGTAATAATTGTCCTTAATACATTAGTTTAACTATTTGGTTTTATTGGGAAATTATACAATGAAAGTATAATTTGTAACACACAAAAAAATAAAAAAATAGTAATAGTAGCCAATTTGTATTCAAAGATCATTTTAAAACCCTTTCAGAATTATATCTTTATTCCATCATGTAATCCTTTATTTTAAATTTAGTGATCTTTCTTATTTCTTTTCAGAAAAAAACAGCAATAGCAAACCTGTATTTTCTCTTAATAGCCCCATATCCTGAGTTTGATTGCCGCCATTGACCTTCAAACATCTTTTATGGCATTATATCCATAAGTTTGTTTTAATATCTTCACTCCCCCTAATTACCTGGATCATTCTATACCATTCCCTACAGGGAAATATACTGCTGAAGTTTGGATTTTTAAATACTAATTAAAAAATTCATTAGTGTGTGAATTAATTTCCTCTCTTCGTATTTTGCTCTCCCTCTTGATAGTCATCAGACTTTGAGAAGCAATCTCGTTGTTACTATACAGAGATCCAGAACTCAGCTTAATTACTCTGCTTGGAGTCTCACATCAGTCAGAGGTGCCAGGAAATAAACCTGAACACAAGGAAATCCAGCTCAGGCAGCTCTCTGGGCCAAGTGAACATTTATTTCATGACTATCTCTTCAATGGTAAAAACGTTTTAGCATTGCTTCTTCTATGGACAAATATGCCAGTGTCTTTTCTGTTGGAAAAAAAAAACAAACACAACGACCCTGGGAAGTTACAGTGAAGAACAATATGTTAATCAGGTCAACACAAAGCAAAGAAGAGTGGACACTTGAAATAATTAGCAGCATTATTCATGTTCCCCAAAAAGATATTCCAGGAATTTACACTGCAAGGATAGTTGCTACAGATGTTGCTACTATTAGATTAGGTTGCTTGGAGAATTCTTGCTGCAACAGAGAGTGGGCAGAAGATAAACTACAGTTTAATCTCTGAAGGACACCAGTTCATGAAATAATTAGTTTTATATATTTAGCATCCACTTAACACTACTGGAAGATGTTTATTGTTAACAGTGAAGTCAAGGTCTATTACATTTCTCATTATTTTTCTTGGTCGCTTAGAAATGCTACATGGGTTAATATAGTGAAAAGGTGGGAAGGCACCTTTGTTTTAGCTTGTAATAAACTGTTTATTAAACATCTACCTGAACATTAAAAAGCTCGGTTGTAAAATGAGTAAGAATTTAGATTTTCAATTTCCACTTACTCATTAAAAGCTGAGTGTGTCATCAAATGTGGTTTGTTCCTAAGAGTTAGCAATTAAATATGCTTTGAAAAGACAATGTGCATTCTGATAACACAGTACCAGTCATAGTTATCATTTATTTTCCTAAATTTCAATGGATTAGAAAAAATGTCTAGGGAAGCGGCTGTGGCTCAATCAGTAGGGCTCCCGTTTACCATATGGGAGGCCCCGGGTTCGGTTTCCGGGGCCTTCTGGTGAAGGCAAGCCCGCCCGCACGGCGTGGTTAGCTGACCCAGCGAGCACAAGCAGCAAGGGGGGGATAAATGAATAAATAAATAAAATCTTAAAAAAAAAAAAAAAAGAAAGAAAAAATGTCTAATTCACACGTATATCCTCAGAGTCTTGCACAACTGCTCATTATATTGAAGATTTTCTATAACTATTTGTTGAATGAATGCTGGTATAAAATAATCTATCAGGCCACTAAGATACTCCTAAATGCTCTTCCAGAGAAATTACTCTGTTTCTGAAATTCCAAGAAAAAACTTTAGGATTAGATCTTCTCCATTAAAAAATAGCATTTGCATTTTTCAAAGTGAATATAATGAATTTTATTAAAAATACGCTATTTACTTTTTTGCAAGGATTCAACTATTTATGTAAAAAAATTCATTTATTCAAAAGCATTTGCTGAGAATGTACTATTAGGCAAGCATCCAAAGATGCAACACTGAACAAGAGAGGTGAAGTTTGCACTCTCATGGAGTTTATATTCCAGTGAGGGAAGTAGACTAGAAGCAAATAAACATATAAATTCATGTCACTTAGTGGTAAGTGTTTTGAAGAATAGTGAAGCTGACTAAGGAACTAACAGGGTTGTGAAAGGTGAGCGGGTGGGTGATTACAGGTAGGGGTGATCATTTCATTAGGTGGGTGGGGTGGGCCACTATGACCATACAACAGTTTAAGTGATTTGAATGAAGTGCAAACCAAGTCATGAGAAGCTCCAGTGCAGTCCTTGAGACAGGAATAAGCTTAGTCTGTTCAGAGAACTTTAAGGTCGGTAGGGCTGGAGCAAAGAGAGTGCAGAGGAAATGTTGAAAAATTGCTTTGGAGAGACTCACAGAGGCCAGATCCTGCAAGGCCTTGGGCTCTGCTGCAAAGAGTTTGAAATGCAATTCCAATTCTGATGGAAAATGTTGAGGGAATTTTTAATAGAGGAGGGGGACATAAACAGAATTACCATAAGACCTATCTGGCTTCTGGGAGGAGAATAAAGGGCAAGCTGAGGCTCCAGGAGAAGTGAAGGTGGGAGATGCCCACCAACTGGTAAGCTTGTAGGCAAGATGGTTGATTTGGTTCCAAGCCTGAATCCTTACACAACTGTATTTAAAGCCAGAAGGAGAAAATGATCGTTTTTGCTTTAGTTTGGATTTTAGGGGGCAAAGCCCTTTTCGGAAATCACGCTTTCCTCTATGTCTCAATTACTAAAATCAACTCAAATTCCCCACACCATAAACAATTACTGCAGAAGAGAACAGATTATTAGACTTGGCTTAAATCAGTTATTGTTCCTTTACTGGAGCCCAGGAAAGATATAACATCCCTGAAAATGTTGTCTGAAAAAATCAAGATTCTCTTAAAAGAAGAGGAAAATTCTGTTAGATGGGCAACCGTTTGTGTCTGCTACAGAAAGCAATACAAGGTTTTTAAGCAAAAGGGGGAGATTATTACATTTATTTCCTAAAGTACAATGTCAGAGGATCATAAAAGATATCTCGATAACTATAATAAAAATGTATCACCATTTAGTGGGAATCCATGGTGTACCTTGGATTTTTGTGTCTGTCCTCTCATCTGATTCTCACAACTACCTGGTGATGAAGAAAAAAGGCAGAGAGGTTAAGATCACAGGAAAGACATGATCTTCATGAATTTGAAAAAATACAGAATTAAGGGTCCTGAGCAGTGAAAGCTCCTAGACAATTCTGGAGATAGTTTCATTTTCCCAGTTTCTGTAACAACCAACATTTCAGTAAGGCTGCTTGCATATGTTGTTAAACAAGAAAAAAATAATTTGGAATTGCAATTCACTTACAATGAAATAACTTATTGTAACAAAATAATCAAACATATGTGATGAGTGTTTTTAAGAGACAAATAAAAGCATTTTCCCTGATAAGGAATTTTAAATTATTCAATTAAAAACAATAGAAAAGCTAAAAGTGTTGGGGAGAAACTGAGTTGGGGTTTAGAATAGATCTCTCCATATTATGGAAATTGGCATATTGTTGAGCATGAAAGAAAAAACACCCTGTGGTTGGGTTTGGGGGGCAAAGTATAGAAGTGGATTTTAAGTTCGGTATTTTCTGTTCAGACATGAAATGGACCAAAGAAGACACTGGAAAATATTCTCTAGCTTCCCTAAGGGAAACTCAGCCCATAACAAGTGGCTGCCTGCACGCCCCAGGACACAAGCTAAAGTGTAACAGACCTCTCCACCGGAAAACGATGTACAGATGCTGTCTTAGACTGTAATTTTCTCCAGGCTGTACACTTTCTTCCTGTAATAACATCACCAGACCCCATTTATGTGACTCTGTAATGAAATGTCTTGTTCCCTATATATTGCCCCTCATTTTCCCACTTCTTTGCAGGGCACTATCTTCATTCTCTGGACCACCGCCACCAGAGAGAATCTCTGTAATTATCTGTAAGTCCCAATAAATAAAGCTCATGTCTAACACTGTGCCAAGCGTGTCCTTTTGTCTTGCCGCCACCCCTACCCATGCCCTCCAGGACCTGGGTTGGGACAACCATAAAGACGTAAGGGCATAGGGACTAAGGGCACTCTTCTATGCTAGGATCTGAGAACTTGCATTAAAGTCGCTGTATACACTTCATAATTCTTGCAAAGAATTATGCTTAGGTTAAGATTTTTTTTTTTTTTCAGTTTTATTTATTTATTCATTTATCCCCCCCTTGCTGCTTGTGCTCGCTGGGTCAGCTAACCACGCCATGCGGGCGGGCTTGCCTTCACCAGGAGGCGCCGGGAACCGAACCGGGGGCCTCCCATATGGTAAACGGGAGCCCTACTGATTGAGCCACAGCCGCTTCCCCTGCTTAGGTTAAGTTCGAATAAAATGTTAAGATCCCATGGAAGCATGCAGGTTCCGTCATTTCAACAAATTGTTTTCTGTTATTTTGAAGACTTTCGTCTTATATATAAAACTCTGGACTGTATTTACTCTATTTAAATAGTACAGTTTAAATTTCCCAATGCAAGAGCAAAGTTATATGGAAAAGGGGATATACATTGAAATATTGTTGACAATAGTGAAAATTTAGAAAGAGCATAAGTGTCTATTACTAGGAAATTGGTTAACTGAATTAGAGACTAGCCACACAAAGCTATTATCAAAACCAATAATGGATCTCTATATTTATTGAAACGGAAAAATTTACCCTATTATTGGACGGCAAAGCAAACTACAGAACAGTATATATAGCATGAATCCATTTATACAAAATAATGCACATATACTCTAAATGTATATAAAAATGCAGAGCCATGTCTGAAAAGAGGCTCACCAAAATATTTACTGTGGTTTTCCTTTGATTATTAGATAATTCTTACATCTTCTTTTTATGTTTATGAAATTATATATATATAAAGATTCCACCTATCTGGTTAGTAAAATAAAGTGAGCGGCTTCTTTTACAGAATTTCAGTATGACAAGACTTATTTCTATCTGGACCTGATTCACAGTATCTTATCAATAAAAAGAAGAAGGGCCATCTATACCAGGATGTTCCTCAAACTGATCACATTATTCCCTGCTTCGAATAGACAATATTCACCTGCCTCAGCAAAGCCAATAAATAATTGATAGCTTCAACTCTGAGACTTAAAAGGTAAAGTCATCATGCACGGCCTTGGACATTGTTATTTTCAGACATTTTCGCAGTGGATTCCACTATTTGTTTTTCAGTTGTCAGTTGGATTCTGAATGTGTCTTCTGACTCCTGTTGTGAGATAAAGTGATTTCTTTGCTTCCCGCCCATGGAGGATGAAATTTCTACTTGAATGCATAAATGCCAAGACAGGAGGCAAAAAGGTGTCGTTCAGCAGGAGGTGTCATTGACATCCACAAGTTTGCAAATTGACCCAGATGGAGATTAGGCCACTATTGCTGATCAAGGATGACAAGTTAAATGAAAGATTTTAGAATAAACTGTTTGAAAGCTCTGGAACAAGAGGAAGGCTCAACTGTGGAAAATAACAAGAGGTGGAGATTATTATATATATATTTTTTTGTATTTTATATTGTCATTTCTTCTTTTTATATTAAAAATATGTACCTTACAGGACTAATGTTGCTCAGAATAAAGGATATAAACTCTAAACAGTTTGGAGCTATCTTATACTTCCAGTTACTGCAGTAGTTAGAAGCTATATGTACCGGAGAAAATACATGTTCTTAAATATAACCCATTGCTGTGGGAGCTTTTGATGAAGTTACTTCAGTTAAGGTGTGTCCCACCTCCATGCTGGATCTTAATCCTATTATTGGATTCCTTTACAAGAGAATGAAATTCAGACAGAAACAGCCACAGAAAGAAAATGGCAGCGAGCCCCAGAACGCTGGTCTTAAGGAAGAAAGCCTCACCTTGATGATGTTGGATTTGGACTTGCTTTTAGCCTCAAAACCATAAGCTAATAAATTCCCATTGTTCAAGCTGGCCCATTTCATAGTATTTGCTCAAGCAGCCTAGGAAAATACAATTTATAAGTGAGAAAGGAAGATTGAATAAGAGTGTACACCATTGTTTCATATTTTATAACTAATAGGTTAAGGGCAATATAATTTATAACCATTTTATAATGTCTAAATGTAGAGAAGGAGCACTCTCGAGTGGCACTACTTCCCTGCACTTGGATATGCACTCTTTAAACACTGAGAAAGCAAAGGGTGAAAAACGCATACTTTCAGGAGGAACACTTGGATTTTACAAGTACCTTGAAAATTGATGCTAACTGTAGTATTTTCTAATGTGGAGCTTAAAACGACATCGTTTATTTTACTAGCTTGAAGTTCTGTCGGTCAGAAGCCTGGACACAGCATGGCTGGGTCCTCTGCTCAGGGCTGAAGTCCAACCACCAGTGAGCCTGTGCTCTCGTCTGGAAGCTTGACTACGGAAGAACCCGTTTTAAGCTCACTCAGGTTGTTAGCCAAATTCAGTACTTGTGATTGTGGGACTGATGTTCCTATTTCCTCCTGGTTGTCAACCTGGGGATGCGGTCAACAACCTGAAGTCTCTCCCATTTCTTGCCACTTGCCTTCCGCATCTTTTGTTTTATTAGAGAATTTGTGGGTGTGCAGACCAATCATGCATAAAATACAGGATTCCCATACACCACCGCACCTCCAACACCTTGCATTGTTATGGAATATTTGTTACAATCAATGATAGCACTTTTTCTAATTGTACTAACTTTTTAATAGTAATTACCTATGTTACAATTGAAGAAAAATTACTAAAATAGTCCTACTATCATCCATATTAGTTGTATTTACCATATACCACCTTACTAAAACCTTGCACGAGTGTCGTATATTTCTTATAATTCATGAAAGAACATTTTTATACTTGTACTATTAATTATAGACCATCATCTACAATAGGATTCACTGTGATATGCAGTCCTATGTTGTATCTTTTAATGTTAATTCTGGTGACATGTAAGACCTAAAGTTTCTCCTTTTAAACTCATCCACCTATATACTTCCGTGATGCTAATTCTGTTCAAAATGTGCTATCATCATCCATTACTGAAACTTTTCCATCACCCTACATAGAAACTCTATATAATGAATTTAAGCATTAAGTCCCAGACCCTACCTCTATCCCTGCCCCTATATTCCAGTTTCTGACTCTATGGATTTGCTTACTCTAATTATTTCATAATAATAAATGTATAAATCATACAATATTTATCCTTTTGTGTCTGGCTTATTTAATGCAACATGATGTCTTCGAGGCTCATCCGTGTTGTTGCGTGTATCAGAATTTCATTCGTTTTATGGCTGAATAATATTCCATTGCATGTATATCCCACATTTTGTTGATCCATTCTTCGCTAGATGGACACTTGGGTTGCTTCCATCTTTTGGCAATTGTGGATAATGCCACTATGAACACTGGTGTGCAAATACCAGTTTGAGGTGGTATATGGGGACCCTGTATTTGATGCATGATTTTTTTGTAAACTACAACTTCTTTAATAAAAAGTTATCTGTTTGAGTCCCTGCTTTAAATTCTTTTGGATATATGCATAGAAGTGGGATTGCCAAGTAATATGGTAATTCTGCACTTAGCTCCCTGAAGAACTGCCAAACTAGCTTCCACAGAAGCTGCACCATTTTTTTTTTTTTAAAGAGGTACCAGGGATTGAACCCGAAACCTCATACATAGGAAGCAGGCACTCAAACCACTGAGCCACACCCACACCCCAGCACCATTTTACATTACCTGAATCAGTGTTTCTATTTCTCCACATCCTTTCCAACACTTGTAGTCTTCCACATTTCTAAAATAGTACTCATTCTAGTGGGCATAAAATGATATCCCTTTGTGGGTTTGATTTCCATTTCCCCATTACCTGGTGATGTTGAGTATCTTTTAATGTGCTTTTTAGCCATTTGCAAATCCTCTTTGGAGAAATGTCTATTCAAGTATTTTGCCCATTTTCTAATTGGGTTGCCTATCTCTTTATTGCTGTGTTGTAGGATTTCTTTAAATATTCTGGATATTAAATCTTTATCTGAAACGTGGTTTCCAAATATTTTCTGCCATTGAATAGGTTGTCTTTTCATTTTATGACAAAGTCTTTTGACGCACAAAAGTTTTTAATTTTTAGGAGATCTCATTAATTTTTT
This sequence comes from Tolypeutes matacus, assembly GCA_026826555.1. Classification (NCBI taxonomy): domain Eukaryota; kingdom Metazoa; phylum Chordata; class Mammalia; order Cingulata; family Chlamyphoridae; genus Tolypeutes; species Tolypeutes matacus. The sequence goes on along the minus strand of JAKSZT010054462.1, from coordinate 13,930,553 downwards.
ATCTATTTATTCTTTTGTTGCTTGTACTCTGGGTGCAAAGTACAAGAAAACATTGTTCAATGCAAGATGTTGACCTGTTCCTACATTTTCTTCTAGGCATTTTATAGTCCTGAGTTAATTTTTGTAAATGGTGTGAGATGGAGGTCCTATTTCATTGGTTTGCATATGGATATCCAATTCTCCCAGCACCATTAGTAGAAATTTTTCCATTTGAGTGGACTTGGTAGCCTTGTCAAAAATCAATTGGTTGTAGACACAAGGGTCTATTACAGAACTCTCAATTTGATTCCATTGGTCAATATGCTTATTACTGTACCAATATCATGTTGTTTTGACTACCATAGCTTTGCTATATGCTTTAAAGTCAGGAAGTGTGAATCCTCCATTGTTGTTCTTTTTCAGGATGTTTTTGGGTATTTGGCCACCTTATTCTTCCATATAAATTTGACAATTGGTTTTCCATTTCTGGGGGAAAAAAGGGTGCTGGAATTCTGATTGGAATTGCATTGAATCTGTAAATAATTTTAGATAGACCTGACACCTTAACTATATTTACTCTTCCAATCTATGAATACAGAATGTCTTTCCATTCATTTAATCTTCATTGATTTCTTTAGCAATGTTTTGAAGTTCTAGTATACAAGTCCTTTATATTCTTGGTTAAATTTATTCCTATATATTTGATTTTTTGTTGTTATTGTAAATAAATTTTTTTCTTGATTTCCTCCTCAGATTGTGCTACTGATTTTTGCATGTTGATCTTGTATCCTGCCACTTTGCTGAATTCATATATTATCTCCAGTAGCTTTGCTGTAAATTTTTCGGGACTTACTATATATAGGATCTTGTCATCTGCAAATAATGAATGTTTCATTCTTCCTTTTCAATTTGGATGCCTTTTGTTTCTTTTTCTTGCCTAACTGCTCTGGCTAGGATTTCAATTACAATGTTGAATAACAGTGGTGACAGTGTTTGTCTGGAAAAAGACAATGTCCTTGTCTTATTCCAGATGTTAAAGGAAAAGCTTCCAGACTTTCACCATTTAGTAGGATGTTAGATCAGGGTTTTTCATTTATGCCCTTTATCATGTTGAGGAAGTTCCCCTCTATTTTATTTTTCTAATTGTTTTTTATCAAGATAGGATACTGGATTTTGTCAAATGCCTTTTCTGCATCAATGGAAATAATCACATAGTTTCTCCCTTCATTGTTTTAATGTGGTATCTTACATTTATTGACTTTCTCATATTGACACACTTGCACACCTAGGATAAAACCCACTTGATTATGCTGTATAATTATTTTAATGTGCTATTTGATTTGATTGACAAGTATTTCCTTGAAGTTTGTTATCTATATTCATAAGATAAATTGGTCTGGAATTTTCTTTTCTTGTAATACCTTTATCTGTCTTTGGCATTAGTGTAATCTTGGCCTCATAGAATGACTTAGGTAGTGCCCCCTCCTTTTCAATTTTTTGGAAGAGTTTGAGCAGGATTGGTATTACTTCTTCTTGGAATGATTGGTAAAATTCACTGGGAAGTCATCTGACTCTGGGCTTTTTTTTTGTGGGTGGGGGGAGAGATAGATATTTTTGATGACTGATTCGATCTTTTTACTTGTAATTGGTCTTTTGAGATCTTCTATTTTTCGAGAGGTAGTGTAGGTTGCATGTTTCAATGAATTTGTCTAGTTCATCTAGTTGTCTCATTTGTTGGCATGCAGTTCTTCATACTATGCTTTTATGATCCTTTTTGTTTCTGTGGGGGTCAGTCATTATGTAACCCCCTCTCATTTCTGATTTTATTTACTTGCATCTTCTCTCTTTTTTCTTTGCCAGTCTAGTTAATAGTTTGTCAATTTTATTGATCTTTTCAAAGAACCAACTTATGGTTTTGTTAATTCTCTCTATTGTTTTGCATTCTCAATTTCATTTATGTTTTCTCAACTCTTTGTTGTTTCTTTCCTTCTGCCTGCTTTGGGGTGAGTTTGCTGTTTTTAGTTCTTTCAGGTGTGCAATTAGGTCTTTGATTTTAGCTCTTTCTTCATTTATAATTTAAGCATTTGGGACTATAAATTTCCCTCTCAGAGCTGCTTTCACTCCATCCCATAAATTTTGATATGTTTTGTTCTCATTTTAATTCATCTCAAGAAATTTACTTATTTCCTTTTACAATTTTTTATTTGATTGTATAAAGAGTGTTATATAACTTTCATATATTTGTGGATTTTCCAGTTCTTTGCCTTTTATTGATTTCCAGTTTCATTCTGTTATGATCAGAGAAGATGCTTTTTATAATTTCAATCTTTTTCAATTTATTGAGATTTGATTTGTGACCCAACATGTGATCTGTCCTGGAGAATTATCCAAGTGCACTCAAGAAGTATGTCTATATTACTGTTTTAGGGTTCACTGCTCTATATATATCTTTTAGGTCTAGTTCCTTTGTCATATTATTCAAGTTCTCTGTTTCCTTATTGTTCTTACATCTAGATGTCCTAGCTATTGATGAGAGTGGTGTATTGAAGTCTCCAAAAATTATTGTAGAGGGAGTCTATTTCTACCTTCAGTTTTTCCAGTTGTTGCTTCATGTATTTTAGGGTATCATGGTTAGGTACATAAATATTCATGATTATTTCTTCTTGGTAGGTTGCATCTTTTATTAATATATGTTATTAATACAGAGAATCCTTCTTTGTCTCTTCCAACAGCTTTTGATGTAAAGTCTATTTGATCTGATATCAGTATAGTTACCCCAGCTCTTTTGGTTAACTGTTTGCATGGAATATCTTTTTCCATCCTTTCACCTTCAACCTATTTGTAGTTTTGGGTTTAAGGTGTCTCTTATAAACAATTTGGATCATGCTTTTTGATCCATTCTGCCACTGTGTGGCTTTTTAATGGGTATTAATCCATTAATATTCAGTGTTATTACTATAAAAGCAGTACTTACTTCAGCCATTTTGTTTGGTTTTTATATGTCATATATATATATATATATATATATTTTTTTTTGTCATAAGAAGCAGGCACTCAACCACTGAGCTACATCACTCCCCAATGAGAGTTGTTTTTTCCATTTGTTTGTTTTCTGTTTTTTTTTTTTTTTTTAGGAGGTACCTGGGATCGAACCCAGGGCCTCGTACATGGGAAGCAGCTCCACCACTTAAGCTACATCCACTCTGCTCTGCATATGTTTTAAATACTTTCATGTGGTTACCCTGAGGTTTATATATTACACAACCTACATCTATAAACTACTTTGAAAAGTTCCCCACTTATCTTCAGTAGATTACATGTTCTGTGCTCCCATAACCCTCTGTTTCCCCTCTTTATGCTGTTTTTGTCCCAATTTACCACTTTATCTTCTGCATGTCCATTGTCAGGAAATATGCCAGTTTCTTGTTTAATAATATTCTGACACTTACAATTATTAAAGAGTAAACTTGCATATTGAAGGTAGAGTACTATTGGGTTTTGCATTTACACTTTTAGTTACCCTTACTGATAATCTTCACTTCTTCACACTTCTCCAAACTACTCTCTCCTGTTTTTTATTTTCAATCCACAGAACTCACTTTAGTTATTTTTGCAGGGCAGGTCTCTTGTTGACAGACACAGTTCCTATTTATCGGTGAATATTTAAAAATGTCCTCATTTTTGAAGGATTGTTTTGCCAGATAAGGAATTCTTTTTTTCCTTTTCAATACCTTAAATAGATCATACCTCTGCCTCCTCACCACCATGGTTTCTGATGAGAAATCAGCACTTAATCTTATTGGGATCCCCTGTATATGATAGATTGGTTTTCTCTTGCTGCATTCGGAATTCTCTCTTCATCTTTGGAATTTTATCTTCTGATTAGTATATGTCTCAGATTAGGTTTAATTTATTTATTCTGTTTGGAATATGTTGTACTTCTTGGACATGTGTATTTATGTCTTTCAAAAGAGTTGGGAAAATTTCAGCCATTATTTTGTCACATATTCTAAGTGCCCCATTTCTCTTCTCTTTTCCTCCTGGGACACCCATGACAAGTAGGTTTATGTGTTTTGTGTTGTCTCAAATCCCTCATTCACTGTTCAGTTTATTCTGTTTTTTCTCTATCTGTTCTTCTGACTGTGTGATTTCAATTGTCCTGTCTGTCTTCTACTTTACTGATTGGTTCTTCTGCTTGTTCATATATGCCTTTGTATCACTCTAGTATATTTTTAGTCTCTACTATTGTGCCTTTCATCCCCATAATTTTTGTTATCAAATTCTCCTTCACACTCACATACTGTCTTCTTAATATCCTTTATTCTTTATGGATGTTTTCCTCCATCTCCTTGAATTTATTTAGGAGATTTGCTTCATTGACTTTGATTAGTTCTTCCAAACTCTGTGTCTCCTCTGAAGTTTCCATTTCTTCCTTTGATTGAGTCATATATTCCTCTTTCTTTGCATGGTTAATAATTTTTCGCTGGTGTGTAGGCAACTGATTATCTTGATGAGTTAACTCTGTAGGTCAGTTTCTTCTTGTCTAGGATTTTATACTTTATTGGCTTTGTGTTAAGGTTTTTCTTTGATGGTTGGTCCCACTTTTTCTAGAATTTTAGCATAAGCCATGTTTAATTGATCATATTTTCTCAACTCTTCTTCTGATTATTGCTCTGGATATGTGGAACAATTTTTAAGATTTCATATTTCTGCACAATTTCTTTACCTCTATGAGAAAACTTCCTTTCTTCTGTTCCTTCTCTTGGACTCTGGATCTCTTCTCATTGTGTTTGTGCAGAATATTTTCCCCAACTCCTATGATTTGTTTAAATTCTCTCCATCACTCGGGGCCCTATTTTCCTTACTCTTTTCAGTTCTAGGACACTCCTGTCTTACAGCACTTCAGTTTAACTCCTTTTTTTGTTTGTTTGTTTCTTCCCCATTAGTGTATCTTATCCTGTGAAGCCACACGGGAAGACAGGTCACTTCAGAAAAGACCATTCAGCATTTAGGTGTTCCAGTCAATAGAAATTCAATTGTGAGTGCAGCACTTTCCAGCTGCAATGTTACCGTGGTCTCTCTCTGTCTCTCTCTTTCTCTCTCTTTCTCCCCCCGCCCCCTCCTGAGGCTTATTTTTTTTTTTTTTTTTTTTTTTTTTTGCAGCACTCTGCAGCAGCTTGTTTTCAGCCCTGGGTCTCTGTGGATTTGGGTCCCTGTCCTGGATATGCATGAGGTTCTAACTTGTCTGTTGTGATTTCTATAGTCTGTGGCCCCAATAGGAGGTGGGAGGGATCTGGGTCACTGTGCCTGAGCAACTACCAAGTCACGCCGGACCGAGTGAGGGAGAAGGGTTAGATCAGCCATTCCGGTGTGAAATTTTCCTACCTGATATTTTTCTCTGTTTTCAATTCAGCATTTGTGGAATCTTCTCCAATGTCTATTATCCCAGAGTCCGAAGCAAGTGGGAATTTTTCCTTTTATTTGTTGAATCTCTGGAGAGGTTTTTTCAGGAGATGTCTTATGTCACCGTGTTGATGACATCACTCACCCGCTGTACCCTTAAATCCACTCTTACCAGGAAGAGAACTGCCACTTTTATGGGCTCACGTGATTAATTCAAGCCCATCGAGGATAATCAGTCTATTTTAAGGTCAACTGATTTGAAACCTTAATTATTTCTGCAAAATCTTTCACTGCAGCACCTAGATTAGTGTTTGACTAATAAGTGGATCAAGACTCTTAGGAGCCATGTCAGAAGTCTGCCTATCACACTTACCATACATGTAATTCAATACAATGATAGACTATAAAACACTCACACAGAAATTTCATTAAGTTAAAATGTTTATTCTAAAAGATTAACCTTTTATATACTATAAAAAGTATGAATAAGTAATAGGAAATTTCTACTTTAAAGTCTGGTTAATATAGTTTGCAGGTATATAGTGCTTTAATATATAAAGAAGGATTTTTATATTCATTAATCCCTAACTATTGCACACATGCAATAATTAGTGATTGGGAGGGGCAAATCTCATTTTCTCTTTTTTATAGTTAAGAAATTTTGTAATACAGAGTGTGTTGAGGAATCATGTCCCTACAAAAGATATTTTCAATTACTAATCCCAGGTCCTGTGGGTGTGAAACTGTTTCCCACTCCCTGAAATGGCTCCCTCGTCTGTTTCTTGCTCATTATTTTTGCTCATTATTTTTGCTCATTATCTGCTGGTTATTTGTTTGTCTTCTTTAGGAGGCACCAAGAATAGAACCCAGGACCTCCCATGTGGGAGGCAGGCACTCAACTGCTTAAGCCCCATCCACTCCCCATGTTTAAATATGACCTTTGAAGCTAGTATTATTAAGGTGTGGGCTCACTTGTGAATAGGATCTTCAAAGATCTTGTTTTGACAAGGCCAACTGAATGAGGGCAGGCGTTAATCCAATATTGCTGAAATCTGGATAAACCAGGGGTTCTTTACCAGGGGCCCATGGACACCCCCCCCCAGGGGTTCATGGAAAAATTTCAGGGGGTCTGTGAGCTTGAATTGAAAATTTAAAAAAAACATTATTCTGTGGGGACGTGTTGGTGCAGGTGTGATATATTTATTAAATAATACACAGTATAGTGTGGACTTAGTATGATTTTTATTTTAATGTAACATGTTCTGAGCACAGTGGACTGCCAGCAAAAAGGTTGGTAAAGATGGCAGAGATGTTTTAAGACACGGTGGGAAAACTAGAAATTCTAAATGTTTGCCGAAAATGACCATTTGGACAGACGTTAAACCATGTTAGGTTATCAGGTATTGAAATTATGGGAAAGTTGTAATACGTAATTTTTAATAACCCTAAGATTTAATTTAAAGACATGCCAATGTTGGGTATCATAAAACTCTCTGCTGCTACATTCTGAGAAGGGGTCTATGGTTTTCACCTGACTGGTAAATGTGTCCATGGAACTAACAAGGGTAAGAATCCCTGGTATCAACAAAGGAAATGGGATGCAGAAGTAGAAGATGCCAGTGGATATCAGAGGAACAGACACCATGAGAGAGGGTGCCATCTGAGAGAGGACTGTTGGAAGACCAACGACTCTGGAACAAAGCAAGCACTGCTGATAACTCAATGGACTCTAACAGCCAAGACTGTGAGGCAACAGATTCCTGCTCAAACCAGCCCACTGTGTGATATGGCGAACAAGATAGAGGTAAGGGAGCTTGCTTGACATTACTCATATGTCAGTGATGGCAGTGGGTCTAGAAATTGATTCTCCTTGACCATAGTATTTTGTAAGAGCACAGACCCCTTGTAATTGGTTCTTTTATCTCTTTGACCCTCGTTGTTTTTTTTTTTTTGTAAGAGGGTAGATCCTTGGAGTTATTTTAAAACTCATATGGGATAATTTTTCTCACAGTTGTTTGTCCAAGATTGACCCGATACATGGTACAGACATCAGGTCAAGCTAATATGACATACCCTGTTATACTTGCATGTACATCCTTTTTAATTTGACAACTAAAAGTCCTTCAGAGGCTCTGTTAGGTAAAACAGACAATTTTCTGTCACACTTCATCATATTTATAAGAAGAAGTTATTTTACAAAGAAGAAATTGAGGTTCTGAGAAAGCTAAGTGACTTGACCAAAACAAAGGATTTCTATGTAAATATATATGTTTTCCTTTATTAGAATAAGAATCGAAATATGGCACACATACTTGCATGTATATTAAGCTTTTCAAGTAAAACCAGAAAGAACACAGTTAAGTCTTGAAAGTAAGGCATAAAAGTATAGCTTCTATAAATATAAAAAAAATACATTCAGAGGATGAATCATTTTTTGAAAATAAACAAAATTAAATAATATATTCCTCCTCTGAGTTACAATTCAGTAGTAAGGGAAAACACATTTTATAGGGTTTTGAAATTCCTATTTATATCATAGGTCAGAGCAAGATAAGCCAATAATCTATAATCTAGCTAAAGAGGCTGATCCGATTTCAAGGAGGGTACCTTAGACATGGAGGCAGTGGCTTCTGATTCCTTATCTCAAAGGGTCAAGGTTAAAACACCAGAGGTTTAAAGAAATATTTGAGTGGTCTAACACACACACACAGCTTCATTCTCTGTAGTAACTCAGCACAATCATGGGTGGCATGATAAAACTTGAGGAACAGAGAAAACAAATTAGCTGAAAAGCTGAACCTGCCCGAATAAGGCATGGTGATTTGGTGGGCCATGATAGGTTAATGACACTTTACTATGTCCCCGAAAAGATTGACAACTTCACATACCAGAATCAAGAGGGATGAAGCACAGCAAGAAAAATCTCATTAATGGATGATAATCTCATTAATGGATGATAATCTAAGAAGCTAATAAAAAACATTATAATACTGAGGACTTGTTATATGCCAAGTAACTATCTAAGATTTTGAACCTTAAAAGAAGCTGTGAGGGGAGTAGGTGTAGCTCAGTGGTTGAGTGCCTGCTTCCCATATATGAGGTCACAGGTTCAATCCCCTTTACCTCCTAAAGAAAAAGAACCTGTGACATAAGAACGTATAAGATCTCTGCTTTACCAGAGAAGTAACTAAGACTGCAGAAGTTAAATAACTTACCCAGAGTCACATAGCTAACAAAAGGGAAATTGTTTTTGAATCCAGGCAGACTACTTAGGATGTTTCTATTTAAAAAAAAAAAAAAGGTTTTTAAATATTGATATTTATTTCACATGTTCGCTCCTCTCTCATTTCTCTCTCATTGCTCTCAATATCATTTGAATATTTTTATAAAGCTCAATTTATATCATATTTTAAATATTTGGAAGGTGGAAGACTAGTACAGATAGGTGTTTTTGTCTTGGTGGATAATTTATCAAGGTAGAAAATTCGTGAAATTTTAGATGATTTTTGTTTTTTCTATTTAGCTTATTTTTTACTGTTTCAACATTTTCACAATATTTGACTTTTAATACATTTTCCCCTTGTACAAATTTGGGAGAGGTTTGTAGCTCTACCTCCCTCACTGATTTGCTGTAATTCACCTCTTACTCTAAAAAATAGCCAGCTAGATCAATTCTCACTTCCTGTTCTAAAAAATAGCAAAGCTAGACCAATTCTCTTATTTTAGAGGTGCACAACTAAGTTGGCAAGAGAAATGGCTTGCTGAAGGTCGTTCTCATGACTGGGTTAGTGACAACGGCAAGAATTCTGGAGTTCTAATCTTGCCTCTCAGTGAACAAGCTCTTAGACCCAAGTCATGGCTTCTGTCCTTTCACTGGTAAATTGGATAGGTTCAACATAGTAATATTTAAGATCCCTTTCAAAAATAATATTATGTGATTTTATATGAGAAATTAGTATGTATAATTTAAGAGGGACTTTACAGCCTGTCATCAACTAGTTAAAAGAATACTAAATTTCACCTATTAGATGTGTGATAATTGAAGAACTGTTCATAGTGAGGATATGTATTATTGAATAGTGTTTCCTGCTTAATCTGTGTGCATTTTGCATTTGAGAGGCTGGTCACTGAAAATGAAAAAGATTACCTCAAAGGGAAATAAATAATTCAAATTGAAAGAGGTGATGCTTTCAAACTCATAGATGATTTTGGTTATTAAATCTACTTTTATCAGAAATATAATTATATTATAAAAACTCTCTTTTCATTTCTATTTCCTTCCTAAATTATACTGATATATTTATTATTTGTAATTTAGAGTAGTATATTATATGAGACACAAACATTTATACATCTAAACCAAAAGAAAATGTCTGATATATGATCAGAGAAGAAAATCATATTAGGAAAATATCCATGATATCTGCTCTCTAAGATCAGAAATGTTTAGTGAAAGAGAGTAATATTAAGGCATTGAAAGGCATTGTACATGTCAAAGCTAGAAACCTTTGGTAGCCAAGAAAGCACTGGGTTTGCAATCAAAAGGTTAAGGTTCAAGTCATGATTTTTTTTTACTTAACCAAATTAGTTAATTTCGGAGATTCAATTGCCTCACCTATCACACTTGGATAATTCTTAATCCATAAATGTGTTACAATGATTAAGTGGGTTTGCTTACATAAAAATGCTCTATAAACCCAATGTGCTCTACTCAATAATGTAATAATCATATTGCTTCTTGTAAAATATGAAGGAAAACCTCAAGCAATTGATACAAGAAAATATTTTTTAAGTTGAAAATGCTTATGAGTATAAGGGGAATCAAAAGAATCATTTTCCCTAAAGAAAAATAAAATAATAGCATTAATTAAGTAATAATAAATATTAGAGAAATAGAAACCATCATATCAAGTACTATGACAAGAGCTCTGTATGTATAGCACATATCAGCACTTGGCAATTGTTGTTTCAACAAAATTGATCAACAAATGATGTAATGGTCTAAATGACCTAAGCAGCACTCTAAATAGAACAATTATGTGTAATTTTAGTTTTTTTCCAGCACATGAATCAGGCTTTTTTTCATTTTTAATTATTTTTTATTATTTTTTTTATATTTATTTTTTAAAAGACACTTCGAATACATAACCATTACATAAAAAAATGTAGAGGATTACTGTATGCCCCATCTGTACCCCTCCCACACTATCCCACCTTCAATACTGTGGTACATTTGTTACAATTGATGAACACATTTTGGAGCATTGCCACTATGTATAGATTATAGTTTATATTATAGTTTAAACTCTCTCCCACACACTTTTGTAAGTTATGACAAGATATATTATGGCTGGCATCTGCCACTGCAATGTCATTCAGGAAAATTCCAATGTCCCAAAAAAGCCCCCATGTTGCACCTATTTTTCCCCTCTCCCTCCCCTTAGAACCTCCAGTGGTCACTGCCTGTACATCAATGATAAGAGTTCTTCCATTGCTAGAATAAAAATAAGTCTACAGTAGAATAACAGTAAGGCTACTCTAGTCCATTGTTCATTCTCCAATCCTGAGGATTCAGGGATGGTGATGAGCATTCTGCCACTAATTGAGAAGGGGCTTAGATCCCATGGAAGGGACTACCTTGCTTGCAGTTGTAGACTCTCTCTATTCCTTGGGATGGTCATTATCGATCATCATTTCATTGTTAGTTGCCCTGGGTGAGTCCAGTGAACTAGACAGTAGGTGTCGGCAATTGGAAAGACATAGAGAGAATACTGAAAGCTGCAAGAAAAAAGATATCCATCACATACAAGGGAAGCTCAATAAGATTAGGTGCTGATTTCTCATCTGAAACCATGGGGGGAAGAAGGCAGTGGTTTGATATACTTAAGGTGCTAAAAGAATAAAACTTCCAGCCAAGAATTCTCTATCCAGCAAAGCTGGCATTCAAAAATGAGGGAGAGTTCAAAATATTCACAGATAAACAGAAATAAAAAGAGTTTGTCAATAAGAAAACTGCCCTTCAAGAAATACTAAAGGGAGTTTTGCAGGTTGAAAAGAAAAAACAGGAGAGAGAGAGTTGGAGGAGAGTATAAGAATAACTGAAAAGATAAAAAGAGAAATAAAAACAACATATAGCATTCATAAACCTAAAGAAAATATGGCTAATGTAAGTAATTCCTTGACAGTAAAAACATTGGATGTTAATGGATTAAACTCTCCAATCAAGAGATAAAGATTGGCAGAATGGATAAGGAAATATGACCCATTTATATGATGTCCACAAGAAACCCACCTTAGACCCAAGTATGCAAGAAGGCTGAAAGTGAAGGGTTGGAAAACAATTTTACATGCAAACAATAATCAGAAAAAGGAAGGAGTGGCTATACTAATATTGGGCAAAATAGACTTTAAATGCAAAACTACTGTAACAGATAAAAAAGGCCACTATACATTAATAAAAGGAGTAATCTATCAAAAAGAAAGAACAATCATAAACAATATGCACATAACCAGGGCACCTCAAAATACATGAGGCAAACATTGTAAAAACTAAGTGGAGAAATAGATGCCTCTACAGTTATACTGGGGGACTGTAACACACCATTATCACAATTAGACAGAACATCTCGACAGAGGATCAATAAAGAGAGACCTTGAATAATACATTACAGGATCTGGACCTAATAGACATATACAGAACATTACACCCAAATACAGTAGGATATGCATTCTTTTTGAGTGCACATGGATCATTCTCCAGGATAGACCACATACTAGGCCATAGAACAGCTCCCAATGAATTCAGAAAGATTGAAATTATAAAAAGTAATTCCTCTGACCACAATGGAATGAAGCTGGAAATCAGTAAGGGGCAGAGAACCAGATAAGGCACAAAGATATGGAAGTTAAACAACACATTCCAAGACAATCAGTGAGTCAAGGAGGAAATTGCAAAAGAAATCAGTAAATACCTCAAAACGAATTAAAATGACAACACAACATACCAAAATCTACAGGATGTGGCAAAAGATGTACCAAGAGGGAAATTCGTAGCCTTAAATGCCTATATTAAAAAAGAAAAAAAGAGCTAAAATCAAAGACCTAACTGTACACCTGGAGGAATTAGAAAAAGCACAAAAAACTTAACCCAAAGGAATTAGAAAAAAAGGAAATAACAAAGATTAGAGCAGAGCTAAATGAAATTGAAAATAGGAAAGCACTAGAAACAATTAACAAAACCAAAAGCTTGCTCTTTCAGAAGAAATTGACAAACCCTTAGCTAGACTGACAAAGAAAAAAAAAAGAATAAATGCAAATACATAAAATAAGAAACAAGGAAGGGGATATCACCACTGGCCTCAAAGAAATAAAGACCATCAAATAAGAGGATACTTTGAAAAATTGTATACCAACAAGATGAATAATTTAGAGGAAATGGGCAAATTCCTAGAAACACACAAGCAGCCTACATTGATGAATGAAGATATTGATGAACTCAATAGACAAATCACAAGTAATGAGATTGAATTAGTCATCAAAAACCTCCCAACTAAGAAAAGCCGAAGAACAGATGGCCTCACAGGTGAATTCTAACAAACATTCTGGAAATAACTGACACCAGTCCTGTTTGAACTCTTCTAAAAAATAGAAGTGGAGGGAACATTGTCTAACTGATTCTGTGAGGCCACAATCACCCTAATACCAAAGCCAAACAAAGATGCCACGAGAAAGGAAAACTATAGACCAATCTCTCTAATGGACCCAGATGCTAAAATCCTCAGCAAAATACTTGTTAATCAAATTCAAAAGCACATCAAATGAATTATACACAATTACCAAGTGGGTTTCATCCCTGGTATGCAAGGATGGTTCACATAAGAAAATCAATGTATTATACCACATTAACAGATCAAAAGAACAAAATCACATGATCATCTCTATTGATGAAGAAAAAGCATTCAACAAAATACTACACCCTTTCCTGATAAAAGCACTTCAAAAGATAGAAATGGAAGGAAACTTCCTCAACATGATAAAAGATATATATGAAAAACCCCTCGCTAGCATCAAATTCAATGGTGAAATCCTAAAAGCTTTCCTTTGAGATCTGGAACAAGGCAAGAATGCCCACTGTCACCATGTTTATTTAACATTATGTTACAAGTACTTACTCGAGCACTAAGGCAAGAAAAAGTTATAAAAGGCATCCAAATTGGAAAAGAAGGAGTAAAAATTTCACTATTTGTAGATGACATGATACTATACCTCAAAAGCTCTGAGAAATCTACAGCAAAGCTTCTAGAGCTTATAAATGAGTTCAGTAAAGTGGTAGGTTATAAGATTAATGTACAAAATCAGTAGCATTTTTTTACACCAATAAAGAGCAATCTGAGGAGGTGATCAAGAAAAAAATCTCATTTACAATAGCAACTAAAAGAATCAAATACCTAGGAATAAATTTAACTAAAGATGTAAATGACTTGTATGCAGAAAACTACACAACACTGTTAAAGGAATCAAAGAAGACTTCAATAAATGGAAGAATATTCCCTGCTCATGGATAGGAGGACTAAACATCACTAAGATGTCTATCCTACCCAAACTGATTTATAGATTTAATGCAATCCCAATAAAAATTACCACATATTTTTTAATGAATTAGAAAAGCTAACTATGAAATTTATTTGGAAAGGCAAGGGGCCCTAAATAGCCAAAGATATATTGAAAAAGAAAAATGAAGTCGGAAGAATCACACTACCTGACTTTAAAATATACTACAAAATTACAGTGGTCAAAACTGCATGATATTGGCACAAGTATAGACATACTGACAAATGGAACTGAATTGAGAGTTCTGACATAGATCCTTGTATATACAGTCTACTGATATTCGACAAGGCCACCAAGCCCACTCAGCTGGGAGAGAATGGCTTCTTCAACAAATGGTACTTGGAGAACTGGATACTCATATCAAAAATAATGAGAGAGGAACACCATCTCCCACCTTATACAAATTTAACTCAAGATGGATCAAGATCTAAATAAAAGAGCCAAGACCATAAAGACCTTGGAAGAAAATTTCGGGAAGTATCTACAAGATCTTGTTGAAGGAAATGTTTTCATGAACTTTACACCCAAAGCATGAGAAACTAAAGAAAATATAGATAAATGGGACCTCCTCAAAATTAAAATTTTTTGCACCTCAAAGGAGTTTGTCAAGAAAGTGAAAAAGCAACCTACTCAATGGGAGAAAATATTCAGAAACCCTGTATCTGATAGGGACCTAATATATATATATTTCCAGCATATGTAAAGAAATCCTACACCTCAAAAATAAAAAGACAAACAACCCATTTAAAAAAATGGGTAAGTGATTTGAATAGACACTTTTCCAAAGAATAAATACAAATGGTTAAAAAGCACATGGAAAGGTACTTAACATCACTAATTATTAGGGAAATGCAAATCAAAACAAATGAGATATCATCTTACACCCATCAGACAGTTGGCTATTATAAAAACAGAGTACTACAAGTGTTGGAGAAGATGTGGAGGAATTGTAACCCTTATCCACTACTGGTGGGAATGCAGAATGGTGCAACCATTGTAGAGTTCAGTCTGGCGGTTCCTCAGGAAGCTAACTATAGAACTGCCATATGATCCAGCAATCTCACTACTGGGTATATACTCAGAAGAACTGAAAGCATGGACACAAACAAATATATGCACACCAATGTTTACAGCGGCATTATTCACTATTGCCAAAAGCTGGAAATAACCCAAATGTCCATCAACACATGAATGGATAAGCAAACTCTGTATATAACATACAATGGAATATTACTCAGCTGTAAGAAGGAATGCAGTATTAATACATGGGATAATGTGGATGAACCTTGAAAACGTTATATTGAGTGAAGCAAGCCAGGCACTGATGGACAAATATTATATGACCTCACTGATATGAATTAAACAAATTGAGCAGACACATAGAGTTAGAGTACATGTAATTTTAGAGCACATGACCTTGAACCAGAGTTTTCCTGTTTGCAAAGCAGTTCATAGTTTACTCAACTCAGATAATTAAATTGATTTTTAGTCTGCCAGTTTCCTTATTGACAAAATGGTGGGATTTATAATATTAACTCTTTGTATTTCTGCTAGGATTAAATCTGTTAAGATGTACAAATTACTTATAGCCATGCCTGAGACATAGCAAGTTGTGTTAGTATTGTGATAATATTATCACAATCTGGTAACAGATACATCTGTCAAAGTCAAAAAAAAAAAAAATGTATCCCAACGAGCATGTGCTGTGAAACAAGCCAAGTTTCTCTTAGTTACACAGAACTGACTTATCCCTAGGCATTGTTTTTTAAATTTTCCTTACCCTAGTTAAATGTACTTCTATATTACTTTTTGAAGGCAACAAGAATAAATGTTTCATATAGTTCTGTTGATCTATTGCTGTTTAACAAATCACCCCAAAACTTAACAGCTTAAGATGATACTGTATTTTGCTCATAGCTGTGTGTATCATAAATTCTGAGAGGACTCTGCTGGATGTTTTGTCCTTGATGCACATAGTGTCATTTTGTGCTCAATGGGCACTCCATGCCACTTAAATATTTCTTTAAACCTCACTGGAGCTTGAAGCCAACTCTAAGTTGTCTTATTCACTCATATATGGTACATAGGTGACCTCTTGGCCTCTCTCCCTGTAGGGCAGGAGTTGGGAAACTTTTTTCTGTAATGGGCCAGATTATAAATATCTTGGACTTTGTAGGTCTTGGGTGTCTGTTGCAACGAGTCAACTGCTGTTGCAGTAAAAGCAGTAATTGACAATAAGTAAATGAATGGATGTGGCGAGATTTAGTCCACAGTGGGATGAACTCAGCCCTAAGTTTGCTGTTATGCATCAAGTCATGTCCCCCATGACCTATTGATATGAGCTCATTCTTAAATAGGATCTTTGAAGATCCTATTAGTTAAGATGAAATCAAACCTAATCTGAGTGATCCTTAAATCAATATGACTGGAGTCCTTATAAGCAGAAGACATTTTTACACAGCAGTAGGGGACAGATGGTGAGACCGAGAGCCATGTGATGAAGGAAGAGTTTGAGTTATGGATAGCTGGCAAACCGCCACCAGAAGGCTACACACTTCAGAGAAAGTATGGTGCTGCCTACACTTTGATTTTGGACTTCTAGCCTCCCAAACTGTGAGAATATAAATTCCTATTGTTTAAGCTAACTATTCTCTAGTATTTGATATAGCAGCCCTGGCAAACTAACACAAGTTTGGTTTGCCAATGCTTGTTCTAGAGCTGCTCCACGTAGCTTGGGCTTTCCATAGCTCAGTGGTGTCAGATAGACAAACTTCTTATTCACAAGCTGAAGGCTCCAATTGGGAGAATTAAAGGTCCTGGTTGATGCTGGAAGTCTGTTTATGGCCTAGGCTTGGAAATCTTAGAGTTTCACTTCCTCTCCAGTCTATGTGTCAAACAAGTTGCTAATACCAGTCCAGATTCAAGGGGCAGTGAATTAAATGCTAAATCTTATTTTAAAGAGTAGCAAATAACTTATTACCATCTTTAAACTTTCACAATTATTTAAAGCATAAAATAATTCTTGTATTTTATTTAAAAGTAACTCCATATTTCAGATGCTGTCTCCTGTGTTTATTTTTTGAGGGGAGGTATATAATGAGTAAGTGTAAATTTTCATTCTCATACTCGTTGGAATTGTATCAATTTGTAGAATTATTAATTCATTATTTCTACAAATATTCAACAAAAGCAAGCCTATGTGTGCAGGAATGTGCAACCCATTGCATTTTTTTTTTTTTCTCTCTGATACATTTTTTTAAAGGATTTGTTTATTTATTTATTTATTTATTTATTCATATCCATTTTTATCCCCACCTCCCAGTTTTGCTGTTTCTATGTCCATCCACTGGGCGACTCTGTGTGCGTTTCCTGCCCTCTCTTCTCATCCTTCTCGTGTCTTCACTGGGATTCGATCCTTGAAATCTCTGATGTGGGAGAGAGGCGTCCTACTGCCTGCACCACCGTAGTTCCTGGCTTTTCAGTGCGTCTCATCTTGGCTCTCCCTTCTGTCACTCTCCTGTTATATCATCGTCTTGCTGCATGGCTCGTGGGGCCTGATGGCGCACCCGTGCATGGGGCCTGGTGGCCCACACACCTTCTATATTTTTCTTTTTTTAATTTTTACCGGGAGGTCCTGAGGATTGAACCCAGGTCCCTCCATATGGGAAATGGATGTCCAGCCACCCGAGCCGCATCCATCCCCCTGCTATATCTCTTAAGGTTGACTAAAGATACCCAAAGTTACAGTCTTTTCCCATACAAAATGGTCATATAATAAATCAGGCTTAGTTTATCACCAGCATTCCAAAAACCAGACCTAGGGAGAAAAACCAGGTCTGGGGACACATGCATGGTTTCTAATATAGCGAATGTTTAGCCTACCCTGATTATCACAGAATCAGGTCAGTGAGGATATTCGCATAACCCATTGCATTTGGTTGAAATACAGAATAAATTCTAATCCACCAGATTCTGGTGACGTAATTTCTAATTTAAAGGGTGCTATGTTATTTTTCTATGTGTAGTTGGCTGGGAGGATAGAATGGGAGGTGGGAAGTGCTATTTATAGCAAGAGTCACCTTCAAAGGAGACTCAGTAAATTAAATGACAAATCTGCATCATAATGAAAATAAAATATAATGCATTAAACCTTTATTTAGAGAGAAATTTATAGTTTTAAATACTAATATATAAATGTGGAAAGGTCTAAAATTAATGACCTAAGGTGGCACCATAAAAAGCAAAAAAAAAAAGAGGAGCAAAGTAATCCCAAATTTATTAGAAGGAAGGAAATAAGGATAGGAACATGTCTTAGTTTACCAGTCTACAAATACCACACTATAGGTTTGCTGAAACAATAATAAATTATTGGCTCATTCCTTTGAGACTAGAAGAAGTCTAAAATCATTATATCAGCAATGCTTGCTTTCTCCCAGAGTCCAGTAATCCCTAGAGTTCCATGACTTGTATCTGTGCCTTCCATCACATGGCAAAGACCTCTCCTTTCATATGCTTTTCCATTTTCTACTAACTTCCAGCTCCCCTCTATGGCTTTCTCCAATTTCTGACTTGGTTTCTTCTCTTTATGGATTAAAACTCACCTTCATTCAGTTGGGGCACACCATAACAAAAAATAGCATCTTCAAGAGGTCCTATTTGCAATGAGTTCACACACTCAAGAATGTGGATTAAGATTAATAATATGTCTATATTAGGGTACATAATTCAACCTAACACAGAGCAGAAAGGCAATGTAACGATAATAGAAAAGTTAATATAAGGGAAAAAAATTAAAGTCCAAAGTTGATTCTCTGAAGAAATCAATTGCATTGATAAACCCTTTAGCTAGGTAATTCAAGGGTAAAAAGAAAACAATGTGATGACAGTTCAATGTCAGGAGTGAAAGAAGACTTATAACTAGGGACCCTACACATATTGGAAGGAAAATATGAGCATAAAGCTTCATACCAATGATGGAAAGGATAGTTCCTTAAAGACAAAAATTACAAAAGCCAACACAAGAAGTAATAGAAACCATGAATATTTCTCTACTAATTAAAAATATATAATTAATTATTAAAAGTTTTCTCACCAAAAAAAGTTCCAGGTTCAGAGTCTTTACAACTGAATTCAATCAGACATGTAAAAAAGAAATACTATCAATTTGAAAACTCTCTTCAGAAATTTGACAACTCAAATTATGATGCCTGGCTTATCCTGATAACATAATTAGACAAACACATTAATAGAAAAGGAAAACAGGGTACAATATCCCTCATAAATCCAAATACAAAAATCCTTAACGAAATATTAGCAAGCTAAGTCAAGCCATAATACACACACACACACACACATATACATGAAAAAGTGGGTGTTTATTTCAGTCAAACTTGATTTAGCTTTAGAAAATCATTAAACACAATTCTCATTATTAGCACAATGAAGATAAAACATATGATAAGTTTAATATGTGTAGGAAAAGCATTTGAAAAATTCAACACCCATTATTCATTAAAAATTAATAAGATAAAATAATAAAATAAAATAAAATGGAAACTCATCAAAATAGAATTTTCTCTACCTGATAAAGGGGAGATATAGAAAAATTTACAGGTTGTATGTTGCTTAATAGTAAAATACTTTTCTTCCCTATAAGAGTAGAGACAAGGCAAGCCTGCTGTTCTCACTACTTCTATCCAATATTATCCTGAAGATCTTGGCCATAAGAGTAAGGCAAGAAAAATATATTAGAAGGTATAAAGATTGAACAGGCATTCGTAAAATTTTATCTCTTTTAAAATACATTATATTTATGCAGAAATTTCTTACTTACAAATCATCGAGTGGAAATAATAAATGAATTTGACAAGGTTTTAGGACAAGATGTTAATATATTAAATACAATGCCATTTTATATGCCAGTACTAAATGACTGGAAAATGAAAATTTAAAATGTATTTTATTTGCAATGAACCAAAAAAGTTTAAAATGCTTAGAGATACATTTAATAGAAGAACTGCAAGTTCTATTTATTCAAAACAATTCTCAGATTAGCACAATGAAGATAAAACATATGATAAGTTTAATATGTGCAGGATATTGATGAAATTTAAAATTTCAAAAAATATTCATGTCTTAGAACATTCTATAACATTCTATAATGTTATGATGTTAATTACCCCCAAATTGAACTATAGAAATTGATAGACTGATTCTACAGAAATGCAAAGTAATTAGAAGAGCATAAGTATTTATATATTTTTAATTGAAGTATATCATTTATACATTAACATACATAAGCTATAAGTGTATAGTAAAAGTTGTGAGCTTACAAAATAAACATGCATAACATCATACATCACCCCTCCACCAACACCTTGCATTGTCATGAAATATTTGTTACAAACTATGCAAGAGCATCATCAAAATATTACTACTAACTATAATCCATATCTTATATTTAGTCTATTTTTCCCCCAACCCACTCTATTATTTTTTTAATATATTTTTATTACAGAGGTTGTGAACTTACAAAACAACCATGCACATATGTAGAATTCCCATACAATACCCCTTAACCAACACACCACACCATAGTGGTATAGTTGTTACAGATTATGAGGTAATATCATCAGACTATTACCACCAACCATTGTCCATAGCATACATTTGGGGTCTTCCATAGTCCCCATTATCAACACAGTACATCTTTGGAACTGATGTAAGAATATTACAGTATTGCTGTTAACCACAGTCCATAGGTCACACCAATTGTATTTTTCCTATACTTCTCCGCCTTCCCACCACCCTGCAATAGTGATGTACATCCACACTAGCTCAAAGAAGGACACTCTTGCATCTGTACCATCAACCACAATTGTCATCCACCTCTGGGTTCACTGCGTTATTCAGTCCCTAGGTTATTCTATAGCTTTCTTTCAGTTGACATTTACATCCCTAGACTACCAATTACAGCCCCAATCCCATTTATAAATCAGTGGCTACTCACAATAATGTGTTACTTTCTACTATCCATTTCCACACTTTTACAGTCAAATTAATGAAAACTTCTATGTATATTAAGCATCAGTAGTTCTTCTCAACCCCTACTCTTATCTCCTAATAACCTATACTCTAGGTTTTAACTCTATGCATTCATTCTTCATATTCAGTTCATATTAATGAGACCATGAAATATTTGACTTTTTGTGTCTGGCTTACTTCACTTAGCATAATGTCTTCAAGATTCATCCATGTTTAAATATGTGTCCCAATTTCATTCCTTCTTACTGCAGCATAGTATTTCATCATATGCATATATCATATTTTGTTTATCCATTCATTGAAAGTTGATAGGCACTTGTGCTGTTTCCATCTTTTGGCAATTGTGAATAACACCACTATGAATATTAGTGTGCAGATGTCTGTTCGTGTCACAGTCTTCAGTTCTTCTGGATATATTCCTAGTAGAGGAATTGCTGGATCATTTAGCTTCCTGAGGAGCTGCCAAACTGTCTTCCACAGGGGCTGCACCATTTTACATTACCACCAACAGTGAAGGAGTGTTTCTATTTCTCCAGATATTCTCCAGCATTTTCTGTTTTCTGACTTTTTATTTTTGTTTTTGTTTTTTAGTAATGGCCATTATATGTGATGTGAAATGATAATTGTCATTTTGATTTGAATTTCCCTAATAGTTAGTGATATGGAACATTTTTTCATGTACTTTTTGGCCATTGGTATTTCCTCTTTGTTGAAATGTCTATTTAAGTCTTTTTACCATTTTTTAATTGGATTGCTTGCTCTTTTATTGTTGAGTTGTATGCTCTCTTTATATAGAATGGTAATCAACTTTTATCGGATATGTGGCTTCAAAATATTTTCCCATTGAGTGGGCTGCCTTTTCACCTTCTAGTTGATGTCCTTTGAACCCCCAAAATGTTTAAGTTTGAAGAAGTCCCATAAGCATGCTTACTTTTGTTTCTCGTGATTTTGGTGTAAGGTTTAAGAATGCACCACATACCACTAGGTCTTGAAGATGTTTTCCTACATTTTCTTCTGGAAGCATTATGGTTCTAGGTTGTATATTTTGGTCTTTGATCCATTTTGAGCTGGTTTTTGTATAAAGTGTGGGATAGGGGTCCTCTTTCTTTCTTTTGGATATGGCTATCCAGTTCTCCCAGCACCATTTGTTGAATAGACTGTTCTGCCCTAGCTGGGTGTGTTCAACAGGCTTGTCAAAAACCACTTCATAATAGATGTGAGGATCTGTTTCTAACCAGACCATGTGGTCTATGTGTCTTTCTTTATGTCTGTACCATGCTATTTTTACCACTGTAGCTAGGTAATGTGATATAAAGTCTGGAAGTGAGAGTCTTCAAACTTTGGTTTTCCTTTTTAAGATGTTTCTGGCTATCTGGGGCCCCTTACTCTTCCAAATAAATTTGATAATTGTGTTTTTCATTTGTTTAAAAAAATGCTAGTGGAATTTTTATCAGGATTGCATTGAATCTGTATATCGATTTGGGTGTAACTGACATCTTAAGGATATTTAGTCTTCCAGTCTAAATGGAATGCAATGTTTTCCAATTACTTAGGTCTTTTTTATTTATTTTAATAATGCATTGTAGTTTTCTTAATACAAGTGCCTTACATCCTTTGTTAAGTTTATTCTTAAACATTTGATCCTTTTATTTGCTATTGTAAGTTGAATTTTTTTTCCCTGACTCCTTCCTCAGATTGTGCATTACAATTGTATAGAAACACCACTGATTTTTGCTTATTGATCTTGTATCCTGACACTCTACTGAAATATTTTATTAGCTCTAGCAGCTTTTTTGTAAATTTTTTGGGACTTTCTAAATATAGGATCATATCATCTTGAATAGGGAAAGTTCTACTTCTTCCTTTCTGATTTTGATGACTTTTATTTCTTTTTCTTGCCTGGTGCTCTAGCTAGAACCTTTAATTAACACTATACGGAACAACAGTGATGACAGTGGGCAACTTTGTCTTTTTCCTAATCTCGGTGGGAAAGCTTTCGATCTTTTTGTCAGATGCCTTTTCTGTGTGAATTGATAGGATCATATGATTGCATAAGCATATTTTAAAGCAAAGAACGATGTTGCAGGACTTATACAAGCTGATTTCAAGACTACTATAGAATCACGCTAATCATTACAGCATGATATTAGTGAAAGGATAGACATGTAGATCAGTGGAATAAAAGAGAGAAAATCCTTAAACCCATATATATGATCAAATTATTTATTCTAACTGTGCCAAGGAAATTCTACTTGACATGAAGTATGGATCCAAATATAAATTTAAATTTATATATAATTCCTAGAATAAAATGCAGATGGATATATATATATAGAGAGAGAGAGAGAGAAAGAGAGAGAGAGAGAGAAGAGAAAGTGAAAAAATACATTTTCTCTCCCAATATGGAAAAAAAACAAAAATGTCCAATTTAACATTGGTATAAAGGTCCTGAGGATTGAGTAAGGGAAGAAAGTAAATAAAAATTATGAAATTCAGAAGTGAAAAGTAAAGCCATCATTTGTAAATGAGAAGATTTTGCACAGAGAAAACCAAAAGATTCCATAGCAAATTATTAGAACAAAAAAGTTCTTTGAGCAAAATCACAATATCAATATTTCTATATTCAGGCAACAAAAAAAGGAATTTGAAATAAAGTATACTTATTTTAATGGTACAAAAATTAAAATACTTAGAAGTAAAATGATGAAAAGATGTGTACAACCTATATTTTGAAAACTAAAAGACACTGTGGAGAAAAATAAAGTGAAACCAAAAAACCTGGAGAGAGAATTCTCTTTTCATGGACTGAAATCCTTACTACTGTCAATAACAAATGTTGGTTAGCATGTGGAGCAACTGGCGGCATCATACATTGATAATATAAAGTCATAAAATATTTGGTAATTTATTTGGCAATATTTATGATACAGCATTTCTACCATTTTCATATTCCTAAGAGAAATGAGGGCATATGTCTGGCAAAAAAACATGTACAAAATGTTTATAGATGCTTCTTTCCACATATTAATTAGAGAATGGATAAATAACTTTGATATCTATACATAATAAACTACTACACTGAAATCAAAATAATCATCTAATCCAAACAAAATTTCATAGAAAAATCTATCAGAAATTACTAAAACAATAAGTGAAAGGAACCATATTCAGAAGATTGTATACACTATGAATTCCTTAATATGAGGTTTGATAACAAGCAAGGATAGAAGTTAAATGATAGTTATTTGAAGAACAATGTGTTGAGTGGGAAAGGGCACAAAAGAGAAGTCTTAGTGTGTCAAAGGGCTGCTGATGCAAAGTACCAGAAATATGTTGGCTTTTATAAAGGGGATTTATTTAGGGTAAAAGCTTAAAGTTCTAAGACCATGAAATGTCCAAATTAAGGTAGCATCAGAGATGCTTTCTAACCAAAGCCAGTTAATGTTAAACCTGCTGTGCTGCCAAGTGGCAGAGATGGCCATACTCTCTCCTTCCGCTCCAGAATCTCGCCTCTTCCAGAGCTCAGCTGTGGACAGCAAGGCATTGTCTCTTTCCAGGCCTCCTCTTTTAGTCTTAGCTGCTCCACTTTCTTCCCATGTTCAGCTGTGATCTATCAGGCATGTGGCTCATGTCTCCCTGGGCCTCAGCTCTTTGAGCCTCTTGGGACTTCTCTCCTTGAGCTCAGCTGTAGGCAAACCTGGAGTCCTTTCTCTAACATTGCAGGATCAACGTAATATGGCGGCTTCCTTTCTCCATGTCACGGCTTTTATCAGACCCAGCAAGAGGGCAGAGATCCAAGCTGGCTCATGCCTCACTGATGCAGTCCAGTCAAAAGGCCTCAAAACAACAGGAATGGATTAGTTAAAAAACATAATCTTTCTCTTTTGGGGATTCATTAAAAAACTTCAAACTGTCACATGTGGCTTCTGAAGTTTTGGAAATATTCTCTATTTTGATCTGTATGATAGGTAAATAGGTATATTATATAAAGAGTAATTGATTTGTATACTGAGGATTTGCACATATTTAGTATATATATGTTATATCTAAATAAAATTTTTTTAGGTAAGAAGAAGACTATGGGTTCCAGTATGCAATTTTTGTATAAGAAAGGATGAAAAAATGATACATATTTTGTTTATACTTGCATTAAGAAACACTAGATCTTTTGTAAAAGATTAATAAAAGTGATGGGGATGGTAGGAACAATCAGAGCATGTCAGAACATGTGTGGAATAGTCTTCTCAAACTATCTTTTAATATAGTTTTGATTTTTGAGTCAGGTGAACATGTTAACTATTCTAAAAACACCAATTCTGGTTTTCAAAAAGTCCTAAACATAAATTGCTGGCTCAAGGCTGTTTAAAGAAGCATCATTTAATCCACAATAGATTAAATTGTTTCGGATTCACTGGGGACTTGATCAGGCAAAAAATATTTTTGCTTCTTCTGTCATCGCTTATCTTCCTTCCTACATCATACTTGAAAATGGAAATTATACTGAGGTCTATTTGGGGATATTTAGGATGCCATATTTTGTTCTGTTTTATTCATCTCTATCCAAACCATCCTGGTGGACATGATACCACATATCAGCCGGGGGGTGGGGGTGGGGGGTACATAGATATTACATAATCCATCTAGATATACATCCAATAACATGTGTTTAGATCTTTATCTAAGCTGTTACTGGAATACTTCTGGGGCTGAAGAGATGTTACTGAAATAGTGTGCTAGCCAGCCTCCCATGTGGCCCCAATGATCTCTTACTTTCTGGTGTTCACATTCTTTGTAGTCCCCTCCCACATTGTATCAGAACTGATGTGTCACAAATATGGCAGAAGTGATGGGATGCCACCTCCAAAATTAGATCATAGAATGACTCTGTAGCTTCCATCTTCAGTGTGTACTCTCTAGCTCTCTCATTTGTTCTCTCTTGAATCACTGAATAAAGTCTTTTTAAAACCTATACTCAATAAATTGTCTCAAAAACATAACATTCAATAAATATTTGAATAAATCTTTGCTGAATTGCTGACTTAAAATTTACAGGGTTTTATATTTTGAGTTAAAATATAACAATTATCAGATTTTAAAATACATGTGTTGGTGTGTATGTCTATGTGTAGTGGCGAAGGGTGGCGATGCTATTTCAGAATCTTAATATCAGAATTAAAGTGCTTTGAACAATGATGTTTCTGAGAGAGAAAACATCTGGGAGGACCCCAAATGGGCTATTCAATTTTATGCACTGGCATTTCGTCATGTATTCATTTAGCAAATATTTTTTAGCACTTCCCTATTACCTAGCACTGTGCAGGACTATGGGGATATGTAGGTGAATAAGATGATCTCCCCACTCTTAGGATCTCCTATGGGGGCTATTAGTGCTATAGCACTCCTGTTGCTGGATTTTCTCTAGGTTCTTGGCTAAGCTACATAAAACGAATTTCAAGAGCAATCCAGGTTAGTTAGGCCAGTAATTTATTAAGGAAGGGAGGGAAGAGAAATGGGAGAAAATAACAGATCATGGCTCCCAGGTAGAGAGGAAGGGGCTGAAAAGTGATAAAGAGGTTGATTTACAGACTACAATTCCCTGTTACAGATTATCAATGCCCAGGTTTTACTTGCATGCTCTTCCAGGCAGGGCGGAAAAGGCAAGAGCAGGGGGGAGGGGAGAAAGACAAGAAGAGGGGGCCAGTTTGATTTCCTGCTTGCTTTTCAAACCATTAATCATTCAACTCCTTTACTAATTTGGGGGGAGGAGTCCCAGGTGTTTGCTGTCCTGACTGGTTATCCCATCCATCAATCCCCCGGGAGGGCCCAATGATAAGGCCCCTGGAGAATATCGAGGGCTTCTCCGAACTTCTGGAGGAAATCTCGTTCCAAATGAGAGTTCTCGCAAAAGTCTTACAGCAGCCCTCTTGTCGGGTATTAAGGGTGGCAGTTTTTCTGCCAGGTTCCAGATTCATCTATTGATTCCTTATTTAGCCTGCTTCACTCCCACCAACTCCTCAGTATCTAAGCAGGACCTTTCCAGTCTTTTTCTACACCACATTTTCAAATGCAGGAAAAGCCATCTGAATTGATACAAAATTAAAGAAGCCATTGAAAGGGAGTCTCCATGTTATTATTAAAACTGGAACTTGTTATCTATAACTGTCTCACTCCAAAATTCATTTACTTTTCCTATTAAGCAACTCCATATTTTAAAGAATATATCTGAGACAGTCATTCAATTAGAAATGTAATCTCCCCAAAAAGTTTTTTTTTTAAAAACTGTGTCCATAAATGAAATCTTCCAAACATTTGTCATTGATTTTGCACAATTAGATTTTTATAGTCTTATCATGTTCTTTACTGCAGAACCTAGAGCAGTTCTCTTAGGTTTATTTACAGTTCCAATTGGCTCGCTGGCAATTAAATGTCTCTGCCAGATAAGCTGGTCTATACAATGGGGGCAGTGGAAAAGAGCAAAGAATTTAAAGAACAAATGAGCTCCTAGAAACCAAAAGACCACTAGGCAACCATACAGAGTCGATTTAAATCACAAAGACCTCATTAGAATGTCCTTGTTCTGCTATAGTTAACATTTGATTAGGTGGGTGCCTTCAGTAACTGCCTTTCTTAATTAAATCAGACTCCTCTTTTCTCCACCCCTAGGAAAAAAAAGAAAAGGAAAGATGGATTCAGCACCCTCCCCCTTCAAATGCTAATTACAATAAGCAGGGAAAGTCCTAAATCAGAAGGTTCATTCAGCCTGCTGCCTCATCCACCAGGATGATCCAGCTCACATTTACACGGGAGGACTGCTCTATTGTGTCTCTAATAATAGGCACAGATGTTAGGTCCGCCTTCCTCTGAGCGACTTTTGCCTAATAACCACCTTCAATGTGTCCCAGTTGCACCTGTTCAGCATTTTAAAATAAATTAGTGTGCTTGATTGCCTCCAAAAATCTTGTCCACTTTTGTCAACCTGATTATACTGCCACAAAGCAAAGCAATTATATGAGCGGCAGCCACTCAGCAAGCTGGAAGGAGGCCAACCCTACCAGCAGCCTAAGCAGTTTTGTTGATGTTACTATTGACGATTGCCTGACTTTGGAAGCGCAATCTCATGTGGATTAATAACCACATCAGATCGCACTCACAGGGGGTCAGGTTAGATAAAACACCTAGGGTGGCTACACAGAGAGGCTAGAAAGGAATAGCTAACAAATTGGAGAAGGCCACAGAATAGCCAGACTTCCAACAAGACAGAGAAGCCCACAATGGACATGGTCTCTTCTATGTAGCTCTAGGCACACTTAGAAATCCTGAAACCAATTCATGTCTTCATTTTATTTTGGAATGTAAGAAATTGTAAGATTTTTTATATCTCTGTTCTCTCCTGTCAAGTATGCACAAAATTCACAACAAAATGAAAGTGCATCATCTGTCATTGTAGTCCCACACTCTTTGATCTCTACTTTTGGCAACATAAACAACATCGGATCTAAAACATAAAGACTTAACATAAAAACGAGTTGTCAGCAGATCAAGATGATAGGAAAAACATCTCCCAAGTAGCAAGTTCATTGCTTCAAAGAAATGGTCTCCATTAAAATTGACACGTCATTCAACACAGTGCCCTACCTTGTTCTATGGATTGTTTTGATGATGTTTTTGTAACATTATAAGCCAGGAATAAGATTTTGTTTATTATCCTCTCTCTTCTAAAACATCCTCAATTAAGGCAGGTTCATCTCTTCAATTTTCTAAATATCGACTGTGTGTTTCTACTCTCATGAGTTTATTCAGTTTATTTCTCAGCCTGCAAGGTTTCTTCTCTGCTCTTTACTTGCTACTTAGCCAATTTTTGTTGACATTTCAAGGGGACAGAGACTTCTGCTGTGGTAATAAAATCCTAAAAGTTAGGAGAAGCTTTATAGCTGGGCAGTGGATAGCAGCTATAAGGATTTTTGCTAAGTGTTACAGAAAGTCTAAAGAGAATTGAAGAGATTTTTCCTAGAACTTCTTGGCTTTGAGGAGGCTGCCTAACAGCAGATGTGACCTTTGGTTTTTTAGATTTTCATTTCTCCCCTTATCACAACATCCTACTTCCAGGTACCACATCTGTATTTGGTATCTGTAGCTGCATAACAATTTACACTAAAATTTAAAACCAGGAAGTAGTTCCCCCACAGAATCTTTGAACAACATTTTCCTCAAAACTCTGGAAGATAGCTAATGGGTTGCATAACTGGGCAAGGGCTGAATCAATAAAGCACAGTTTTAAAAACAGTAGGAGAAGCTCAACACTTGCTGGCCCTATCCCATCCCATACCTGGTGTTATATAGAGCCAGTCTGCTGTGATATCCTGGACCTGTTGTGAAGGGAGCAGAGTAACCTTATATGTATACGGGGATGCTCATATGTTCATGTCACTAATTGAGTGGCAGCATGAAAAACTGGACCAACATATATTTCATGATTATTCTGTAAACCCACAACTTCTCTAATAAAAAATAACAAAAAGTTAATAAGAAACAAATATAAATATATATACACACAATTGCAGAGTCCCAAATGTATGAAACAAATATTGACAGATTAAAAAGGAGAACGAGAAGGTTCTACATTAATAGTAGGAAACTTTGTCCCTTTCAATAACGGATAGAATATCTAGAAAGAAGATCAATAAAGAACCTGAAGACTTGAATGAAACTCTAATCCAACTAAACCTAGCAGACATATAGAACACATCATCCAACAACAGGATAATACACATTTTTCCCTAATACATATGATCATTTTCCAGGATAGACCATATGGTAGGTCACAAGCAAGTCTTAGTAAATTCAAAAATATTGAAAATCATACAGAGTATCTTCTCTAGTCACAATAGAATGAAGATTGAAATCAATAAGAGAGGAACAACTGGAAAATTCACAAATATGTATATAAAAACAAAGCACTCTGAAACAACCAATGAGTCAAAGAAGAAATCACAAGAGAAATTAAGAAATGTCTTCAAGTAAATGAAAATGGAAAAAAATGATGTCTTAATTTTCCTGGCTGCCCAAATAAATATCATTCAATGGGCTGACTTAAACAATGGATCACCATGTTGAAGCCAGGACAAGTTCAAAATTGAGGCAACAACACGGGGATGCTTTCTATCCAAAGTCTGTGGTATTCTATCCAAGGCTGCCTGCCAGCGATGCTTGGTCCATGGCTTTTTTCCCACATGGCAATGCATATGGCAGCCTCTCCTGTCATCTTTCTCTATCAGCTTTCATTGATAGCCTATAAAGGACTACAATAATCTTTATCAGCTTTCACTGACAGCCTATAAAGGACTCCAATAATCTGAACTTCAACCTATTTCAGTGGGACCACACCTTAACTAAAGTAACATCTTAAAGAGATCTTATTAACAATGGGCTCACATTCACCAGAATGCAGATAAAAACCAAGGACGTGTCCAAACTGGGGTACACAATTCAATCCACCACTGTTGGCTCTCTGAACCCCAAAAAGACATGTTCCTCTCACATGCCAAATACATCCGTTCTCTCACATCATCCCACAAGCCTTAAATCATTTCAGTAACAATGCTAAGTACAAAGAGCCATTAAAATCTCTTATGGGTGGTCCAGGAGGGGCAAGATGGTGTCAGAGTAAGGAGCTCCAAGAGTCAGCTCATCCTACAGGGCAGTTAGTAATCACCCAGAGCTATCTAAATCACCTGTTTGGGGAACCCAGGAGACCAGAAGAGCATCCTACAACATCCAAGAAAGAATGAAAGGTACTGCCCATCTGCAGAGAAGATTTGTGAGTAGAGCACTCCATGCCATGGAGGTCGGTGCCCATACTCCACTGGTGGTACAAGCCACCTTGAGAGCCAGTCCATGCCTGGAGTTGGAAGCTCTAACTCCCAAAAACAGGGGAGGAAGAGATGGGTGGACACTGACTTCAGCTAAAGTTGTAGTCAACTTTAGCTGATTAGTAAATTCAGCTGACTAAAATGTAATCCTAAGAACAGCCAAGTTTGAACCTCTCCAAGTAGGAAAGAGGCTGGTAGCAATCATTTTAACTCTGCCCATGGCATGAGGGGAAGCAGGACTGATTGAAAATCACAGTGCTGGTAGGGACCAGCTTCTTTGCACCCAAATCAGATTGCAGCTCTAGCCTTAAGTCACAACCCCACCTCCAGCAGGGAGGAAGCTGGGGGGACCTGCATCAGCCTCTCCAGAAAACTCCAGGCCACACTGCAGAAGCCAGTGGCCATCATACTCTGGTGGAAGTGGTGTTGACTGAAAATCACAGTGAAGGTAGGGACCAGCTTCTTTGCACCCAGATAGGATTGCAGCCCTAGCCTAGGCTCCAGCCCTACCTCCAGTAGGTAAGAACCTGGGGGAAACTGCACCAGTATTTCCAGGCAATTACAGCTACTGTCGGCCGGCAAGACTGAATAGTTGGATACCTAAAGCTCTATCCCCATACTCCAATAAGATAGAAGAGGAGTTGCGCTTTCTCAGCCTCTCGGGGCAACTGCAGGCACTTTCAGTCCATATGAACTGGTTTGTTGAGCACCTTCGATTCCATCTCCACCCCTCCACCCCCATAAGATAGGAGAGGGCTGGTGTTTCCTCAGCCTTTCTGGGTAACTGCAGGTGCATTCAGCCCACACAGACTGAATAGTCAGACACCTGTAGCTCCATGCCCACCCCCAAGTAGGATAGGAGGGGAGCTCTGTTTCCTCACCTTTCCAGGCAACAGCAAGCACTTTCAGCCTACCAGAACTAACTGTTAGGTGCCTGTGGATCCCCCACCACCCCTTAATAGGATAGGAGGGGGCTGGTGTTTCCTCAGCCTCTCTGGGCAACAGCAGGTACTGTCATCCTACAGGACCTGAACTGTTGTATGCCTGTGGATCTATCCAACCCCTAAACAGAATAGGAGGGATCAGGTGTTTCATAAGCTTCTCCAGCGAACAGCAGGCACTTTCGTCCTACAAGGAACACACTGTTGGGCATTGATGGTTCCATTTCCACCTCCTAAATGGCAAAAGGCACAGTACTCCCTCAGCCTCTCAAGCAACTGCAGCTGCATTTGGCCCACACGGATTAGATTGCTACACACTCCAGAGGGTCCATCCCCATCCCTGGCGGAGGGCAGGATGGGGAGGGGGCAGTGCTATGTCAGTCTACCTGGGCTTCTGTGGTAATGTTGGACCTGCATGGCATAGATAGCTGCTGACGCCTGCAGCTCCATCCCTGCCCCAGGCAGGGGAAGAAGGGGCATGAAGCTTCATCAGTCTCACCAAGCAACTAGAGACGGTCTTGGCCTGCACGACTTGGATTATTACACAGAGCGGTTGGAGAAGCTGCATCAATTCCTGGGAAAACATGGGCAGCTTCAGCTTCCCCAGCATGCAGTACCAACTACATCCTCGGCTCCTCCTACACAACCAACAGCGGGGGAAGGCAAGAAAGCCCTAAACTAAAGACAGAAACTGTACCCAGAATAAATACGTTTAGTAAGCCAGATGCTGAGATACCAGTAAAAATGCAATACCAAGAAACAGGAAGATATGGCCCAGTTACAGGAACAAGATAAGCCTCCAGATGACATAAAGGAGTTAAGACAACTAATCATAGATGTTCAAACAAATCGCCTTAATAAATTCAGTGAGATGGCTATAGAGATTAAGGATATTATGAAGACAGTGGGAGAGCACAAAGAAGAATTTGAAAGCATTCACAGAAAAACAGCAGGTCTTAAGGAAATGAGAGGCACAATAAATGAAATACAGTGGAGGGAATAACAGCAGATTTGGGGAGTGAGAAGAAAGGATTGGTGAGTGTATTAGTCAGCCAAAGAGGTGCTGATGCAAAATACCAGACATCTGTTGGTCTTTATAAAGGGTATTTATTGGGAGTAGAAGTCCACAGTTACCAGGCCATAATGCATAAGTTAGTTCCCTTACCAAAGTCTATTGCCATGAGTTTGAGTTAGGTGGCTGCTGACCTCTGTGAAGGTTCAGGCTTCTTGGGTTCCTCTCTTCCCAGGGCTGTGTTTCACTCTGGGCTCAGCTCCTCTGTTTCCTTCACAAGGCCATCTGTAGACTCTCAGGTGAATGGCTCGTCTCCATCCTGGGGCCTTCTCTCCTTCCTCACAACCAAACTCCTCTGTCTGCTGGCCTCCCCGAGCTCCAGCATCAAAACTCGAACAACAGAACTCCAATTCAAAACTGCTCCAACTCTGTCCTTTGCCATGCCTTTTATATTTGATTCCCCATCCACCAAGGGGTGGGGCTCAATGCCCTACTAATGTGGCCCAGGCAATGCCCTAATCATAACTTATTCATGCCCATATTAGCAGACCAATTTACAAGCGTAATCCAATCAATAGCTATTTTTGGAATTCATAATTACATCACACTGCCAAACTGCTACAGTGAGCTTGAAGATATGGGTTCTGAAAGTGAACATACGAAAGAACATATGGAGAATAGAATGGAAAATCTTGAACAGGTTCTCAGGGAACTAAATGACCTCAAGAGATGTGTAAACATACATATCATGGGTGTGTCAGAAGGAGAAGAGAGAGGAACAGGGGCAGAAAGCACTTTTTTTTAGGCTATATGAGTACGTATTTTTTTTTTCTGCAATAAAATTTTATTTATTTTTATAATCATACATTTAAAAGAATTTAAAAAAAGTATAAATTGAGAAGTCTCATTCCTACCACTGCTCTCCCACCTTCCCAGCCCCATAACAACTTTTTTAAAATTTTATTTATTTATTTATTTATTTTAAAGTTACTTAGATTACACACGTTACATAAAAAACATAGGGCGGGAAGCAGCTGTGGCTCAATCAGTAGGGCTCCCGTTTACCATATGGGAGGCCCCGGGTTCGGTTCCCGGGGCCTCCTGGTGAAGGCAAGCCAGCCCGCACGGCGTGGTCAGCTGACGAGGTGGTCAGCTGACCCAGCGAGCACGGGCAGCAAGGGGGGGATAAATGAATAAATAAATAAAATCTTAAAAAAAAAAAAAAAACATAGGGGATTCCCATATGCCCCACTCCTTATCCCTTCCACACTTTCCAACATTAAAAGCCAAGACCGTAAAGCTCCTGGAAGATAATGTAGGGATACATCTACAAGATCTTGTAGTAGGAAATGCTTTCATAAACTTTACACCCAAAGCACGACCAACAAAAGAAAAAATAGATAAATGGGACATCCTCAAAATTAAAAACTTTTGCACTTCAAAGCAGTTTGTCAAGAAAGTGTCAAGGCAGCCTACTCAATGGGAGAAAATATTTAGTAACCATCTATCCAATAGGGACCTAATATCCAGTGTATATAAAGAAATTCTGCATCTCAAAAATAAAAAGACAAAAAATCTATTTTTAAAATGGACAAGGGGAAGTGGCTGTGGCTCAATCAGTGGGGCTCCCGTTTACCATATGGGAGGCCCCAGGTTCGGTTCCCGGGGCCTCCTGGTGAAGGCAAGCCCGCCCGCACAGCGTGGTTAGCTGACCCAGCGAGCACAAGCAGCAAGGGGGGGATAAATGAATAAATAAATAAAATCTTTAAAAAAATAAAATAAAATAAAATAAAATAAAATAAAATAAAATAAAATGGACAAGTGATTTGAACAGACACTTCTCTAAAGAAAAAATACAAATGGCTAAAAAGCACATGAAAAAAATGTTCAACATCAGTAGCTATTAGGGAAATGCAAATCAAAACTATATTGAGATATCATCTTACACCCATTAAATGGGGTGCCATTAAAAAAACAAAGGACTATACATATTGGAGAGGATGTGGAGGAATGGGGACCCGTATCCAACACTGGAATGTAGACTGGTGCAGGCTTTGCGGAAGACAGTTTGGCGGCTCCTAAAAAACTACCATATGATCCAGGAATCCCACTGCTGGGTATATATCCAGAAAAATTGAAAGCAGGGACATGAACAGATATATGCACACCAATGTTCATAGTGGCATTATTCACTATTACCAAAAGTTAGAAGCAACCCAAATGTCCATCAACAGATGAATGGATAAGCAAACTCTGATATATATATACAATGGAATATTACTGAGCTGTAAGAAGGAACGCAGTATTAGCACATGGGAGAACATGGATGAAGCTTGAAGACCTTATGTTGAGTGAGGCAAGTCATTTCATCACCTCACTGATACGAATTAAGCAAACTGAGCAGACTCACAGAGCTGGAGTCTGGAAGATAAGTTAGCAGGAGACAGAAAGGGAGTAGAGAGTTGTGAGTCAATGCTCATATGGGAAAAATCTATGATAAGGTGAAAAGTGGTAGTTGTGCAGTAGATGGGCATGACAGAGTTTCAGTGATGATATTGGATTGGGTGATGCTGATCTGTGAGGGGGGTTGGGGGGGTTGGACTGTCTATGGAACTGGGGGAAGGGTTGGGAAAAGAGCAGGTGAACTCCGGGGATTTCTGGGTATGTGGTTGAAACTACAATGTTGGGAATGTTCTTTTGGCAAATATGTCAGGGGAAGATTGCTGGTTTAGAGTGTTGGATGTAGGGGGCGGGGCATGTGGAATCAGGCTCACCTGGTACAGTCTTCTAAGGAGTGTGTGAGTGATCATCTTGTCGTAGTGTGTTGTATCAGTGGATGGAGATCCACACAATGAACAGGAAGGTGATGGACTCCCATCCTGGGGAGTCCTGCTATCTTCTCAAATGGAGGGGCGAGAGTCTCTTGAGAGCATAGGCAGTGCCTAATAAGGGAGGACATGCCATTATGTCAAGCTCTCAATGTTGTTGCAAGTAACTATGAATCTTGTTCTTCAAGGAGTGAAGCTTGGTGGTTGTCATGGGTCCCGAGGAGTGGGGGAGGGAGGAATAGAATTGATGGAAAATGGGGCATTTGGGGGGCATTGCAATTGTTCTTATATGATCTTGCAATGATGGATACAGGCCATGTTATATTTTGTCAAAATTTATTAAAGTGTATGATCCAAAATATAAACCATAATGTAAATAATTGACCATGATTAGTAGCAATGCTTTAATATATGTATATCAATTGTAACAAATGTACCATCCACATGTATAATGTTATTAATAGGGGAGAAGGGAAAAGGGGGAGGATGTTGGGTATATGGGAATCACCTATATTCTGTATGTGACATTTCTGTAACCTAAGCCTTCTTTGAAGATAAAATGAAAAAAAAAAAATAAGGCACTGGGGAAATAAATGGAAGAAAATATCACTGCACATACAAGACAACAGAAAGAATTTCTGAAAAAATAATGGTAGAATATTTCCCAGCCCAAATGAAGGACATAGATATCTATGTCCAAGAAGCACAATGTACTCCCATCCAAATAAATACAAATAGACCTACTCTGAGACAAATACTAATCAGAATGTCAAATGCCAAAGTCAAAGATTTCTGAGAGGAGCAAGAAAAGAGTGATGTATAACATATAAGTGATACCCAAAAAGATTAAGGGTCGATTTCTCATCAGAAATCATGGAGGCAAGATATTAAGATATTGCAAGGAAAAAAAAACCGCCAGCCAAGATTCTTATATCAGGCAATACTGTCTTTCAAAAATGAGGGCGAGTTTAGAATATTCACAGATAAACAGAAACTGAGAGAATTTATAAGAAAGAGATTGTCTTTGAAAGAAATACTAAAGGGAGTGTTACAGTCTGAAAAGAAAAGAGAGGCAAGAAAGGCTTGGAAGAGAGTCTA
This sequence comes from Tolypeutes matacus, assembly GCA_026826555.1. Taxonomy (NCBI): domain Eukaryota; kingdom Metazoa; phylum Chordata; class Mammalia; order Cingulata; family Chlamyphoridae; genus Tolypeutes; species Tolypeutes matacus. The sequence continues at coordinate 13,893,769 of JAKSZT010054462.1, read as the reverse complement.
GAAATGAAGATTATATCAGCAAAAGTAAATAAAAGTGTAAAAAGAGTGGTGAAAATAAAATATAACAGATAAAACCCAAAAGTCAAAATGGGTGAAATAAGAACTGCCTTTACAGTGATAGCATTGAATGTTAATGGATTAAACTCTCCAATCAAAAGAATTAACTGGCAGAATTGATAAGAAAATATGAGCCATCTATATGCTGTCTAGAACAGACTCACCTTAGACCAGGGATACCAATAGATTGAAAATGAATGGCTGGAAAAAAGATATTCCACGCATTCAGTAACAAAAAAAGCAAACAAAAACAAAAACAAAAAAACAGGAGAAGCTATATTTATATCAGATGAAATAGATTTTAAAAGCAAAACTGTTATTAGAGACAAGGAAGGACATTATATATAAATAAAAGGGGGCAATTCACCAAGAAGAAATAATCATAAATGTATATGCACCTAACAGGATGTCCTAAGTTACATGAAGCAAACACTTACAAAACTGAAGGGAAAAATAGATATCTCTAAAATAGTAATTGAGACTTCAATACACCTGGATAGAATATCTGGGCAGAGGATCAATAATATGATAAATGGACAAAAACGAATAGACATATACAAAATTTTACACCTCAAAAGAGCAAGATATACATTCTTTTCATGTGCTCATGGATTTTTCTCCAGGATAGAACATATGTTGGGTCACAAAGCAAATCTCAATAAATTCAACAATATCAGAATCATGCAAAACACTTTCTCTGATCATTATGGATTAAAGTTGGAAATCAACAAGAGTTGGAAAAATGGAATTTTCATAAATACATGGAGATTAAACAACACACTCTTAAATAATCAGTGGGTCAAAGAAGAATGTGTGAGAGAAACCAATAAATATCTCAAGATGAATGAAAACAAGATCACAACATATCAGAACATATGGGATGCAGTGAAGGCAGTGCTGAGAGGGAAATTTATAGCCCTGAATGCTTACGTTAAAAAGAAAAAAGAGCTAAAATCAAAGACTTGACTACACAGCTGGAGGGACTAGGAAAAGAACAGCAAACTAATACCAAAGCAAGTAGAAGGAATGAAATAACAAAGATTAGAGCAGAAATAAATGAAATTGAGACAAGAAAAATAGAGAGAATTAATAAAACCAAATGTTGGTTCTTTGAGAAGATTAACAAAATCAACAATCCCTTAGGTACACTGACAAAGAAAAAAGAGAGAAGATGCAAATAAATGAAATAAAAAATGAAAATGGAGACAAGACTCCTGACCCAACAGAAATAAAAGAGATCATAAGAGTTTACTCTGAACAACTGAATGCCAAAGAACTAGACTATGAAGACTAAATGGGAAAATCCCTAGGAATGTACAAACAACTTACACTGACTCAAGAAGAAATAAAAGACCTCAACACACCAATCACAAGTAAACAGATTGACACTGTCATCAAAATCTCCCAAATGAAAAGCCCAAGACCACATGGCTTCACAGGTGAGTTCGACCAACCACTCAAAGAAGATTTAATACTAATCTTACTCAAGTTCTTCCAAAAAATTGAACAAGAATGAATGGTACCAAACTTATTCTATGAAGCCAATATTACCCTAATAGCAAGCCATATAAAGATATTACGATAAAAGAAAAATACAGACCTATCTCCCTAATGAATACAAATGCAAAAATCCTCAACAAAGTACTTGCCCATCGAATCCAACAACACATTAAAATAATTATTCATCATAATCAAGTGGGTTTTATACCAGGTATGTAGAGGTGGTTCAGCACAACAAAACCAATCAGATTAATACATCACATTAATAAATCAAAGAAGAAATATCACATGATCCTGATCCTGTCAATTAATGCAGAAAAGGCATTTGACAAAATACAGCATGTTTTCTTAATAAAAATACTATGAAAGATAGGAATTGAAAGAAACTTTTACAACATGATAAAGGGCCTATATGAAAAACCTACAGCTAACATTGCACACAATGGTGAAAGACTGAAAGCTTTCCCACTGAGATCAGGAAGAAGACAGGGATGCCCATTGCCACCACTGTTATTCAATATAGTGCTAGAGGTTCTAGCTAAAGCAATCAGGCAAGAAAAAGGAAAAATAGGCATCAAAATCAGAAAGGAAGAAGTAAAACTTTATCTATTCACAGGTGATATGATCCTATACCTAGAAAGTCCTGAAAAATCTACAACAAAGCTGCTAGAGCTAATAAATTATTTCAGTAGAATGTCAGGATACAAGATTAATATGCAAAAATCAGTAGTGTTTGGGGAAGGAGATGTGACTCGAGCAGTTGAGCACCTGCCTCCCACATGGGAGGTCCCAGGTTCGGTTCCCAGTGCCTCCTAAAGAAGACAAACAATGGCCAGACAACAAGCAGAAAATGAGCACAATTAATGAGTAGACAACATGCACAAACAACAAGCAGACAACGAGCAGACAGCAATCACAAACTGAGCAGACAATGAGCAAACAGATGAAGGAGCCATCTGGGGGAGGGGGGAATCAACAGTGTTTCTATACACTAGTAATGTACAATCTGAAGAGGAAGGCAGGAAAAAAATTCAATTTTCAAAAGTGACTAAAAGAATCAAATATTTAGGAATAACCTTAACCAAGGATGTAAAGTACTTATATTTAGAAAACTACAATGCATTGTTAAAAGAAATTTAAAAAGACATAAATAATTAGAAGAACATTCCATGCTCATGGATTGGAAGACTAAATATCATTAAGATGTCAATTCTACCCAAATTGATATACAGATTCAATGCAATCCCAATAAAAAATTTCACCAGCATTTTTCAAACAATTGGAAAACACAATTATAAAATTTATTTGGAAGGATACAGGATCCCAAATAGCTGAAACATCTTAAAAAAGGAAAACTGAAGTTGGAGGACTCTCACTTCCAGATTTTTAATTATCTTGCCTAGCTACAGTGGTAAAAAGAACATGTTACTGGCATAAAGATAGATACATAGAATAATGGAACCAAATTGATGGATCAGAAACAGAACCTCACATCTATGGTCAAGTGATTTTTGACAAGCCTAACAAACCCACCAAGCTGGGGCAGAACAGTCTATTCAACAAATGGTGCTGGGAGAACTGGATAGCCATGTCCAAGAGAAAGAAAGAGGACCCCTATTGCACACCTTAAACAAATATTAGCTCAAAATGGATGAAAGACCTAAACATAAAAGCAATATGCTCCTAGAAAAAAATTTAGAAAATCATAATGCTGCTAGTATAAAATGGAGGAAAACATCTTTAAGACCTGGTGGTAGGTGGTGCATTCTTAAACCTTACACCAAAAGGACAAGTAACAAAAGAAAGCATGCTTAATGGGACCTTTTCAAACTTAAACACTTTTGTGATTCAAAGGACTTTCCCAAGAAGGGGAAAAGGCAGTCCACTCATTGGGAGAAAATATTTGGAAATTACATATCTGATAAGAGTTTGATTTCCATTCTATATAAAGAGATCTAACAACTGAACAATAAAAGAGCAAGCAATCCAATTAAAAATGGGCAAAAGACTTTAATAGACATTTCTCCAAAGAAGAATTACAAATGGCCAAAAAGCACATGAAAAAACGTTCCATAACCCTAGCTATTAGGGAAAGGCAAATCAAAATGACAATGAGATACCATCTCACACCACATAGAAGGGCTATTATTAAAAAATAATAATAATAAGTGCTGGAGAGGATGTGGAGAAATAGGAACACTCCTTCACTGTTGGTGGCATTGTAAAATGTCACAACCTCTGTGAAAGACAGTTTGGTGGTTCCTCAGGAAGCTAAATATAGAACTGCCCTATGAGCCAGCAGTTCCTCTACTAGGAATATATTTAGAAGAATGGAAAACTGTGACATGAATTCTCTGAGGAATTCACTGTGAAACCTAGAAAGCAAGCTATTAATTTCCAGTATACAATAATGGGGGAAGAATAGGCTAGGCATTCCCAACCGGAAGGGAGATAGGGTCATGGGACCCAAACAATTCTGAAACCTAGCAGGACAAACACCTCTAGATTTCAAGGTCTAGGAGTCATTTATTAATTGATGTTTTGTCCTCAGGGCCTGATGGAGCAGCAGTCCCACCCCTTCCAAGCACTTGTGGAATGGACTTGCTCTCTGGAAACAGAGAGGTAAAGGCCATACCCTCTCCAAGCATTGGGATGGTAGCTGCTCTTTCTGAGAATGCTGAAGCTTAGATCCCATGCCTCTCTGGGTAATTGCCTGGCAGCCTGGCTCTCTGGGAATGCTGGAGCACAGACCCCATCAGCCTGAAGCATTGGGTGGCAGCATTTTCCCTGAACAATAGGGAGCAATAGCCATTTCCTCCAAGCACAGGGGCAGACCCACCCTTTCCACACACATGGCTGGGCCTACTTTCTTGGTCTGAGAAGAACTTTTTGGTCCAGACCTCTGAGTCTATGGCTCTGCCTTTGACATCACTCTTCTTTCAATTCATCCCTCTCTGTCCCTTTAAGTCCAGCATAGCAGCAGTTCTGCTCATACAAATTTCTCAAAAAGCTTGTCAGCTTTTGTATACAGTTCACAGGTGTCAAAACTATCAGACAGAGGACTTTCCACATATCCTTCCTGGATAACTGCATTTACAATCCTGACTTTCACTGAAATGGATGACAGGATTCATATTCAACCACACCTTCTTTAACAAAGCATTGTCCAGTTAAGCCCTCACATGGAGCCCTGCTCTCTGGGGACTCACTTCTCCAAAGCTCAGGAAGTTCCCTGATAGAGCAGCTTCTGGCCTTAATCTCAGAGCACACTTTCTGGACAGGCTCATAATTTTCCAAACAATAAATTTCTGGAGTTATTTTGCACTTAAGAGTTCTGTTCTCAGCTAATCCCTTTCCTCTCACAATTTACTATAAACTGCAAGGAGAAGCCAGGCTATACCTTTCAAACTTAGCTTAGAAATAGCCTCATCTATACATCGAAGTTAATTGCTTAAAATTTCCACTTTCAATCTGACATCAGAATACAATTTTTCCAAGTTTTCTGCCACTTTATAACAAAGATCACCTATTTTTCCCTCCACTTTCTGATAACACATTCATCCTTTCCTTGAAAGGTCTCTTTGGAAGTACATTTAACTATCTATATTTCTACGAACAGGCCATTCAAAACAATCTAAGCTTTTTCTATCAAGTGCTTCACAATTCTGCCATATTCTATCAATTCCCCAGTTTCAAAGATGTTTCCACATTTGTAGGTATTTGTGACAACAGCAATGCACTCCTGGTACCAGAAAAAAATGCTTTAGTTTCCTGGCTGCTAAAACAGATAACCTATAATAGATTATTTTAAAGCAGGGGAATTTATTTGATAATGATTTTGAAGCTAGGACAAGTCCAAAATTGAGGCATCAGCAAGTAATACTTTCTTCCCAAAGATGGTGGCAATTTAAGACTGGCTGCCAGGGATCCTTGGTCCTTGAATTTTATGTCACATAGCAATGTACATGGCATCCTCTCCTACCTTGTCTGTCTGTCTGATTTTCATTCTGCCTATAAAACCCATCCTGTTGCAGTGAGGCCAAACCTTAACTAAGGCACCAACTTGAAAAGATCTTATTTCTAATGGGTCCTCACCCAACAGAATGTGGACCAAAACCATCATGACCAAACTGTACACAGTTCAATCCATCATGCACAATATACTAAAATGTATGGGATGCAGCATGGCAGTGCTGAGAGGGAAAATTTTAGCTATAAATGCTTACATTAACAAGGAAGAAATGTCTGAAATTGGAGACCTAACTTCACAACTGGAGAATCCAGAAAAAGAAGAGAAAACTAAACCCTAAGAGAGAAGAAGAAAGGAAATAACAAAGATTATATCAGAGATACATAAAATAGTAAAAACAAACAAACAATAGAGAGAACCAACAAAACCAGAAGTTGGGTCTTTGAAAAAATTAATAAGATCAGCAAACATCTATCTGGAATAACAAAAGAGAATGAGGGAGGTGGGGAGGAAGGCAGGGAAGGGAAGAGAGAGAGAAAGAAAGAAGGAGAGAGTGGAGAAAAATGACCAATATCCAAAATGAGAGGAGGGGCATTACTACTGACCCCATAGAAATACAAGGTTTAGAAGACAATACAATGAACAACTGTATTTCAACATACTAGATCACCTAGATGAAATGGACATGAAACACAAACTACCTACACTGACTCAAGAAGATAAAGATGATCTCAACAGACAAATAACAAGTAAAGAGATTTAATCATTCATGAAAAAACTCCCCCCTAAAAAATACCAAAGACCAGACAACTTCACCTGGGAATTGTATTAAACATTTCAAGAAGAATTAATATCAATCTTGCTCAAATGTTCCAAGAAATTGAAGATAAAGAACACTTCCTAATTCATAGCCTGATTTCATCATCACCCAATACCAAACCCAGATAAAGATATCACAAGAAGAGAATATTACAGACCAATATCTCTCATGAATATAGATACAAAAATCCTGAACAAAATACTAGCAAAACAAATCCAAGAACACGTTAAAAGAATTATAAATCATGATTAAGTGGGATTTATCCCAGGTATGTAAAGATAGTTCAACATAAGAAAATCAATTACTTTAATAAACAACATTAATAGAATGAAAGAAAAACCCACAATCATCTCAATTGATGCAAAAAAGGCATTGGACAAAATCCAGCACCCCTTATTCATAAAAACACATAGAAAACTAGGAGAGAAGGCAAGTTCCTCAACATGATAAAGGTAATATATGAAACACCCACCTAAAATCATACTCAGTGCTGAAAGTCTGTGTGTTTCCCTTCTAAGATAAGGTACAAGGCTGATGTCCACTGTTACCACTGTTATTGAACATTGTAATGGAAGTTCTCACCAGAGCAATGAGATAAGAAAGAGAAATAAAATGTATCCAAATTGGAAAGGAAGAAGCAAAACATTTCCTATTTGCAGATGACATGGTCCTATATATAGAAAATCCTGAAAAATCCACAACATAGCTCCTAGAGCTAATAAAAAGATTCAGTTAAGTGTCAGGGTACAAGATAATTATGCAAAAATCAGTAATGATCATGAAAGTAAAAAGACAACCTATGGAGTGGGAGAAAATATTTGGAAATCATATACGTAAAGAAGGTTTAGTATCCAGAATATATAAAGAAATCCTGAAACTCAACAACAAAAAGACAAACAACCCAATTTGAAAATGGACAACTGGCTTTAATAGACTTTTCAACAAAGAAGATATGTCAATGGCCAAAAAGCACATGAAAAAAATGTTTAACATTTTTTCATTAGTCACTAGGGAAATGCAAATCAAAATGACAATGAGATTCCATTTCACACCTTCTACAATGGCTAGTATTAAAAGAAAATGAAAACCAACAAGTGGTGGAGAGGAAAGGAGGAAAAGCAACACTTGTTCTTTGTTAATGGGAATGTAAAATGGTACAGCTGCTATGGAAAATAGCAGTTTCTCAGAAAGTTAAGTATAGAACCACCATATGAAAGAAACTGTACAACACAAATACTACACACTGATGTAAACTATGGACTACAGTTAATAGTATAATTATAATAACATTGTTTCATCAATTTTATCAAAATACCACAATAATGCAAAGTATTAATAATAGGGAACACTGCAAGTATGAAGGAAGTATATGGGAACTCTGTATTTTCTGCATGATTTTCCTGTTAGCCTACAACTTTCCTAATTTAAAAAATTGTAAAATAAACAATAAAATACAGAATAAATTTTTTTTTTAAATCTTTGATCAGGCTACAATCATCTATAAGCTCGACTGGGGTTGAAAGATCCACTTCCTAAATAGATCACTCATATGGCTGGTGAGTTTGTGCAGGCTATTGGCTATAAGCCTCAGGTTTTACTATATGGACCACTCCACAGGCAGCTTGAATGTCTTCCTGGCATAGAAGCTGGCTTCCTACACAGTGAGTGATTCAAGAGAGAGCAAAGCAAAAGGTGAAATGCCTTTTGATTTGGTCTTGGAAGGCACACTCTGTCATTTCCACAATATGCTGTTGAGGACACAGATCAGCTTATTTACAATGGGACAAGATTATACTAGGGTATCAAATATTGGAGGTGAAAATTCATATAAACCACTTTGGAAACTGCATACTATAGGAATCTCATGTCCCTACTTTTATTCAGGTGAAAGAGGTGAAAGAAGAGAACACTTGAATGGAAATACATTTTTTGCAAGTATTCTCTAAAGCAAGTGTATGATAGACTATATTTGGAGATATAAATCCTTGCTTTACCTCCTTCCTGTCGTTTCCATTTTTCTTTTTCTTCTTAATCACATTGCCAGCTTTGTTCTCTTTACCTCAGACATGCACGTACTGAGACAGAACAAAATTAGTCTGCATGTGATCTGGGCTTTTGCTTTACATACTCCAAAATCCCAGAGAAAGAGAAAGATATTCTGTGTAAAACCAAGTCTAGGAAAAGCAGGGAAATTTCAGACTCTCCCACAATCCATCAAACGACAAAGAAATATCCCTCAGTTAAGAGGAGAGACAAGAGAAACATGTAAATTCCAAGGGCAGTTAACAACCTAAAAAAAAAAAATTGCTAACAATAAGTGCTTCCTTAAAGGAAACAAAACCCATGACAGAGAAGATATTTTATTGTCATTTTAGGCTAAAAAGATCAGGCAAAATTTTCTAGTATGCCACTCAAATACAGGAGCAAAAGAGAAACTCTCAGGCTGAAGGTAAGGCTTGTTTCAGTAGCGGACAGCCAGAACCTGAAATGCCAAGGGGACAATGGGGGTATAACCCAAACCTAATATGTGTGGACTGATGCCCAAGGATCAGAAATGCCACTTCTTTGATATCTTGTCACTATGTAAGACCTTAGGAGGAGTAGGGACAATAGGCATTACTGAGGTGCTTCATTTGCCCCGTGGAATGGGAACTCAGAGTCAAAAATTAAGCTGAAGACCAGAGAATAGTTATATTTGTTGAATACCTGTGTTTACATGGACAATAACTACAGATGCTCCACTATGGAGACTAGATTTTCATCAATTTACACAGCCAGATTATGGTGTGGTCCCAGCACTACTCACGATAAAGGAAATATCTTATTTCAAAGACTGGCCATCTTGAGAAAAATGACTCACCACAAACACTTGTTAAAACATGCACATCTTTATATTAGGACAATATGTCAATTTTAAAGCCCCTACCTGGTACCAGATACACTCAGACATCCAAATAATTGCTTTTCCTATAGGGTCTCATAAAATCTTTTGTTTCAGGTAGAATAGTATGGTTACAAAAGTCTGGATGGGATAACTTAAATTCATAAAGAATCTACTTCCTTGTTTTGAAGTCCTCTGCATCATTCAAGGCCCAGTTTACAGACCAACTCAACCTATGATATCTTCGTCAATTCTCCATGTCATAATCAATCTACTCCCTCTCTGCATTGCATGGCTCTTTGTGTTTAACTTGAAAATTGTGTCACCCTCTGCCTGTGTAGATTTCCCTGTCTTGACTGTTTGCTTCTTGACATCACAGCTGTTTTATTTTCATTTCCTTCGATAGGAGCAGTGACTCAAGCCAAATTGACAGCTGAATAAAGAAGAATTTCTTAAATGTAAAAAATATGAAATTAGCACCCTCACCAATACTCCTTTAAAAGTCCTATCTGTAATGGTCTTCCTTTCTCCATACTTCTCCATTCCTTCCTCCACATTCATGGCCCTTTCCACCCCCTGTACACACATAACCTTCTCATTGAAGAAGTATTTTTCACAACCAAAACCAAAGCCTGCTCTCAGGAAAAGCTCAGCTATAAGTCATCTGCATCTTTGTGGGATAGCAAGTCACTTGCCTACCCTAAGAGGACATATAATGCAATCAGAAAAGTCCAAGTTCAAAACAGAACTCAGCCACTTACCAGTTTACCATTACCAGTATAAGAGCACACAGGTTGTTTAATCTCCTGACTTTATTTCTTAATCTGTAAAACACATATAATTAAAATTCCAGAGGGTTGTTCTCTAATCATCAAATTAAGAATGCTAATTTCTCTTCTTCCAGTTTCTTTCAAATCTGTCTCAATTTCCTCAGTGGCATGAATTACCTCTGATATCTTTTTCCTTGGGGAAATCCCTCTTCCAGTTTCTTTTAAATCTGTTTCCATTTCTCTTACAGTCTTGACCTCCTGTGAGGTCTTTTCCTGTACAGATATTCCTCTTCTTTCAATTTCTTCTAAATCTGTCTTTCTTTCTTAAAAAAAAAAAAAAAAAAAAAAAGAATGCTCATTGTACACTTTGGATGGATTTATGCTTTATTGATATGTATCAACAAAAATTGATTTGTTAAAAAAAAAATGAAGAGTGCTGCACAATGCTTAGCTGAGAGAATAGGCTTAGAGTAGACCATGAACTGATATGCAGGGCATCATACTAACTTCGTGATGCTGATGCTGGTATTCTCTTCTTGAATTCTGTCTTAGGGCCAGTGAACTATATTCAAGACTGGCTGAAGTGGTGAGAAACGTAACCAGACGGGTTTCATTCTCCTTTCTTCAAGAGGCTCTCTTAGGCTCTGAGAAGCACCACGAGTGGTCAGTAGCACATTGTGCTCCAAAGCACTTCTCATCCTGAGATCTCAAATCATAGACGAAAGAGGGAACCCAAGTCCCAGTATGAACGTCCCAGGTGCAGAGTCAGAAACACTGACCAGAGCTGCTCTGCCATATTCACATAAAGTCAAGACCTGACCAAGCACTAAAACTCCTTCCTCCCCCAGCCAAATTTCCTGAAGCTGCTCCGAGTAAATCTAGACTTTCAGCAAACACCCCATGAATTCACTGATTGAGTTTTATAATGCAGCTATGCAAACACTGAGCTTCATTTTGCTTTCTCTACGAAGAGGGCAAAGACCCTCCAAAGCTAGTAAATCAAGTAAAATTGTTTTAGTTACCAAGGCTTTCTCCATGAAACATCAAGTAAGCAGTTGAAATGCTCAGCCTCTTAAAAATAATTAAAAGCAGACTTCTGGAGAAAACACTAGCTTCTGAGGTATTCATATTCATATGCTTCAGGTACATATTCTATGGATAACCAAGCCTCAGCTAAAAAACACAATGAAGGAATATTTTTCATTTTCTTTAAACAGAAGCTTATTACCCATGAACATGAAACACAAATGTCCAACAGAAATTTACTGTTTTTTTTTTTTCATTTCAGCAAGTTAATGTCAACACATGTTATTAATTTTTGCTACCAAGCCAGTCTTAGTGGGGAGCCTGGAAGCATGTCCAACCAGAGTCTAATGAGCTGATGGTTGTTCAACAGCACACATATCACAGTGAGACCAGATGGACCCATTAAATTTCATCTTCCTTCTTTTTCAGAATGTAGAAAGGCTTACTTCCCCCACCCCACCCCCATCTCTCTGACACATGTCTCAATTTCTTTTTTAAAAAGTCCTATCAATACACTTTCATGGATTCTCCAAGGCCAGTATAATTCTGGTTGTAATGTCGGAGCATTAGCATCAGCCAGCATGTCTTGCTGAAGTTACCATTTATATTCTTGGTTTTATTTTCATTTGTGAAATCAACAGCATTAATAGTAATACACATATTCTACCTCTCTCCCTTGCTCCCTTTCTCTCCCACACTTTTATCTTATTTACTTTTAATCCCTTCACTGATAAGGAAACAATCCACTGTCCATTAAGTAAACTTTTATGACATGACAAGCTGGTTTTTTATTTTTATCCAAAGTGTTAAATGCATATCAATCTGTAAATTTTGAAGAAACCTGGCTTTTCTATGCGGTCTAATTAAAATTGTCAGCAGTTTTCTAATCCTGGTTCTTTTAAAGCTAAAAAAACAATATGCACAGCTTTGGGCACTGGCAAGTCCACTTCAAATAATAGAATGCCAACAAGATTATAACAAAAGGCTATTAAAGTGATAGTTTAAAAATATAGAAACAAATAAATAAGTAAATAAAATTGGCCTTTGACAGCTTTTAAGTACACATGGTATTGAATTCATCTATCCAACAAATAGTAATTTGTTGACAACTCACTATGTGTGAGCTAATTCAATAGAACTTGAAGAATAGACAATGTAAATTGCCTAGACTGAGGAGCAGCAGGAAGAAAGAATGAAGAAAAGTGAACAGAGCCTAGGGAAATGTGTACCAATATACACATTGTGGAAGTCCCAGAACAAGAGGAAAGAGAGAAAGGGGCAGAAAGAATACTCAAAAAGTGATGACTGAAAACTTCCCAAATTTAATGAAAGACATCAATAAACACATTCAAGATGTTCAAAAATTCTAAACAGGATAAACCCAAATAGACTCACTGTGTGGCATATTATACTCAAACTGTCAAATGCCAAAGATAAAGAGATGATTCTGAAATCAACAAGAGAGTAAAGTAATATGTTACTTACAAGGTAGCCTCAATAAGATTAAGTGTTGAGTTCTCATTCAGAAATCAAGGAGTCAAGACAGTAGAAGGATGACATATTTAATGTTTTGAGAAAAAAAAACAACAATACTGTCAACCAAGAATTCTATATCTGGCAATACTGTCTTTCAAAAATGAAAAGAATATGAAGCCATTCCCAGATAAAAAGAAGCTAAGGGATTTCATCACCACTTGACCAGCCCTACAAGAGATGCTAAAGAGAATTCTATAGGTTGAATGGAAAGGGCAATAGACAATAGATTGAAGCCACATGAGGAATTAAAGATCTTTGTTAAGAGTAACAACAAGGGTAAATAAAAATGCAAGCACTAATGGATTTTTGGTTTGCAACTCCACTTTTCACTTCCTACAGAATCTAAACACAAATACACAATCTATAATGATATATCAGTGGTTTTGTACTCGATGTATGGACATGTAATTTGTGATAATAACTACATAAAGGTGGGGGAATGGAGGGTTATAAGAGCATAATTTGTTTATACTATTTAAATTAAATTTGTTGAGGTAGGATGCTAAATTTAAACTCCATGGTAACTGCAAAGAAAACATCAGAGAGTATGCCAATTCACAGAGACAGAAATTAGAGTAAGGTTGCCAGGGGCTGGGAGCAGGGGGATGGGGATTTAAGGTAAAATGGGTATAGGATTTCTGTTTGGGGAGATGGGAAAGTTTTAGCAATAAATGGTGGTGAGGGTACCACAATAGAGTGAATGCAATTAACCCCACTGAACAGCATGTTTGGGAGTGGTTGAGATGAGAAAGTTAATGATGCATATGTGTTCCCACAATTTAAAAAATGAGCAACTAAAAAGACAATGACGATCGAAAGCAATACAGGATCCTGGACAGGATCTAACCAGGAAATAGAGAAAGGATATTCCTGGGACATAGGAAAAAAATTGGAAAATAGACTCTAAGCTTCATATAAATGTTAAATTTCTTGAGCTTGATAAATACACTTAAGAAGGATACAGAAGTGGATATCCTTGTTTTTAGGAAATGGACATGGCAGTATTAAATGTCTAAGGAACGTGATGCATACAAATTATACACGCAAGGGTTTGGAAAGGAAATAGATTAGATAGATCACAGATAGACAGATAGATAGTTACATGAATAGATAGATAGATAGATAGATAGATAGATAGATAGATAGATAGATAGATAGATTTATAGATCGATGGATTGATAGATTGATAGATTGATGGATAGATAGACTGATATGGCAAATGTGGTAAAATGCTAACATTGGTGGATCTGGGTATGTGTGGAATAGGGGAATGTTGGAGTTATTTGTATGAGGTGTGTATTATTTTTGTAACTGTCCTTAAACTGGATAGTATTATATAAATTATATAGATCATATATAAGTATGAGAGATAAAAATAGTACCTTTCTTTTTGGATGGCACTAAATTATACAATTATATGCTACAAATTAAATTCCTAACATAGGATCTAGTATATGGGAGATATTCACAGAATGTGGTTAAAACACTAATGTAAGAAGCATGAAACTCTGCTTTGTCCAAATGTAATAAACCAAGTTCTTTCTCAAGAGGGAAAAAGAGAGCCAATCATCTTTGTTATACACTCGCCCCCTTTGCAAAGGGAGAAAGATAAAATGAAATATCTTTCTACTCTTCAGGAATGATTCTTTATAGAAATTCATAGAAAATTTATAATATCAAATTTTTTGCAATCAATTATGGTGTGATTTTTCATGGCTGAGTGTCAAGGAATTAGTATTTATTTAATGTCACCATATCTGTTTAACATAATATCTTATTTGTCACAATTTAGGATTATACTCATTTTCCAGAAAAAAATGAGTGTGGTGCACAGAGTTTAGGTAATTTGCCCAGTGTCATGCACCTACTGCAAAGCAGAGTTGAGTCTGGGGATTAAAACTATGCTGCCCTATAGCTACACACATTATTGAATATCATGTTATCTATTCAGCTGTTAGTATTTAAATATCAAAGCCACACAACTTTAGATATAGGTTTACCCTAATTATTCCCTATGAGGAGCCCCCTTTTACAAGTGAGTAAACTGAAACCCAGAAAGGTTAAATAATGACTTCTCCAGGCTTACACCTTTAATCAGAGAGAAAACAGAACTCCAAGTTTCCTAATTGTTTCTTTCATGTCCCTTCTGTCTCTAGAAGTATCAGCTAATATATAAATGTTACTAGGGAAGAAAAAATCCCTAGGAAGCTCTACTCAATAATTGTTCAGAGCTAGACTCTAGGAACATGAGACATGAGCCCCTAAACAGAAAGAACAAAAAAAGCAGAGTGATAGGGCTCATGAAGAAAAGGGGAGAAGAAGAGGGACACCCCCGTGCCTTTAGGACTGCTATAGGGATTTAAAAGAAAAGATAGCAAAATGTTTTCTAGCACATCTTGCACATAGCTGGCAACTAATACATATTAATTTTCTTTCCCTTTCGTGTGATATTTTCTATAAGGTATGTCTTGTCTACTAAAAGAGACTATCTGCCTAGCTCTGGTAACCCATGTTGGATTAGCACTGACATGCAAAAGAAAAAAAAATCCATCCCTTCTGCTTCTCTGTGCAAAATTAGTGGGACAGAGATGTTGCCCTTTTCTTTAATGGGTCATGATAGAATTATAGAGCTTTCATGAAGCATCTGGGATTCAGGTTGAAGTTCAAAGATTTCCAGCAGCATATTTTGAGGATTAAGGAAAGCAATGTTTAATTCCTGACTGGCTTTGTCTGCTGTGCCTGACACTTCCGAACTGCTTCTAAGATATTTAATCCTTCTTTCTCTTCCTTCCAAATAAAAACCAACTATTAACACATTTCACTTATAATCTTTCATGTTAAGGGGATGTGGGTTTTCATCTCTTTGGCTTCTGGAAACTTCTGAATATATTTCATTAGTAAGAAAATTGTCAAGTGAGGGACCTGGGACAGTTGTACTTTCACACACCTTGAAAACCCGAAACACCAGGGCAATCAGCCCAAATCATATTTGCTTGAGGTTCTGGAAGAAAAAGATAAAGAAGACTTTAGGATGACAGAATAAAGTTTTGCTTGTATGTGTTTTTCCAAAGATTTTATCTTGAATAGTTTCAATTTCAAACATATAGAAAAGTGGAAAGAAAAGAGCACCCTATATTTATGCCTTAAACTTATATATAACAAAAATAGTTTACATTTAGCCAAAAGTGTATTTTCTGCCAGTGAACCATTTCAATAAATAGCACATATCATGACCTTTCACTCCCAAATAGTTAGGCTCCACCTAAGAATAAGGATATTCTTCTGTAATGGACGTATTAAATTTCAAACCTAAAATTAATACAATATAATAGAACAAAAATTAAATAACATCATAAAATACCCAACCTCTACATACATTTCTTGAGAGTTTTTTTTGGGCGGGGGGGTTGTCAAGTGACCCTTTATTGAAATATTGTCCTTTGTGGTTCTTAACTAGCTGGCCATTCCACTACACCACTGTTGATGTCATCGATGATGTCATGAAGGTGGCAACTGTCAACATTGCATCCCACAGACTGGGAAGTCCCAGAACTCTGCAATGGTTCCAGAGAGTTCTCTGAATAAGATTGGTACCACATCTGTTGGGCAGTGTTGACAATCTCATCAAAACTGATATTTCCACTGTGTTTAACTGTAGAAAAGACAAAAAAACATTCACACAGAAACACCAAAACTTTGCCATAACTAGAAGCCAGAGCAGACCATTTTATATCCTCCCTAGTTCATTTTTAGGCTGTTCCCATGCTTTCAGCACAGTTGTGGGTGACTACAAATTACTTCCGTTTGAAAAAATCTTTTTATACCTCTTTCAGGCAATTTTGTTCTTGTGTTTCATTTTTGATAATCATATTGAACTAGATTCAATTTCACTCTGTTTCCTCAGCTATGTCCGATTAGTTGATAATCCCATTGAAGTATTCATGTCTTCTAATTGCTCTTTTTGTTTACTGATTTCTGGAAATTTCACTTAATTTTTCTATAGTTTCCATCTCTTTTCAGAAATTCTCCATGTGTTCATGCTTAATATAACTTTTCCACTAAACTCTTTATCACATTAAGCATTGTTAAAATATAGTCCTTGTTTGATAGTTCAAACATCTGGGTCATCTTTGAACCTGTTTCTATTGATTGCTTTATCTCTTAACAATAAGACATTTTAAAAATTGGCTTTGTGCATCCTGTGTGATTGGCAAGCATTATGTATGGAAGAACGGTAAGACTTAAATAAAGAGTTTTACTTCTAGAAATGGATGCTCCTTCTTTAAGCTATTAATTTGTGAGATTGAATCAAGCTTGCTGGTTTTGGGTTTTATTGTTGCCAATTTAACCTGGTCTATCACAGGCTTCACATTTCTGTAGCAGTGTTGAAGTGTCAGAGTTTTTCTTTGCAGTCTTGCTCCACCCTTGTCTTTCAGTATCCCTGTATCCCTGCTCCATGGAGGAAAGTCTTTCCATGCTCTTGTCCTTCTTTAGCAACAGATTGCTGTTGCATATTACTTGTGCTAATCATATGGTGAGGGCAGGAGAAATCGTTGGTTTTTCTGATCCATTCTAAATCTTAGGCAACACCTGTGCACTTGTGCCTCAGGGGTAGCACCTTCTCAGCATTCCTGCCCTCACCACCACTGAAGCTGAATATTGTCTTGCATCTTTGTCAGATGGAAGAGAGTTTCCTCCCAGTAACTCAGGGCCAGCACATCTCTTCTTTGCATTGGTGCAGGATTCTGGGCCCAAGAATTTCTCTTGCCCTTTCCCCAGGGACAGATATCGCTTCTATTTATGGTTCCCTCAGAAACAGTGAATCTTTTTCTGGTCTCTGAGGACCAAAAGGAGGGTTTTCTGCACTTGGCCAGACACAAGGGTTTTATTCCCAACTACCCCCTCCAGTTGTTTTGGGGGTTTGAAGGTTTCTCCAGGAGCTTGAGAATTTTGTTTTATTTTAGAGAAAGGTCCACGAAAGCAGGGTTTGTTTTGTGCCTCTCCTCTAGCTGTGACTGATGGTGTTCTGTACAGCTAGGCCACGGCTCCCTCCACTCACTTGCCTGGACCCTGATCTTCCTCGTGAGTATGTGGGGGAGACCCAAGGAGTAGAGCTTGAGAGTCAGTGTGAACTCATCTTGTTTCTTGGAGGCCCAAGTATACTAAACCACGTTCTAGCCATATTAAGCCTATAGACATTTTTTAATATTTTAGCTAAATTCTTCTTATGTGTTTTTATAGTCCATAGCCCCTGTCTCCCATACATTTGCAAAAGTGAAACAGGACATGTGTCCAGTTTCTTCACAGAAGATCATAACATTTTGGAGTTCAGTACCTTTGGTTTTCTGTCCCTCAACTCATTGATGAGGTCAAAAACGTTTAGGATTTTGTCTATATGTTGCCTTTTCTCATTGTTTTTATGGTAATGATGTTCTTTTGTGACTTTCTATATCCTAAGTGGAAGTAGAACTAGAGTGGCAGTACCTCAAGAGCTAGATAATTCCAAGTGTTCATAGCATAAGGGGACAGAAGAACTATCATGTACTGGTGGGGCCACAAATTGAGGGGAATCATTCTGAAATGAGTAATCTGGCAGTATTGAGTCAAATTATAAACAAGTATAGACTATTATTGAACAGTTCTTCTCCTGGTTATATAGTAAAGTAAATTTTCAAACAGAGCCAGAAGGAATTTGTTCTAAGATCTTCATAACATTGTTTGTGGTGCTGGGAAGCCAGGGTCAATCTTGGCGTCTATCACTGATGGTAAGGTGGTAAGTGGGTAGATGAAATTTGATGGGTGTCTTTTTCTATGGAGTCCTATGTAGCAGTTCAGAGAAACAGGACACATGTATGCATAGTAATGTAAATGGATCTTATAAATTCACTGCTGATATAATAACACAATTCCATTTATATAAATTAAAAAGAATATGTATAAACCAATAATGCAGGCTTTGCAAGAACAGATATAACAAAAGGATATGAATTAACATATTAGAAAGAGTGCCTCTGGGAATATAGGAAATGGGATTGGGAATGAGAATACACAGAAATAAATAATAATAACAACAATAAAATTGATAGTCAGCAATTGTTATATGCTGGATATAGTGATTTACACAAATTAACTTTTTAAATCCTCAGAACAACCATAAGAGATTGAAAAAATTATTATCTTCATTTTACAAATGAGAAAATTGCAGCTGAGAGACACAAAATAGCCTCAGATAAGACATATAGCAAGCTAATAAATAAAATAAGCAGACCAATGAAGATAAAGGGTCATGAATTGAGGAGAATGATTAACGTGACCCACTGAACCTGAAGTTAAATAAAATTTTACAAATCAATTGCGTCCACAGCAAAAAAAAAAAAAAAAAAAGGTTTGAACTGCTCTTCTTATAGTCTCTGTAGTAATTAGTCTAATACAAGCACAATCTAAGCAAATATTAAAAAAGAGACTCCAAATTACAGTGACATAAATGATATAGGAATTTATTTTACTCTCCAATAGTCATCCAGGACTAGTGGGGTTACTCATCTGAACTCAATTTGAAGTTTCCATTTTTTGGTAACTATGTAGATATTCTAGTTCAACTTCTATCCTCTATTTTTTTTCTCTTGCCTCCAGTCCAGTAGGAAGAAAGAAAAGACCATGGAAGCCCACATCCATTGCTTTAAGGAAATAACTCCAGTATTGTATATATTACTTCCATTTTCAATCCATTGACCAGTATTTAATTAAATGTCCCTGCCTACATAGTCCTTGATTGGGAAATACAGTCTTTATCTGGGTAGCTATGTATCTATGTAGTAGGACTTGGGAGTCTTACTAAAAGAAGTAGGATGGAAATTGATAATGGCAAAAAGTTAGTATTACAGCAGTCCTTAATTCAGAGGAAAGCATCACTTATTGTGTTTGTGTCTTCTTTCTCCTCAAAGAATTTATTTTAGACTGTTTAGAAAGTTTCGGGATATTTAAATATCTTCAGGCTAACTTTGAGAGTTTCAAATTGTATTTATACAAGAAAAGAATCAAAGATTCTTCTCCATCCTTGTGTTTAAGGCTTACCAAATCCAGCCTTTGTGTCAGCCTGAAAACGGGCTTGCTTCTTGACCAGTCAAGAAGTAAGCTGCATCTTGCTTTCAGCACAGGCTCTATAGTATACTCCTGGCCCTGCTGAGACAGTAACTTCCATTATACACAAATACTTTTTCATGTCTCAGCTTTTTATTCTGTTAAAGGTTGTGTAGCAGAGGGAGGGATTGGAGGTGCAGACAATTTTCTCAAATCATGAAGAGCTTGGCTTAAGGTACAAATACCATTGCCAAGTGCATTCTTAGTTGATCCCAGGCCTTCCAAGTATAAGTTGTTTTGTTTTGAACAGTTGGTGTATCAAACTGCACAGTGTGTTAGATTGAATTAAAACAAAGTCAAATCACAGTGGCTTAAAACAACACATCTATTGTGACCTGCTGGGAGTTCTACTCTGCGTTATTCTTATTAAGGGCTTAAGCCAGCAGAGTGGCCAGTCTTTTTAGAATTGCTGCCAGCTGTGTCAAAGCGAAACTGAGCATGGAGTGAATTGGGCAGTGATTCTGTACTACCAATAAATGCAAACGTCACCACCATTCACATTTTATCGGCTAAAGTGAAGCACAAAGAAATCTGTAATTTCAAAGAGAGTAAGAAATTGCCACCCTAACCTGGGCCCAGAAGGCAGAGATTTGTAAATATTTGATAAGTGGCAGTAGATAGCATTAGTGACCATTACAACTGCAACTTGAAAAAGTAAATTATCTTAATAAGTACTCAAATTGAGGCAATTTAACCTTAAGTGTCTCTAAAATAATTTATTTTTAAAATTTGGTGGACATACAAGAAATAATTTTATTAGGCTTTTTTTTTTCTTTTCTTTTCTTTTGCTTGTGTTTGCCAGCATTTGTCCTACTTACTGTCTGGCAATCAGACAACTCACTTTTGGAAGCTTCATCAAAGACCCTATTTTAGTACAGCCCATTGTAGTGAGTAGATTTTTGTCTTTAGAGATAATGTGTAAAATCAGTGATAGGCACTTTGCAATTCAATAAAAGAAATAAATATATTTTACAATGGGTAATACCATAAACCATTCATCCTTTGGAAAAAAAAAATATATATATACAACTTTAGAAATCAAAACAGATTCTAGCTTTTGGCAAAAGAGCATAAAAACCCTCATTTGTTCAAACCTGTTCTTACCCTGTATGGTAGGCATAAACTATATAATAGAGAAATCTATTCATTCACAAGTTAGACTGCAATATTGGATAGCTGAATAATTAACATTCAACTCATGCTTGCCTTCATCTCTGTGCAGAAAGGCTACTCCTTTGAATGGTAGAGCCCAGGTGTCCTTAACAGATGACCGTATGGTTAGACAGAACACGTCAGGATTGGAGTAGAGTTGGGTATATATTTTTTATCCTGCTCCCCCACAGCAAGAGCTCTCACAGGAAGTCTCATTTCCCTGGATGCAGGTATTGTAATATAATATCCTGTCATTGACTCTTCATCCCTATGGGTAGTAACAGCTTCCTACTATAGCTAGTCTCTAGGTTCTCAGAATCCCATGCTTGATCCCTTAGTGATGTCCATTATCCTGTAACTGGTCCTTTTAATAAAGTCCAGCCACTTGGAGAATTTGGAGTGATCTTGTTTTCTGCCTGGACTCTAACTGATACAACTGTCCAAATCCAATGATCATATGTACCTGTGTAGTCATTTATTCATACATGGGTTAAATCATGAATGCATTTATCCACATATAGAATATTATATACTAACACACTTTGAAAGAGTGAGGATAGCAAAATACAGTTCAAATAACTTCTATTTTAAGTACAAAATTCCTAAGCCTTGGATATGTGAAAACCTATCATGAAATTTTATTATTTCTTTCTAAGCTACAGGAAGTTAAGTCCTCAAAGTTTATATCTCATAATTATTTCCTAAAATGTCCTATTCCACAAAGATTTATTAAGTGTTTTCTAGGAGCTAGGCACTGTGTGAGTAGATTTGTTTTACATTTTGTTTAGGCCAGTTAGTTCATTAATAGCCAAATAACTTGGGATATTTTGCCAATGATTTTTACTGTGTGTGGACACCCATGTAGAAATTAGATGGTATAGTGCCTTTAATAACATATTTCACTTCTTAATTTGAAATTACAAATGCTCTGGAAAGTATTATGCTATTTCTAAGTTCAAATCTGTGGTTCTCGACTTTGTTATTTGGGGGATTGAGCTCTGGAAATCACATTTCTCCTTTGTCAGCTGGCTCTTTTTTTTTGGTTTAGCCAAAAGGGAGCATTAGGGGGAGACTGCAAGATGAAGGAAATGTAAGGGACTTGATCCTTTCCATTTCTTCACACCCTGAAGAAATACCAACAATAGCAGGCAGCCACTCCACCCTCTGAGGTCTAGATCACAGCTCTGAGGGTGCCTCAAAGTTTCTGAATTACTTATAGTAGGTGTGCAATTCTCCCTACTCAGAGATCAGGTGTCAGGTCCTCAGGGCCGCCTTTCCCCCGTAAGCTTTAATAATTATAATCTTTTTCCTTTGATCCTAAATCCTTACAAGTATTAGCCACTTCATACACTTGCTATTATGTAATATTTTAGTGTTTTCTTTTTTGCCATTCCAATTTTAAAATACTGGGTTAGCAATTCTTTTATTCAGTTCTTCCATTTATGTAGTTGGTATGCTTTCTGTATCCTGACTGGTCTCTAATATATATGCCACTTTCCGAAAATTTATACAGTAATGAAATAAATTCACCACCCAAGGCCAGCTATTTTTTTTACATATTAGCCTATTTCCTCTCAGTATTTTCTATGGATATCTATTGATCTAAACTGATGTTCATTTTTAGGGCTGTATAAATAAAATTTTCTGTTTTACATTTATCACATTACACAAAAATCTGGGACAGATATTCATCAAATGAGAAAGGTAGGTAGGTAGAGAGACAGAGATAGAGAGTCTTAGTTTGTCAAAGGACTGCTGGTGCAAACTTCCAGAAATGTGTTGGCTTTTAAAAGGGGGATTTATTTAGGGTAAAACTTACAGTTCTGAGGCCGTGAAATGTCCAGATCAAGGACATCATCATCAGAGATGCTTTCTCATCAATGTCAGCTGCCACGTGGTGAAGCAAGATGGTAGGTGGGCGATCTCTGTCAAGGTTTCAGCCTTTCTCTCCAGGCTTACTGTCTCTTGGAGCCCAGCTCCCTAGAGCTCATCTGTGGGCAACCAGGATTAGGGCTTGTCTTTCACCAGGCCTCCTCACTCAGTCTCAGCTGCTCCACTTTCTTCCCGTGTTCAGTTGTGAGCAATCAGGCATATGGCCTGTCTCTTCAGCCTGGGCTCATCTCTCAACCTTGAGCTGCTCCATGGGCCCAGCTTCTTAGGGGTTTCATGCTTAAGCTTCGGCTGTTAGTGATCTTGGAGTCCTCCTTTCACATTGCAGGGTCAAAAATGGCAGAGGTCTCTTTTCCTGTGTGTCTCTCTATCAGACCCAGCAAGAGGGCAGAGGCTCCAGATGGCTCGTGCCTCATTGGCGTAGTCTAATGAAAAGGGTCTCACATCCACAGGAATGGACTTGTTCAAAAATTCTTTTTGGGTATTCATAAAATAACTTCAAACTACCATAGACTGATAAATGATAGCGATTAGATAGATAGATAGATAGATAGATAGATAGATAGATAGATAGATAGATAGACAGACAGACAAATGATAACTAGATAGCATACTGTATTCAAAATTTGAAATGGAGATCCTACATGGCAATTCAAAGAGGTACGGAGCCAGTGAGACTATTAACTAGGAGTTTCATGCCATGTATGGAACAGAAACAGCAGACAGCCTAATTTAAAAGCTGCTGGGGCAGATATTCTGAGCTCTAGATTATTTTGGGGGGCAATCAAGTGGCTTCATACTTGAGTACTTCAATGTACTGTTTTCTGACTTGACTATAAGTAAGGATTTAACTACTGAATGATGTTTCATGACTTTTGGGGTACTACCAGTGTTGCAGCTGGCTATTTATAGAATGGTCAGATTTATAAAAGCCATTCTCCATACTTCCATATGTATTCGTTTCCTAGGGCTGCTATAATGAATGGCCAGAAATTGTGTGGCTTAAAACAACAGAAATATATTATCTTACAGATGTAGAGGGTACACATCTTAGACCAAGGTGTCAGTGTACCATGGTCCCTCTGAAGGCTCTCAGGAAGAACCCTTCCTTGCCTCTTCTAGCTTCTGGTGGTTGCTGAAAATCCTTGGCATTCTTTTACTTATGGCTGCAAAACTTCAAGCTCTACTTCTGCCTTCACATGGCCGTTTTCCCTTTGTATCTGCATCTCTTTGTGTCCAAATTCTCCTTATAAGACACCAGCTATTGGATTTAGAGCCCACCCTAATCTAGTATGACCGCATCTTAACCAATTACAGCTTCAAAACCCCTATTTCCAAATAAATTCATACTCTGAGGTTCAGGTGGGACTTGAATTTTGGGGACACACTATTCAACCCATACACCATATATATCATTTTGGGAATTCTGAGTTGCAGACGCTAACATGGGATTAGATGTGCAAGGGATTTCGTGAGAGAAGCCTCTGAAGGATAAAGGGGGAAGGGAGAAAGAGAAGGTGGGGAAAGCCTTCACAATGTGATGCAGGCTTGATATCTGTGAAAGGAAAAATGGAAGGACAGAGGATTGAAAAAAGGAGCCTTACATTGCAGCACAGTTGTGAGAAAATCTTTGCCAGTGTAATGGGGAGTCCCTGATTAAAGTAAACTGTAAACTTTAAAAAGTCAATAAATATATGTAATGACAGGCATGTCATACAAGCTCAATTAATATTGGGCCAAGTTTAAATCTGAATCTATAGGAAACAACCCACCAAATTAGTACAGGTTTTTAAATGAAAATAATAGATGTTTTAACCATATGGACATGTTATTAAAAATCAGATTATATTTAAGTGACAAATGAAGTAACTAGAAGTTATTTGCAAAACAAATCAACACTAAGATTTTTGTGTGTTTCATTACAGAGCTTATGCTACGTGTTTCTCTTTATTTTTAATAAACAAATAGTTTGTTTCCTTTTTCTCCAGCTTCTGAATCCCTGGAAGCAGTCTCTTTTTATGTCTTGGATTCATTATTCATCACATACTTTCATTTCATGTTCTACAAAAGTAAACTATCCACAACAAAAGTATTAGTGGTGAGCTACATAGGCCTTATTGCAGATTTCACTGGGGAAATGGAGAAGATTGTTTATATTACACATCCCACATTAAAAAAAAACACATAAAAATTTCCATTACAATTTATTTTCTCCCTCAAGTACAATATCATCCTCAATCACAGAGCTACGTACAATATTTCTCTGACCTTCTTTAATCAACATCCAGCCTCTTTCTCCCAGATATCCCTCAGAAATCTCACCACTTGTTTTGCAGAACAATTTGATTCTTCCTTACCTGAAATTACATGCCCAAACCCATCTCGCTGAACTACAAAGTTATGATTTAATAAGAACCACTCTCTTTAGAAGGCAAGCTTCTGACATATGAGTGTGCTTCTTGTGATTCCACAGCACTCTAAATCATTTTCTTTCAAACATACATGAGGTTCTCTTCCAGAGGAATATTGGTAGATAATTTGTTCTCAACTTAATGCAAAAAAAGGATCAACTTTTGTATTCTGGTGTACAGAACATTTTCCTTCCTTATTTCACATCAAATGCATAGTAGATAGTACTGCAGGTCAAGAGTGCCTGATGACAGCTCTTTTAAGGAAACACATTAACACCAAAAACAAGTTGGCTAATTCTGAGAATACAAGTTGGTTTCAACAGCTGAAAATCAAGCCATATAATTAACCATTATATTAATTTAGTGCCTTAAAACAACTCAGATTTGTTCTTAAAGTTCTGAAGGTTAGAATTCTGACATGGGTTTCACTGGGCTAATTTCAAGGTGTAGGTGTCCATAGGACACTGTCCCCAATGGAAGCCCTAGGGGAGGTTCTGTTTTCTTGTCTTTTCTGGTTTCTGGAAGCCATCTACAATCCTTGGCTCATGGGCCCTTTCTTACATCTTCAAAGCCAGCAACTGAAGTTTGAGAACAACTTACATTGCATTACTCTGACATTCCTTCTGTAGTCACATCTCCTCTATCTTCTTTTGCCTCTCTCTTCTGCTCTTAAGGACCCTGCGATTACACTGGCCTCACCCAGATAATACAGAATAATCTCTCTATTTTAAGGTCACCTGATTGGCAACTTCAATTCCTTCTGCAAACTTAATTACTTTGCTATGTAACGCAACACTTGTGCAAGTTCCCAGGATTGATACTTGAACACATTTAAGGGGCCATAATTCTTCCCACCACAACCATATTAATAGACACGCATCCCTACCATATTAGCCAAAGCCATATTAACACAAAATTATACCAAGAAAGTCAGAAAAAACATTTGGAAAAATATACCCTCCATTCATTATATATATATATATATATTTATCATATACTTATCAGCCCACAGGAATAAAGGGGAGCTGCCTTAATGAGATGGGGAACATGTAGAAAAACCTTCACTTAATACTATTGGTGAAGGATGTATGACTTTTGCACTAAAATTGCAAGCAAGTAAGGATGTCCACTTATATTACCCTTTTCCAATACCATATTAGAGATTTTAGCCAATAAAATAAGGCAGCAAAAGAAACAAATCTCTATTTGTAGATGATATAATTGTCTATGTTGAAAATTCCCAAGGACTCTACAAAGATTCTTAGAACTAATAAATGAGTTTATAAAGGTTGTAGAATACAAGGTCACTGTAAAAAATCAGTTGCCTTTCTATATACTAGTAATGAATATTTGGAAATGAGAAAAAAATTCAGTATCATTTATAATAGCACTAAAACAATAGGCATAAGGATCAATAAAACAGAATAGAGTCCAGAAATAGATCCATGCCAATATGTTTAATTGATTTTTGACAAAAGTATGAAGACAATCCAATGGAGGAAAAAATAGCATTAAAAGAAGGGTACTCAAACAATTGTATATTTACATAAAAAATGAACCTGAATTCATACCTTGCTCCACATATAAAAATTACTCAAAATACATCATATAGCTAAACATAAAATGTGGAATTATAGGAACATGTATACAATAGAAAACTGTAGAAGAACATATATGAAAATATCTTTGTGTCCTTCAATTAGACAGAGTCCTTGTATACAATACCAAAACCACAATTCACAAAAGACAAATCATAAATTGAACTTTCTCAAAGTTAAAAACGTTTGCTATATGAAAGACACTACTAAGAGACTGAAAAGACAAAACAGAGACTAGCAGAAAATGTTTGCATAAACATGTGAATATGAATATTTATATCAGCTTTTTAAAAAGAACTCAATTGCTCTTCAACCTATGAGCAAACCGTGGCATATTCATACAATGGACTAATATGCATCTATATAAGGAAACAAAATACTAATGCATGCAATAACATGGATAATTCTCAAATGTATTATGCTAAGTGACAGAAGCCAAACTCAAAACGCTATATAATGTTTGATTCCATTTATAGGATATTCTGGGAAGAAAAAAAAAAAGCAAAATTATAAGGCGGGGAAAACATCAGTGGTTGTCAGGAGTTGGAAGAGAAGAGGTTGACTAAAACGGGACAAGGCCAGGAAATTTTAGGGGATAATGGAAC
This sequence comes from Tolypeutes matacus, assembly GCA_026826555.1. Taxonomy (NCBI): domain Eukaryota; kingdom Metazoa; phylum Chordata; class Mammalia; order Cingulata; family Chlamyphoridae; genus Tolypeutes; species Tolypeutes matacus. Next base: position 13,866,413 of record JAKSZT010054462.1, on the reverse strand, counting down.
TGTTATGTATCTTGATTGCGGCTCTAAGCATTTGTCAAAACCCAGTAAGAGTAATAACATTCTACAATACTTATTCATTATAGTTAAATCAGCCAATTTTAAAATAAAAAAGAATTATTTAAAAATTTCACATAGCAATATGGGAAAATAGATGTCTCATTTTATATTAAAGAGTTTTTAGTATAAACTTTATGGAACATATTTTCTCTTTTGAGTCAACACATGCCTTCAAATTTTTAAATAATATTGCAAAGCATAATAGAGATTAGATTTTGTTATTCTACTTTATAGAATTCCTTTGTGAAATTACATTCATAAAAATAAATTATTTTTAAGAACCACATTTACTGTTTAGTTATTAAATTTAATTCAGACCTTGAATCTTTCAATGAAAAGTCTCATTTGGAAATTTTTCATATCTTTTGAAAATGAATGAAAAGTCAATTGGTCCCCTTGACACTTTGTGACCTGAAAATTTTATGAGAAGGAAAAATTTCAAAATCATATTATAACACTCTCATGATTAGTCTTCTTTGATATAGACAAAATCAAATTTATCCAAGAAAGATGAAAATCAGAAGTATGGGAGGAAATAAGGAATCAAAACAAGTTTTCCCACTGATCAAACCGATTAAATTGCTCCTTTACCACATTTCTAGCTCCAATGTTAAGAACAAAATTTCTCAAGTGATTTTGCAAACGCAAATTATGCAAAAATATTAGAAGGAAAAATATACAGAACAGAAATTACAGTAATTTTCCTAAGTCTGCTTGGGAAATTGGTTAGTCATCATCTCCCTCAAGAAGTACCAAAAGATTCCTTTTGTTTCAGTGAAATTGCATCAACAATATTGGCCAATTCTTCAAGTTCAGTGGATTCCTTTATCTTATTTAGTTAGTAGTAGAGTAGAATTCAAGCTTCAGAATTGGTAGTAAAATAATGATTAGCAAATCTCTGTACTAGGAGAACTAGCCAGAAAAAAAGAAAGAACTTCTGAGCTTGTTTTACTAACCAGTTTCAGTTAAAACGAATTGTTTAGTACAGGAAATCAGCAAGAGAGTGAAGGCAGGAGAATTCAAACAACTGCTTGTGCTGATAAATTATTGGTATTGCAATATAATTCCTATCCTTTAACATTAGATTACCATAATTTTTAAAAAATAAGTTGTAAAAATACCTAAATATGTTGATAACATATCAGATTTATTTTTTATATTTTAGAAGTTCGTTCTCTAATAGTGATCTAATCTTTGGCTTTGGCCACTTTTAAAAGTTTAACCCTGTTTTTGCTACAGCACAATCTCCATTTTTTTAAATGTATGTGTGTATATATACATGTATATGTCTAATAGAACGCTTATTAGACATCTACACATGTGTATGAAATAAGTGATTATCAAGTAGAAGACAAGAAGAGAATTTCAAGTAGCTAGAACTCCAGAGTAAATGCACAGGTGTCTGGAAATCCATTTATGTTTCAGGAACAAATAGCAATCTAGCAGAGTGGAACAGGGGTTGACAGACATTTTTTCTGTTAAGGACCAAATAGTAACTATTTTAGGCTTTGCAGGCCATACATACAGACTTTTCTGAAACTCTTTTGAGTGTGAAAACAGCCATACACCATACTTAAATGAATGGTGGTTGTGTTCCAATGCACTGTATTTACAAAAACAGGTGGAAAGTTAGGTGTAGCCCATGGACCACACTTTGCTGACCCTGTTCAAGGATTGCATTTCTCTCACTGGTCCACCAGTTCCAAATAACTTCTTCTTTGTTAAATGTGAGGAAACTGAGGAATTAGTGGTATGCAAATAATAAGCCCTTGTAATTGAAGATTCTATTCTTAGATTATATTCAGCTAATTTCCATTTTTAAATAATTTATTTGTCTTGCATACTATTTATATAAATATTATGGACCAAAATATCTATTTATTAATCTCTTTATAACATAAAAATTTGCTTGCAAGCATGTGACTCTATCTCTGAGGATAAGTATAGGTTTTGATAGAAAATATAATTTTAAAAGGAAATATTATCTTTCTCTTACATTTATAAAGAATAAGCATTCTCTATAATTGGAATGAAAGTGGTTAAAATATATAAGATGTTACTTTAAAAGTACAGTACAGACTGGAAAAATGGTAAATCTTTGCTTTATATCTTATTATTCTTCTTTTCAATTCTTTTTCTTTCCAGTTTTATTATGTTGATTTATATAAATGTATCAAATTTGACTAAGCCTTGGAAATGTTAATCTAATCAGCCTTAATTCCTTTGATATGCAGAAGAACCTTATTAATCACTGCAAACTAATTTGTGTTACTTTAACTACCTAAAGCCTTCTGTGGATTGTGCAATGTAACTTAGCATTAATTAACTTAGCCACTATTCCAACAATTCAGCCAACCTTTTGTGCAGGTCATTATCTTTAACATTTTAATATTTTATAGCAAATTATCCATCTCATCAATATGCCAAACATATTTAATAAAAGGTGAAGTTTATAAAACTCTCTACAGTTTTTCTCTTAATACGCAAAAATCTTGAGCTTTTACTGTGGATAGTAATAAACTAGAAAACATTTAAATCAAGTATTCAAGAACAACATTCACCAGAAACATGCATTAACTTAAAGTAGCAGAAGGTAAACATAAGGTATTTTTCTTTAAGCATCATGTTTTCTAAATATCTTCAAAACAAATGAATCAGGCGGAGGGGCCAAGATGGCGTTAGTGTAGGAGGGCACACACTGCAAGCTGCCAGAGCAAGGCGGATTGTGGATGGGGTCCTGCCCGGGGGTCTGTGCAGTGCACACGTGGAATGAGAAGCTTGGGATATCTATCTGTGTGGATCAACGGCGTGGACAGAGATTCGTGAGTTTTAAGGCTGCCGGTGGTGGTTGGCACAGACGGCTGAGCCCCGCGGTTAGGGAGAAAAAATAAAATAAAATAAAATGGCCATTTGGAGCCACGAGCAGGGTGAAAAAGTTTTATATTCTGGGGATCTGGTTGCCTGGCGCCCCTTGCACCTTGTGTGAACAGAACAACTGAGCTAATCGGCACCCGGTGAACTGGAGGGGGGGATTCTGGTCAGGGGATGGAACTGATTTCCCTAGCGACCCAGGGATAAGACCTGGGCCACTGCGGAGCCAGGAAGAAGGGACACTTCCCAAAAGAGGGAGGGTTCTGTTGGAGGACAGGGAAGGGTATATTTTATTTTTAGACATCAATCTGGCTGCCTGCACCGCCCCATAGCTTTGGGGAGCAAATAAGCCGACCTGAAGCAGCATCAGACTGAGAGCAGAGGCGAATCTGCACTCAAACTGATTTACTTAGCAACCCGGTGACTCTCGAGCTCGGCTCCAGAAGGGGCGGAATCGGCCGTCTTTAGCACTCCGCACTGACTAACATAAGAGCTTCAGCTAACCTGGGGAGTCCAGAAAGTGGGACGTGCTTGACTAATTTCCACGGGCCCAGCTAGGGTCCTTCCATAAGGGGGTTGGTCTAGAGGAGGAATTATTTTGGGTCCTGCATTTCGCTAAAAAAATTAAAATTAAAAAAAAAGTGACAAGGTCACTTCAATAAATGAAAAATAAATTCTTTTTAATTTAGTTTAATAGCTAAAAGCTGTTTCAGGACCTACATATAGAACCCTGTGGGGAAATTGATTGATAAACACAAGTAGGCAGGAAGGATCCACGTGGACCCTAGGGGAATCATTGACCCCCCTTAGCTCTGTTTGACTGCTTGCCTGTGTGGATCTTTGGTTTCTCTCTGTTTCTTTCTGGTCTCTTGCTTTTCTTTCCTCTTTCCTCCCCCCTTTCTTTTTTCTTTTTTTTTTAAATTAGGTGCTGCCAGCTTGTCGCTTCTTTGCTGGGCTTCTTTTTCAGTAATTTCCCACTCGCTGTATATATTGATTCTGTATTACAAACTATCGCTTATCCTTCCTGCATCTTTCTGCCTTCTGTTTTCTGTTGTGGCTCTTAGAGACATTTTTTCATAGGCCCACAACGTAAGGGTGTCAATTTCTATTCCATCTATTTTTTTTTCTTTTTTCTTTTAATTAGTATTAACTTATCCTTTCAGACGTTTCTTTACTATTTCTCTCCCTCCTCATAATTCTAGCCTTCTAAATCACTATATATATATATATTCCTCCATTTGTTTTCCCAGTCCATTGTAGGAACTTCATTTTTTTCCCTAGTACTCTACACTGCCTACACAAGTTAAATATTCATCTCATTAAGTCTCATTTTGCAAAACTTCTAACTTTTATCAATATTACTATTATCCTTCTGCCTTCCTTACATCTTTTGATTCCTCTGGCCCTAACCTTTTGCATTCAAGGTAACATAGAAAGAAGTAAGGAAATAAAATAAGAAGAAAAACTGCCAAAGAGAAAACTTAACTCACATGCAGAACCAACAGCTAAATAAAACTCTAGAGCATAGAGAAAAGATAATCAACTGAACAAACCCATCAAGATAATATGATGACCAGAGGGCAACAAAAACATACAAATGACTCTGAGAAACTGGAAAACATGGACCAGTCCAATGCACAAAATAAAAACCAGGAAGCAATGCAGAACATAGAACAACTAATCAAAGCTCTCCAAACAAATATCATGGACCAACTTAAATAACTGAAGGAAGAGATTAAGGATATAAAGAAGACACTGGGAGAACATACTGAAGAAATAGCAAACATGCCTAAAAATGTAAGGGATATGATGGTGAACAACGGCACAAGCCAAGAAATGAAAAAGATGCTGGACTCACATAACAGCAGATTTGAACAGGCAGAGGAAAGAATTAGTGATATGGAAGACAATACAGTTGAAATCAAAGAGACTGTAGAACAGATAGACAAAAAGATAGAAAAAATCCAGCATGGACTCAGGGAATTAACCAATAATACAAAACGCACAGACATACACATTATGGGTATCCCAGAAAGAGAAGAGAAGGGAAAGGGAACAGAAGGAGTGTTGAAGGAAATAATTGCTGAAAAGTTCCCAACTCTATTGAGAAACATGGATGTGCAGATCCAGGAAGCACAGCGCACCCCAAATAGTATAAATCCCAACAGGCCAACTCCAAGACATATACTTGTCAAAAGGTCCAATGCTCAAGACAAAGAGAAAATACTCAAGGCAGCAAGAGAAAAGAGAGCCATCACATACAAAGGAAGCACAAAAGATTAAGTGCTGATTTCTCAGCTGAAACCATGGAGGCAAGAAGACAGTGGTATGACATAGTCAAAATACTAAAAGAAAAAAACTTCCAGCCGCGAATTCTCTATCCAGCAAAATTGGCATTCAAAAATGATGGAGAGTTCAAAATATTCATAGATAAACAGAAATTAAGAGAGTATGTCAAGAAGAAACCAGCACTTCAAGAAATACTAAAGGAATCTCTACAAGTTGAAAGGAAAAAACAAGGGAGAGAGAGTTGGAGGAGACTTTAAAAACAACTGAAAGGACAAAAAGAGAAACAAAACAACATATGACATACATTAACCCAAAGAAAAAATGGCTGAAGTAAGAAATTCGTTACAAGTAATAACACTGAATGTTAATGGATTAAATTCACCAATCAAAAGACACAGATTGGCAGAATGGATAAGAAAATATGATCCATATATATGCTGTCTACAAGAAACCCATCTTTGACCCAGGGATTCAAGGAGGCTGAGAGTGATTGGCTGGAAAACAATTTTACAAGCTAACAATAGCCAAAAAAGGGCAGGAGTAGCTATTCTAATATCAGACAAAATAGACTTTAAATGCAAAACTATTGTAAGAGACAAAGATGGACACTACATATTAGTAAAAGGAGTAATCTCTCAAGAAGAGAGAACAATCATCAACATTTACGCACCTAATCGAGGTGCCTCAAAATACGTGTGGCAAACTCTGGAAAAACTAAGAGGAGAAATAAATTCCTCTACAATTATAGCAGGGGATTTCAACACACCACTATCATCATTAGACAGCACATCTGGGCAGAGAATGAATAAATTAAGGCACTCAACAATACATTAGAAGATTTGGACTTAATAGACATATACAGAACACTACACCCAAATACAGCGGGATTTACATTCTTCTCCAGTGCACATGGAACATACTCCAAAATAGACCATATGCTAGGCCACAAAACAACACTCAATGAATTCAGAAAGATTGAGATCATACAAAGTAATTTCTCTGACCACAACGGAATGAAGTTGGAAATCACTAAGGGCCAGAGAAACAGGTTAGGCACAAGGATATGGAAGTTAAACAACACACTATTAGACAAACAGTGGGTCAAAGAGGAAATCTCAGAAGAAATCAGTAACTACCTTGAAACTAATGAAAACGATAACACAACATATCAAAACCTATGGGATGCAGCGAAAGCAGTCCTGAGAGGGAAGTTCATAGCCATAAATTCATAAATTAAAAAAGAAGAAAGAGCTAAAATTGAAGACCTAACTGCACACTTGGAGGAATTGGAAAAACAACAACAAACTAAACCTAAAGGAAGTAGAAAACAGGAAATAACAAAGATTAGAGCAGAACTAAATGAAATAGAGAATAAGAAAGCACTGGAAACAATAAACAAAACCAAAAGCTGGTTCTTCGAGAATATCAACAAAATTGACAAACCCTTAGCCAGACTAACAAAGAAAAAGAGAGAACAGATGCAAATACATAAAATAAGGAATGAGCAAGGTGATATCACTACTGACCCCACAGAAATAAAGAGTATCATAAGAGGATACTTTGAAAAATTATATGCCAACAAGAATGACAATTTAGAGGAAATGGACAAGTTTCTAGAAACCCACAAACAACCGACATTGATTAAAGAAGAAATAGATGAACTCAACAGTCCAATTACAAGTAAAGATATAGACTCAGTCATCAAAAACCTCCCAACTAAGAAGAGTCCAGGACCAGATGGCTTCACAGCTGAATTCTAACAAACATTCCGGAAAGAGCTAACACCAATTCTACTTAAGCTCTTCCAAAAACTAGAAGTAGAAGGAATATTGCCTAACTCATTCTATGATGCCAACATTACCCTAATACCAAAACCAAATAAAGATACCACAAGAAACGAAAATTACAGACCAATTTCTCTAATGAACCTAAATGCTAGAATCCTTAACAAAATACTTGCTAATCGCATTCAACAACATATCAAAAGGATTATACACCATGACCTAGTGGGTTTCATCCCGGGTATGCAAGGATGGTTCAATATAAGAAAATCAATCAATGTAATACACCACATAAACAGATTGAAAGAAAAAAATAACATGATCATCTCTATAGATGCAGAAAAAGTTTTCAACAAAATACAGCACTCTTTTCTCATAAAAACACTACAAAAGATAGGAATAGACTGAAACTTTCTGAAAATGAAAAAGGGTATATATGAAAAACCCATAGCTAACATCATTTTCAATGGTGAAATCCTAAAAGCCTTCCCTCTGAGATCGGGAACAAGACAAAGATGCCCACTATCACCACTCCTTTTTAACATTGTCTTAGAAGTACTTGCACGAGCA